>CM037090.1:91112226-91712226 GCA_020916435.1 Oxytropis ochrocephala
AAGCATGTATTGCTACTACCCCATCTTCTAACCTCACTCACGCTTCATTTGATTACGCATTCTCGTCAACACTTAGATTACACTATATCACGGCGACACATAATCCGACATGCCTATACTCTCATTTCAATACATACATACCCCTGCTTATATCCTCTCAATTCACCACCACCGGGTCTCGCTTTCTAAGTGGATAACACCTCAAGATCTATGCCACATCACCCACCTAGGTACTAAATCCACCCCTACTACATTCTAGAGACAACATCTTATCACCATTCAACTCGGGTTACTACACGCTATACGTTATCAACGGTGCACTTCAAAGCAGTAAGTTTCAAGTACTTTATCTCTGCCAAGCATCTCTTACCATTTACCCTACACCCCGACAAGTATAAATCGACACGCATTTCTAGCCTGCAGATGCTCAGTACACTTAGTCACTTGTGCTCTATCACTCATCTCGCTCCTCTAAAATCCTTCACCACGCTATAACACTTACGCTTCATCTCTACACTTAAGCATACTTACTCACTACCTGGCACCTCACTTTAGGTCACCCTCACCTAAGTCACAACCCCTTCACCTCAACTCTACACTCTCGCGTTAGCCATTCACACATACTTCTTTGACTCCCACGCACCACGCCTCACGCACCCTTATACTGACGCACGCCCCTCGACCATGTATCATGCATGTCGACGACACACATTCTTTCGCTTACGCCTCTCGCCTAAGTCCACGCCCCAATCTCCGCACATCTCGCACTTCCTGCAGATAACATGTTACAAGCCGACTCTTCACTTCGCTATCACACGCAGAGACTTACTCACGCCCCACGCCTTGATTCCAAACACCTCAAGATAACCATGTTATACCCTAAGCAACTACTTGACGACACTCGCATCGGGTTCTAATTACACCCACGCACCTTCGCCCATCAAGTACCAACTCGGCGCCCTTCAAGCCTAGAACTACGCTTTTTAACTCTTACGCTGCATTAACCTTCATGCACTTCAATTTTTCTACGATCTCGCGCCCTAAATTCTCCTTCCTCTCTTTAGGTGCCCCGACTAGGATTAAGCTCAAGAACACACTCTTAAACTCACGCCACCGAGACCGAGAGTTTCGCCTATTTCCTCTCCATGGTCACTTACGTGACCAAATTTGTAAATCAACCATTACAATCTTCACCAAGGTGAAGTAACACAAACCGTGATACTTAAGGAACATATAAGCACACATTCGTAACTCAATCGTAAATCATTCATGTAAAAAACACTCAACATGAACACACCGCTTCTATCAATCTTATTCTTGCTCCCAACTATCATCAAAGTTACACACTATCACCGCATTCTATATAAGTACTCTCACTAACATACTTTTAAGAACAATTTTTCTACCTTAGGCCTTCCAGAAACCATATTTCTAAACTTTTTCCAAAAGGCATGCTCTATTTTCTTTGCATGAACTTCAAACTCTCTGTCAATCCTTATCTTTACATCTCCCTATTATCAACCCCCAAATCAAACTCGTATATCCATAAGGCACCTATTTATCTAAAAATTAATAGTCAATCAAACTCTGCAAATAGCACTCAATTAATCAAGTTGTAATTAGTACATATTTAAAATTTATAATAATTACGAAAGTTATTGTCACCTCTTTCATTGGGGGATGAGTTATCTGAAGGTGATCACCCTCCTACTCACGCATCCAATTTAGTTAAGGTCACAAAACTACGCCTCTCAAAATTTACACCTTTCATATTGAGGGACTTTTTAACGTAGTCCGTAGTGCACGGCGCCGGCACGACTCCTACCCTTTGACGCCGTTAAAACCCTTCTAATCACACACACCTCACTAATACAAACAAAAGATTCACAAACAACTACAAGCAATGCTAACAATCAACACCAGAAACAACTAAACAAAATCTCTAACAAATCGCTTGAGATCGCACAATGGATCTCTCGAGACACTACGATCGGGTCAAACTTGGCTCTGACAGCCGAATCGCCTGGGATACCAACATGTAACACCCTACTCTGTAATACTTTAATTATAAAAATTAGAGTTCCAAAATCGTTTTGTTGTTCTTTTTAAAGATACATCCTCAAGCGGGGATGCTACGCTCATCAACATTAGCCAATAATTCTTTTCATTAATAAAATATAATTCATGTTGATACATAGCACTAACTTAAACGGGCTTAACCCTCAAATTCTAATACATCAAAACTATTACAGCTCAACTACAATTCTTAAACAACTAATAGACTCACCCGCCCCAGCTTGACGTCAAGGTGAGCAAGACGCATACAACTAGACCGAGGGAAAGAAAGGATCTTCACTCAAGATCACCGCGACATCACCTGCTTGTCGCCACGAGCAGCAACATATAAAAGCTAGGTGAGTCTCTAAACACATATAATAAAGTTTATGACAAGTATTATGCTAACAAACACAATATAATCACTCTCAAGACAAAGACACCAATAACACAATTATCTAGCGTAATGAGTTATATGAATGATGCGCACTCCATCCTTTCGTAGTGGTATATGTAATGATGGATCCATTAAGATCAAGTCTTCCATATCACCTTCTGGATCAAGTCCTTAGGACCAAGTCCTCCGCTATCACCTGGGGATCAAGTCCAAGACCAAGTCTTCGCTTTCTCCATATGCTTATGATTTATGTGCGACACAAATGAACAATGCATAACACACAACATATACATTATTCAATTAAATCATAACACCGCTTTCGCAGAATCACCAACTAGACCGCAGCTCTTTTATTCATAAATAGGATCAAGTCCTCTCGCCTTCACCTCTAGATCAAGTCCTCTCGCTTTCATCAATAGGACCAAGTCCTCTGCCACCATTATTATTTATTTTAATGCCCTCAGTGTGACTTCACCATTTATTACATCCTCTACTCGTGAGTCTCTACGGCCAAAACAACTCTCATACGTCATTACTGCACTAAGGCCGACGTGTCTCTACAGCTGCCTACGCACTAAGCGCCGCCGCCTCACCATCAACCACCACGGCCGCCTAGCAAGGACCCAAACGGCCACTACGAGGACTAAAACTGGCCACCTAGACTAAAACGCCACTCTGTGTGGACTAAACTGACTATCTCATGTCCAACACTTAGGCGTTATTAACAACAAAGACTTCTGGGCCAGGCCATAATGTCAGCTTTTGCGAACCGTGGTTTCGCACAAAGAATCCCTGCAAGATCTCCTCTGTGCAACCCTACAGCACACTTTCTCGCCAACTCTACACACGCACCTCAACCTCGGCACACATGAACTAAGCCTCCTCCCTACACTACAAATCATCTCTGTGATCTACACTTATACCACAACTATCATACTTGCCTCACCTCAATTCACACCCACCTGGGTCGCACCATCGTAATTCACCCTTAATCCTTCCTGTCACAACCCCGCTACGCCTCATACTCGATACGCATATATCACTAAGCTATAAGTTGTCACTTGCCAATATTCATCTCTTGCTATCCCTACACTTTGACACACTCGAGCTTCACTACACTTACCTTCAACATACCTAGACCTCTGTGACACTCACCCTCGGACAGCTCCACACCCGACATGCTTACATTTCGACAACTACTTTAGTCTTACATACTCTACACTTCGACATGCTTACTATAACTCGCTTCACACACCTCAAGAGCTTTACACTACAAAGACAATGGTCGCTCTTCCCAGAATCAGATCGGTTATATACTTAACACTACACTTTGACCTCCACCTCAAGACAACTATGCTACACCCCTCGCAATCACAACCACACACCCTCCTGTGACTTAACCATTTTTACTTGATCATCACCTATGTTGCACTCCTCACTTACTTCGCCCTTTATCAAGTTCACGACTTACGCCGGTGACACTTACGTTACTCACCGTTATCCTACACCAAGCCAACCCTGCCTCTCCACGTGCTCATGCGCCTACCTTCCTCTTCCCTCCTTGGTTACTTCTCACTAAGATTCACTTAAAACACACTCTTCACTTCCGTACTTGCTATTGTTGGTGACAACGCCACCAACACCCATCGATCGTGGAGAGGTTTGCTCGGGCCTCCCATTCCTCTCCCTTGGTCCTCACACAACCAACTCTCCAACAAAGTAAGGTAAACACAACATCAACATACATAAACACACAAGAAACAACCTCAAGATCGGGCTTTAGAACTTAGCTCACACATAATACATATCATAAAGCCATTATGAACTAAAAGAGAATCCCCCTCAACCTCAACTAGCTGCAGAAGATGAGAGCCCTTCACTCTCCAAGAAACACAAGCTGAACAAGCTCCTCCCTTCCACACTTCAAGATCCACCACCAGCCAGCCCCTCTCTCTGGGATTGGACCTCTCCACGCCAAAAGCTCTCCCTTCTCTCTAGAAAATGATCTCACCTACCAACTTCTCTCTCTCTGACTTTTTCTTAGATTCCTTTTGAAACATGCTCCTCCCTCCCTTCGACACTCTCATTTAAGACACACACTTGGGCCTCTAATAGCTCATGGGCCTCCAACTGGCTCATGGACCTCTATGCCCACCTTCTCCATTTACTTAAACATCTCCTAATTGAAATAGACTTCTAATTAATACTGACTTAACTAAAATGTTGTAAACCTTAAATAACTCAATCAAACAATTAATTGAATTATTTTGGGTGTTACATGGCGCGCCCTCAGGCGTGTTCTGTGTGGTGAGTGGCGCGCGCTCGGCACGCCGGTGAGGATGGGCGCCGATGTGTGCTGCCCAAAGGCCGAGGTGAATGAGGTGAAGTGCCGAGTGGAACTGAGGTGAGGTGACCTAGGTGGAGTGAAAGTGTGGAAGTGCAGGCGAGGAAACGGGTGATGTGCCGAGGTGTGAAGGAGGTTGGTGACCGAGCTGAGTGAGGCGAGGCGAGGTGCCGGCGTGAATGGGGTGAGGTGCCGAGGTGTGTGAGAGTGCATCGAGGTGTGCTTTGTGTGTGCCGAGGTGTGCGAGTGGGAGCCGAGGTACGTGGAGTGCATGCCGAGGTGTTCGAGGTGCCGAGTTGTTCAGCAGCAAGTGCCGAAAGTGCGAGTGGGATGCTTTGAAAGGCCGTGTCCAGTTTGAGTGGCGCGCTTAATTATGAGCGGTGCCTGAGTCAGGATCAGGTGTCGTCGCCAGGCGCTCGTAGTGCGGTTACATCGTGGGCCGAAAGCCTGGTTCGCATGCAAGCGTGCCGCGTTGTGTGTTGAGTACGCAGCCTTGCTACGTGGTGTTGCCGCGGCCGCGGCACTATCTGCATGGTGCTACGCGCGGTCCGGGTGTCCTGCTTGAGGTCAGATTGTGCGGGTGTGTATGCGATGTGGCACCGTGGATGTTGTAAATCGTGGAATTACGAGGTAGCCGTGATGCTACAACACGTGATATTTTTGTGAAGTTGATTTTATAATGAGATATGATGTTATAGTATTTATTAACTAAATACTTTGAGTTTGTGTAGTTGGTGCATGAGTCATGAGTCGCATTATCATATGCATTTATTTATGGTATAGGCTTTGCTTCTTTGTGAATATTTTTGGTGGTATAGACTTCGCCTCTCTACTGCCGTGGGCTTATTTTACGTAGATCTGCATCGCATGCATATGCCTGCAGGGGTTGCATTGTTGCATGGTCCATATATATACATAGTTATAACGTGGTTTTGGGTGTTTCTACATGATGGAATTTGTGTTCAGGCCGGGTTATAACGTGTTGATTTTCTTTGTTGTCGCGGGTTACCTATTGCTTATATATTGCTATCATGTACACATTATTTCGCGTTGCTCACCCTTCCGCTCGAATGTTGCTTTATGTGGCAACGTCAGCAGTGATCGAGCAAGACTCGTGGAGGATTGCTGTGTGTAGTTTCCTCTCGCTGGTCCGTGGTCACCCGATGTGTAGCACCTGTGAGAGGGATTTAGTTTTCGCTTTTCCAAACTTATTTTGGAGTTTTGGCTTAATGCCTATTTATTTTTGAAGTGTGACTTAATGTCTTATTTATGTTGAGATGTTAAAATAATTTTTGTGATTCCGCCGCTTAGAGATTACTTATTAATGTTTTGAGGATTTAATTTAAATCAATTGGAGTTTTTATGTGGTGAAAATGTGACACCCGTGGTGACTCGGAGCACTGCGCTGCGCTTATTTATAATTAATAAAGGGGGTGTTACACACATCATTTTTCCACAATTGTTTCCAATGTCTCCAAAGACTTACCACACTCACCCCCTCCTTCTCCCCGCAACTTCCGAAGCCTCCACTTCTGCAGCCTAAACCAGATCGCCGCACTGGGCCGCACTGTGCACCCGATCCGGCCGCACTCGCATACAGAGACGTTGTTGCTGCAGGTGACTCGAAGCAGATGCGCCTAAACTCGATTCACTTCGCCCGCCCACCGCATTCATCCTCGACCGATACACCTTCTCTGAATCTTCTAACACCTGCACAACTTTGAGTAAAACCTCTTCACCAAAAACCATTTACCGTGATCCAACAAACAAAATCCATTTATCCCGCTAAGACACATTTAATTGTACCTGACAAATAACCGCAGTAAAATAATCGTGACTACTTCCTTCCTCCAAAATTAACTCCTCTAACCATTGACAATTCCATCTCCACACGTTGTCCTCCCAGTGTAAACCCCATATCCTCCACCACAATGTTCTTATTGTTACATCTATTATAAATTATAGGAAAAGTTCAAGAAGACTATCTCTCCCAAGCCATTTGTCACTCCAAAATTTCATCAAATTTCCTCTCCCCAACTTAATTCTCGCTATGTCTTCAAACCATGTTTCCTTCCAATTTTGTTCCATGGCCCAATCTGGCATACAAACCCGCCACCAAAGGGAATTTTTCACCCATCCTCTCCTATACTCTATCTCACTAGGCCATCTTCCTTTCAACCCATATCTTGACACCAATACTTCTTTCCATAAAGAATTTCCTTCCTCCGTTAGTAACCTCCATCTCTATTTCATTGGTCAATAGAGCAACATTGAACACCTCCAAATTTTTTTACTCCAAGACCTCTCCTTATCCTTCTGTTTACAAATAGTTTCCCAACTCACCCATGCCATTTTCCTCTTGTCTCTCCATCTCCACCCCATAAGAATCTTCTCTTGGAGCCTTGTAATTTCTCTTACTACTTTTTTTTGGTGCTTTATAAATGAGAATTGCAAAGAGGTAGAGATGCAAGTACCGAATTTAATAAAGTAACTCCGCCTCCTATGGATAGTTGTTTACTCCTCCAACTATTTAGCCTTGCTTTGATGGAATCCTGAATTGGTTGCTAGAATCTACAGTCCATTGGTGTTTGATAATATTGCTATCATCATGTGACTTTCATTGTTTTTTTCGTGGACCTACATTTGCTTATACAAAGCTACCAACATCGAGTGTTAGGTGACCTGTCCTGGGAGATTGTTTCCATCCCAAAAATTTGTAGAAGCTCATCTTGAGGCTAAGATTTCACCGACACATATGCACCAAGCATCATAAAGTAATAATGGTGATAGAGAAGGATCCACCTGAAATTGGGAATCACCACTACATTGAAGGGTATTTTTATTGACGAGATTGAAGTAGCTTATGCCATTGTTCGGGTAGCCATTCATGCATTCCATTTTATTAAAATTTGGTAAATAGGCTAGTGGGTAGCCAGAACCAACTAAATTTGCCATGGATCCGTTTGTTGTGTGCACCTTGGGATAAGTTACCCAAGGAAGGAGTTGGTGTCACATTGATTTGGTTGGTGGAGGAAGAACGTTCCAGAGAAAACTAGAGAAATGGTTTGCCCCATTCAAAGGAAGTTGCTGAAAATTGAGGTAATTGTTTTGGTACAAGAGGTCTCAATTGATGGAAATTTACGACAGAAAGACTTGAGCTTGATTGCAAAGGAACCATAGTGGAGATCTGAGAGTTTATGGAAGGATTTTCTAGAAAAATCCCATTAAGGTGGGGAAAATTATTCGCAAACCTTGGATCAAACTCCATGGATCTTACACAAACAATCTCGATGGATAGAGAGAAAAACAGATTGTTGTATGTGTATTGATAACGTGAAAATGATCCGAATAGAGATTTTGTCAATAAGAGAGTTAGAGTCCAAGAGTTCATATGGATTCTACTTTTAAGACTAAAATGTAAAAGAAGAAAAGAAAAGACAATGACCCACATGAAATGTAGTCGTTGATACGACATACATCTAACTATCTTGATTCATTGTCTTTGACTGTTGAGCCTCCACTTGGAGTAATTCATATGAGAACATTTTTTAATATTGATTTTTGATATTTTTTTTTCCTTTTGTGGAAATTTATTATTAAAAATGAAAAGAAATTATGAGTTTGTTGCAAAATTTTGTACTTTAGGAAACGCTTTGAAAAAAACAATAAGATAAACATGAGAGACATGTGTTTCATGAGTATACAATATACATAACATAATTATGTAATTTAAATGTAAATATTGCAATCAAAGTGTAATTAATACAATTAATATTTTAATTAAGGTGTATTAATTATAATTAAATGTAAATAGCCACGTACCCGTATCCGATACAGATACATGTCGGATACTTCAGGATACGTATTCTGGGAGTATTATGTTTAATTTTAAATAAAAAAGATACCAGATGCTTACCGAATACATACCATAACACGATTCCGGGAGTATCCTAGAATTGATATTTATTTTTAAATAAGGCTTAAATATAGATTACCCCCCTGCAAATATCAACTTTATCCATATACCCCCTTGCAAAAAAAAAGTTTTAAAATAAACCTTGCAAATATTAATTAGTTACAATTACCCCCCTGCTGTTAGTTTTAGTTAACAGAGTTAACTCTATGCTGAGTGGGCTGACATTTGGACTCCACATTGGCATGACACGTAGGTTTTTAGTAGACGGTTGAAGGAAGACGGAAGGAAGACGAAGGAATACGTAAGGGAACGCCACTTAATCTCACCGCATCATCACTCTCATAGCATTTTGTGGATCTAGGGTTTAAGTAGACACTTAAGGAAGGAAGGAAGAAGACAGAGAAAACAAGAAAGAAAGAGTCGAGGTGGCTCAAACGACTCGCCGAGGTGGTCGAGGTCGTTGGTCACTGAAAAAGAGTTGCCGAGCAAGCCCCAATTTATGAACGCACAATTGGTCGAGGTCGAGGCGCAAATGGGGAGATCGAGGCGTAGATCGGGCGAGCCGAGCCGAGGTGGCTCGCCGACTGCCGAGGTGGTCGAGGTCAAGTTGGTCGCCGCAAAAAGTGTAACACCCTTACTCTTAATACTTTAATTATAAAAATCGTAGTTCAAAAATCGTTTTGTTCTTTCTAAAGATACATCCTCGCGGAATGCTACACGCTCATCAACAATCACTTTCACTCACCAATAATTCTTTTCATTAATAAAATATAATTGGCGTGATACATAGCACGACTTAAAATGGGGCGAACCCTCAAATTTAATACATCAAATCTATTACAGATTCAACTACAAATCTTAAACAACTAATAGACTACCCGGCTCCCCAGTTCGACGTCACAGAGCAAGACGCCACAACTAGACTTCTGAAAGAAAGGATCTTCACCAAGATCACCGCACATCACCTATTTGTCGCCACGAGCAGCAACATAAAAAGCTAGGGTGGTGAGTCTCTTTTCATAAATAATAAAAAGTATGATAAACATTATGCTAGAGACAACACCGTAACAACTCTCTACCACAACTCAACTCATAAACAACTCAGCTCATAAACTCAACTCATAAACAACTCAAATTTCATAACAAAGAACTACATCATAATTCACACAAGTTTATGTATGGAATGAAATGCAACCCAAACTCCGTGGTATAATGCAACCCAAACCTGTGGTATAATGCATGAGGATCCATCTCTTTAAGCCACTCAGCATATCCGTCAAGCTAGTGATACTCGCATCAAGTCTTTCGTGATCGAGACCAAGTCTATAACCGTCAGCCGATGCATATGAATTCATGAGACTCAATGAACAAATGCATTCACTCGTAATAAACAACTCTTTTGTGCAAATCGCACCGCCGCTTTACGTTGCCTAGTTCTTCGGGACAACCTCAATAGCTCTAAGGCTATCGACCAACTCACGTGGCACCTCCACTCCCTAGGTAGTGAATCACTCCATCACTACAACTCGTGCACTAAAAGGACCTCACGCCGCCTAGGACTAAAACGCCACTTACTGACTAAATTGGACTACACCAACTCGACTCTTAAACAAAGTTGACACTAAATGTCACCCACACTGGGCGCTTTGACAAAGAACTACGCTGCTCACGCCAAAATAATCACCTCGCAAGAGCTCACAGGTACCTCTAAGACTGCACTTAAGCACGCTATACTAACACCATAACGCTTATCTCATCTTGCAACCTCACCAATACTCACCTCAGTAGTCCCATACTTGGGTATCCCACTCTTAACCGCATCACCTCGCCACTCTACACTTGTGCACCTCTCACCCCTAAGTTTATGTTTCATCTCTAAGACTCACAACACCCTGGCCATAGCTCTATAGCTACCACTCAACTCAACACTCAATACGCTCCAATTGTAGCTCAAAAGCTAACCTCATCACCCTCGTATTAAACATAGTGGACTAAAATGGCACTTCGAGGACCACAACGTCACCTAGGGACCAAACTGACTACTCCATTTCAAACACTTAAACGCTCTCAACCCCAAACAAAGATCTCGCAGCTTGCGCTGGCAACGCTTTATGCAAATCGTGGCTTCAAACGAAGAACCCTCGGCACACTCTCCCGCAACTCGGCACACGCACCACTCAACCTCCGCACACGGGCACTAAGCCTCCCTCTCCGCACCATAAATCATCTCAGATCTACACATATACCACAACTACCATACTTACTCCACCTCAATCATGACTCAACCGGGTTACTCTACTTAATTCACCCTTAATCACCTCGCTTACCACCTCGCTACGCCCTACACCTTAGCACGCACCACACTTTCAATTGCGCCTCTGCGCCTCACCCTGCTACTCTAGTTACTTCACTTAGGCTTATGTTCACCACACCTCGACATTTATACTTCAAAGACATCTATACTCTACACTTATCCATCTCCCACTCTCGACTACACTACCTTAAGCGCACCACAATCGAAACACAACACTTCAACTCTCTGACACTTAGAAACAACACGCTATTATTATTCATCTCGGCTACTACTCCTCGGCCACTGTGAATGATAACACCCCGTCCCCTTCACCTCTACACTTTGCTAACTTCTGGTTTCTCCGGCGGATAACACCTCAAGATCATTCAACTTTACCACCTCGGTTACTCTAAACAAAGATTCTACACACGCCTACACTCAGCTAAGGCACACAACACTCCCATAATTTACACGCAACACTCTTCAAGGACTCAACGAAGGTGACAACACCAACAATAACACACTGGGAACTCCACGCAAATGACAACACAAACAACAACTCACTGGGACTGAGTGTTCTCTCGGCCCCATTCCTCCCTTGGTCTCTTGTATGATCTAAACCACAACAACTCAACACTACTTCACTGAAGTGAACTGAACACAACGTCAAAACACATCAAACACACAAAACATACAAGGCAGCTCAGAAATCACTCCTAGAGTCTACTCACGCATAACACATATCATATACTCTATTATAGACAAAAAGAGAGCCCCCCTAACCTTGATCAGTTGAGTAGAATACACTCTCTTCACTGAGATCCTCCAGTTAACACTCGCAGCAACCCTTCTCCCTCGATTCCGAGCTCCTTCCACGCCAAATGCTCTTCCTTCTCTCTAGAAAGGGATCTCACCTACCAACTTCTCTCTCTTACTTCTCTTTTGACTTTTCTTAGATTCCTCCCTCTCCTTCGACACTCTCCTATAAGCCAACAATTGGGCTTCTAATGGCTCATGGGCCTCCAATGGCTCATGGGCCTCTACACCCACCTTCTCCATTCACTTAAGCATCTCCTAAATGAAATAAACTCCTAATTAATACTTGGCTTAATTAAAAAGTTGTAAACCTTAAATAACTCAACTAACTAATTTAATTGAACTATTTTGGGGTGTTACAAAAAGAGTTGCTGAGCAAGCCCCAATTTATGAACAACAATTGGTCGAGGTCGAGGCGCAGATGGGTCGAGGTCAGCCACGTAATGGTTCCAACTGGGCATCCACATCAGCCATCAATTAACAGCGACAATGTAAACTAACTGTAAGGGGGTAACTGGATAACTTCACATTTTGCAAGGTTTATTTTAAAACTTTTTTTTTTGCAGGGGGGTATATGGATAAAGTTGATATTTGCAGGGGGGTAATCTATATTTAAGCCTTTAAATAAAAAAAGACCAGATACTTACTCTTTTATCCATTCTTTAATGAGAAAAAAATGGATCCAAAAAGGACACAAGATTTGGTTTATGTTCATACTAGTCTTTGTTATTGGTGCACAGTTTACACCGGATTTGCCGATTACTAATCTACGTCGGGGAATTTGGATGGCCACGAGTACTCGCCTTTGCCGGTGCGTGTGGTTCTCTCCTCTCAATAGATTTTTTGTCACATCCAAGATTCGAACCTGAGACCTTGGGGTGGGATCCAACATTTTCCTACAATGATTTTGAGGGCGGTCATCTGGTCAGGCCACATTTCCCTTTCTTGTGGTCCGAGGTCCACTTCGCCCGAGATGGAAACCCTTACTCTGTGAAGCCTGAGTCTTTAACAAGGGAGAACGCCATTTCCTACAATCTACTTATTAGGTGGGGCGAAGAGTTGGCCAAGGTCGGCAAGAAAATCAGGTGTTTCCTCAATAACCCAAGCCAAGGCTAAATCTGCCAAGGAATTGAGAACCACCCATGGTAATGACCTTATACTTGTTTTTAGATTTACTTTGGTGTTAGCTTATCTAAATTTTTTGTGTTTTGTGCAGATTCAATGGTAGAGCTTTTTGACTTTGACCTTTACCTCCGCGAGTCTGGGGTTAATTTGTCTGTGGTCAAACCCAAATCTTCTACCTCGTCTCCCGATACCCGAAGGAAGGCTCCAAAGGTGAAGAAGAGTGTTCCTGAGGAATTAACTTCTGGAGCCGGTAGCAATGCAAAGGGTGAAGCTCCTCAAGGCCGTGGCTTAACTATCCTTAGTTCTGGACAGTCCCTACCCCCAAAAACAAAAAAATCGTCGAAGGGGAAGAACTCTCCCCGCCCGATTTTGAGGCTAGCATGCGGGTGGGCAACCTCGGAATCGACATGTTCAACCAACTTCAACAGCAACTGCCCGACCCTTCGGCTTGTCACCTCAGAGGTAAGCTCAATGAACTTGAAGCTCAAAATCTTTGGCTTGATGGAGAATTATTAGACAAGTCCGACAAACTAAAATATTGCCGGGATGAAAAAATTCTAGAGCTCATTGAAGAAAACCATGTGCTGCAAGGTATGCTGGATTCCCTGTCCTTGGCAGACAATGATATGGCCGATCTAGAGGTCAAGTTGGCTGCAACAAAAGGGGTTGTTGATAAATTCCTAGTATTTGAGAAACACTTAGCCGAGTTCGAGGTGCAGATGGAGAAGATTGAGTCGGAGATCGGGGCGAGCCGTGTCGAGCTGGAGAAGGCGAAAAAAGAGAAAGATGAGGTTGCAAAACAAATTGTCGAATCTGGCAAGTTTGGTTTTGATCCCTACAAAGAACTTATGGTTCTATTCGACCTTGATTTCCCTTTTGACCTGCTGGAACTCGGATACGAGGTTTACGACAGCAAGGTTGTCAAGCCGAAACCCGATGCCCCTTTGGAGGAAGCCGAGATTGTCTTTGAGCACCCTACTGATTCCAACAATGATGAGGATGTTGAGGTCGTCGAGTTTGAGACCCTTGAGGAGTTTGAGACCCTCGACGATCAGTGGACCATTTATGGTTTTGAACTTGTGTAATTTATACTTTTGATTATGGACCTCCGAGGTTGAGGCTTTAGTTTGTATGAACAATTTAAAAAGTCGTTATTTTTGGCTTATCAAATATTTATCTTTTGTTGTTTATCACGTCTACCCGTTAATATTATTCCATGTTGGTTGTTACATCGATTTTGTTGTGTAAATTATTATATAGGCGGTGAGGTTTCGTGAGTGCAGTTGAGGCCGCTGTACGTTGTTTTCGTAAATAAACTTAGCTTCCTTACCTCGGAGCCATGACGCTTGTTGGATCAGAGTGCCTTCGAAGTGAAGTCGCTGTGGGCTTCTTCCTCAGTCTCTGATGGAGCTTTGAGCTCGAGGATCAGAGAGGAGGCATGCTCGCGTGATGCAAAAATTGGGGGTCAATGCCGCTGTGGACTTCCTCCTCAGTCTCTGATGGAGCTTTGAGCTCGAGGTCAGAGAGAAGGCATGCTCGCGCGAAGCATAAAGGGGGTCAAAGCTGCTATGGACTTCTTCCTCGGTCGCTGATGGAGCTTTGAGCTCGGAGATCAGAGAGGTGGCATGGTCGCGAAGTGAAATCGGGGGCTAAGTTCACGTGGACTTCTTCCCTTAGGTCTCTAGTGGAGCTTTGAGTACGGGGATCAGAGAGAAGGCTAGCCTCTTCTTGTTACACATAAATTAAGTTCATTATTTGGAAGACTAGACTATGGTTCCTTTGTCTTGACCAAAGGACCGAGAAATAGAATATGAGATAGATATAGCTTGGGAAAATAATGAGTGGAATTGAAAAAAATTTAAAAGAGGAAATTTTGTTTGTTTTTTTTATATGAATTGATTCTTCATTATATTCGAATTGCTTGATGGGTCATATGTTAAAGTTCTCTTCTCAGATTTTATTATAAATATTTGGAAATTATGGATAGAAATTGGGATGTCCGCCAATCGCTCATCCAAGGAGTATACTACTGGAGTGGATTATTTTGTGAGTCATGTGTTGTTGAACGTTTAGGGACTTTCTAGTGGTATGAAATGTCCTTGTTTAAGTTGTTGTTATGTAAAATCGCCATCGTAGAGGAGTTGGCACGACATTTAAAGGCTAATGGAATTGATCAAAGTTACACTTGTTGGATAATGCACGGTGAGAAAAAAGGTGAATCTTCAAATATGAATGATATTACTAAGAGATATGCGCCGACGGTTGACACCGAAACACATTCATTTGATGCGAACGAATTTGAAGAGATGGCAAAGGTGGTTGAAGAGGATCTGAATGATTGTCCTGAAATGTTTGAGAAGTTGATAACTGATGCAGAGACACCATTGTATGTGGGTTGTACTGAATTCACAAATCAAAGTGTCCTGACCATCTCCTTCTATTAAAAGAAAGGAAATACACTCAGTCCAACATCTTGTTAAATCTCCCAATGATGAATTCGAGGAGTTCATCACTTATGTAAAGGTCTACGTGACTACAAAAATGAAGCCCGGTCGTGACCTTATTAACTTACCCACCGATGAAATTGTGGGAGTGGAACAAATTGTGATTCTCAATGTTGAGGATCTGAAAGCTGTATATGACATGGAATGGGACACTGTGAGTGTTATTAGAGTATATATGATGTATGTATTAAATTATTTGTACACAATAGTTGTATATATTAGAGTATATATGAGGATCTGATCAAGCTAAACTAGAGGATATTATGGCTAGGAAGAGTCAAATTGAAAGTTATGTCCTTTCACGCTTCAGGGCTGCCCAGCATTTTGATCATGAATCTTTATTTTTTGCACCACTCAATATAGGGTGAGAAATTTAGTCTTCAATCACTTGGTTATTTATTTTGAGGATTGTATTATAGTGTAAATGTGTAGTCATTCGTGATTCATTTACTTGCAGGCAACATTGGGTATTGTTTGCAATAAACCCTAAGAGAAATACTGTCTACTATCTGGATTCACTTCAAGGTAATTACAAAGTCTACGTAGACTTCGTAGAGATAGTTGACAAGTGTGTATGTGTAACCCCCTCATTTTTTATAATTTAATATATGTATTTTGTATAACTTAGTTATATATATGTATGACGTTTCAGTGTTTTGAGACAATATTGGGGATACTCTATGAGTAAAACAAAATGGGCACCGATAACTGTAAGTTTTTTTATCAATATTCTTATAAATTTAATTGAATTTTTGGGTCATAAAAATGTGACAATTAATTAACTAATCTTTTGCTTTGTAGTGTCCTAAACAGCCAAATAACAATGATTGTGGGTACTATACTATGAGATATATGAGAGAGATTATCACTCACGACAAAGTAGTAATTCCAATCAAGGTAACTACTTAGATTTCTTTTTTATATTGATATTATAATACTTACTCAAATTTAATAACCATTTTAATTCTAATTTTATTTTTCAGTATTTTCCTCACTGTCATCACATCAAGCATTACTCTGATGAACAACTTACAACAGTAAGGGGGGAGTGGTGCCGTTATGTTTCTAGCTTTTTGTAGCAACTTTTGAGTTTCATAATGTTAGTTAGTTATTATATATGTTGTATATATGATTTGGATATACTAGTTTATGTGATCTCGTACAAAGACTGTAAATAACTTCAAATTGATAAATATATTATGATATTCGCAGTAATAGATACCTCGACACCAGATTAATTCGCAGATTAGCGAGATGTGCCTTAGAGGAGAGGTTTTGTTGTTTTTTTTTGTTCATATAGTACAATAACACCAATCATGCATTCAACTGTAGAAGACTCTTATTCTGTGATAAGTTGAGGAAAAACCAGTTCCGACACAATTTTAGTCTTGTATAATGTAAGTTCTGTGGTAGCGTAACAGCAAAATTAAATGCAGATATAGGTCTTTTTTAAACATTGTGGGTGAAGCTACACCCACTCGATTTGTTATTAGGATACTTTGGTGATATGATACCTTTGTAAGAATGAGAGACTGCTTAGAGTAAATGTCATTGCAAATTAAGAACGATTTTTTGAACTTATTAGGATATCATCAGTGTATCTTGATCCTGAGAGTAAATGTCATAGTTGCTAAAGAAAACTTCGACATCTTGTAGACAAAACCCTCCTCGAGATACCCGCTGTGTTTGTAGATGAACGACTTATCAATGTGGGCTTGGATCTTCGATCCCTGGACGAAGTAATGAAATGAAGCCATAAAAATTTATTCAACAACATTAACACTAAAAATACATTTTCAATTTAAAGGTGAGATGCATAAATTAGATAAGTTCAATAAAATATATTTCATTATGCTTAGTATTGCACATAACAATAACTGAGCTATGTTAATACTACTGCACAAAATTTTTGTTAAGATTATTGCATGAAATTACAAACATATAGTATCAAGTTAGGTTTGGCCCTTATAGTCGAATGAATGATATACAGTTGAAACATATTATTGAGATTAACACTCTTCTATGTGATCTATGTGCAGTATGTACTTATAGAACATCATTGATTTATATGAAAACTAATTCATGACAGTGTTTTAAATCATTGATTTTGTCACCTCTTTGTCGACAAAAACTAAATCGACTGCCACAGGTTTGTCACCACCTCTCGCCGTGTACACGTCCCACTTTCTCAAGACCCTCACAACAACGGTACATGGCTCTTTGTCTGGGGAGAGATTAGCGACGCTGACCATATGCATGTGGGGAACAATCATGCTGTTCTTTCTGGATGCCATGTCGAAACTCAAATTGGGTCTTGATCCTTTTGTAACTCAATGTCGGACTAAGGAACTGTGATATTTCTTTTCAAACTGTAATAGAGATATTGCCTTTTCTATACTATGTGTGTGTGTGAGGATTTGTTTAGGTTTATGGGGTAACGCAGAAAGAAAATCACTCAAATTATCGCTGGCAGGCAGTTATAGGTGCATTAATTGCAAGGTCAAGTGGGTGTTGACTGATGCAATAGACCTGCATGTAACACCCCCCTCTATTTAATATTAATTGAACTAATAAAAATCAGAGTTTTCAAAACTTTTCCACGCACCTCAAAGAGGGTGGTACATTTAATAAAAACATCGTCACAACACATAAAAAAATCAAACGCATCAATGCGTAACATCACATCATAGTCAAGTGGGTTAAAACCTCAAAACCTGTTTAATGTTTACAGTAATCCAAACATAGTTCACAACAGCGGAAAAATAAAATTGAGTTCCACACACTCATTACATAGTTTAATTCAATTTAATCCATGACATAAGATAATAAATACTAAAACCCAAATCCCCAGGTGTTACTAGATCAGAGTCGACACATAATCCCGGTGGAGCCTAGGCATCCTCACTCAAGATCACCGCATGTCGCCACGAGAGCAGCAACATAAAAATGCTAGGGTGAGTCTCTTTACATAAATAATAACAAGTAAGACAAGCATTATAAGCAGAAAAGCATCTAGCAGTAATAACCCTTCACAATCAAGACATTTGCCATTTCAAGTATATTACTAGAACAACCATCACCAATTAGTTACGTATCAACAGGCATTCCATGAATGTATGAGTTTATGCATGTATGCAATATGCATGTGGATCCATTACTTCGCTTTATTTTTAACTCTTCGCTGGGTCAAGCCTCTTCGCTTTTTTGTCAAGCCTCTTCGCTATGCATATGCTTTATGCGACACTATGACAATGCAACATACACAATCAATTACCACCACATTCATTGTCACATCACTCAAAACATCACCACAACACAACTCGTCACCTTTGGCCGAGGCCCTCTTCGCTTTTTAACTCTTCGCTTTGGCCGAAGCCCACATCATTTATTAATTCAACACCTCAACATTAACTCACACTTGGTTGTGACTTCACCACATAATTTATTGATTAGTTTAAATCATCACTCATGGACTAAAACTCTCCTAAGGACCATTTTGACCCACAACAGTTTAATTTAGTACCCAAGGGTCATTTAACACATTATGATTAATTTAGTATTTAGGGACTTATGTTAACCTATTAGGAGTAATTAGACACTAAGGGATTATTTTGTCACGCCAAGGATTAATTTAATTCTTAGGGACTATTCTGTCACACCAAGGATTAAATTAATTCTTAGGGACTAAACCATCACTTAGACACATTTTTATTCCACAATTCAATTTCAGTGTAATAACACTCATCTAGGTAATTAAATCATCCTCATTAAATCCACACATTCTCACATTCCTTCACATTGAAGCATTTAATCAAACTTATAGCAGACAATATTAATAATACATTTATTTCCAGCATCATGTATCATGGCATCACCCAATCAAACATCAAAACAACGACAAACATAAGATTAACACAAAATTCACACAATCGAACCTTACTAGAGCTATTCCACACATAATACATATCATACAAGTTATTATATAGATAAAGTAGAGCCCCCTAACCTTACGAGCTACCGAGACGTTCCGAAACTCACGACCCGAACTTCACGAACTCGCTCCTAACTCGTCCAACCGTTTCAAAACCGAAACCAAGTTACTCAAATATTCTTGAAGTCCCGCTTAAGATCAATCTCCTTATAAGACTAGAACTTCAAGTCTTCAAATTCTCTAATATTTAAAGTGCAGCAGCCATCCATCCATCATCAATGAAATCATGAAGGAAGCAAAAAGGCAACCAAGACAAAGGAGGAGGTCTAAAGAAAGTAAACCCAACAAGTTCCTAAGCTTTACGTGGCGTTAACGGCACCAAAATACTACCAAACTCATCCAAATCACTAACCGAAATAATCCATTTTTCAAATCCCTTTCTTCCAAACAAACCCCGATCCACAAACCATAACTCTCTCAACCAAATCACCATACTTCACTCCCATACTATACGCCACAAATCCACCATAACTAACACCAACAACACTAACCTTTTTCACTCCCTTCGATTCCCAAAAGCTCAAGCTTCACCAATCCCTTACAACTTGAGCTAAAACAATGAACCGAGCATCGTAAACAACAAAACTATAAAAATCATCAACATTCCCAAGCTTATCAATCGCGCACGGCCCGCCATTTCGAAAGTCTTTGTTCGCGGTTAGGTCGCATTACACAGTAGAACGGAACCACGGTTGAAGGAACAGAGGTTAGATTCGGAATCGCGGATTTCGTGTGGGAAGGTGAAGTTTGAGGTTCGGGCCGTGGAGGAGGAGGAGAACGCGCAGGCGGAGGAGAACGCGCGGAGGGTTTCGTTTTCTTCGCTCCTTCTCTCATTCTGCAAAGATTCGCAGGAAGAAGAAGAAAGGAATGGGCCGGTTCGGTCCATTGGGTGGAAAACAGGGGGTGTAAGCATCAAGGGAGGTTGCACGCGAGTAAAAGGGTAGAAATTCACCTCTAAATCATTTTAAAACCCCAATTTCACTACCACTCTTATTTTAATACCTCAATAGCTTAAAATAATGTTCTAAGGAAATAATATCTCAAACACTAATATTTTATAAAAACAAAATAAATAAGTATAAATATGAATAACACTCATATATCACTTAATAGCTCATAAAAATACATTTAAATATAAAAATATGTTTATTCAACTAATTTAATGGCTCAACTACACAATAAATCAAAATAACGTAATCTTATCAAATCAACTCTAGATAATTTCTAAAAAAAATTTGGGGCGTTACAACTCTCCCCCACTTAGAATATTTTCGTCCTCGAAAATCTAACTATCATGGACATTTAAACTTAAACTCACCACATCAAACAATCATTGAATTCTAGCATGTCACCCTAAATAAAACTCGTACCCCTAAAAGTAACCCTCACTCCTCGTAGGCTCCGAACACTTAGTACTAATGTGCTCCACTTCACCACAGTTGTAGCAGACCACACCCTTCCTCTCACACTTAGCAGCTATATGAGCTTCCTTTCGACACTCGAAACACTTGTCGACCATGCAATCTAGACTCTTATGCCCCGGCTTACCCCACTTGTGACACACAATCCCCGCAGTAACGTCTCCCCCACTTGGCTTCTTGCCCGAACTCTCCTCTCCTTCACTATCTTGTAGGAACGATTGTTATCCTCCTTGACAATCTACGCTAAACTCATGAAATCAACATCCACTCTTCTTATCTCCTCTAACCGTTATCATCCAAGTCCTATCGTACACACAACTGATCAAACACTCTTCCCTACACCCTTACTCCCCAATTAGGTATTCTAACCTGTAGATTGTCAAAATCCTATCCGACTACCCAACACAAGAGACACAACAATTATGGCCAGAGGCCCAACAACACTAACAACCGTGATTAACACAATAATACCAACCATCAAGAATAATCTATCATATATCCACACCATTCACATCAACAGTTAACACGATCATAATAACAAAATTTCAAGTTCGACCTATTCTACAATTAATCATTTCATTCTACGTTCAAATTATTCTTTTTAAACTCAGGTGCAGAAAATTCTGCAACTATGCGCCTACTTCGGCGAATTAATTGAAATAGTAAACGACCTCGGATTTCGACAAATAAATACTCGTTGGAAAGCCACGGATGTGTAGTTTCTGAATATATCATTAAAGTTTCAAAGCAATGAGCCAATTAGTACAGTCTTTAGAAACAACCCAAACAGTTTTCAGACTTGACAGATTCTTCCATCTTATTTCATTTCACGCTAAACTGACTTAAACTTGACCAAACGAGACGAAACTTCAGCCCGAATAACAGCATTTGGAGTATAGTTCCTAACGGAAAAAGAATCGTTCAAAACGGAGTTCGTTTGAGGACATAAAACTTGCAAAAACCAATCCTACCCACAGATTGACTCCAAAAATTTGGCTCGACTTTGGAGACTCATAACTGGAGCTACGCAACTCCGAATTTAATGAAACTAGTGCCAAAATGACCGGCCTTAAGTCTATTTTCTAAAACACTCAGCCACATAATTTTTGACTCGACCAAACAGTACCAGTTTTCAAAAGACTGAAACAGTGTCCAGTAACGCCTAAAACTATAAACAAGCTAAACTCAGCATGTCTAATCACCAACCAATTATAATCCTAACACCAAATAACATAACTAATCGTGCAAATAATTCAAACACACAAGTCCGAAAGATTTAAACACGTAAGCTTCATCTTCAATCTCTTTATTCCTAGGGATTTGGCCAATATACGATTTCACAACTTCCCTAGAAAATACCATGGACATATAATTCTACCAAATTCAATTGATTTCATATCACAAAAATAATATAACCAACTCATGCTTCTTAAAACAATTGATTTGATTCAAGACTTGATATTAGTTTAACCAAATGAAACTACATACTCTTGTCAACATTTAGCAAGGAAAACCAATCAAGTAAGACAAGTGCACAAAAATCTAGTTGCACGGTTTTTCATCATTAAATTTATATTCCACGTAAAACAATTTTTAAGAAGTGACAGTCAACACTAGCGATAGCAGCCACAATGTCAAAGTTAAGTCATAATCGAACAAAATTTTTCACATTTATAGTTCACAGTCAAGAAGTACTTAAAATTGTTTACTTTCGTTTCTAAAACCTTGACAATTATTATCGATCTCACATTCTCGTATTCTAAAATTTTTAACTCATTTAATCATGCAATTTATGTCTAATCTCCTAATTTTTCAACATCGTCAAATCACAACCTATTCGGTTCAAAAGCTGAATTTATGTCACATTTTGAAATAAAATCTTAGAACATTTTGGAAACAGAATTCGACACTAACTTGACCTCACATTCATTTTCCAATAGCATAAAATTTTCCATTTACTGTTTCCTTTGAAAATCATAAAACTCATTGTTTTGTCAAAAAGGGAAACTATATGCAAACTTCAACTTTCCTATCACACAAGCATGCAACCACATAAACACTACTTATTAGTTCAAAATTTGATTTCCAACATAACCCAGAAGGTAAGAGAAATTAATCATTTAGTCTTTGACAAATCACATTATGCTCACGAAACAAGTCAAATTAAAACATTAAAATGTCAAAACTTCAAGTTATACAACCTTACTTGAAAAATTGAAAATTTGGCATTGCGCAGCATTTCGTTCTAGCATACAATCTTGAAAACAATTTAGTGTTAGTCAACTCAAATCCCGACACATCACAACAACAATCAACTTATAACAAAAATGTCAATCAAGCACAACAATATTCAACGAATAATCCTGCAATTATTGTCTAGTGTATAATTTACCAAGATTTAAGTCGCATAAGAGTACTCTCTATATTCTAATAAGCTACTCAAACAATCAATCAAATTAAAATTAGTGCATGCATCCGGAGTTAATAATAACTATGAGTTATTGTCGCCTCATTCATTGGGGATGAGTGATTGGGGTGATCAGTCCCTCCTACTCATGCAGCCAACTAATTAAGGTCACAAAAACTACTTTATTTCAAATTTATATCTACCACATTAAAAGACTTTTAACGCAGTCCGGAGTGCGAAGGCGTCGTCACGACTTTCACTCCTTTGACGTCGTTAGAACTCTTTTAATCACACATCTTAATGATATAAACAACGATCCACGAGCAGACAAAATCAATGGTATAACCACCACCACACGCAGTTACCACATATACTCCAATAATACAATATAATTTTCAATCGTAATCTAACAATTAAGTCACAAGGCACATCAATTAATGAACAAACCAACAAAATTAACAGTAATAAACAGCAACATAATTATGATTTAGAACGAGTACCACGACTCGAGGGTTAACAGACTCGACAACTTGGCCGGACGGACCGAACTGCTCTGATACCACTAAATGTAACACCGCCCTCTATTTAATATTAATTGAACTAATAAAAATCAGAGTTTTCAAAACTTTTCCACGCACCTCAAAGAGGGTGGTACATTTAATAAAAACATCGTCACAACACATAAAAAAATCAAACGCATCAATGCGTAACATCACATCATAGTCAAGTGGGTTAAAACCTCAAAACCTGTTTAATGTTTACAGTAATCCAAACATAGTTCACAACAGCGGAAAAATAAAATTGAGTTCCACACACTCATTACATAGTTTAATTCAATTTAATCCATGACATAAGATAATAAATACTAAAACCCAAATCCCCGGTGTTACTAGATCAGAGCTGACACATAATCCCAGTGGAGCCTAGGCATCCTCACTCAGTATCACCTGCATGTCGCCACGAGAGCAGGCAACATAAAATGCTAGGGTGAGTCTCTTTACATAAATAATAACAAGTAAGACAAGCATTATAAGCAGAAAAGCATCTAGCAGTAATAACCCTTCACAATCAAGACATTTGCCATTTCAAGTATATTACTAGAACAACCATCACCAATTAGTTACGTATCAACAGGCATTCCATGAATGTATGAGTTTATGCATGTATGCAATATGCATGTGGATCCATTACTCTTCGCTTTATTTTTAACTCTTCGCTTTGGCCGAATCCCTCTTCGCTTTTTGGCCGAAGCCCTCTTCGCTTATGCATATGCTTTATGCGACACTATGACAATGCAACATACACAATCAATTACCACCACATTCATTGTCACATCACTCAAAACATCACCACAAGACAACTCGTCACCTTTGGCCGAGGCCCTCTTCGCTTTTTAACTCTTCGCTTTATTTATTAATTCAACACCTCAACATTAACTCACACTTGGTTGTGACTTCACCACATAATTTATTGATTAGTTTAAATCATCACTCATGGACTAAAACTCTCCTAAGGACCATTTTGACCCACAACAGTTTAATTTAGTACCCAAGGGTCATTTAACACATTATGATTAATTTAGTATTTAGGGACTTATGTTAACCTATTAGGAGTAATTAGACACTAAGGGATTATTTTGTCACGCCAAGGATTAATTTAATTCTTAGGGACTATTCTGTCACACCAAGGATTAAATTAATTCTTAGGGACTAAACCATCACTTAGACACATTTTTATTCCACAATTCAATTTCAGTGTAATAACACTCATCTAGGTAATTAAATCATCCTCATTAAATCCACACATTCTCACATTCCTTCACATTGAAGCATTTAATCAAACTTATAGCGCATAATATTAATAATACATTTATTTCAAAGATCATGTATCATGGCATCACCCAATCAAACATCAAAACAACAACAAACATAAGATTAACACAAAATTCACACAATCGAACCTTACTAGAGCTATTCCACACATAATACATATCATACAAGTTATTATATAGATAAAGTAGAGCCCCCTAACCTTACGAGCTACCGAGACGTTCCGAAACTCACGACCCGAACTTCACGAACTCGCTCCTAACTCGTCCAACCGTTTCAAAACCGAAAACCAAGTTACTCAAATATTCTTGAAGTCCCGGCTTAAGATCAATCTCCTTATAAGACTAGAACTTCAAGTCTTCAAATTCTCGCAATACGAAAGTGCAGGCAGCTATCCATCCATCATCAATGAAATCATGAAGGAAGCAAGAAGGCATTCAAGACAAAGGAGGAGGTCTAAAGAAAGTAAACCCAACAAGTTCCCTAAGCTTACGTGGCGTTAACGGCACCAAAATACTACCAGCTCATCCAAATCACTAACTGGAAATAATCCATTTTTCAAATCCCTTTCTTCCAAACAAACCCCTGATCCACAAACCACAACTCTCTCAACCAAATCACCATACTTCACTCCCATACTATACGCCACAAATCCACCATAACTAACACCAACAACACTAACCTTTTTCACTCCCTTCGATTCCCAAAAGCTCAAGCTTCACCAATCCCTTACAACTTGAGCTAAAACAGTCGACCCGATATCAGAAACAACAGAACTATAAAAATCATCAACATTCCCAAGCTTATCAATCGCGCACGGTTCCGCCATTTCGAAAGTCTTTGTTCGCGGTTAGGGTCGCACACGAGTAGAACGGAACCACGGTTGAAGGAACAGAGGTTAGATTCGGAATCAGCGGCGGATTTCGTGTGGGAAGGTGAAGTTTGAGGTTCAGTCGTGGAGGGAGGAGGAGAACGCGCAGAAGGGAGGAGAACGCGCGGAGGGTTTCGTTTTCTTCGTTCCTTCTCTCATTGCAAAGATTCGCAGGAAGAAGAAGAAAGGAATGGGCCGGGTTCGGTCCATTGAAATTGGAAAACAGGGGGTGTAAGCATCAAGGGAGGGGTTGCACGCGAGTAAAAGGGTAGAAATTCACCTCTAAATCATTTTAAAACCCCCAATTTCACTACCACTCTTATTTTAATACCTCAATAGCTTAAAATAATGTTCTAAGGAAATAATATCTCAAACACTAATATTTTATAAAAACAAAATAAATAAGTATAAATATGAATAACACTCATATATCACGAATAGCTTATAAAAATACATTTAAATATAAAAATATATTTATTCAACTAATTTAATGGCTCAACTACACAATAAATCAAAATAACGTAATCTTATCAAATCAACTCTAGATAATTTCTAAAAAAAATTTGGGGCGTTACACTGCACACGTTAATATAATTTGATTTCGTGCTTAATATAAAATTACCACCTGGCTATATTTTTCCTTCAGTAAAATCATGGCAGTTACGGCTTGATTATTGAATTAAATACTTATAATTGAAAATATCCCAACTTTAATGAACAACGTTAATTGGCTTTAAACAAAATTCAAAATTATCGGCACAGCTTTATTGCATTAAACACATATGGAAATTTCCTCGCAACAAAGTTTTCGTTTAGCAATGTTCCACAGTATTGGGTAGTGTAGTAACAGTGTGTTGCGACATCATTTACAGTTGGTGCGCTCGGCTTAGTGGTTGAATGTGTGGTTGGGAAGTTGACGGTCCCGTGTTCGAGTTCTATTGAGGCCGGGAAAATTTTTTTGGTTAAAGTATAATTGACTGCCAGCGGGGCGTTGGGGGCCCCAGCTGGTAATGATGTGTAAAGCCACGTATTTACCGTGGTCTACGTGGCCTTTCTGACTTGGATGCTTAGGTGGTAACATTCGTGATTTAAATTACTTATGATATTATGTTGTAAGTACTTGTTGGTTTAATATGGTCTTTTGGTGATATGTACATATGCGTGTATCTACATTGGATTGGAATGATATTGGCTGAATTTTGTTGGAATGATATTGGATGAATTTTGTTGGCAGCGAATGAATTTATAACTTGTAATTAAAAGGGAGAATAAACAAAAATAAAAAAAATATTTTAAAAAAAATCAGTCAATAGGTAGCGTTTTAAAGAAAAACGCTAGAAATGAAATTACAAAAAATCAGTCAATACGTAGCGTTTTATAGAGAAAACGCTAGAAATGAAATTAAAAAAATCATTCAATACCTAGCGTTTTATAGAAAAAACGCTAGGTATGGACAAAATGCACTAGAGGATCCCTAGCGTTTTACAGAAAACGCTAGTTATGGACAAAATGCGCTAGAGGATTCCTAGCGTTTTAAAGAAAACGCTAGCTATGGGAAAAATGCGCTAGAGGATCCCTAGCGTTTTAGGGAAAACGTTAGTTATGGCCAAAACACGCTAGAGGATCTCTAGCGTTTTAGGGAAAACGCTACTCATTTCAAAAGGCGCTAGAGGATCCCTAGCGTTTTTGCGAGAAAGCGCTACGTATGTCCAAAACACGCTAACGAAGATCCGCAGCGTTTTATTTCAAAACGCTACGCATTTCTGACAATCCCTAGCGTTTTTAAAACGCTACTAATGGGGGGTATGCATCCGTAGCGCCAGCTTTTCTAGTATTTTAAAACGCTACCAATGCCCAAAAAAACGCTGCAAATCCTTAAATCTGTTGTAGTGATGAGTTGTACACATAGGCCTTCCACATCACCTTTTCAAAAAAGCCACCCAAAACGGTACCAATTTACTTCAATCCGACGGATCGCATTGTGTTATAGAACAGGAAAAATGCAGAGTGAATTGTTACTGTTTCATTGCATGAAGTTGGCTATTTAAGGCCAAGGCTTACAACAGATAGTTTGTTACACTTAGCTAACTAACTAACTAACTAGCTAATTAATACACTTCACTAATACAAGATTTATCTCAACAATCTCTCCCTTAAGCTAAAGACTACAAGGTAGCATTTAGCTTACTCAAAGACAGAACTAGATAAACTGAAACATTTGCAGAAACAAACCATGACAGATCTGCAGAAGGGCCAAGCTCAAAAAACATCTTCAATCAAACTCAACCATTCCAATTTCCTTTCTGAGCCTCAGAAACACATCCTTGCTTACTTCTCCACCTTTGACAAGTTCTCTAAGATAGTGATATCTCACCTCGATATGCTTGCTTCGCCCATGAAGAATTGGATTCCTTGAGAGTTTTATAGCAGAAGAGTTGTCACACATGATTGTAACACACTCTTTCTCTAAGCATTGAAGCTCCTTTAGTACTTTCTTCAACCATATTGCTTGACAAGCTGCTGCTCCTGCAGCTACAAATTCTGCCTCAGTCGATGACAAGGTCACTATAGGTTGTTTCTTAGACATCCAAGCCACTGCACCTCCACTCATCAAGAATGCATAACCAGAGGTACTTTTCCTATCCATTACATCTCCTGCATAATCACTGTCAGTGTATCCTACAAGGTTCATTCTATCCCCTCTTCTGTACATTATTCCCATGTTGATGGTTCCTTGTAAGTATCTTAAGATTCTCTTAGCTGCTAGCCAATGTAGTTGAGTGGGACAGCTCATATACCTGCTAATCAAGCTCACAGTGTACATGAGATCAGGTCTGGTTGTTGTTATGTACATCAGGCTTCCAACAAGCTGTTTATATAGAGTTTCATCAACCTTCTCACCTCCTTCATCCTTATTAAGCTTAGTTCCTGACACCATTGGTACCATGACAGAATTGCAACCTTTCATATCAAATCTTTCAATAATTTCTGCAGCATACTTCTTTTGCACTATTCCAATGCCCTCAGAGGATTGAATTACTTCAATTCCTAGGAAATACCTCATTCTTCCCAGATCATTCATGCTAAATTCCTTCTCCATTTCTCTCTTGAAATCTGTCAGCATATTCTCACTGTTTCCTGTGTACACTAAATCATCCACATATATGCTTACCATGAGAATTTCTTCATTTTCTCCATGCTTTATGAATAAGGTCTGTTCATTCTTACTAGCTTCAAATCCTCGCTCTCGTGAAATATCTTTCAATCTGTTGAACTGTGCCCGTGGCGGCGCTTGCTAGACCATACAAGGCTTTGTATAGTCTATACACTTTGTGCTCACTTCCTTTCACAACATATCCCTTTGGTTGCTCAATGTACACCTCCTCAGTCAGTTTACCATATAGAAATGCTGATTTCACATCCAATTGATATAAAATCCACCCTTTATGTGCTGCTATTGCCATGATCATTCTTATGGTATCAAGTCTGCTAACTGGAGCAAATATTTCTGTGTAGTCAACCCCTTTTTGCTGTGAATAACCTTTTGCCACAAGCCTTGCTTTGTATTTGTCTACTTCACCATTCTCATTTAATTTGGTCTTGTACACCCACTTTACTCCAATTCTTTTTGCTTCTCTAGGTAAATCAACTAATTTCCATGTTTCATTCTTAACTATTGAAGCTATCTCATTATCCATAGCTTCTCTCCATCTTGCATCTTTGACAGCAACTTCAAATGTATCAGGGTCAGAAATTACTGCATAAGCTTCCTCTTCTTCTTCAGATAGGCCCTCACCTGTTACATAGTCTCTTAGATGCTCAGGTGGTTGATAGGCCGCAAGTGCACGGTTTCTATCTCGTAGTAAAAATGTATCGATCCACAGGGAGTTAAGCAATTACCAATCTAATTTTTAGTTTTGATTAGCTGAAAGGAATAATTTTTAGAAGAAGGAATGATTGTTGGTTTTAAATTCAGAATTATAAAAAAACGTCCTAGGATTGTGGTTTCATCTCTTTGATAGAAGCGTTTCACAATCCCTCATCCATTCCCTATTTTATATAAAATTGTATTTCTAAGGATGAGACATTCAATGGTAACTCAAGTTTCCTTTCAGAATACAAGAGTGTGTCTTGTACCAATAATCAAAACCTATTCTCATGGTTGATTATTGCCAAGACCCCTTAAGTACAAGTCTCTTTATCCCAAGGGTCCCAAAACTATTCTCATGTTTTGTTTCCCTTGTTTAATCCCATAGTTCTAATATCAAAACTTCTCCTTTCGGTACTTCGTTTGATATTTGGAATAAAACTTTAAAATCAATGAGATTAAATTAGAATATAATTTTAACAAAATAGAGTTTAGACTTGGGATTGTTTATGGGCCTATCATTGGATTAGTCCCACAATCCCAAGACTAAAAGGAGTCTACTCACTCATGATCATAGTAGACAAAAACTTAGAAAGAGAAGAAGACATAAAAGATATTCAACAAGAAGATAAATGACGGAAATGTAAATTGCGGAATTGTAAATGACAGAATTTAAAGTGCAGAAAATAAAGGTGCTGGAAAATAAGGACAGAAAGTAAAGTTGCAAGAATTATAAAGAACAAGAACTTAGAATGAGGAAAGTAAATTGCATAAAATCTTAGAAATAAACTTTGAGTAGTGATTACAATAGCCTAAGATGTCCCAAGCACTCAGAATTTCGTGCTTATTTATAGGCCTTTGAGTCATAAAATCTGATTAAGAATCAGTTACAAGAAGTGAAGGAAGAAAAGTAACAACAATTGGAGGAAGTCGGAAAAACACGGCCATGTTTTATAACACCGGCAATCAGAAGTTTTATTACATCGCCAAAGTGTTTTATTACACCGCCGGTGTTTTTCTCTGTAATTAGATTTTGGCTCTTCAAACTTTCTAGCTAAACATGGCCATGTTTTATAACATGGCCACCGTAGTTATGGCTGCTTCTCGGCTATAAAACTCCCTCTTTTCTTGCCTCTTTTTGGTTCTTTTGGTACTTCTTTCCCTCCTTTTGCCTTGGGATTTCATTCCTATGCATTAGAAGCTTAAATTCCCTTACTTTGCTCAACACTTATCCTGAAAATAAAAACAAAACAAAAGGTAGTAAAATAGCTCTAGAATTGAACTAAAATACCAAACAACTTACTTAAAATAAGTACTAAAAAGACAACTAAAAATGGACTTATCAGTGGTCTTCTCACTCTTCTTTCATTATCTGTCATTACTTGTCTAGTTTCACTTCTCATTGTTTGATTTTGTTGTACTTCAGTTTCTCCTTCTTCTATGTCACTGTCCTCATCATCACTTACTACAATTCTGGAGTCATTCCAACTAAACTCAGCATTTACTTCTTGTTTATGATCTTCCAACCAGTTCCAGACCTCATTTTCTTCGAATACCACATCTCTACTCACTATTATTCTTCTTTCAATTGGATCATACAGCCTGTATCCTTTTGTCTCACTACTCATTCCAAGCAAGACACATTTCTTGCTTTTCTCTTCAAGTTTAGTTCTCTTGGCATCGGGAATGTGTACATGTCCTATGCATCCAAACACTCTTAAGTGTGATACACAGGGCTTACAACCACTCCAAGCTTCTTGAGGTGTTCTATTTTTCACAGCAAGTGTAGGTGACCTATTCAGTACATACACTATCCAATTCAAGGCCTCAGGCCACATACTCTTGGTCATTTTCTTACCAATTAAGATGATCTCACCCCATTCATTATTGTTCTATTCTTCCTCTCAGCAACTCCATTCTGCTGAGGGGTGTATGCTGCAGTCAAGTTCCTTTTAATTCCTTCTTCTACACAGAATTTGTTAAAATCATTTGATGTAAATTCTCCTCCCCTATCAGTCCTTAAACACTTAAGCTTAAGATTGCTTTCCTTCTCTACCAGAATCTTAAAGTGTTTAAACTTTTCAAAAGCCTCAGATTTCTCTATTAACAAATATACCCAAATCTTTCTAGAAAAATCATCAATGAAACTAAGGAAATACCTCTTATTGCTGGTTGAGGTTGGTGTTATTGGCCCACATATGTCAGCATGCACAAGTTCTAATCTTTCACTTGCTCTCCACTTGCTTTTCTTTGGAATTGGATCTCTATGTTGCTTCCCTTTCAAGCAATCCTCACACACTTTCATACTATCTTTCAATTCTGGCAGACCAGTCACCATCTTCTTACTTGCAAGAATCTTCAAAAAATTTATTCCTAGATGGCCATATCTGCAATGCCACAGATATGTCTCATCCTCATTTGCAACCTGCAAGCATTTCTCATCTGTTTTCTTGCCTTCAATAACCAGGTCAGAGATGAGTTTATACATTCTGTTGGTTTCCATCAACGATTCAAACATCAATCCCTTCTTCTTATGATATATTTTGCAATATCCCTCATCAAATAGAATGGCCAAACCCTTCTCTTGTAGCTGTCCTATGCTCAAAAGATTACTTCTTAGCTCAGGAACATAAAACACATCTGTAATTGTGTAGATAATACCATTCACCTTGACTCTTATGCTTCCTTTTCCTTCCACCTTTAACCTTGCATCATTTCCCAGCCTTATATACTTCTTGAATGTCTCATCTAGTTCAGTGAACCACTTCCTATTCCCACTCATGTGGTTAGAGCACCCCGAGTCAAGATACCATGATTCCACCTTGTTTCTTTCCTTCTCTTCAATTTGAGAAATTGCCATCAGTATCATGGATTCATTTACCATCATATATTCGTCCTTGTCCTCTTCTATTCTGAGATATTCACCTTCATCACAGGTTCTTGCCATTAGCAGCATTGATTCTTCTTCCTCAGCCTCTGCATAATTCACATCCTTGTCCCATTCTGGACACTCGTTTCTATAGTGGCCCAATTTCTTGCATTTGAAACATTCCACAGTCTCCTTGCTTTGCCTGCCACGACCTCTACGTCTTCCTCGTGATGCAACACCTCTTCCTCTTTGGTAACCATTTCCAGAGCCTCTTCCTTGTGTCTCAGTCTTTAAAGCCTGTTCTTCTTCTTTCTTTTGAAATCTTGTTATATTCTGCTCATGAATGTACAATCAGAGAACTATGCACTTCATCCACTGTCATTTTATCTGTATCATGCGATTCTGATATTGAGCATACAATGTGACTGTACTTCTCAGTCAAGGAACGCAAGATTTTCTCCACAATGACTCCATCATCTATCTTTTCACCATGAATGCGCATCTTGTTTGCTATTTGCATCACTTTAGGTATGTATTCAGTGACTGTTTCTCCAGATTTCATTTCCATTGCTTCAAACTCCTTTCTCAAGCCTTGTAGAGTTGCTCTCTTGACTCTATGATTTCCTTGATACTTTTTCTTCAAAGAATCCCAAATTGCTTTTGAAGTATTCTTATCAGAAATTGTCTCAAGAGTGGAACGATCAATTGCTTGAAATAAGTAGTTCTTGGCTTTCAAATCCTTGAGTTTAGACTCCTCTATCTTCTTCCTCTGAGCTTCACTCACCGCGGCCCCCTTCTCTGGTTCTTCAACTCCATTCTCAATCAAGAACCAGTACTCCTTTGATCTGAGAAAATTCTCCATGAGCAAGCACCAATGCTCATAATGTCCATCCAATCGAGGTATGGATGGTTGCATGTAGTTGCCTTCACCTCCATTCGCGTTTCCGTTCGTCGCCATTGTTGATACTCTTGAGAAATTGAGATTTCTCGGTTTGCTATTTCCAGGCCCTTCAAGAGGGCTCTGATGCCAATTTGTTATAGAACAGGAAAAATGCAGAGTGAATTGTTACTGTTTCATTGCATGAAGTTGGCTATTTAAGGCCAAGGCTTACAACAGATAGTTTGTTACACTTAGCTAACTAACTAACTAACTAGCTAATTAATACACTTCACTAATACAAGATTTATCTCAACACATTGCGCAGATGACTTGAACAGCTGATTTCAACGGTGGAGGTTCTTTTAAATTTTGGCACCCGAAAAATTGGGGAATTAATCACCATGCATCAATATTGCATTCATTTGCGTTTAAGGCTATTTAGTTTGCTGTTTACCAATCGTATTGAGGAAGCAACAAAATTCCAACACCATTCCATGAATTGTCCTATAGAAATACATTAGTGAGAATAAACCATATGAGCGATTCTCTTGAGAGGCGATAGGGAAGAATGGAGGATCAGGTTTGATAAATTCTTTCTCCACTGGTTTTGATTTTTCTTCAAATTCTTTCAGCTTTTGATTATTTCTTCTTCTACCTTTCCCTTCACTTCCTGTTATGTTATGGGGATTCTTAAAAAAGAGGAATATGAGAGGATATTATTTCTAATGTGAATATCGTATATATGGTGTTTGATGAAATGCCTAGGCTTGGCTTAGGAAATATTTAGAGGGTTTTTACTGATTCTAAATCATGCAAAAAAAAAAATTAGTTGTTGTATCAAATTTATTGTTTTGATGGTTAGCTATTTGTTTGATACAGCTTGACGACATCAAGGACTGAAGACACCGCACGGCCAGGCCGTCTAGAGGGACCTCTCCTTGGCTTTGTCACTTCCTAGACAAATATTACATCTCTAACACCGTGGTAAATTGTTTGATTCTTACTTAGTGATTTCTTGTTGGTTGACCCTAACGGTAAAAAATTGCATCTATGCTAAAACATCCTTCTTCAATTTTCAAGTGTTATTTGTATATTGAATGCTATGTTTTTATTATTGTATAGTTTTTTTTAAAAGGTTGTGTACAATTAAATTTAAACATATTTGGTTTATGTTTAACACATTTCAGCTGTTATGATACTTGATTGTCAATTATTGAATATCTATTGTTCATGCCTTTTGCAGCTTCTTGGAGTAGCTAGAATTCGTTAATGGTTGCAGAATTTCCAGCTTGTTTTTCTCAAATATACTTGGAACTAGAGATCTATCTCTCTTTTAAATGTTTTTATTTTTTTATTTTTTATAATTGTGTTGTTATACTGATTTTGAAATGTTTGTTATTTTGTTTTGTTGGCAATCAATTAGTGGTGTTTGTAATTTGGATTGGCCATAATCCAAGTTTCTAATTCAAGTTGTGGATGATTAGAGTATTAGTCATAGGTTCCCTATTTTAATTTCTTTTATTATTTTATGTTTTAAAGTTGGATTGTTTCTGATGTCTATAGTTTTTCAGTCTGTATCATACCTCCACCGTTCTTTGATCCCTGTTTGATTGATACACCATAAATCATTCCAAATTGAATCTCATAATTAATTCCAAATTGAAGAAAGAACTCACTATTGAAATTGTTCTTGAGGAATTATATAGCAAGAAGTTTGTGGAAGTCCTTCTTCCTATTTAGTATAATGGTAAAAACTATTTGTTGATACTGCAAAACTATTTAATTTATATGCTATCTTAGAGTTTTATTTGTTTTGGTTAATATTTTTTAACTCAAAATATAGGAATTAATCTACTCTGCCAATAGAAATTTCAATTTCAACTTACATATCAATTTTAATCTGAAAATCATTAGTGATATGATTTTAAATAGTTCCACATAGTTATGTATCTACTATCTATCTATACCATTAACCTACTACCAAACTACCAAACTTACCCTTTTCCCAATTAAACAATTTTTGGATATTTTGTTAATTTGACTTTTTCACTTTTTCAAACTTTTTTACTTTTTCAAATTTTTTCACTTTCTCTCACATACTTTTTCAAACTTTTTCACACTCTCTCACACACTTTATTCAAACTTTTTTACTCTCTCCTTCTCTTTCTTACATTAACTCTATCTCATTTTTCTATTTCTTACAATATATCTACTTTAATTTGATCTATATGTCTCCTTCATTTTTTTGATATTCTATTATTTCGTCTCTATGGGAAATATTACAATTTGGATAATTTGAAACTTTAATACAATTTTTGTTTTCTAATCTCTACAGGAAATATTGCGTATTGTTGGTCAATGTTCACGGGGTAATGTTCGGACGAACTCAATTACATTTTAAAACTTTTTGTTTATCTACTCTAAAGTAGTCTTGATTTTCACGGGGTAATGTTCAGACTAATTAAATTATGTCTAAGTCTATTAACAAAAATAACACGACAACACCCGTGCGTATGTATAGGTGGATGAAAACTGAGAAAGTATATTTGAGTCATTGTAGAAATTGTCTGTATTTATATGCGTCCTAATGCTATCTGTGTACGTATGATAGTAGTGATTATTTTTTCAGTATCAGCAACTACTTTCAATATTCCATATGATGATTTAGTTGGATTTTTTCTTAATATTTCACTTTCATTCCATTGGTTGATGGGTAAAAAAGCTCCAGCTTAATATTCTCTTACATATTTAGAATATGAGCTATTTCAAGTGTGCTTTTGTAATTTATAACTGCTTCACTACTATGTCAATGTAGCTTTGTTGGATAATATCCATTTATGATAGTTTAATGTTCCTTACGGCAAATTCATCAACATATTTTAATTGAATTATTCTCCTCATTTTTTTTGGGTTTTTCTTTTAATTTTAGTTACAGGTGTAATTCATGAGTCTAATGTTGTATTGTTCTACAGATTGGTGTTATATCACTTTTTTATTTTATTGTTCGTTATATAACTATTTTATTTAGTTACCCAATAAAAGCTTTTAAATTACCAATGATTTTTATTGGTTAAAGACTCCGTACATTTTAAATTGTTGACACCGGAATTTATTAAGACTTTCTTCTATTCAAATAGTCAATGTGATTTTACGATAATTAACTTGATATTGAAAAAATTAAAACTATTCCCTATTGCTATCAAATAATAAAACACATGTTCTAACAACAAATTAATTCTCCAATAACCCACTTTATTTTACAATAATTAATTTAATACAAAAGTGAAAAGAACTATCATGTAGTCAAATTAGCCGCTAAAGATAAATCTAAGTGTCAAAACTTTATTATTTCTTTTCTTAAATTATCCCCACTGTTCTTTCTGATGAGCCTAACACTATGCAATCCTTCTGGTGTGATTTATATAAATACATACACATACCTATATATTATAATATATATAATTCGTAATAGATTTATGTAGGGAAATGTACAAGAGTCAGTTTTTTATTCATATAAAAGACTAACACTAGTGCAGAAAAAACATTTAGCATCGGTTATTTTACACATTTAGCATCGGTTATCAGTCGATGCTAAATCGACCGATGCTAAATGTCTCACATTTAGCATCGGTTACTTAACCGATGCTAAATGCCACATTTAGCATCGGATTTACAAAAAACCGATGCTAAATGACGGTTCGTTTGTGTTTTTATGTCTTGAAAACATACAATTAGCATCGGTTAAGTAAATAACCGATGCTAAATGTCCATTCTTTGAGATGTTTAGCATCGGTCATCTAAACATCCGATGCTAAAAGGCCATTTTTTGTGGCATTTAGCATCGGTCATCTAAACAACCGATGCTAAGTCCATTTTTTGTGACATTTAGCATCGGTCACCTAAACAACCGATGCTAAATGTTCATTTTTTGTGACTTTTAGCATCCGTTTTTTTTAAATAACCGATGCTAAATGTCTTTTTTTTTTTTTGGTTTTTATTTATTTTTAATCCGCACCAGTACACAAATTTGCTAGAACAAGTTATACAGATCATTCCAGACAGCAACGCATTATAAATTAATCAAAATACTTTGAATCCCATTAAAATTACTATCTTCCATTTAGAAAGTAAAAGAGCAACAATATTTGTTCAAAATGTGGTATCAACCACAACACACTTTAGGATCCCTTTCCTAATTTACCAATTAAACCAAAGAGTTTTTCACTAAATGCAACAAAATATTTCTAAAACACAAGTTAAACTAGTCATAAAATAATGAAAATAGTGTATTATGTTGCTTTGTACGAATCTTCAAGAAGAATTCCGCCCAAAGCTGACGAATCTCCATAAGTTCCTCTTGAGTGTATGACTGTGGGTTTTCAAATACCTACAAGTTTCAAATTAGTTACCGATTAGACATAGCAGTGATACTAATACACACAATCAAATGTATTCACTTGTATTGGTATAAATATGAAGGCAAATTTTATACCTTCTTCCAATTGTCAAAATACGGGACCTCACAATGGTCATCATCAACTTCAATACATAATACCCACAGTCAAATCCATTCTTTGTATTGGCATCTACACAAAGGAAAATTTATTACAAATTCGTTCAAATATCCAATCACGTACCTATTGCAAAATGGAGCCACATATACTTCTTTATTAATAGTGGCCAATGATTCTTGAATATTTCCAAGAATAGTATTTATCGCATAATTTTTCAAGTTCAATGTAAATGAAGTAAACAGACTATCAACCTTACACTGTAATTTCACAACATGAGATATTCATGGATGTAAGTCATAAAAGTATAATAATGATATAACAATAAACTATTTGCCCATACTCACAAGAATCTCAGAGTCACTACTACATGAAACACATAATCTCTGATGAAATGGTGTGATCCAGAGCAGAGAATACTTTGTTTGACAACACATGTACTATAAATCAAACTATGAAAATGTTGAATAAGCAGATCAAACTGTTTCAATCTTTCATATATTGTTGCTTATATATGAATTGATAACTATCAATTCCAGCTAGGCCCCAATTAGAATATATTTCAAAAGGGAGACATCATGATTATATAACTAGGCCCCAATTATAATATATTTCACAAAAAGAATTTCAGAATGAATATAAGTGTTAAGAAAGGCATCAACTAGAGTCTAGTTACTTAAAACTCTTAATAAGCACCACAAAGTTGACTACATGATGCATTGACAAAAGTTACTTAGCACCATATATGGAATGAATAAAAAGAAGACAATATAATATGGCTCCTCTGTAACATGCATTTCCTTGAGAAAGTCATAATTTTAAATTCACCTCTTCTCTATAACCATTGGGTGCAGAAGGGCATATCTTATTTCCTTCTTAACAATGTAAATTGAATTAAAATGCTATTAAGAATTCAATCCTAGCTTAATTAAATTAATTAATTAGACCATAACTCTACATAACACGGCGCGCACACTCTTTCACCATTCACGCATGCCTAAGTTACCTATTGTCTATTGACTGAATCCACAGCAATAGTACTAACCCCACACTAGTAAAGTAACCCCAAAACACATGAGAAGAAACATTGAGTTAAAAACTTATTTCATGTTTTAAAATGTTCATCTAATTGTGAACTACTAGTTCATCTTTCTGCTTGCAAAACATGTTTTCCCACATAATGAAGAGTTTTACCTTAACATTATGTGGGAAAATAACAACAAATTCAGAGTGGGATCCTAAGTTTTTTGTCGAGTATCGATTTGATTATTTCCTCGTTTGACTAACCAAGATCCACCCAAAACAACAACACTAGTAATCAATCAAACGACAACAAATTCCAACAACACTACTTATCCCATTTGCTCTATCCTCTATGTAAATAAAGGAACCAGAAGCTACAAAATAACCTCATATAACACCAACCAGACTGCTAGTTGTTAAAATTTATATAACCAACAACCTTAAATAAGCCAATCACCATATGACCAACTAGAAAGCTCATTAGGAAGTTTTGTGTGTCCATATCAGTGAAAATGATATGCCTGTACATTAAGTATTGATTAACCAACACTTAAGAAGCAAATACCACTACTTTTCTTTATTGCAAATTATATTTCTATCTCCTCGGCCACGGCTAGGTATAAGTACAACGTCTCACCTTCTTCCGTACCTCAGTTCCCCACGTTTCAGAGAGAGCGTTCTCACAGTCTAGGGTCCACTGGAACTCGACCCCCTTTTTAAGGATTTTGAAGAAAGGGAGCGACCGGTTGGCTGCCTTCGACACAAATCTGGATAGGGCTGTGATCATCCCTGTTAACTTCTGTACCTCTTTCTTGGTCGTCGAGGGACGCATGTTGGTTACCGCCCGACACTTGTCTGGGTTGGCTTCGATCCCTCTTTCCGTTAGGACAGAAACCGAGAAATTTCCCGCCCTGACGCCAAAAGTGCATATTTCGGGATTAAACCAGAGGTTGTTCTTTCTTGCCTCAGCAAAGATTTCCTCGAGGTCGGTAGTGTTCCCCTCGTCGACTTTACTCTTAACGATCATGTCATCAAGGTAGACTTCTACGACGCGCCCGATTTGATTTCAGTATACCTTGTTCATCATGCGCTGGTACGTGGCCCCAACGTTTTTGAGTTCGAAGGGCATCACCCTGTAACAATAGTTACCCCGGTCGGTCATGAATGTCGTGTTCTCCTGATCAGCGGGATTCATCGCTATTTGGTTGTAACTAGAGTAGGCGTCCAGGAAAGATAACAACCGAAATCCGGAAGCATTGTCGACCAACCTGTCAATGCTCGGGACCGGTAAAGCGTCTTTCGGGCAAGCTTTGTTGAGGTTGGTGTAATCGACGCACATTCTCCATTTCCCATTGGCCTTTTTGACCAAGACGGCGTTAGAGAGCCAGGTGTTGTATTTGACTTCTTTGATAAAGTCTGTTGCAATTAAATCGTCGACTGCTTTGGAGGCGGCCTCGACTTTTTCCTCGCTCAGGACCTGCCGGCGTTGAGCAACGTACTTAGCATTTGGGTTGCAAGTGATGGCACGTAACCTCAAGAGGGATGCAGGGCATTTCTTGGGGTGACTGCTTAAAAGGTCGGGCGCTTGGCTGTAAGCATGCAATCAAGGCTTCTTTCACCTCGGGGATGAGGTCGGCCCCGATCTTAACGGTCTTCATGGGATCGTTGCCCAAAGGGATCTCGAGGAACGTGCCCTGAGGTTCGGGGCGCTTGTTTTTCTTTTTGAGTTCTCTAGCCAATTTGGGTCGCGCGCCTTAGGAATTATTGGACTTGGCCCAATGCCTGTTGGGGCCTTTTGGCCCAGGTCGGAACACTATGGAAGATTTGAATATTTGAGTAATTAATCACGCATTTAATGCAGCAAAAGAATTATTTCTGGAACGTTGATCTGTTTAGTGGCAATAGATCATGTACAAATCAGTAGGTGCATATGCTTGCTTCACATCGTTTCAATTCTTTATTTTATTTTTTTGAGATTTCGTTTCAATTCTTTATTATTAAAGCTGAATCGGTTTTTTAAATTTTTCATATACTATTTATTTGGCAATAACCTTTTTTCAGATCATTACTCAGAATCATATTTATTTTGTAGATTCTTTATTTTTATGTATGGTATCTTTCTACTGATAAAAAAAAAATCCATGGGATCTCTCTCGATTCATAAATAGGAAATTAGGTCACAAATAAAGGAAACGGGATAATTAGTGATTTTTTCGTGGAATATCCCTAATTCAGATTATTGCATGAGATTTCTTTCCTGATTTATAATAGCTATTATTGATTTCCGTAAAAAAAAAGATATTTGCATTAATAAATAAAAATTTTCTTATATATAAATAATCCTTCCTCATGCCTTTCTCCATTCATTAGTAAATCCCTACCCAACCTACTCTCGTTAAACTTCTTCTCCTTATTTTGTAGCATCATGAAAGCAAGCTCCCATGCCTCTAGCATCCCTGCCACTTCTGAAGAATTGGTGAATATGAAGGAGAAAGACTTCAAATCTAAACAAGATGAAGCATCAAAATCCAATAATTCCCAAAACCATCTAGAATTTGTGAATCTTTCCAAGGATGTTTCGGTTCACAAGTCGAAGATTCGAGAGCATGATTTTCTCAGCTCCTTCAAGGTTGGTTCATCATCTGGTGAACAAAGAGATGAGAAGAACACTAAAGAGAAGACATCAAAGTCAACAAGGACTTTCTCATGCAACTTTTGCAAGAGAGAGTGTTCTACTTCACAAGCTTTAGGAGGACACCAAAATGCTCACAAGGCAGAACGTGCACTTAAGAAGCAACTTAGCCAAAGAATAGATGATGGTGTTTTAGGGCACCCTAATTTTCCTTATTACACCTACCCAAGTGTTCTTTCTACACCTCCCTATAATAAGCCACTTGGGGTTAGAATGGAGTCCATGATTCAAAAACCAACTTATCCTTCGACCCCATATAGCTTTGGGTATGGTCATGGTGCTATGAGGTGGCAACATATGTTAAACACTTCTAATGTTACTAGTGGTGCAACTTCAAGGATAGAAGATGGTGGTAGAGGTGGTATAAATAATAATGATAGATCTATTCTAAAATTTGGAGATTCTTCTACAAATGTTGCTACAAACTCAAGCACCATTATGGACAAGAAAAATCCGGCTCCTAACAAAGATGAAATTCATCATTCCAACATTGAAGAAATATCCTCCGATTGTGAATCTTCTGAGCTTGATTTATCACTAAAGCTTTAAATTAAGTTTTCAACTTTTGTTTTCATGTCTTTATGTTACTGTTTGATTGTTAGTGATCTCTAGTTTAAGTTTTTAAGGTTTTTATTCTATTATAGTGGTTATTGTTAGGTTTTATTTTTTTCTAAGCAATTATTAGTTTGAAAACTGTTTTGTTTGCTACTTGATTTCCGTTGTTTTTGATTAATCATTCTTGTTTCATAATTTTAATTTTTTGAGAAGAGGTATTTATTTGGTCAGTACAAGGAAATTACAATTGTTCCCTAATAAATAAATTTTGATGGCGGATGAATTCCGACCTTGACGAATCCTTCCCGTTAGATTTTTTTCGCTAATTAGGGCCCTATATATTGTAATTCATTTTATGAACTACGAGAATTGATTTTGGAGTAAGAGTTTAGAGATATGTTTCTTTGGATTTTCGTGAGCCATTATCCGAGCTCACTAGGAACCTCCATAGCTGATTATGGCGTCTTCATCATTTTTCAATTGGTCTTAAATTCTCAATCGTGCATGTGTCTCTATCACTCCCACCTTCATGACACTCAAGTTAGTCTCCAATGACTCCTAGGATCATATCAACATCTATTTTCGAGAAGATGACCCTTGCGTGTTGTCATACAATCAAATGGACGTGACCCAACTCTATTGAAATCAAATGGACGTGGCTCGAGACTTCAAAGCTACCAAAATCAAACTCCACACGGACTTCCCGCTGGTCGTGTCCCAAATCAAGGAAGAATTGAATGTGAAAGATGTCATCACACTGAGGTACTTGTCTAGGGTGAGAGAGTTGCTAGGCTATTTGATCAGGCCGAAGTGAAGCATGTTCCTCGGGGAGAGCATGTACACTAGGGCAGATGTCTTATCCAAACTCCGAAGTCTGAAGTCGGTAGGGAATCATCGCATCTTGATCTAGGAAATGCTACCACGGCCTAGTGTGTCCTTGACAGCAGACCCAAAGGCTATGGTTTGGGTAATCGATCCTAAGCCAAGCTGGATCACCCCCCTTATTTTATGCAAATTGATGTGACGTGCAAGTATACACAATCGCAACAATACAGTGAAAAGTAGAGATCTTACCCACAAAGATTGATGTTAATTTTAGAGTTTAATATATTGGTAAATTAGTGAGAGAAACCAAGTAAGAAACAAATATGTGTGAACATACAATGTAAATAACATAAATAAGAGTAAGCAAGTAAAGATGGTGTTGGAGATCAAAGTAAAAGATTGTTGTAATGCCTTCCACTAAGTAAATCCTTCAAAACAAAACAATGCAATGTCTGATGCTATAACATTGGATGTTGTAGCAATTGATCTGTTCCTTTCGGTAACTAACGTCAAGGTTCCATTATAAGGGCTTCTGTATAAGCTTTAAATAGGTTCACCCTTGTATATTAAGTACCACAGTATTCATCCTATGGACTATGTTTTCCTATGTCTATGTTTAACATGGGTTGTTAACAAGTATACACATCCTTAACAAGTATACACAAATCCTTAACAAGTAATACAATGTTTAGAACAGTCGAACCCATTGTGATTGATGAACTCTTTTTAAATTCAATACAAAGTAATATAGTGCAAAAGTAACCAAATAACAATTTATAGTGGAGTTGATGTGATCACAACTAAGTTAGATAAGAAAGCAAAGTACAAGTGTTTATAATGCAAATGAGAAAAGCTAGTTGGAATGTCTTCAACAAGTAATTTACCTTTAAGTGTTTAATGCAGTATGTGATGCAGTTGCACTGAATGCTGTTGTATTAGCTATGTTCCTTTCAGTCACTTTCTTCAGAGTTTCATTACAAGCTTCCTATGTCTAGGCATGCTAAATAAGTTCACTCTTGCCTTTTAAAGTACCCACAGTATCACCCTATGGACTATACTATCCTATGTCTAGGACTTAGCATGGTTTTCACAAAGTTTCCTTTATATAAAACACTCACCCATATTAGTTCTTGAGTTCTTAATTGTAAGCCATGTCTGCTCTTACAAATCTACTTATTCTAAGTGATCAATCTCAAAATAAGTGTTGAAAATATTATCAAGCAAGAACTAAAGTGCACACATTACATACATGCATCGACTTAAAAGCTTATTAAATGGTTAGAACATTCCAACTAAGAGAGATTTAGCTCAACATAGACATTGCAAGGTAAATATAAACCGAATAGAACATGTTTATATAATTGAAATCACAAAGAGAGACAACAAGAGAGAAATTACACGAGTTGAAGCTCTTTGTATAAAGTCTCCTAGCAATGCACTAGCATTACTCCTTAGCACTATGTAAACACTATGAAATCGAAGTAAGGATGGTTTGTCAATTCCTTCCTTTCCCTCTTACAAAATAGAAACTAACTATATATATTGAAATTTGAATCTAACTTATGGATTGTGATATATTTCCAAGTGAAGAAGTGAGGTCCTTTTATAGTCTTCATGAGAGGTGCTTCCTTCCTTCATGTTGAAGTAATCTTGAGAGGATTGAGCTGTAGTTACTTTTCGTAAGTTGTTTCCCAAGTTAAGATCTTTGATCAAATGTATTGGGAGGTCCAATGAGATATGAACATGTGTCCCTATGTTGATGACTCTTCAAAGCTATGCTCAAGGCTATGTGGGAATGGTAGGCGCTGAAATATAAAGTGGTCTTGCTTTAGGGGACCAAGCAGGAGGTCAGCATTGCAAGTGGATGAACAAGTGGATGTGCAAGTGGCTAGCTACTCTCTCCAAGTAATGCAGATGTAGTGCAGGATCAATGAAGTAGCATTGATGCAGGAGGATTGATGCAGAAGCATCTGTAGACTGCACTGAACAAAAACATCAAACATACCACAGTATTTCCAAAATGGCCTATTAACAACTATAACCATGTCAATCACTCAAGTTATCATATATCACACAAAATACTATATAAACTCCTTATCTTTACTTGAAAGAGAGCAATTTACTAAGTTTAAACATATGAATAACTCTATATAAAATAGAGTTATCAGTGATTGTTACCCCCTCTTTGACATTAATTAACACGTATTTACATATTTATAGAACAAAATTACCAAAGAACTGAGATTGATTTAAGCCTAAAAACAAATAACATAGTTATAAGTAAGAGTTACCACACCCCAAACTTAAACCATTGTTTTATCTCAAGTAATTATACTTGAACAAGACAAAAACAAACTAACTAAAATGCAATTAAAAAAATAGAATAACAGATCTCAGTTGCATCCCTAAATCAAACAAATTTTCAAAAGTTATCTCATTGGGATAAACTTTCAGATTTCACACTCTACACACACAAACACACACTTGCTTTTCACAACATCCAGAATTATTACTGCTCAATATGTGAGTGCGTAACTACTAAGCTTAGTTCGCTTCCTAGCTAGTTTCAAACTTTCCCTAGCCTTAGAGAGAGTAGTTTTCCTTTGATCATGCCAAGGGTTATTCAAAAAGAAGAGTAGGCTAACAACTTAAGATCAAGTAATTACACTTGAACATGACAAACAACTAATTAAGATCAAGTAATTACACATGAACAAGTAATTCACCCAAGCTTACTTTGAGCTTCATCTTAATTGTATTTCCTTTGTATTTTCCTGTGTACTCTGTTTAGTGATGTTACTGGTTTGATTGCTGATTTTATGGTAGTTAGGTTTTATTTTGTCATGTCTAAGCTCATTATGAGCTAGATCTCTTTATAGTCAAGACTATGGTGATGTAACTATGATCTATTGATGTTTAATGTGATTAATGCTTGAGGCTTCATTAATTTGCGTGAGTTAATGTTATACATCAATAGTGATTAATTACAGATCTTTCTCTTCGCTATACCATCTCTCTGAATTTATTCACTCTTTTACTGTTTTACTGTCACTCTATTTATTTTAATCCTTGCACAACAATGAATTTTTACCAAGCTTTTATTTTTTCTTTTCACTCATTAATTCAAGTGTTGTCAATTAGATTTAGTTGTCAAACATTAATCCTCGTGGGAACGATATTTTCTTATCACTTTATTACTTGTTTAGACTGTGTACACTTGCACACGTTTTTGCCAAACAAGTTTTTGGCGCTGTTACCGGGGATTAATTGATTTAATTTCTAAGTCTTTAGTAAGTACTTGTTTTAGTGAGTCTTTGTTTTCTCACGTTTTTGTTGTGCACTTTCAGTTGCTGGTGATTGTTTATGAACAGAAATTAAGAACCAGAATTTCCATTTGATCCAGAATTGAAAGAACAACTAGGAGGTTGAGAAGAGAGGCTAGAGAAAGAATAGTAGAAGCAAGAGTTGTTGCTACGACTTAGTTAGTGAATCCAAATCAGGTTATTCAAGTTGATGAAGATGGTCATGCAATTGTAGTTCCTAATCCCACTAACATTGAAATAGAAAATTAAAGGTGATCGTATCTGATCATTGTGACGTTTTTGGCCCGACCGTTGAGTTTGTTGGTTGGACCAGGGTATTGAACGCGCGCGGGTCGTACTTGCAAAGACACTCCGACGCTCAAGTCAGAGTAGTTCAATCGAGCAGAGCACAAATGGGTATCAATAGCGCACCTTTTCTTGGGCTTTGGACCCTATTTATACTGAGTTTTGTGTTAGGCGCCTAGCCGTTGGTTCTTAGCGGATCATGCACTTCTTGCGCAAGAGCTCACTTGTTGGGCGCGCCTGGGCCCATTCGCCGAGTGGGCCTCTCGCCCCGCCCGAACAATTGCCCCCAAGCCTATGTTGTTGCCTAGGGCGGGTTAAGGCTTGAAATTGTTACCCCTTGCGTGTCGTCGCGGGACCTGTCTTACAGGATCTCTTTGGTGATCGCACCATTCTGACAGTTATGGCATTTATTGCTGATTTCCTAACATTGATGGAGGTGACTCTTGATGTAAACTTTGTGCTTCTCGAAGTGACGTTTGGGATTTCGAGACGCGACTGTTCATGCTTCGAGATTTGGAGTTATTGTGAGGCGCGAAGGATCACGTCTCTTTGTTTTCTGCCCAACTTCGCTGGTAGGCCCACTATATAAGCTGAGTATGCTTCTCTTTTGACACTTTTCCTATAATTTTGCATCTAAGAGCGATCTGAAGTAGGCGACCTAAGTTCTTCTACAAGCGGCCCGTTCCTGTTTGTGTTGGCGAGGTGCTTTTTGTTTCTTCCCACCAAGTATCTCTTGGTATTTTCATCTCGCCCTTGATAGTTGGAATGTCTCAACCAAATAAATTACTTTCAAGTGTTAAGTTCAGTATGTAATGCAGGTGCACTGAATGCTGTTGCATTTGTAATGTGTCTTTCAGTCACTGTTTCAGAGTTTCATTACAAGCTCTTATTCTTAAGATGCTAAATAAGTTCACTCCTGTATTTTAAATACCCATAGTGTCACCCTATAGACTATGCTATCCTATGTCTAGGACTTAGCATGGTTTTAACAAAGTTTCCTTTTTTTAAAACCCTCACCCATATTAGTTATTGAGTTCTAGTTATAAACCATGTCTGCTTTTTTAACTCTACTTATTCTAAGTGATCAATCTCAAAATAAGTGTTGAAAGAAGTATCAAGCAAGAACTAAAGTGCACACATTACATTCAAGCACAATAACTTGCTTAAAAGGTCATTATAAGGTTAGAAGACATAGAAGAACAAAGAGAAACAACATGATAGAAGTTACACAAGTTGAATCTCTTTGCATGAAATCCCTAGAAATGCAGGTGCATCAGCTACACTGCACTTAGTAAATACTACGAGCTGAAGTAAAGGAAGATGTGTCAATTTCTTCCTTGCCTTTTTACAAAATAGAAACTATCTATATCTATTGAAATTTGTATCTAACTTATGGATTGTGATATATTTCCAAGTGAAGAGTTGAGGTCCTTATATTGCCTTCAAAAAGTTGCATCCTTCCTTGGAGATGAAGTTAACCTGAGTTTTAACCATGGTCAAGATCAGAACTTGTCATATGGAAAGTTGAAGCCCATGCTCATATGTAGAGGGAGGTCCAATAAGATCTTAACTGCCGGCAAGCGGTTAAAACAATACAGGCAAGCAGGGGCGGATCAAAAAGCATTCTGCGGCGGTTTTAACCGCTGGTATTCCAAATCCGCCGCAGTATTCTCCGCCGCGAGGGATTACAGCGGCGGTTTTTGTAACCGCTGGTATAACCGCCTGGAGGTGTAATCAATGGGCGGTTAGAGGCGGTTGTTGGACAATTCGGCGCGTTATAAACCGCCCCTAAATAGAAGTTGAGTTAGGAAAATATAAAGAGTTTTGCGGCGGTTGGACAGTTGCAGCGGTTAGCAACCGCCCCTAAATAGGTTCTGTTTTAGAGAAAAATGTAGAGTTTCGCGGCGGTTTTGAGGTTTTTTACGACGGTTGGGTTGTTGCAGCGCCCCCAAATAGGTCCTGTGTTAGAAAAAATGTATAATTTCACGCCGACTTTGAGGCTTTTTGCTGCGGTGTTTTTAAAGCTGAGAGAAAAAATAAGTCTTTTTCTAAAGGCTAATATTTTTTTGGTTATTTATAACAACTTTTTCTTAAATTATTTAAAAACATAAACGAAAAATGCCAAGAATGCATCAAATAATTTAAACATACACAAACAATGACAAAAAGTTCATTTATACTTCTAAAGTAAAATAACACAACATATAATATCAAAAGGACCGTTGCTTCAAAATATATCATAAGTACCGTTGCTCCAAAATATATCAAAAGTATTGTTGCTCCAAAAGATTAAAAGGTATTGTGCTTAGGAATGTAAGAGCTCCCCAAAAAAAGAACATTAATAATAACAAATCCGAAAACTAAAAACTAGATGTAGGTCCACGATGTGCAGGTACATGACTGGTAGATGAAGAGGGTATTGCTTTAGCAGGCGAACGTAAATCTGCAACCTGAAAAGCAGAGAAAGGGGAAAAAGGAACAAAAGTAAGAAATAAGAAATTGTACTAGATGCTTATAACAAATAGCATAAACATAAACTCTGCACACCAGAATACCATACCTACTAACAATCTAACGGATACTTCAATTCAATTCTTTTTGAAAAACAAAAACTAACCGCTCTCCCATAAAACTAGAAAGACACTATCCATTACCGTTGCCCAAATCCTCCACCCACATTGTCTTTCATTATTAGTGCATTGCCAACACATAAAACTAGTTTAACATAAGAATTAAGAAACACTAATTACATGCCAGTTTATTTATATGAAACAATCATTTAAATGACTTCTCCTAAAGTTTCCAGACATAGAAGAACAAAGAAAACAAAGCTTAATAATTCAATGTCTAAGCCAGCAGCTAGACTTGTTTCCAACAATGTTTGAAAATTTGATGATTTTCAATGGACCAGTAATATTCCAGAGTGTCCTGTATACTACCCTTCACAACAGGAGTTTGATGATCCTTTTGTGTATCTACACGAGATTGCTCCAGAGGCATCTAAATTTGGTATTGTTTTACAAGATTATGCATGCATGGTTTTCTTTCAAAAGTACTTAAAAAACTTTAAATTAACAAACACTCTATTGTGAATGAATTTTGTAAAATCATGCACCTTCCATAAACTTAAATAATTAGATGCCTGATTAGATCTAGCTGGAAATTGACCACCAACTTGCTGCATTAGAAAAGCTTCTTGCTCCTCTAATGTTCGAACTTTGCCAACTTCTGCCTCTAAAGCTTGAACTCTTGCATTACTCGCTTGTAATCCGATCGCATTTATGACCTATTATAGTCAATCCATCGTGGGACCACCTGATGACATGGTTGAGCTCCCATTACAAGAACCAGATGAAAAGTATTGAGTGGGGGTTACTCCATGTCCCATGCCACGGGTACGTCCGGGGTGCTCTTTCCCAAATACTTCAACATAAATATGTTCTCCAGAAGATGTCAGAGCTCTTTTTTTTAAGCGCTCCAGAAGATGTCAAACACAATTATACTCACACTCTTTTCTTTAGCCTCTTCAGTGACAAATGATCCATCTTTTTTTTTGTGAGCAACATTATACATCTCTACTCGCCCAAAAGGTCGCCCAGTTTGAGTTTCCAAACAAATTATATCAGTTTAGTAACATTAATAAATATTGAATTTTAATTATACATATTCAACAACACTTTAAAGAAAGAAATACCAATTCATCTTACATTAATAAATATTGCTTAGCCCGATTTTCCCTATTTGTTTCACAAATTTTCTGTATTATTAAATCAAACAATTAGTAAATGATGACCCTTATCAAAACATTCTCAAGACATCATATCTTACCTTAGTTTCTTCTGATTGTCGATATTCCAAAAAAACTGCCCATTGGTCTTCACGGATGCCATCAGGGCGCAACTCAAGATTTTGCTCCCAACTACGAGTCTCATCATAAAATTCATTAAACAGCTAACAACAGGTGTCTCTCTATTTCTTTCCCAGACTCCCAAATACGTACTTCTGGCGACACTTATCCAGTAGGAATACTTTCTACAATAGGCAATAACAATGGAATACATCATCATTAATGAATAACCAAGTGGTGTATCCTCTTGGGAATGGTTTACAAACCAAATGTTCATACGTGACACGCCTAATTTGGCGTCTTCTAAAACCACACAAGGAACAAGGACATTTTATTTTGCCATCAACAGCAGTACTCATAAGCAAACTGAATGAATTCCCGAACCCCTTGCTTATACTCACGTGAACCTTCTGGCATTGTAATCCATGACTTATCCATTGTCATACAATATTTTTTCTGAATTAAGAGATATTAAATGAGACATATACTACTATACTTATCCATTTAAATGAGACATAATTCAGGGAAAAAAGGATATGAATAAACAACAATCAGAGATAAACAAATCAGGGAAGAAAGGATATTGACATACATTACACTTAAAAGCAAACATTAGCTAAGTGAGAGTTCTTAACATCTGTAACAAAATTTAATTTTATCATGTGCAATGCAAAATCTCAAAAGGATAGACATAGGCATTGTATGCTTGAACTCATAAAACTTCATTGAACTATTGCTTTCTAAAATTGCAAGTCATACCCTTTTGAAATTGAAATTAATTCCTTTGGTTTAACATGCTAAACAAACATCAATTGCATTCCTCATCCAGATAATCACAAATTCATAATTGTCTCTCAATTATGATAGATAGCATAAAGAAACAAGTAACCAACCAAACATCCAAAACACAGAGCTTAAATATACATAGCAATTTAGCTTAAATATTCAAACATATCAAACATAATATCTGAAAAACACAGTGAATGATTAGTTGGTGTGTTTTTGGGTTGTTAGGGAAGCTCCGGAACAACCACAAGCTCACACAAGAAGCTCCAATGGAAGAATGGAGCTTGGAGTAGTGAACAAATGGCAAAATATTGCAACAGTAAATAATGCAAATCTAAGAGGGAGAGATAGAGAGAATAAATTCTGTTAATGATTGATGGTGTGTTTTTGGGTTGTTAGGGAAGCTCCGGAACAACCACAAGCTCACACAAGAAGCTCCAATGGAAGAATGGAGCTTGGAGTAGTGAACAAATGGCAAAATATTGCAACAGTAAATAATGCAAATCTAAGAGGGAGAGATAGAGAGAATAAATTCTGTTAATGATTGATGGTGATCATTGCATAAATGTGAGTGCTTAAATACATATAGAGAATATTCTCTATACTAGTACAATTGGTACAACTAGTACATATTCTAGAAGCTATGCATAAATATCAATACTACTGCCAACAAGCTCCATACCTAGATGGTTCTGGACTAGCTTTCATTCCTTGGGAGCACTAAAGTGTCCAGAAAGTCAGATCTGAATGCCCTCTATGCTAGTATTCTCCTATTTATACAAGATGGGCCTCTTACTAATCAAATGACTAATTCTCCTCTTTATCCTATATTATATCATTTCAAACTTCAATGATAGCTGAACAATTATATTTAGAAATCAAAATATGCGCACTACAACTAAAGCAAGTATTAATACTAAAACAAGTGTTAGTATACTCCCCATAGTATCTTTGGAGTAGATAGTCACACTCAAAACACCCCAAAGCCAGTACCAAATAGTGCAGGATTTTTATAGTCCTCTATCAAGTACATGTCTAGTACATTTTTTGTCAATCAAGGTTTCATATATATTGTTTATACCATTCCTCTAGCAGTGAACCTAGCTAATTAGACAAGTCATTAACACATGGCAGTGCAAATAAGAAAAACAAGTTCAGTAAACATATGGCACGATAGCATTCCTCATACACGTAGCTGTTGCGCCCCGAAAATCCGGTTTGGACTTCTCGTTTGACAACGTGAAAAATAGTAGAGCCGCCACCAATATTTTAAAAAAGGTCTTTTAGTAAGGCGGATGGTCTTTCGAAAACACAGAGATGTAGGTTCGGGGGTCGGTTATGTGTGGGGAAGGTATTAGCACCCCACACATCCTTTCTACTGAAAAACCTTTAACTTGATGTGTGGTTTAGACAAAGTTGATTTGAAATGATTCTTGTTCTACTTCTTTTCTTTTCTTTCCTTTTCTTTTTATTTCATTTGAGAAACTGTTTTATTAAAAAAACGGGGGGGGGGGGGGGGGAGAAGAATATTTTTGGTATCTTTGAAAAGCGGAACAAAACAAAGATTTTTTTAAAAAGGTGTGGGAAGAGAAATTTTTTATGATTTTTTTGAAAGTGTGCTTGACGGGACATGAACCCGCTCCTACGTATCCCCACTGTGATGAGGAATCAAAGCTACGTAGTTCTCGCCTTTTGGTTTTGAAAATATTTTTGTGTTTTATCTTATTTACTTTTTTGGAGCTTTTGAAATAAGACTCAAGTGTTCACGAATACCAAACAAACAAAGGCTTCGAGTGGCGTTCATTACTAACTTGAAAGAAAAGAGTTGAAACCGGTAACCAGTCAAGCAAAGGCTTCGAGTAATTACAAGTAACAACGTTTTATTATCTTTTTTTGAAATTGTTTTGAAAAAAGGCGGGCATCGGTGATAATTATCACAAAGGGCTCATGTTGCTTTTGAAATTTGAATTAGTTTGTGTTTGATTAAGGTGTGGGAGCTTCCATAATAGTCAAACAAGCATAGGCTCCGAGTGACTACCACTAATAACTCCTCATTAGCGATCAAACAAGCAAAGGCTTTGAGTGATGACTAATGATTTATTTAAGAGAATGCCTTAGGGTTTTCATTGGAAAAGCATTTGATTTTGATTTGAAAACTAGTTTAGAAAAGAGTTTGATTTGGAAAAAGATTTTGGAAAAAACACGAAGTTGAACAATTTCAACCAAATTCCAAGTCCATAACCAAATGCAAAATGAATGAATGAAGTTCAAACATATTCACTAATCAAGCAATCATGAACATGTTGATCATCAACTAAGATTAAGCATGCCAATACAATCAAGAGATTAATTGTCAAAGATGCAAGATAAAGTTCTCAAAACAATTGTGCGTGTGTGTGAGAATTGCTACGGGACGGGCAACAATCTCAAAGGGTATGCATATACCTTAATGACTCTATGCTACAACAAGCAAGTAGGCTTAAGTCTTCATATAAGAGTAAATGCATGGGGAGGGAATTGCACACAATTAAATCAAGACATTTAAATGGCATCATGAACAAGAGAATACAAATGATTATAGGCATAGAATGATCTAGGTTAGATGAATGAACATGCAAGCAATGACGTGCATGATTAGGCAAATATGCAAATGCATGAGCATACAAGGATATGAATGAATGATCATACAAGACTATGCATGAATGAATGATTGAGCATAGTTATTGTGCAAGGTTTGAACATTTGAGTATGCATGAACATGTGAATATGCAAGTTAGAAATGAATGCAAAAGAATAAGTAAGAGGGTGCATGAAGTATGCGAAATGTCTTTGGTTTTTTTTTTTTTAGGTAAAAAGATTCATGATTCAAGGTGGTAAAAAGTTAGATGAGTTATGGTAAAAAGCTTTAACGCAATGTAGTAAAAGAAAAGAATGCAAAGTGGTAAAAAGTTTAATGAAATAAGTGGTAAAAAAGTGAATGAAATGGTAAAAAGTTAAAAACACAATGACACAACTTGCATTTACTCAACCACAATCAAAATACAATCTTCAAGCAATCAAAGGGGTAAAAACCTTAGTCATGGCCGAATGCAAGCAAGCATGGAATCATCAACTTATTTCATGCATAATTGACAAATTAACACACAAAACAAACATAGATTATGCAAGTTCCTAAGACAAACGTCAACCAAATCATGCATTTATTCACACAAAATCAAAGAAAACAAAACAAGCAACATGAACCCTATTTTTCATTTTATTCATGGAAACACAAGATAATGCAAGAGAACAACATATATTAAACTTTTTGGCAAGGATTCTCATGATTAAGCAAAGAAATGCATCAAAATCCATGAATCCTAATTTTTCTAAGACATGCGAAATGAACAATAGCACAAATCACCATTTTATTCATGAAAATGCAAGAAATAAGTGAAATAGCACCAACACACAATTTATTCCAAAAGGGAGAAGCATTTCAAGCACCCAAGCCTCCCAAAGTGCTTGTCAAAAATGCTTGAAATGCATTCTCCTTCAACAACAACAATTATACTAACATATCAACATAAGATGTAACCTTAAATGTAATGAAATGCTTGGTATGCAAAACAAATTGATGATCTACATTTTTGATGCTAAGACTTTGATGATGATGCTAGGATTCAAGAATATACCTTAACTCCAAGCTAAATAAGCAAGAAATAAGATAAATGAGTGCTAAACCACTTGAATCTACTCTTTAATTTTCAACTTTGAGCTTGATTCTAGAGATTTGGAGATGAATCTTTGAGAAGAATGCAAGAATGATGAGGGATCTAGTGTAGGAATGGACTTGAAGGTTGATTTGAGATGAAAAATGAAAAAAATGAGGTGAGGGAGTGAGGGGAGAGCTTCGGCCAAGAGGGAGAGAGGGAGAGAGGAGTTGTGTGAGTGAGAAATGAGAGGCCAAAGATTGTGAGAGATGGGCTTAACAAGGTATTTATAGAATGCAATTAGGGTTGAGGGTGTTTTGGTCCTTGCATTCTAGTTGTGCTCTAGGATTAGACTTTAATTTTGAATGAAAGGCTAGGATTGATGATCACATGGATTGAGGACATTGAGAAAGCACAAATGAGGGAGTGAATGGTGTAGTATGCGCAGCTCATGAGGAGAGTAGAGAGGGTGTGAATTTCCAAAAATGTTTCTCCACAATTTCATATTACAAGATTGCCATTAACTATGAATGAATGGTGGAGATTTGCATCTTAATTTGAATGGAGGGTCATGATTGAGATACACTTTGCAAGTAATGAAAATAAATCAAAAATGGAGGAGAAATGGGCTGTTATGCGCAGCTCATGAGAGGGAGAGTGGTGCCCAAGTTTTGCAAGTTGTCATCTTGTACTATTGTACTATTGTGAGACCCTTCCAAATATCCTCTTTTTTGATTATTCCTTTCAAGATAATTGTACAAAAATCTAACCATTTTGAGCCATATACAAAGTATCTTGAAGAATATGTCATTTTGTAGATGAGCATGACCAAAAATATCATAAAAATCTCACCTTGCAATTTTGTAGAATATTCTTTTTTGATGCCTTTTTGAATTGGAATTTTTTTACCATGCATGGATGCATGCATGCGCCACATATATGCATGACCAAAAATATTTTGCCTCAAATAAACTTCTCTAAAATTGCACAATGATTTTTGACGAGAAATTATCCTTTTTTGAAAAATGACCAAAATACCCTTTTGCCCTAAAAACCTTGTTTTTTGCTCAAAAATGCATTTTCACTCTAAAAATGATCCTAAAAACCCTAGAATGACTTTTGAAACCCAAGAATGCATGCAAAATGCTCCTCACACTCTTCAAAAGGATGCCACACTTCACAAATTATTTATTTGTGGAAAATTAGGGTTTTGACCCAAGCCGGACAAAATTAGGGTATGACAATAGCTTCTTCAAATTCAAAACTACACCCTCTGTTACACAAACTGAAAAACACAGAAGGTCAAAACACGATGCACAAACAGAATGATCAACAAATTAGGGGAAATACATTTAATCGAATTGAAGAACCTAGAAACGGAATAAAAAAACATGAAATTTGGATAATCGTTTCTAATTTAAGGTGAAGAGTAAAACGAAAATTGAATTATTCACCTTTGAAATTATTCACCTATAACAGGTGATGTGTCTATTTTATTGACTAAGGTGATAGGTGATGGGTGTATGACCAGTTGTTGATGTTGGTGTTGTTGTGTCGATTAGATGGTCATGGTTGTTGATTGTCTCTGGTGCATTGTTCATGGTGTCGCATACATCTCATAAGCATTATTTTGGTATTGAAGGCTTCGACCTTAGAGCTATAGGTGATGATGATGATGCTCAATAAACTTGGTGATGATATAGGTGATGATGCCCTAGTTGGCTATTTTATGGTGATGAACGGTACCGCATGCATATTCCCGTTGGTGTGGGTTGCATCTCATTCATTTACTCATGTCATTGGTGGTGTTCCTTGGTAGTTGTATATTGATGTAGTTGTGAAGTGGTAGATATAGTTGCTGTAACTCTAGCTTATTGCCTATCATACATGCTATTATATTGTTAGATATCTCACCCCTTCTGTTTGAATGTTACCCCTATGTTGGTAACGTGCAGGTAACCGCGTGTGAAGGCTTGTCTACCTTCGCCAGTCGAGTCGGTGTCGTCGCTCTGATACGTAGCACTCAGGGGGGGGGGGATGAACACTAGTCTTATTAGTCGTCATTATTTTGGTGATGTTATGATTATTTCCCTGAAACCCTTATTTTATTCCGCTGCGTCGTGATAGAATTACTGACATGTAGACTAAACAGGTGTTTTTGAAGGTTCGTCCCATTTATGACGTGTTACGTATTATGCTATTCTTAATGGTGAATCTTACTATCGATTTACGAATGTTCTATTGGTGAAAAATGTAGCATCCCTTGAGGGTGTAGTGAAAAATGTTTTTGAAACTCTGATTTTTGTTTTAAATTTACCGCTTAGAAAAAGGGGGTGTTACATTAGTGGTATCAGAGCAGTTCGATCTGTCCTTCAGGCCGGTGAGTCATGTGTCTGTCATACTTGTGTTGTGTACTCTGAATTCGTGCATGACTGATTTGGTGAATTCTTGAATTGTGGTGTTAGTTATTTTAAGCTACTACTTCATCCTTAATGTGCAGAAATGTTTCAGCCACTAAATAATCCTGTTGCTTCAATTTTATATATTGTTTTCGTTCACTTGATTGTAATGATGTCGAACTTAATTTCTAATAATATGCTTGGGTGTTCTTGCCAATTTTTTTGTTTGATTTCTCTTATCTCTTATTATTGTGCCCTTTTAACCAATATAATTCAAGATGATTGAAAGTTATAATTGATTTGTTATGATATGTGCAATTAAAAGAGTTTTATATATGTCAAAAAGAGTGGGAGTCGTGACGACGCCTTCGCACTCTAAAACTGTTTTAAAAATTATTTAATTCGCCAAGTGTAAATTGGAATGAATGTTGTTTTTGTGACCTTTATTTATTGGTTATGTGAATAGGAGGGACTGATGACCCCAATAAGTAAACACCATTGAAATAGGCGACAATAACTCATGACTTTAATTATTTTTGAAATGTACCAATTTTAATTGTGTTTAAGATGCATGTTCTTCATTTATCCTATGCTATTCCATTTTAATTATTTCATTTTCTTGATTATTCTCAATATGCATTATTGTGAACTTGTCCGGTTATAAAATAGCGTGTACTACACGTGTAGAATATTGAAAACTTATTTCTTTGTAAAAATATATTATTAGTGCTTGTGAATAAAATTAATAGTTTAATAATCGTGTGAGATTTTCTAAACGATTTAGTTAAGTTAAATAAATGAATTGTCTCAGTAATTGCCTATGTGTGATTCTTATTTCGGTATGATAAGAACCTAGGACTGTGTTAGATCAGCTGACTCCATCTATTAGAAATGTAATGTTAGATGTGCAATTTCCATTGTAGTAAAAATGTTACTAGGATTGAGTTGTTTTCTTATGTGCTCTATTTTGTTTTGCAAAACCATGATCTATTCATTGCCTTTTCTATTATCTTTGAAATGTACTTGCAAAGACTTGTTTTCTTTGTATGTTTGGAGTATGAATTTCTTAGTTAATCCGTTAGTCAATCACAATCATGATTTAAGTTCTCATTCACTTATAAATTATATACATAGAACTTCTAGGGTAAGTATTACTTGGTACCTTGTGGAGTAAGTATGGCATGGTACCTTGTACTTGTATCTTGATTAGTCCCTATAGTATATAATTAATTGTCATGGTAGAATTATAAGTTCTGCTTTATTTTTTGGAAAATAGTAAAACCTCGTGTTAGTTATTTCTTTAGAATAAAACGATTGAAGAACAAGTTTAAATATTTTCTAACGTGTTTGTTTTGTCAGATTGCTTCCCTTATTATGCTTAGGTCACTAAATTTTAGGATAGTTAAACTAGAAGGAGCTGCTAATTTAACTATGATACGCTATTTAAAAATAGTTTCCTTGCTATACATGTTGACATGTGTGTTTTATTTATTTATTAATTTCTAGATACTTGTTGGTCTTATAAATGCTTATGTATTCTTCTATATGTGGTCCTTGAAGATAGGAAATTAATTAACTCTGGTCTTACTTTTCGTGTCCTTATTGGGCCTTAGGTAGTATTTTGTGCTTAGATTGAAAGTAGATAGTTATGCGGCATAAGAGATTTAATCAATAGCTTAAGTTGAGACTGATACGAAATAGTAAAACCATATGTTCTGAGAGCTTTTAGAAAAGTTATTTTTATGAAACTCGATATAGGATAGTTAGTAATAGTTACAACTAGTTAAATTGTCTAAACGAGATAAGTAGAATTTGAATTTCGAGCTTGGAAAGTGAACCCTAGAAGTTGGGATCTCCAAGAGTAAACCTATAATAATCACCGTTGAGAGTATAGTATCCTAATATTGGAGTGATGGTGTTTGAGTAGTCAAGCAAAACTTTGATAAACTAGATATTAGAATATTCATTTAGGAGTAAGAATGTAGAGAAGTGTGTGTGGTCTGTTGCTTAGTATACAAGAGAACCTTGATGACTGTTAGAAATAAGACTAGATTTGATATTGTTTTCATGGACTTGACGTAAATTTCGAGGACGAAATATTCTAAGTGGGGAGAGTTGTAACGCCCCAAATAATTTAATTATTTATTTAATTAAATTATTTAGGTATTGTATTGGTATAGTCATATTAAAATAATAATATGGTACTTCAGTTAAATCAAGGGGTGGTGTTTAGTAATTAAGTAAGTGGTAGAAAGAGGCCCGTGACTCAAGAGTCCATGATATAAGCGCTAGGGTTAGAGTCATAGGCACATTTGGAGAGAAAAAGAAAAGAAAGAAAGAAAAGAAGGAGAGTGCGAAAGAGAGAAGAAGAGGAGCTCTTGTTCTTTGTGGTTCTTTGGAGTTTCGTGGAAAGAATCTTGTACTCTGCAAAACTCTAAGGTAAGGGTGGGGTTCTATATTTATAATGGGGTATATGATGGGTGTTAAGTGGGATTCAAGCCTTATAACGGGATGTATGAACTACTTTATGTGGGGTTAGGGAATTTGAATGTTGTTTGAATGGGTGGTTGAATTGTGATTGTTATTTGTGTTGTTGACTTCTTTGCTTTGAGAAGTTTCGATATAGGTTCGGTATTTCAGTGACTGAGAACGTTTTACTGATTGAAAAATTATGTGGTCTGTCATTTTGAAAATTAGATTGAATGCTTGTTTATTTGGCACCGGTTTGATTGCATTTGGAGTTGTGTAGCTCTAGATATAGGCTCCACAAGTTAGGGGTAATATTCGGAAGCATTCGGACCTAGGTTCTGTATTTTTAAAACTGGGAACTTTTGGTTTGTCCAAAAATTATGGAACTTATTTCGTTAGAAAATAGACTTAATTTTGGTCACTTTGGCACTGGTTTGGTTAAATTTGGAGTAGTGTAGCTTGAGTTATGAGTGTCCCAAGTCAGATCAAATTTCTGGGATTAAACTGGGTATAGGTTCAGTGTTTCAGGTCGTGTGTCCTCAATTGAACTCCGTTTTGAACGATTCTTGTCCCATTAGAAACCATACTCAAATTGCTTTTGTTAGGGCTAAAGTTTTGTTCCATTTGGTCAATTTTAAGTCAGTTTAGAGTAATTTGAAGTGGAAGGACAGAATCTGTCCAGTCAGGGAACCATTCGGATTGTTTCTAAAAACTGTACTAATCGGCTCATTGTTTTGAAACTCTAATATTCAGAAACTACACATTCGCAGCTTTCCAACGAGTGGTCTTTTGTAACTTTTCGATATCGTTTGCTATTTTAAATAATTCGCCGAAGTAGGTGCACTATTGTAGGAAACCCTGCACCTGTGATGTTGTTCTATATTGATGTTGTTTGTAAACTTGTTGGTGCTTTTGGTGTTAGGGGTAATGCTATAACAGGTAATGTGTCTATTTTATTGACTAAGGTGATAGGTGATGGGTCTATGACCAGTTGTTGATGTTGGTGTTGTTGTGTCGATTAGATGGTCATGGTTGTTGATTGTCTCTGGTGCATTGTTCATGGTGTCGCATACATCTCATAAGCATTATTTTGGTATTGAAGGCTTCGGCCTTAGAGCTATAGGTGATGATGATGATGCTCAATAAACTTGGTGATGATATAGGTGATGATGCCCTAGTTGGCTATTTTATGGTGATGAACGGTACCGCATGCATATACCCGTTGGTGTGGGTTGCAGCTCATTCATTTACTCATGTCATTGGTGGTGTTCCTTGGTAGTTGTATATTGATGTAGTTGTAAAGTGGTAGATATAGTTGCTGTAACTCTAGCTTATTGCCTATCATACATGCTATTATATTGTTAGATATCTCACCCCTTCTGTTTGAATGTTACCCCTATGTTGGTAACATGCAGTAATGCAGCGATGTGAAGGCTTGTCTACCTTCGCGGTCAGTGAGTCTGTCGTCGCCCGATCACACGTAGCACTCGTGGGGATGAACACTAGTCTTATTAGTTGTCTTTATTTTGGTGATTGTATGATTATTTCCCTGAAACCCTTATTTTATTCCGCTGCGTGGTGATAGAATTACTGACATGTAGACTAAACAGGTGTTTTTGAGGGTTCGTCCCATTTATGACGTGTTACGTATTATGCTATTCTTAATGGTGAATCTTACTATCGATTTACGAATGTTCTATTGGTGAAAAATGTAGCATCCCTTGAGGGTGTAGTGAAAAATGTTTTTGAAACTCTGATTTTTGTTTTAAATTTACCGCTTAGAAAAAGGGGGTGTTACATGGTGTCATACCCTAATTTTGTCCGCCCAAGTCAAAACCTTTTTTAATTTTTGAGAATTTTAGGGAATAAAAAAATAGTGCATGTTTCAATATTTGTGGGCATTCAAATGAGGGCAAGTTAATTATTTTTGAACTAAACCAAGTCAAGGATGGAAAATACAATTTATTCTATCAAGGATAATTCTCGTATAATTTTTTGGAAGAAACTCCTAGTTCAAAATAATTAAAAGGCATTTTTCTCATTTTTATTGCACAAGAAAGCTGAAAAAGGACCATTAAATATTCCCCAATTATTAAATGACAATTTTTATTGTCATGAATAATTAGAGGGATATTTTTATGGTGCCCAAAAATATGTGACACATTTTCAATAGGTGCACTATCATTTGCATGCCCAAAAATTCAAAATTCAAATAAAAAGTACAAAGTGTCTTCAATAAGACAAAAGACCAAAAAAGAGTAGCAATTTTCCCCCCATTTTTGTTATCAACCCCGAAATTCGTCCTCTCTCTTTCTCCTCTCCTCTTGCGAACACTCCTTCTCTCCCTCACCTCATTTCTTCAATTTCTTCACTCAATCATCCATTAAAACACCTTTCCTAGACTAGATCCCTCATCATTCTTGCATTCTTCTCAAAGATTCATCTCCAAATCTCTAGAATCAAGCTCAAAGTTGAGGATTAAAGAGTAGATTCAAGTGGTTTAGCACTCATTCATCTTATTTCTTGCTATTTAGCTTGGAGTTAAGGTATATTCTTGAATCCTAGCATCATCATCAAAGTCTTAGCATAAAAAATGTAGATCATCAATTTGTTTTTGCATACCAAGCATTTCTTTACATTTAAGGTTACATCTTATGTTGATATGTTAGTATAATTGTTGTTGTTGAAGGAGAAATGCATTTCAAGCATTTTGACAAGCACTTTGGGAGGCTTTGGTGCTTGAAATGCTTCTCCCTTTTGGAATAAATTGTGTGTTGGTGCTATTTCACTTATTTCTTGCATTTTCATGAATAAAATGGTGATTTGTGCTATTGTTCATTTCGCATATTAGAGGAAAATTAGGGTTTATGTGATTTTTATGCATTTCTTTGCTTAATCATGAGAATCCTTGCCAAAAAAGTTTAATCTATGTTGTTCTCTTGCATTATCTTGTGTTTCCATGAATAAAATGAGATTTAGGGTTTATGTTAGTTTCGCACACTTCAAAAGAATTAGGGTTTGGGTTTGTTCCTAAATGCTTGCTTTAATAAACTTGTCTTTGTTGATGATTGGCAAGAAGATTCACACTTGTGCACTTGTGCACTCTAATTTAAGTGTTGAGGATTGACCAAAGTGATTCAACATACTTTGATGCTTTGATTGCTAAGATGACTTGCTTGTTTATGGTTTGCCAATGATCATACTTGAGGCTACTCTTTTGAATTCATTTGTGCCTACAACTTCCTTGTCTACTCTCATGTGGTATCATCAATACTTAGATAGGTCCATTCCTTACATTGCATCTTCCACTAGATGTGCATTTAGATTCCCTTGCATTTTGTAGAAATGTTTGAGTATGGTCCTCGCCTAGCATCTTCCATTAGATGTGCATTTAGGTTCAATCTTGCTTACTCTTGCATTTTTGCTTAGTGCCCAATTCAAGCTCCTTCTTTGCCTATTTATGTGTTGTGGTCTAATATGTGTAGTTTAGGCTAATATTTGCTCAAGAATTCAAATGAGATTAGTTGCAAGTTATGTCCATGTTGTTGCTTGCCTAAGGATTCGATTTCAATGATTGTGCCATGCTTGAATCTCCAAATCTTCTTGCATTCATTGTTTTCTTTTCTAAATAGCTTAGCATGAAAATGGTGACTAGTGACAATCACCCATAACCTTTGTTAGTTTGGTTGTCACAAGAGCCTAAATTTCAAAAAAAGATGTTTTCATATGCATAAGCTACTAGCGATAATCACCCATAACCTTTGTTAGTTTGATTATCATGAACGCTTTCAATTTCAAAAGATATTTTCCTAAGCATCAAAAGTTATGGCAAAAGTTGTTAGTGATGACCACCCATAACCTTTGTTAGTTTGGTCATCATGAAGGATTTCATTTTTCAAAAGAGATTTTTACATGCATTTAAGTGAGTTTTTAGTAATGATCACCCATAACCTTTGTTAGTTTGATCATTATGAACGCCCTTCACTTTTCAAAACCAAAGCAAAAAGACTTTCACTTTCCAGGCTCGTTAGAACTATGTCGCTTTGATTCCCATTTGGGATACGTAGGAGCGAGCCACATTCTCGTCAAGCGCAACCATAAAAATTAGCATTTGCATAACAAAAAAAGAAAAGAGTTATTTTCATAACAAAAAAGAATCACTTTCGCAAACCAAGATCATTTTGTAATAAAACATTCTCCTTTCAAGAATCATTTTCAAACCCATTGTCGCTAGTGGCTAATCGTAACCTTTGTTCGCTCAGCCATTGGTAGTCGCTCCGGTGTATCAAAGCCAAAACCGAGAGGTTCCATTAGCATTGGGCCATCGGCCCATACCAGCGAACCGGCCCAAGCTCGATTGCTTGGAGCGCACTTCGCGGTAACCGGCCGAAAATCTCGCAACGGTCGGTAATCTCAATAGTATAAATGCCGCACGCATTCTCATTATCAGGTACGTAATCTTTACCTTGTGATACCCTGCCCGAGCTACACCACTGACTTGAGCGTCGGAGTGTCATTGCAGGTACCACCCGTGTGCAACCAAGACCGGTCCGTTCAATCCTTCAGCGGCCGGCCAACACAGCGAACGGTAACAACTCTTATTTGATCAGGTACGATCAATTGGCGACCACAGTGGGAGGCCCGAGCGCTATCCTACTTCAACTATGGCTCCACGCGACAAAGCCCCGCACACGGGCTCATCTCGACCGAACCCTCCGGCAAAGAAGACCTCGGCAGCAGCAGACCCCGGAGGGCGTACCCATTACGGTGCATGAATCGCAAGGAAATCCTCGCCAAGAGCCCTCAGTGCAGGGCGGCCGAGGACCGATCCCAGAACAGGCACAGCAGCCTGCTCATCAACCGATACCGGCCGAGCTGGTCGAGGCAGGGATCGCAGAACCGCTGGCAGAGCACATCACTCAGGCCGTCCTACAAGTGCTGCAAAACAAGAATCAGCTCATTGCAGATCGAGACGAGTTGATCTCCCGTTATGAAAGAGGGTCGATCCCGGTCCGCCAGCGAGCGGCCAATGGAGAACCTTCGCGTAGACACCGGACGCCCCCTCGAAGGAGCGTCCCTCGCAGAGGAAGTACTTCTCGCCAACTCCCAGCACGACGAAACAGGGCACACAGGTCGCCCACTAGCAAGAACGTGCGCAGACGCCGTTCCCCCTCTTATGATTATGGACATGAAGATTCCAGCTACCGTCCTGAATCAGATCGCTCTCCCACCAGATATTCTTCCTACGAGTCGTCCGGATCTCGACGATCGAGAAGCAGATCATGGGACTCGTACGAGGAGTTCGAAGACTATCGAGATGGGGAAATCAGAGACGTCTCCGATCGACCAAGGAGGCGCCACTCCGAGCGACCCAGGAGACAATCCCCTCAAATGCCACATTTTGGCCAACCGATCGATGGTGGATACTTCGGAATGCCAAGACAAGAGGCGTGCCTCACCATGCAGCCCTTTGGGCCGAGTGACATCCCGAACGGCCATGGACCCTTCACTAGAGAGATCCGGCGCTACCGTATTCCAAGAGACTTGAGGAAGCCGCCCAATCTAAACAAGTTTGATGGCCGTGAAGATCCAGATAAGCATATCAGATACTTCAACAACTACTGCAGCTACAGAGAGCTAGGGTCGACCATGAAGTTCCGACTCTTCCCTCAGTCCTTGGACGGTCGGGTACTAGAATGGTGGGAGTCGTTACGTCCCAACACCATCTCCTCTTGGGAGGCTTGATAAGGATTTTCCTAGCCAACTATACAGCCAATCGCTGCTAGTATCGGTACGAGGAACACTTGGACACGATCGTTCAAGGAGACAATGAAACACTGAGACAGTATATCGACCGATTTAACACTGAGGCCGAGACTATTCGCGACCTATCGGATAAAGACAAGCTGAAATACCTTAAACGTGGTATTAGACCGGACCACAAGTTTGCAGAGTTTTTCACTCTCAACCATTATACCGACCTCAACATGTTCTTAAGAAGGGCCAACGATCATATGGCTTATGAAGAGACCTTGGCCGCAAGAAAGGGGGCCCGTGCGCGTCCTAAGGAAGAGCAGAATAGGCCGGCCGGGGGCAAGAAGGCCGCCGAGATAACAGGCCGAACTATCGAGAAAAGAAATACGAGCAGCGTACTCGTTTGAACACACCCATTGCCTAGATTTACATGGAGTGTCAAAACAACGAATTTGTGGGGGTAAAACGGCCTGACCCTCTTGTACTCAAGAAGGGGGCACGACCGACGAAGAAGTACTGCCGCTATCACAAGAGTAAGGGACATGACACCAACGAATGCATGGCCCTGAAAGACGATATCGAAGATCTCATCCAAAAGGGTAAGCTGAGTAAGTACGTGAGGACCGAAGAGAGCGAACGACCTCAAGAAGTGATTGGAGGACCTGCCCAGAACAAAGGGAAAGTCGTCGTCACCACCACGGCCGCCCAAGACAAAGATGGATCTGAGGAAGAACGGGACACCCGGTAGTCTAGAGGCCGCAATGTCGCCATGGTAATCCATGGGGGAAACCCTTTGGATCGCAGGGATTCCAACAAAGAGAAAGTGGAACGATATTCTGATGGTTGGAACGACTTTAGCCGAACGACCGGTCTCGAATAGGCCGCCCATTTCTTTTGGGGACGAAGACCTGCTCGATGGCAGGACTAACAGCTATGTTCCCCTGGTAATATCGGCAGTCATGGGCAACACAGAGGTTCGAAGAATATTGGACGACCAAGGGAGCTTGGCCGATATCATGTTCGAGGAACTGATTGACAAATTGAAGGTGTATTGGAGTGAAATCATCCCGCAAGCCGATCCAACTCCATTGACAGGTTTCAACGGAGCGACCACCTACCCCTTGGGGACGATCGAACTCTTAGTCACTTTTGTGATGACACGGGAGGAAGCACCATGTACAGGACGGTCAAGACGACGTTCCTAGTCCTCCCCATCAAGTCTTGCTACCATTGTATCATCGGTCGACCGACCAAGAAGTTGGAGGTCATTTGCTCTCCACAAAGGCATCTGAAGATGAAGTTCTATAGCAAGGACGACCAAGTGGTCACTGTGATGGCCGACATGGAGGCGGCCTGTAACACCCTAAATGATTTAATTAATTATTTGATTAAATTATTTAAAGTGTTGCATTATTTCTAATTATATTAAATTATTTATAATTGAAGGGAATGGTATTGGTAATTCCGGGACTGCGAGTATTGGCCCAAGAGCCCAAGCCCAATGACTTAGGCTCCTAGGGTTGGTGCAATTCGCACCATTTGGAAAACAAAGAAAGAAAACGAAAAAAAAAGAGAGAAAGGAGAAGAGAGAAAGAATTCGGCGCACCACTGGGGAGAGAAGAAGAGAGTTTGGATCGCACTGGAGGAGGAAGGAAGAGAAGGAGCTCTCAGAGGTTTTGTTGGTGACTCAGTAGGGAAGGTTTTCTCCAGGTTAATCCAAGGTAAGGAGTCTCACCTTATAATAGAGAATATAATAGGATGTATGTAGATCATAGGACCCTTATTGATATTGGTTGATGTTGAATTTGATTGTTGTATGATCGTTTTGATTGATTGAAATTGGTAATTGCATGAAAAATCAAATTATAGGATAGCATTAGGGTTTATATAGTTTTGATTTCACTTTGGTGTGTGATTGATGATTAAAACGTGTAATTGAAGGTGTTAGAATGGTTACAATGTGTGTTTGAGTTGTATTTGATGATTGAATTTGAGAAAATTGGATGGAAATTGACTTAGGGCACGCTAGTAATTCCTAGGCGCCAAGTTCCTAGAGAAATGGCGCTCGTGGTCGCCGTCTTTGCAGATGTGTGCGTGTCCGTGTTCTTGCCATGGGGCGCCAAATGTTGCCGGAAATGGCGCCCGCGCGCGTGTGTGCGTGCTGTGTTGCGCGCTCGTGGCGCTGTGCGTGTGTGCAGGGGCGCCAAATGGCTGCCCCATGGCGCCCAGGATGGCGCCAGTTGTGCTGGTTGTGTGGCTGTGTGGTGAAGTGTGAGAGTGTGTGGCTGGGTTGGGCGCCAAAGGTCGCAGAAATGGCGCCTGGTGCGCCTGTGTCTAAGGAGGGGGCGCCAGCAAGGCGCCAAGTGCTAGGTGTGTGTCGTGGTTCAGCGCGGGCGCCAGCGTGTGGCTGCCTGTGCGCCTGGTTGCGTTTGGTCTTTGTGCAGGGCGCCAAGTGGCGCCTCGTGGCGCTCGTGGTGGCGCAAATTGATGTGTGGCCGAGTTTGGTGGTTGTGCGTGGTAGTGGGCGCCAAAGTGAGCGCTCTGTGGCGCCAAGTGAGGCGCCAAGTTGCTGAGGGTGTTGGGTGAGTGCGTGTGTGTGGGCGCCAAGTTGCTGCCCATGGCGCCTAGTGTGGCGCCAGAGTGTGTGTTACGTGCGTGTGTGCATGTGGCGCAGCACAGGGCGCCAAATGGCTGCCCGGGCGCCTCTGTGTCTCAGGCAGCAGGGCGCCAAATGTGTGCCGCCCTGGCGCGCCTGGGTGTGCGCCTGTGTCTCGGGATTTTGTGTCTTAGTTTGTGTCTAAGTTGCGTGTTGCCACCGGGCGCGGGCCAGGGGATTTTGGCGCTGGTCTTTGCCTTTGTGTCTAGGTGTCTTTGTTTTGGTCCCTAGGTGATGTTTTGGTCCTAGGTGTCTGTTTTGGTCCCTAGGTGATGTTTTGGGTCCTGTGTGTGGTGTTTTGGTCCCTAGGTGAGGTTTTGGTCCCAGAAGTGGAAGTTTGGTCCTTGTGACATGATTATTAATGATGAAGTGGGTGATGTGTGAATTGATGATGATGCCATGGGGGCTAAAACTAAAAATGATGTTGATCTTATGGATGATAATGCCATGGGGGCTAAAACTAAAATTGATGATGAGGTGTGATGTGATTTTGATGATGCACGAATTTGGTTGTTGGTTGCTCATGGAGTCTCATGCATACATATGCATCTATTGACAATGAGGCCATGGGGGCTAAAACTATTGACGATGATGCCATGGGGGCTAAAACTATTGACGATGATGCCATGGGGGCAAATGGTACTGTAACACCCCTTTTCTACCCTTATATTACACGTCATTTATCAGAGTAATTCTTTCTCAAAATATTTATTTTAATCGATAGAAAAGAAATGCTACAACTTCATTAAAGCAAACTCATCAATTGCACTCTTCAAAATTTGTGCAACAAAACATCCGTTAAGGGAAATCAAATCCTCATAAGTCACATCACAAATGGAATAAACAACACCTCACTAATAACTCTCAAACACGTCGCAATGTAGCAATAAAATCATTATTCATCTAGTTAAACATTTTAACAAACTACACCCACGCCCCTAGGTGTTACAAAGATGTCGAGAGCAACACGACAAACATCCCAAGAGCTAGTAAGGAAGGCAAAGCAGATCCTTCACTCACTCGCGGTTACTGCGGCGTTGCTGCCACAATAGAGCAACATTCCAAGCGTAAGGGTGAGAATTTCAATAAAACATAATCAAGTTCATAATAGAGAAATGAGAGCGAGCAATCACACAATATTATCATCATCACTACATCGTAATCACGCAACACCAGCTCCAATCACAAACAACAACAATACATAGTCATGATTATGCATGAAGATGCAACCCCCACCAGGGCATATGCATGATGGTACCATATCATCGCAAAATGGCCGAAGCCTAAACATCGCAAAAGTGGCCGAAGCCTATACATCGCAAAACATCGCAAAATGGCCGAAGCCTATCCATCGCAAAAGTGGCCGAAGCCTATACATCGCAAAACATCGCAAAATGGCCGAAGCCTATCCATCGCAAAAGTGGCCGAAGCCTATACATCGCAAAACATCGCAAAATGGCCGAAGCCTATCCATCGCAAAATAATGCACATGCCATGAGACTCTATGAAACACATGTGCAATTCACCAAAACTCACCTAGAGTGCTCTTCGTCATCGTTATAAAACACTCATAGAGTGTATCCTTCGCAAATCATCACAATCATTATACATCATCACTATAATTATACTCATAGAGTATACACATCATCAATCATCACAAATCATAATACATCATCATCAAGCAATTACTCATAGAGTACACTCATCGCAAAAACATCGCTATTTATAGTACATCATCATAAACACACATATCCTCATCATCATTCAAGACATATATATACTTCATTTGTCTTTTAGCTTAGTGTGTCATAAAATAGTAGACTGATTGACTATGGGATTACTCGGACCAGTTACAACTCACCACGTGCATTGGCCACTCCGTAAGAATTTATCTCCAGAAAGTTGGTGGGGTTCACGTGGTAGCCAAACAGAGCAAATACATCGTGAAAGAAATTTGACCTTAGTGGTAAACCACAGTCTAGCCATAGTCAATTAGTGTACTAATAATATAACGTTTCATAGTAATTCACTTATATAAACATAGTATCGCAATTTTCATAAAACAGCACCATTTACTTAGTAAATACAGCAACAATAAACATTTTATTTTGCCTTAAAAATAGAATATTCAGTTAGGCCTCTGAATAAGCTTTCCAACGCATCTTAGAACACCTCAATCGGGTTCCGGTTCAAAAGATATTCGCCAAAACAAAGTGACAAACAAAGTGAAAAAATAGTGAGAGCGATCCATGGCGCATGAAGCGCCAAATGAGGCGACGCGTGATGAGGCGCCATTGGACAGAAACACGCAGAATGTGGGCATTGCACTGGCGTGTGAAGCGCCACTTCAGCGCCAGTGAGGCGCCAATCCGCTGTAACAGTGTATTATGCAGAATTTTCCCGAAAATGTGCAGTTTTTCACCCCACTCGATTTTAACTCCGAAAATACGAAATTTTTCACCAATTAAAATCATCAAAGCTCACCAAGAAACATCAAACAATCCTTCCCACACCTAATTAACACCAAAAAAACCTTTTGTCCCTTAATTCAATCATCAAGCGATTATCAAACTCATCAACCATCAAATTCATCAAAAATCACCACAAATCATTAACTTACTCAAAACCACATCAAATTCAGCAGGAATTCCGATTTCACCAACTCATCATGAACTAGGTCATTACATTGCCAATTTTAATTTCACCAAAACGTCACAACCCAATTTCATCAAAACATCATTAAAATTTCCTCAAGAACATCATCAAAATTTCACCAAGAACATCATCAAGATTTCATCAAGAACACCATCAAAATTTCATCAACAACCTCAAATTCATCAATAACATCAAATTCATCACTATCAACGAAAATTCATCAACCACATCGAATTCATCAATACAACAATTCATCAATGACACAAAATTCATCAATATCATTAAATTTATCAACAACATAAAAACCCCAAAACCCCACTACATACCCAATCATGTTAAACCGAAACGCTCACCCTTACCTCTTAAACGTAAGCTCCGTAGAAGATGAATGAGAGTACGAACGAAACCACAGCAACAATCCTCGCGATCTACACTTCTTCTCTCCTTCTCACGATCGCGAGTTCTCTCTCTCTTAGATTGTAGGGAGATCAGTTTTCGTTCTCACCACTTCTGGATTCTAACTCTGGAATTGCTCTCCTATTGAAGCCCTCTGCGATACGAGAAGAACGCAACAAACGGCGTCACAATCGGAGCTCCAGAGACAAAGATATGATAAAAAGAGTGAAAACGGCAAGAAAATGCCCTAGCTGCGCAGAAACGCAGCTATATACGCGAACTCGCGCACGGAGCGCGAGCCAGGCGCGACTTAGGCGCGAAACGGCAGAAACTCACGCTGCTCACGCACAGCACTTGCGCTTGGGGCGCGACTTAGGCGTGAGTCAAGCGCGAAACACCCTACACCTGCTTCGGCGAATTAATTAAAATAGCAAACGACGTCGGATTTTAACAAATGACCACTCGTTGGAAAGCTCTCGCAGTGTAGTTTCTATCTATGATTTTTAATTCCCAAAATAAGTAACCAATTCATCTAAAAATAAATTTAAATAAAATTGGGGCGTTACAACTCTCCCCACTTAAAGAATATTTTCGTCCTCGAAAATTTACTCCAACTCACGAAACAAGACTCAATCTTCTTTCACACCCATTTGCACTTAGGCACTCTATGGTTCAACCACCCTAGCTTCTACATACATCTACACTTAAGCTTTTACTCACCACACTTCAACAACTACCCTTAGCGCACCACCTGCGCGCACGACACTTCACCCCGACACCAAGTACAACATGTAACTTCGACGCACACATTCCTTCGACTCACACTTCCGACACCCACATACTTCTGGTAACTTTGCAACACCGCACTTCGCCACACTTATACGTCGACTTCCATATATTTTGACCCGCTTATAGTCAGTAATTACACCTCGGCTCCTACGTCACCTTACACACCTAACCTTCACTTCTCCTCGTTTTCTTTGGTTCTCACGCTATGATCGAACTTAGCTACGATTATAACACCAACAACACATCATAACTTCACCAAAGTGAAGCACACACCACATCAATCACACAAGAAGCAACACAACAACTCCAAAAATAAATAGGCATTAAGCCAAAACTCCAAAGTAACAAAGAATGAAGACTAAAGAAAAATAGAAAACAATCCTCTTAAATTTTCAAACTGCACTGTGAGTTCATAAATCAAGACCTATAAACTTAAGGAAACAACATCCTTTATTCGCAAAAATAACAACAAGAACAAAGATGCAAAACAACAACTCTTTATTTATAAAAACGGAATGTAACCACATAAAACAAAGAAGCTTGCAAAATAGGAAACATCACCCTTAAATATGGGGAGGCAAAGACTTTAAATTTTAAAAACAAAGACAATTAAATTGAAGAAAACATCACTCTTACTTTAATCAACAACACTCTTGAATTTGAGATGATAGCACTCTTATTTTGGGAAAAACAAATAGCTTTAAGATTTACAAAAATAGCACTTCAAGTTTTAGTAAACAAAGACATTAAAATTTGGAGAATTCAAAGACCTTTAATTGTAGAAAAACAACATCCTTAATTCAAGAAACAACGCTTTTAATCTTGGGAAACAACAACATAAAATTGAGAAAACAAAGAAGATCTATTTTTAAAACGGCAACAAAGATCACTCTTAATAAAACAAACAGACAAAAGAGTAGCCCCTTCTAAAGGAGACAAAACAAAGAAACAAAGAAATTTAAAAAACAGCAAGCAATTACACATAAAAACAAGTAGCTTCATTCTTTATAAAACGGCAACACCCTTTCTTCATAAAAACAACAACATTTTATTTTGCACATTAGCAACGCTCTCTTTGATAAACAAAGAAACAAAGCAACTTAATTTTTATTCTCAATATCACTATCACCGCATTCCTCGATTTCATCATGATTTTTACTCTCGAACTCATTGCATCAATTTAATAACCATCTAAGTGGTACCGCACAACAACACTAACACCGTCAACAATAAAATCTCACCATCATCATCAACATCCTTAACTCGCCGCTTTGGTCCTTAGACCCCGTCGTTCTCCTATCATTTTATATTTATTCAAACAATGAGAACATCAATAATTGCCCAACAACAACACTAACACACAAGGTGTACCAAAGACCAACATCACAAAGATTAAACAAAGATCACAACACAAACAAATAGCACACGGCATCAAACAAAGATCACAACATAAATCGGCGCCTATACACATCTCAAAAATGACAAGTGCAAAAACAAAACCACTCGAGCCAAAATGTTTAAAATTGAGTTTGGGCACGCGAACGCAAAAAAAGATGGCACGGTGAAAATATGCCCCGAGCTCAAGTTTACCCACACTTAGAATTTGGCGCCTATACACCCGTGGGGATGTATAGGATACCGATTTTCAAAACATCAATCCATTTTCAAAACGTCTCCAATTTCATTTCTCATCTATACACCGTCAATCTTAAGTAAAATCACCCTACATTTTTAGTAACACATCTTCAAGTTCCAAGAGACAACACGTTAAAAATTCGGGTAACAATGTATTTGAAATCTTGGAAAAACATCTCATTTCCATGCTTGGGTAGCATCCCTTTTAAATCATAAACAAGTGGTAAAACCTCAACCATTTTATTTATAAAAACAAACCACCTTAAAAATCGGTTTACAAAGAACTTATAAAAAGGGCTAATAAAGATATCATTAAAGGCTAACAAAGAACGCTTTATTTTCAAAGAAGAACAAAGAACACACACAAGTTAAAACCCCACATCCAACACCCTCAAACTATTGTCATCACGCCCTATTACCCAAACATATCGTTAATCATCACATATGTCACGATCCTAACTAGAATGACACATATTTTTCCTCACATCTTTAGTTTAAGTTCAAAAATGGTTCAATCACATGTTCTCACCATATATACTAAAAATCGACTCTACCCTACATAATCACCCAAATCAAATCCAACTCATCATCTCATATGCTCAATCACCAGCAACATCATTAATTCATCAACAATACCAAAAACACCCAACGGCAAACAACAAAATCCACCACAAAGTCTTCGCGTCGAAAATCGACGAGAGACACGTAAAACACACCAAGCAACACATTCGGTCATACACGAAGTACTCAGAGCAAACACACACATAGTAGCAATAAGACAATAAGCAACACCGAGATAACAATAGCAGTCATATCGTTCGCCAATTCAAACTAATCACCGCAACACAAATTATAGTTAGAACGCAGTACCAAGACTCGGGAGATAACTAGACTCGACATCGACAACTTGGGCGGACGACGAATCTGCGCTTCGATACCACTATTGTAACACCCCTTTTCTACCCTTATATTACACGTCATTTATCGAGTAATTCTTTCTCAAAATATTTATTTTAATCGATAGAAAAGAAATGCTACAACTTCATTAAAGCAAACTCATCAATTGCACTCTTCAAAATTTGTGCAACAAAACATCCGTTAATGGAAATCAAATCCTCATAAGTCACATCACAATGGAATAAACAACACCTCACTAATAACTCTCAAACACGTCGCAATGTAGCAATAAAATCATTATTCATCTAGTTAAACATTTTAACAAACTACACCCACGCCCCTAGGTGTTACAAAGATCGCAGAGAGCGACACGACAAACATCCCAAGAGCTAGTAAGGAAGGCAAAGCAGATCCTTCACTCGCGGTTACTGCAGCGTTGCCACAATAGAGCAACATTCCAAGCGTAAGGGTGAGAATTTCAATAAAACATAATCAAGTTCATAATAGAGAAATGAGAGCAGCAATCACACAATATTATCATCATCACTACATCGTAATCACGCAACACCGGCTCCAATCACAAACAACAACAATACATAGTCATGATTATGCATGAAGATGCAACCCCACTGTGGCATATGCATGATGGTACCATATCATCGCAAAATGGCCGAAGCCTAAACATCGCAAAGTGGCCAAGCCTATACGCCATAAAACATCGCAAAATGGCCAAGCTCATCCATCGCAAAGTGGCAGAAGCCTATACATCATAAAACATCGCAAAATGGCCAAGCCTATCCATCGCAAAAGTGGCCGAAGCCTATACATCGCAAAACATCGCAAAATGGCCGAAGCCTATCCATCGCAAAATAATGCACATGCCATGAGACTCTATGAAACACATGTGCAATTCACCAAAACTCACCTAGAGTGCTCTTCGTCATCGTTATAAAACACTCATAGAGTGTATCCTTCGCAAATCATCACAATCATTATACATCATCACTATAATTATACTCATAGAGTATACACATCATCAATCATCACAAATCATAATACATCATCATCAAGCAATTACTCATAGAGTACACTCATCGCAAAAACATCGCTATTCATAGTACATCATCATAAACACACATATCCTCATCATCATTCAGTACATATATATACTTCATTTGTCTTTTAGCTTAGTGTGTCATAAAATAGTAGACTGATTGACTATGGGATTACTCTCGACCTGTGTTACAACTCACCATGTGCATTGGCCACTCCGGAAGAATTTATCTCCGAAAGTTGGTGGGGTTCACGTGGTAGCCAAACAGAGCAAATACATCGTGAAAGAAATTTCGACCTTAGTGGTAAACCACAGTCTAGCCATAGTCAATTAGTGTACTAATAATATAACGTTTCATAGTAATTCACTTATATAAACATAGTATCGCAATTTTCATAAAACAAAGCACCATTTACTTAGTAAATACAGCAACAATAAACATTTTATTTTGCCTTAAAAATAGAATATTCAGTTAGGCCTCTGAATAAGCTTTCCAACGCATCTTAGAACACCTCAATCGGGTTCCTGCTCAAAAGATATTCGATTTTCAAAAACAGTGAAAAACAAGTGAAAGCGATCCATTGGCGCATGAAGCGCCAGGTGAAGAGGCGACTGATGAGGCGCCATTGGACGTAAAACACGCAGAATGTGGGCATTGCATTGGCGTGTGAAGCGCCACTTCAGCGCCAAGTGAGGCGCCAATCAGAATAAAGATGTATTATGCAATTTTCCGAAAATGTGCAGTTTTTCACCCCACTCGATTTTAACTCCGAAAATACGAAATTTTTCACCAATTAAAATCATCAAAGCTCACCAAGAAACATCAAACAATCCTTCCCACACCTAATTAACACCAAAAAAAAACCTTTTGTCCCTTAATTCAATCATCAAGCGATTATCAAACTCATCAACCATCAAATTCATCAAAAATCACCACAAATCATTAACTTACTCAAAACCACATCAAATTCAGCAGGAATTCCGATTTCACCAACTCATCATGAACTAGGTCATTACATTGCCAATTTTAATTTCACCAAAACGTCACAACCCAATTTCATCAAAACATCATTAAAATTTCCTCAAGAACATCATCAAAATTTCACCAAGAACATCATCAAGATTTCATCAAGAACACCATCAAAATTTCATCAACAACCTCAAATTCATCAATAACATCAAATTCATCACTATCAACGAAAATTCATCAACCACATCGAATTCATCAATAACAACAATTCATCAATGACACAAAATTCATCAATATCATTAAATTTATCAACAACATAAAAACCCCCAAAACCCCACTACATACCCAATCATGTTAAACCGAAACGCTCACCCTTACCTCTTAAACGTAAGCTCTGTGAGAAGATGAATGAGAGTACGAACGAAACCACAAAGCAACAATCCTCGCGATCTACACTTCTTCTCTCCTTCTCACGATCGCGAGTTCTCTCTCTCTTAGATTGTAGGAGATCAGTTTTCGTTCTCACCACTTCTGGATTCTAACTCTGGAATTGCTCTCCTATTGAAGCCCTCTGCGATACGAGAAGAACGCAACAAACGGCGTCACAATCGGAGCTCCAGAGACAAAGATATGATAAAAGAGTGAAAACGGCAAGAAAATGCCCTACCGCGCAGTAAACGCAGCTATATATACGCCGAACTTCGCGACGGAGCGCGAGCCAGCGCGACTTAGGCGCGAACGGCAGAAACTCACGCTGCTCACGCACAGCACTTTGCGCAGGGCGCGACTTAGGCGTGAGTCAAGCGCCAAACACCCTACACCGCTTCGCGAATTAATTAAAATAGCAAACGACGCCGGATTTTAACAAATGACCACTCGTTGGAAAGCTCTCGCATGTAGTTTCTATCTATGATTTTTAATTCCCAAAATAAGTAACCAATTCATCTAAAAATAAATTTAAATAAAATTGGGGCGTTATAACTCTCCCCCACTTAAAGAATATTTTCGTCCTCTAAAATTTACTCCAACTCACGAAACAAGACTCAATCTTCTTGTCACCCATGTTTGCACTTAGGCACTCTATGGTTCAACCACCCTAGCTTCTACATACATCTACACTTAAGCTTTTACTCACCACACTTCAACAACTACCCTTAGGCGCACCACTGCGCACGACACTTCACCCCGACACCAAGTACAACATGTAACTTCGACGCACACATTCCTTCGACTCACACTTCCGACACCCACATACTTCTGGTAACTTTGCAACACCGCACCGTCACACTTATACGTCGACTTCCATATATTTTGACCCGCTTATAGTCAGGTAATTACACCTCGGCTCCTACGTCACCTTACACACCTAACCTTCACTTCTCCTCGTTTTCTTTGGTTCTCACGCTATGATCGAACTTAGCTACGATTATAACACCAACAACACATCATAACTTCACCAAAGTGAAGCACACACCACATCAATCACACAGTAAGCAACACAACAACTCCAAAAATAAATAGGCATTAAGCCAAAACTCCAAAGTAATAAGAATAAGATTAAAGAAAAATAGGAAAAACAGTCCTCTTAAATTTTCGAAACGGTACCTGTGAGTTCATAAATCAGTACCTATAAACTTAAGGAAACAACATCCTTTATTCGCAAAAATAACAACAAGAACAGCATGCAAAACAACAACTCTTTATTTATAAAAACGGCAACAGAACCACATAAAACAGCAGCTTGCAAAATAGGGAAACATCACCCTTAAATATGGGGGAGGCAAAGACCTTTAAATTTTAAAAACAAAGACAATTAAATTGAAGAAAACGTCACTCTTACTTTAATCAACAACAACACTTGAATTTGAGATGATAGCACTCTTATTTCTCGGGAAAAACAAATAGCTTTTTTAAGATTTACAAAAATAGCACTTCAAGTTTTAGTAAATAAAGACATTAAAATTTGGAGAATTCAAAGACCTTTAATTGTAGAAAAACAACATCCTTAATTCAAGAAACAACGCTTTTAATCTTGGGAAACAACAACATAAAATTGAGAAAACAAAGAAGATCTATTTTTAAAAGCGGCAACAAAGATCACTCTTAATAAAACAAAGCAGACAAGCCCTCTTCTAAAGGAGACAAAACAAAGAAACAAAGAGCCGGAAAAAAAAATAAGAATTACACATAAAAACAGTAGCTTCATTCTTTATAAAACGGCAACACCCTTTCTTCATAAAAACAACAACATTTTATTTTGCACATTAGCAACGCTCTCTTTGATAAGCAAAGAAACAAAGAACTTAATTTTTATTCTCAATATCACTATCACCGCATTCCTCGATTTCATCATGATTTTTACTCTCGAACTCATTGCATCAATTTAATAACCATCTAAGTGGTACCGCACAACAACACTAACACCGTCAACAATAAAATCTCAATTTCATCATCATCAACATCCTTAACTCGCCGCTTTGGTCCTTAGACCCCGTCGTTACCCTATCATTTTATATTTATTCAAACAATCGAGAACATCAATAATTGCCCAACAACAACACTCAACACACAAGGTGTACCAAAGACCAACATCACAAAGATTAAACAAAGATCACAACACAAACAAATAGCACACGGCATCAAACAGCATCACAACATAAACTGGCGCCTATACACATCTCAAAAATGACAAGTGCAAAAACAAAACCACTCGAGCCAAAATGTTTAAAATTGAGTTTGGGCACGCGAACGCAAAAAGATGGCACGGTAAAATATGCCCCGAGCTCGAAGTTTACCCACACTTAGAATTTGGCGCCTATACACCCGTGGGGATGTATAGGATACCGATTTTCAAAACATCAATCCATTTTCAAAACGTCTCCAATTTCATTTCTCATCTATACACCCGTCAATCTTAAGTAAAATCACCCCTACATTTTTAGTAACACATCTTCAAGTTCCAAGAGACAACACGTTAAAAATTCGGGTAACAATGTATTTGAAATCTTGGAAAAACATCTCATTTCCATGCTTGGGTAGCATCCTTTTAAATCATAAACAAGTGGTAAAACCTCAACCATTTTATTTATAAAAACAAACCACCTTAAAAATCGGTTTCAAAGAACTTATAAAAAGGGCTAACAAAGATATCATTAAAGGCTAATAAAGAACGCTTTATTTTCAAAGAAGAAGAAAGAACACACACAAGTTAAACCCCACATCCAACACCCCTCAAACTATTGTCATCCACGCCCTATTACCCAAACATATCGTTAATCATCACATATGTCACGATCCTAACTAGAATGACACATATTTTTCCTCACATCTTTAGTTTAAGTTCAAAAATGGTTCAATCACATGTTCTCACCATATATACTAAAAATCGACCTCTACCCTACATAATCACCCAAATCGAAATCCAACTCATCATCTCATATGCTCAATCACCAGGCAACATCATTAATTCATCAACAATACCAAAAACACCCAACGGCAAACAACAAAATCCACCACAAAGTCTTCGTCGAAAATCGACGAGAGACACAGAAAACACACCAAGCAACACATTCCGGTCATACACGAAGTACTCGGAGCAAACACACACATAGTAGCAATAAGACAATAAGCAACACCAAGATTAACAATAGCGGTCATACCGCTCGCCAATTCAAACTAATCACCGCAACACAAATTATAGTTAGAACGAGTACCAAGACTCGGGAGATAACTAGACTCGATAATCGACAACTTGGCGGATTGGATCGAATCGCTCTCGATACCACTATTGTAACACCCCTTTTCTACCCTTATATTACACGTCATTTATCAGAGTAATTCTTTCTCAAAATATTTATTTTAATCGATAGAAAAGAAATGCTACAACTTCATTAAAGCAAACTCATCAATTGCACTCTTCAAAATTTGTGCAACAAAACATCCGTTAAGGGAAATCAAATCCTCATAAGTCACATCACAGCGGAATAAACAACACCTCACTAATAACTCTCAAACACGTCGCAATGTAGCAATAAAATCATTATTCATCTAGTTAAACATTTTAACAAACTACACCCACGCCCCCTAGGTGTTACTGAAGATCGCAGAGAAGCGACACGACAAACATCCCAAGAGCTAGTAAGGAAGGCAGCAGATCCTTCACTCGCGGTTACCTGCAGCGTTGCCACAATAGAGCAACATTCCAAGCAGAAGGGGTGAGAATTTCAATAAAACATAATCAAGTTCATAATAGAGAAATGAGAGCAGGCAATCACACAATATTATCATCATCACTACATCGTAATCACGCAACACCAGCTCCAATCACAAACAACAACAATACATAGTCATGATTATGCATGAAAATGCAACCCCACTGTGGCATATGCATGATGGTACCATATCATCGCAAAATGGCGAAGCCTAAACATCGCAAAAGTGGCGAAGCCTATACATCGCAAAACATCGCAAAATGGCCGAAGCCTATCCATCGCAAAAGTGGCCGAAGCCTATACATCGCAAAACATCGCAAAATGGCCGAAGCCTATCCATCGCAAAAGTGGCCGAAGCCTATACATCGCAAAACATCGCAAAATGGCCGAAGCCTATCCATCGCAAAATAATGCACATGCCATGAGACTCTATGAAACACATGTGCAATTCACCAAAACTCACCTAGAGTGCTCTTCGTCATCGTTATAAAACACTCATAGAGTGTATCCTTCATAAATCATCACAATCATTATACATCATCACTATAATTATACTCATAGAGTATACACATCATCAATCATCACAAATCATAATACATCATCATCAAGCAATTACTCATAGAGTACACTCATCGCAAAAACATCGCTATTCATAGTACATCATCATAAACACACATATCCTCATCATCATTCAGTACATATATATACTTCATTTGTCTTTTAGCTTAGTGTGTCATAAAATAGTAGACCGATTGACTATGGGATTACTCTGGACAGTTACAACTCACCACGGGCATTGGCCACTCGGAAGAATTTATCTCCGAAAGTTGGTGGGGTTCACGTGGTAGCCAAACAGAGCAAGTACATCGTGAAAGAAATTCTGACCTTAGTGGTAAAACCACAGTCTAGCCATAGTCAATTAGTGTACTAATAATATAACGTTTCATAGTAATTCACTTATATAAACATAGTATCGCAATTTTCATAAAACAGCACCATTTACTTAGTAAATACAGCAACAATAAACATTTTATTTTGCCTTAAAAATAGAATATTCAGTTAGGCCTCTGAATAAGCTTTCCAACGCATCTTAGAACACCTCAATCGGGTTCGGTTCAAAAGATATTCGCCAAAAAAAAGTGACAAAGCAGTGAAAAGCAGTGAGAAAGCGATCCATCGGCGCATGAAGCGCCAAAGTGAGGCGACGATGAGGCGCCATTGGGACGTAAAACACGCGAGAATGTGGGCATTGCTTTGGCGTGTGAAGCGCCACTTCAGCGCCAAAGTGAGGCGCTAAATCCAGAATAAAGCATGTATTATGCGAGAATTTTCCGAAAATGTGCGTTTTTTCACCCCACTCGATTTTAACTCGAAAATACGAAATTTTTCACCAATTAAAATCATCAAAGCTCACCAAGAAACATCAAACAATCCTTCCCACACCTAATTAACACCAAAAAAACCTTTTGTCCCTTAATTCAATCATCAAGCGATTATCAAACTCATCAACCATCAAATTCATCAAAAATCACCACAAATCATTAACTTACTCAAAACCACATCAAATTCAGCAGGAATTCCGATTTCACCAACTCATCATGAACTAGGTCATTACATTGCCAATTTTAATTTCACCAAAACGTCACAACCCAATTTCATCAAAACATCATTAAAATTTCCTCAAGAACATCATCAAAATTTCACCAAGAACATCATCAAGATTTCATCAAGAACACCATCAAAATTTCATCAACAACCTCAAATTCATCAATAACATCAAATTCATCACTATCAACGAAAATTCATCAACCACATCGAATTCATCAATAACAACAATTCATCAATGACACAAAATTCATCAATATCATTAAATTTATCAACAACATAAAAACCCCCAAAACCCCACTACATACCCAATCATGTTAAACCAAACGCTCACCCTTACCTCTTAAACGTAAGCTCTGTGAGAAGATGAATGAGAGTACGAACGAAACCACAAACAACAATCCTCGCGATCTACACTTCTTCTCTCCTTCTCACGATCGCGAGTTCTCTCTCTCTTAGATTGTAGGAGATCAGTTTTCGTTCTCACCACTTCTGGATTCTAACTCTGGAATTGCTCTCCTATTGAAGCCCTCTGCGATACGAGAAGAACGCAACAAACGGCGTCACAATCGGAGCTCCAGAGACAAAGATATGATAAAAAGAGTGAAAGCGGCAAGAAAATGCCCTACTGCGCAGTAAACGCAGACTATATACGCGAACTTCGCGCACGAGCGCGAGCCAGCGCGACTTAGGCGCGAAACGGCAGAAACTCACGCTGCTCACGCACAGCACTTGCGCTTGGGGCGCGACTTAGGCGTGAGTCAAGCGCGAAACACCCTACACCGCTCGGCGAATTAATTAAAATAGCAAACGACGCCGGATTTTAACAAATGACCACTCGTTGGAAAGCTCTCGCAGATGTAGTTTCTATCTATGATTTTTAATTCCCAAAATAAGTAACCAATTCATCTAAAAATAAATTTAAATAAAATTGGGGCGTTATAACTCTCCCCACTTAAAGAATATTTTCGTCCTCGAAAATTTACTCCAACTCACGAAACAAGACTCAATCTTCTTGTCACCCATACGCTGCACTTAGGCACTCTATGGTTCAACCACCCTAGCTTCTACATACATCTACACTTAAGCTTTTACTCACCACACTTCAACAACTACCCTTAGGCGCACCACCTGCGCACGACACTTCACCCCGACACCAAGTACAACATGTAACTTCGACGTACACATTCCTTCGACTCACACCCGACACCCACATACACCCGGTAACTTTGCAACACTGCACTTCGTCACACTTATACGTCGACTTCCATATATTTTGACCCGCTTATAGTCAGGTAATTACACCTCGGCTCCTACGTCACCTTACACACCTAACCTTCACTTCTCCTCGTTTTCTTTGGTTCTCACGCTATGATCGAACTTAGCTACGATTATAACACCAACAACACATCATAACTTCACCAAAGTGAAGCACACACCACATCAATCACACAGTAAGCAACACAACAACTCCAAAAATAAATAGGCATTAAGCCAAAACTCCAAAGTAACAGTAACAGTACTAAAGAAAAATAGGAAAAACAGTCCTCTTAAATTTTCAAACAAGACTGTGAGTTCATAAATCAAGACCTATAAACTTAAGGAAACAACATCCTTTATTCGCAAAAATAACAACAAGAACAAACATGCAAAACAACAACTCTTTATTTATAAAAGCGGCAATGAGAACCACATAAAGCAAAGACTTGCAAAATAGGAAACATCACCCTTAAATATGGGAGGCAAAGACCTTTAAATTTTAAAACAAAGACAATTAAATTGAAGAAAACATCACTCTTACTTTAATCAACAACACTCTTGAATTTGAGATGATAGCACTCTTATTTCGGGAAAAGCAATAGCTTTTAAGATTTACAAAAATAGCACTTCAAGTTTTAGTAAACAAAGACATTAAAATTTGGAGAATTCAAAGACCTTTAATTGTAGAAAAACAACATCCTTAATTCAAGAAACAACGCTTTTAATCTTGGGAAACAACAACATAAAATTGAGAAAACAAAGAAAGATCTATTTTTAAAGCGGCAACAAAGATCACTCTTAATAAAGCAAATACAGACAAGAGTCCCTTCTAAAGGAGACAAAGCAAACAAACAATGACCAGGAAAAAGCAGCGCAATTACACATAAAAACAGTAGCTTCATTCTTTATAAAACGGCAACACCCTTTCTTCATAAAAACAACAACATTTTATTTTGCACATTAGCAACGCTCTCTTTGATAAAAAAGAAACAAACAACTTAATTTTTATTCTCAATATCACTATCACCGCATTCCTCGATTTCATCATGATTTTTACTCTCGAACTCATTGCATCAATTTAATAACCATCTAAGTGGTACCGCGCACAACAACACTAACACCGTCAACAATAAAATCTCACCCATCATCATCAACATCCTTAACTCGTCGCTTTGGTCCTTAGACCCCGTCGTTACCCTATCATTTTATATTTATTCAAGCGAATGAGAACATCAATAATTGCCCAACAACAACACTAACACACAAGGTGTACGGCACCAACATCACAAAGATTAAACAAAGATCACAACACAAACAAATAGCACACGGCATCAAACAAACATCACAACATAAAGCGGCGCCTATACACATCTCAAAATGACAAGTGCAAAAACAAAACCACTCGAGCCAAAATGTTTAAAATTGAGTTTGGGCACGCGAACGCATAAAAAAGATGGCACGGTAAAATATGCCCCGAGCTCGAAGTTTACCCACACTTAGAATTTGGCGCCTATACACCCGTGGGGATGTATAGGATACCGATTTTCAAAACATCAATCCATTTTCAAAACGTCTCCAATTTCATTTCTCATCTATACACCCGTCAATCTTAAGTAAAATCACCCCTACATTTTTAGTAACACATCTTCAAGTTCCAAGAGACAACACGTTAAAAATTCGGGTAACAATGTATTTGAAATCTTGGAAAAACATCTCATTTCCATGCTTGGGTAGCATCCCTTTTTAAATCATAAACAGTGGTAAAACCTCAACCATTTTATTTATAAAAACAGCCACCTTAAAAATCGGTTTACAAAGAACTTATAAAAAGGGCTAACAAAGATATCATTAAAGGCTAACAAACAACGCTTTATTTTCAAAGAAGAACAAAGAACACACACAAGTTAAACCCCACATCCAACACCCCTCAAACTATTGTCAATCCACGCCCTATTACCCAAACATATCGTTAATCATCACATATGTCACGATCCTAACTAGAATGACACATATTTTTCCTCACATCTTTAGTTTAAGTTCAAAAATGGTTCAATCACATGTTCTCACCATATATACTAAAAATCGACCTCTACCCTACATAATCACCCAAATCGAAATCCAACTCATCATCTCATATGCTCAATCACGGGCAACATCATTAATTCATCAACAATACCAAAAACACCCAACGGCAAACAACAAAATCCACCACAAAGTCTTCGTCGAAAATCGACGAGAGACACAGAAAACACACCAAGCAACACATTCCAGTCATACACGAAGTACTCAGAGCAAACACACACATAGTAGCAATAAGACAATAAGCAACACCAGTATTAACAATAGCAGTCATACCGTCTGGCCAATTCAACTAATCAACGCAACACAAATTATAGTTAGAACGAGTACCAAGACTCGGGAGATAACTAGACTCGACATCGACAACTTGGCGGACGAATCAAGCGCTCGATACCACTATTGTAACACCCCTTTTCTACCCTTATATTACACGTCATTTATCAGAGTAATTCTTTCTCAAAATATTTATTTTAATCGATAGAAAAGAAATGCTACAACTTCATTAAAGCAAACTCATCAATTGCACTCTTCAAAATTTGTGCAACAAAACATCCGATTATGGAAATCAAATCCTCATAAGTCACATCACAATGGAATAAACAACACCTCACTAATAACTCTCAAACACGTCGCAATGTAGCAATAAAATCATTATTCATCTAGTTAAACATTTTAACAAACTACACCCACGCCCCTAGGTGTTACAATGATCGAGAAAGCGACACGACAAACATCCCAAGAGCTAGTAAGGAAGGCAGCAGATCCTTCACTCGCGGTTACTGCAGCGTTACCCACAATAGAGCAACATTCCAAGCGTAAGGGTGAGAATTTCAATAAAACATAATCAAGTTCATAATAGAGAAATGAGAGCGAGCAATCACACAATATTATCATCATCACTACATCGTAATCACGCAACACCACTCCAATCACAAACAACAACAATACATAGTCATGATTATGCATGAAGATGCAACCCCACTGAGGCATATGCATGATGGTACCATATCATCGCAAAATGGCGAAGCCTAAACATCGCAAAAGTGGCGAAGCCTATACATCGCAAAACATCGCAAAATGGCCAAGCCTATCCATCGGAAAAGTGGCGAAGCCTATACATCGCAAAACATCGCAAAATGGCCAAGCCTATCCATCGCATAAAAGTGGCCAAGCCTATACATCGCAAAACATCGCAAAATGGCCGAAGCCTATCCATCGCAAAATAATGCACATGCCATGAGACTCTATGAAACACATGTGCAATTCACCAAAACTCACCTAGAGTGCTCTTCGTCATCGTTATAAAACACTCATAGAGTGTATCCTTATAAATCATCACAATCATTATACATCATCACTATAATTATACTCATAGAGTATACACATCATCAATCATCACAAATCATAATACATCATCATCAAGCAATTACTCATAGAGTACACTCATCGCAAAAACATCGCTATTTATAGTACATCATCATAAACACACATATCCTCATCATCATTCAAGTACATATATATACTTCATTTGTCTTTTAGCTTAGTGTGTCATAAAATAGTAGACTCGATTGACTATGGGATTACTCTGGACCAGTTACAACTCACCACGAGTGCATTGGCCACTCGGAAGAATTTATCTCCGAAAGTTGGTGGGGTTCACGTGGTAGCCAAACAGAGCAAATACATCGTGAAAGAAATTTCGACCTTAGTGGTAAAACCACGGTCTAGCCATAGTCAATTAGTGTACTAATAATATAACGTTTCATAGTAATTCACTTATATAAACATAGTATCGCAATTTTCATAAAACAGCACCATTTACTTAGTAAATACAGCAACAATAAACATTTTATTTTGCCTTAAAAATAGAATATTCAGTTAGGCCTCTGAATAAGCTTTCCAACGCATCTTAGAACACCTCAATCGGGTTCCTGTTCAAAAGATATTCGATTTTCAAAACAAAGTGACAAAACAAAGAAAAATGTTGAGAAAGCTTGATCCTTTGGCGCATAAGCGCCCGATGAGGCGGCATAAATGAGGCGCCATTGGGACGTAAACACGCAGAATGTGGGCATTGCTTTGGTGTGTGAAGCGCCACTTCGGCGCGCAAGTGAGGCGCCAATCAGAATAAAGTGATGTATTATGAGAATTTTCCGAAAATGTGCGCTTTTTCACCCCACTCGATTTTAACTCCGAAAATACGAAATTTTTCACCAATTAAAATCATCAAAGCTCACCAAGAAACATCAAACAATCCTTCCCACACCTAATTAACACCAAAAAATAACCTTTTGTCTCTAATGTTGATAATTGATATTGAATTGGTAGTTGTATGTTTGATTTTGATGGATTGAATTGAATTTGAGCATGAAATCGATTTAGGGCTTAAGTTAGGGTTTATAATGTGTAATTTTGTGATTTGTGATGTGTTTGATGATTGAGCATGCAATTGATTGTTAGAATATGAAATTGAATGGGTTAGAATGATTATGGAGTGTAATGGAAGTGTATTTGATGAATGTGTTACTGTAGCAGTAGTGGGTGTTACTGTAGCAGTGAGTGGGTGTGCACATATGGGGTGGTTTGAGTGAAACTTAGAGTTCTGGGCATATTCTACCGTGCCATATTTTGCATTCACCTGCCCAAATCCCATTTTAAGTATTTTGGCTCGAGTGGTTTTCTGTTTACAGGTGTCATTTTAAAAATGTTCCGGTGAGGCAAGATGTGCGTGTGCACATGGGGTGGTTTGAGTGGAACTTAGTGTTCTGGGCATATTTTACCGTGCCATATTTTGCATTCACCTGCCCAAATCCCATTTTAAGTATTTTGGCTCGAGTGGTTTTCTGTTTACAGGTGTCATTTTAAAAATGTTCCGGTGAGGCAAGGTGTGCGTGTGCACATGGGGTGGTTTGAGTGGAACTTAGTGTTCTGGGCACAATTTACCGTGCCATATTTTGCATTCACCTGCCCAAATCCCATTTTAAGTATTTTGGCTCGAGTGGTCTTCTGTTTACAGGTGTCATTTTAAAAATGTTCCGGTGAGGCATTGGGTGTGTGTGCATATGGGGTGGTTGGAGAGAAACTTAGAGTTCTGGGCATATTTTACCGTGCCATCTTTTGCAGTTGCCTGCCCAAATTCAATTTAAAACGTTTTGGCTCGAGTGGTTTTATTTTAGCATGTGTCATTTTGGAGATGTCTCGGTATGTGTTCTTCGCCGTTGTCTAGTCTAAGGCGCCAAGAAGTGCGCCAGGCGCTAGACATGCGCTCGTGTCGTAGATCGTGTCTCGATTTGTGTGCTAGATTTGTGTCTAAGACTGTGTTGCACAGGGTGGCGCCAGATTGTGGGGGAAATGGCGCCTGGGGCTGCCTTGTGTCTAAGTGTGTGTTGTTTTGGTCCCTAGGTGACAGTTTGGTCCCTAGGTGACAGTTTGGTCCAAAAGGTGTCAATTTGGTCCCTAAGTGTTGAATTGGTCCTAAAGGGTGTTTTAGGTCCCTGAGTGAGGATTTAGTCCTCCGGTTGTGTTTAGTCCTTGGGACATGAATAGTGATGAGCTAGTGAATAAATGTGATAGTGATGATGCCATGGGGGCATGGGCCATGAGGCCAGAGTCATGGGGACTCAATCTATTGATGAAAATGATGAATGATGGGTTGCGGTCTTGGTGTATAAATGACTTGGATGATGTGTGTGTTCATGAGTCACATGTATACATTCGGCTGCGGTCGCGACGATATATTGTGAAGGTCATGCGATGCGGTGTTTATTAAATTCGCGATCGCGACGTATAATGAGTGATGATGAGGCCATGGGGGCCAATGGTACCACATGCATCTTTGCATTGCATTGCATCCATTCTTATAAATGATATTGAACAGATTGTGATGGTTGTGATTGACTGACTCCTATAAATCTGATATACTGCTTATTATAGTTTCTATTATATAGTTCGAGACTCACCCTTTCTGTTGTTGTTTACCACAGGTAGTCATGAGTAAGTCATGAGTGAAGGCCTAGTTCCTTCACTTCCCCGAGTCGGTCTGCTCTGATACGTAGCACCTAGGGGAGGGGGTTGTAGACTTTAGTTGTTTTATTTTGCTCACTGTTGAGTTTTGTATTTGGTATACTATGTATTGTTGGAACTGCTGATTCCTCTTTTGAGATTGTAGTTATTTCCGCTGCATGATGTGAACTTATATTTCCACGTTTTCTATGGTGTTGCGTATCAAACTGTTGAAATGAAGGAATTGCATTATATTTGCTGTGGTTGAGCTGTAGTGAGTGTAGCACTCCATTTGAAAAATAAATTTTTACACTCTGATTTTTATTATAAATTGCCGGGTAGAAATGGGGTGTTACAGTGATGCTTTGATTAATATACTGCTTATTATAGTCTTTATTATGTGGTTTGAGACTCACCCCTTTTCTGTTGTTAATTATCACGGGTAACCATGAGTGAAGGCTTATCTCCTTCATTCCCCGAGTCGGTCTGCTCTGATACGTAGCACCTAGGGGATGGGATTAGTCTTTAGTTGTTTTTGTTGTTCACTGTTGAACAGTTTATTTTTGAGACTTATTATGATTTTGCTGAGGTTGTAGTCTTGTTTCTGAGATTGTATTTTCTTTCCGCTGCGTGGTGTTAAATTTCCAGTGTATGGATTGAGTTAGCATGTATTGAGGATTCCATTCCACATGTTCTGGTGTTACGTATTAATCTGTTGATATGAGTTGAATTGTTTATTGTAGTTGTTATGAGGAAATAAGTGTAGCATGCCATTTCGATGAATTCAAAAAAATAATTTTAAAAACTCTGATTTTTATTATAAATTGCCGGGTAGAAATGGGGTGTTACATTAGTGGTATCAAAGCAAAAGTTCGGTCTGTCCGGCCAAGTCTGTCTGTCATATTGTTTATGACAATTAGGTGTTCTTAAATTAGTTCTAAATTATTGTTCATGCTGCAGTGTTAGGTTGAAATGGCTAGGAGAGTTGATGCTGCTCTTGCTGATGCTTTGCAAGCTATAGCTCAGGCTATGGGGAACCAGCAGAATGTTTGTGAGAATGTTGGGACTCGTAGTCTGGCTACATTTCAGAGAGAGAACCCTCCTACCTTCAAGGGGAGGTACAACCCAGATGGTGCGCTGGCATGGCTGAAGGAGATTGAAAGGATTTTCCGGGTCATGGACTGCAATGATGAGTAGAAGGTCAGGTATGGTTCCCACACTTTAGCTGAGGAAGCTGATGACTGGTGGTTGGAGGTCAGGGAGAGATTGGGGCCTGCTCATGAGGAAGTTACTTGGGCTGTGTTCCGTAGGGAATTCTTGAGGAAGTACTTTCCAGAGGATGTGAGGGGAAAGAAAGAGCTAGAGTTCCTTGAGCTGAAGCAAGGAAACATGACTGTCACAGAGTATGCTGCCAAGTTTACTGAATTGGCTAAGTTCTATCCCTACTATACTGAGGCTGGTTCTGAATTCTCAAAGTGCATCAAGTTTGAGAATGGGTTGAGGCGCGACATTGCTGTGCTATTGGGTACCGTAAAATTAGAGTTTTTCTTTGAAGTAGTGACTCTTCCATGTCGCGCCAATGACTCTTGGAACGCCTTGAAATATACGTGTTGAGTCTTACGAGTTTTGAAGGACACCTGCTCCCTCTTCTCTTTGTTGGCCTTCTCCCTAAGCCAACTCAGCTCGAAGATTGTAAATAATAATTGGATCGACACCGGCCTATTAAGCCGGCCCAACAGTACCTCGAAGGTCTTCAGAAATGCCCACGCATTTGGGTGCAGTTGTGATGGGGCGACCCCGATGTAGCGCAAGACATCACGCTGAAATTCAGTAAAGGGTGGGACGATCCCCATCTTCTCGAACACGATCCGGTGCATCGTGAATTTGAGATTGTCAGAATATGTCGCAATGTCCTCCCCGTCTTTCATACCTCTAACTCTCCAGCCCGGTAAGTTGTGGAAATGGCATTGCAATTCGGGCAGCGCCCAGTGGCCGACCGTGATTATGCTTCTGTTAGATCGGAGGGTCTCGGACACCCAAGACATATCAGACCGGTCTCGAGCCATATCTGGTAAGACAGCATCTTCTTCACCAACCGGCTCACCGTCAGCGTTGATCTCCCGGTTTGAAGTACTTTCTTCAGGACGGTCGGAAACCTCCTCGACCACGGTTTCGACCCGTTCTTCTTCAGCCGAGGCCGGGACTTCTCCTTCAGCAGCGGCCCGAGTTTCCTCCGCAACGGCCTCACCTCCTTCCACCTCGGCTTCAATATCGACTTCCTCGTCTTCCCCCTCATCGTTATTAACTGGGGAAGATGGTGGTGGAGGTGGAGACCAAGACTTGGTCTTGGAGTTGCTGGAGCTAGAGTTGGAAGATTTAGAGCTGGAGTCGCTCGTGACGACTCATAACTTTCCTCATTGGTAACGACCTCGGCCGGCCGCATCATGTTCTGAGCTAGAGATTGAGATGGACCCCAGGCATGCGCACGGTTTGTTTCAAGCGCGGCATATAAGAGTACCTGTGAAAAGTGGATCGGGTCAGGTCAGTCGAGCTATGCACTCGTGAGAGAGGCGACACAGGTCGCCCCCGGACCGACACCCCTACCACAAGGCGCGAAACTCTACAATTAAAGGAAAACTAAAGCTGAGAAAAAGATCGACTCATACCTGTAAGAATGCTGGATATCGACCGAGAAAGTTAGGATGCTCGAACACAAGGGTTTGCTTCGTAAGCAAGTCGGTTGCAGACAGGTCGGTCGGTAGCAGAGCACTTCAGAGGAAGGTGAGAAATGATTTCTCGAGGGTGTACTTATAGAACAGCCCTGAAGCGCCAGAAGGACCGGGAGACGAAACGTCGCAACGCTTCCCCTACGCATTAAATCAGCCCTTAAAAGGCCTCGAGATCACCAAACATCGCGTCATAAATAACAGCAATCCAACCGTCGTCAGTATAGCCGACAGCTGACGGCAGTGACCGTTCCATCAATAGCAGGCGGCCGTGACCGTCCCGTGAATCACTGGCGGCAGAGACCGCCCCATCGAAAGCTGGCGGCTGTGACCGTCCTACTATCCGTGAAATTTCGTCGAAATAGCATGACCACTGGGGGGCAACGATTCAAGCCTCAGCCCGCCTTTAAGCGACCTAGGCTTGGGGGGCAACTATTCCGGGGTGTATCAGCAAAACCGAGAGGTTCCATTTGCATTGGGCCATCGGCCCATACCAGCGAACCGGCTCAAGCTCGATTGCTTGGAGCGCACTTCGCGGTAACCGGCCGAAAATCTCGCAACGGTCGGTAATCTCAACAATATAAATGCCGCACGCATTCTCATTATCAGGTACGTAATCTTTACCTTGTGATACCCTGCCCGAGCTACACCACTGACTTGAGCGTCGGAGTGTCATTGCAGGTACCACCCGCGTGCAGCCAAGACCGGTCCGTTCAATCCTTCAGTGGCCGACCAACACAGCAAACGACAACAACTCGTATTGATCAGGTACGATCAGTAGCAATGTCTTTTTCCCAAAAGAACAATAAGCGATGATTACTCATAACCTTTGTTAGTTTGATCATTCGTGCCAATAAATCTCTTTCGAAAACCACTTTCAAAAGAGCAAATAAAAAACGAGTTGCTACTAATAGTCAATCAGAACCTTTGTTCGTCTGGCTAGTGGTAGTGACTCTCATTTTCAAGAGTACTTAGCGGTGATTACTCATAACCTTTGTTAGTTTAATCATTCACTAAATGCTCGTCTTATTTCGAAAACTCACTAAAAAGATAAAAGACAAAAACCTTTTTAAGGAAAAGACAAAGAAGAACTACGTAGCTTTGAATTCTCCATCGCACCGGGAGATACGTAGGAGCGGGTCGCATCCCGTCAAGCACTCTTTCTAAAAAACCTTTTTCCTCCTTTTTTCATAATAAATGAGATTTTCATTAAGACTTTTTCAATAAGAAGTAGAGAGGCAAAATTAAGTATTTTTAAATCAACACACTAAAACCATGCATTTAATTAAAGGTCCCCTCTCAGTAGAGAGGACGTGTGGGGTGCTAATACCTTCCCCGCGCATAACTGACCCCCGAACCCAAATCTCTCAGTTTTCAAAGGCCATCCGCTTTTCCAAAAAGGTTTTTCTAATACTTTCCTTAAATAAGTATTGGTGGCGGCTTCATTGTCTTAGAAAAGTTGTAAACGAGGAAGGTTCTCCCTCGGGGACTTTTTCGGGCGCGACACATGGCCCCTCTTGATTAGAAGTGGAGGTTAGAGGTGGCGGGCCACCTTGCAGTCTGTACCAACTTGCAGGGGAAGTTCGTTGGCTACTTCTTCCATGGGAGGAGCATGGATACTATGGGGATCTGGGTTCCCTTGACTGAGTTCCAACGAAGAGGTCTTTGGAGCATTTGTGGTTGGACCCCACACAGTTGGCCCCCAATTCCTGGGGTTATTTCAAAACGTTCAAAGTCGTGGTGGCTTACATGGGGCGCAGTCCCTCAATCAAAGTTTTCTTCGCCCTTGTCGAAATCTTCTGTCAGCTGGATAAAGATGATACGACTCGGTGGGGAGACATTTTTTTCGTGGCTGTTGGGGTGAGGCTTACTTCAACCCAGTGATCGATTCCAACAAAAGGTTTAAGTCCGTCTTCTTCTTCGTGCGAGCGGTAAACCGGGCAGCCAAGAGGGTTATTGCCGATTATGATGGCGCCGAGCTGATAAGGCCCCACTTCCCGTTATCGTGGTCTTAGACTCACTTTGCCCGAGGTGGCAATTCTTATTCTGTGACGCCGGAGTCCCTCACTGGAGAGGATGCCGTCACCTACAACCTCTTTGTGAAGTGGGGTTCCAAGTTGCGCAGTGCTGGTAAAAAGTTTGATTGTGACAAAATCATCAAGGCTGCGGTCGAGTTTGACGCGGAGCTGAAGTCGACCTTGGGTAGTTTCCTTGGTACCTTTACCTTGTGAGTTCGTGGTTTAAATTTAATAGTGTTAACTCGTTTTTCTATTTTGTGTAGATAAATTGGCAGATGGCCTTGAATTCGGTCTCTATCCCCACTTGTCTGTGGTCAGACCTTGTTCAGCCGGGGAAAAGTTCTTGAAGTCGGAAGCGGGCTACCCCCAGCTTGAGTACTCCTCCCCCCTCCAAAAAGGATAAAACCTCTACTGTTGAAGGTGTTGGAATTGAAGTCCCCAATGCCGCCGATCTCAAGGTCTGTGAACGCATTGCCAGGGTCGGCATGAATTTGTATGACAGACTTCGTCAACAGGAGCTGAACCTTGCCGTTTCGTGGCTCCAAGGTCATCTGGACAAGGTCGAGGCCAAGAACCTTTGGATCAAAGCCGATTTTGAGGATCAGACCGACAAGCTGAAGTACTGTCGGGACGAGTTGATCCCAAACCTTATTGAGGAGGACCATCTTCTCATGGGTACCTTGGATTCTCTTGACTCGGCAGACGAACAAATTGCCGGTCTCGAGGCCCAATTTGTTTCCAATCAGGAGTCGGCCGATCAAGTTGAGGCATATGAGAAACAACTTGCAGGAGTAGAATTTGAAATTGTAGAGGCCGGGAAAAAGTTGAGGCAAGCCAAGCCAAGCTAGAGAGACTGAAGAGTGAAAATTCCGCTGCCGCTGCCTGAGTGGCGGACTCCGCCAAAGCTCGGTGCAAAAGCTTAATTGTTGTGGCGCATCCCAACCTTCCCTTGGAGCTCTTAGACTTTGAGCATGAAATCTTGAAGGTAAGCTTGTCGTGCCAAAGCTCGGTGCTATTTTGGAGGAGGCCGAGATCGTCTTCGAGCATGTCACTGCGTTAGAGGAAGAAGAAAACACCAAGTCGATTCTTTGGAAGAATCTGAGACTCTTAGTGATATTTAGTTGATGTTGTAATTTTGTAGTTACTTGTTTCCAATATAAAAACCTTTTCACATTATATAAATAGTTATTTTGCTCAAGTGCTTGCTATTTTATTTTCTTCACCAACGATTGAATTGATTTGTTTTATGTGTGGCGAGAATTGATTAAGTCGGGCGGTACGAGGTGGATCGCACCATAGTGAATGAAATTTAAATGCCATACCTCATAGTCTTTGCTCTCGAAAGCTGCTTTGTGGGCTTCCTTACAGTTCTCTCGATGGATCATTTAGCTCGGAGATCGATAAGTCTTTGGTAGAAGTCGTTGTGGACTTCTTGTCTTGGTTCACCGATGGAGCATTAATCTCGGACATCAAAGAGGTCTTGGGTGAAAGATGGAGTTCGGCCCGGGACATCGAGAGGAAGGCACAATCCCACGAGGAGAAAGATGGGCGAAGCCGCAAGGACCTCTTCCTTCGGCCTCTGATGGAGTTCTGAACTCAGACATCGAGAGGAAGCCACGATCGCCACGAGGCGAAAAAGAGTTTGGGGCCGCTGTGGACTGCACTGGCCGTGGGCTTTCTCCCCGCGCCCGTGATGGAGCGTAAGAGCTCAATCACGGAGGACGTTCTTTGACGGCCGCCTCTCACCGTCGCTCGTCGAGTGGCGGCCGGTCGAACTCTACGGCGAGAGGGCGTTGTAAAAGGTTGGGAGTCGAGGTCGCCGATCCTATATGTTGGTATGCATGAAATATTGCAAAAATAATTGTAAATTGACAAAGAGTAATTCTGCAATCTTTTCTTTATTCAGAAGAAAGGCTTAATACATCTTATCGTTATATTGCTTCGGCCTATTCTTCAAGTCACATTGTTACTTTCCATTTCGTTTCCCCTCTGCCTCAGCCGCTTTCTTCACAGCCGCGATGGCTTGCTCTTTTTCTGCACGGCACTCTGACTTCAGACAGAGGTACTGGCACCACCCAACCCCATCAAGGTCCGCTGAGACCGTGACTACCTCATCCTTTTCAGAAAAGAACCTCATCTTGAGGTGAACGGTAGAAGCAACGACTCCGAGTTTCCCTAGGGTCGGGCGGCCAACAATGCATTGGTATGGAGATGAGCATGGCAGGACCAAGAATCTCGTCTGAGCCATCATAAGCATATAATTCTGCCTTAAAAATTTTCAGCTTGGGGAGCAGCTCTCGGAAAAGAATGTTTGTCGAACTTCCTTGGCCAACTAAAATTCTCTTGACCTCGACCCCGACCAAGACAGCCGAAATGATCAAGGGAATGTACTTGTTTGGCTTTCCATTCATAAGTCGGCATCGGTGAAGCATAATGGGTGTCTGTTGGACTTGATCAGGATCGAATTTGGGTTGCTCCCGATGCTCAGGATTTCTTGCCAATGGCGCTTCATCGAGCATTTCGTTTCTCCGATCTCCATGGAGTAGCATTATCACCATTGCCACCGGTCGTTGGCGTTGGGACTTCGTCCTTTCCACAACCGAGTCACCGCTTTTGTTAGTGGGGGATTTGGCCACTTCATTGACCACGACCTTCGACTTTCGTGGAGAGCGTTCCCTTTTCTTTTCATCTTATTTCAGATACTGTTTTAACTTCCCTCGTTGGATTAAGTCTTCAATGTCGTCTCTAAGCACTCGACAGGATTCTGTGTCGTGCCCGTGACTTTTATGGTATCTCGCAGAGGCCTTTTGTTGGTATTTCCTCTATGGGGTATCGGCGCCGGCCATTTGACATCGTTGAATTCGGCATTTGCACATTCAGTCAGAATTTTGTTTCTCGAGGTGTTCAAGTCTGAGTACTCAGTGAAACTTCCTCGCCACTCCTTCTTTCTGGAGCTGTGTCTTTCTTATGCTTCTCCTTTGTGTCTTTGCCTTTTCCCGAGGTCGGACCTGGACAGGGTTCATCCACAGTAGATGCTTCTTCATAATCGATGTGGCGCTGAGCACGCTTTAAGAATTCATCGAGCGTCTTCGGCTTGCGTAGGTCGACGTTGACGTGAAACAATGAGCCCTTCCTGAGACTGTGTCGCATGAACATCATCCTGACTTCGTCTGTCAGATGATGGACCTCATCTACTTCTTTGTTGTATCTCTCAATATAAACTCTTAGGGATTCCTTCTCACCCTGACAGAGCGCCCTCAGAACATCTTCCAACTTAGGTTTGAGCCTCGAGGCTGTAAACCGTGCCGAGAATAGCTTGGTAAACTAATTCCACTACGAAATCGAGGTCGAAGGAAGATCCCGGTACCATTTCAGGGTGCTCTTCGTCAAAGAGAGGGGAAACAGCTTGCATCGGATAGAGTATGAGGCATTGCGGTAATCCAACATTAGATCAAAAGTCTCGACGTGTTCGTCGGGATCTCCCTTTCTGTCGTACATATTAAGTTGTGGAAGCTTTTCCAAGGACTTTGGGATTCATCAGTTGTCGATCTCGGCAGTGAAGGGGCTGGCCCAAGACTGACGTTCTATTTTTTTCGAGTTCGTCTTGCGAGATTCTTTCTTCTTAGGGGAAGGACTCCAGGATGAGGAGGAGTCGAAAGAAGAGTTGTCCGAGTCTCTAGTGGAGTTCGAACTCGAAGGTGATGGGGGAGTTGGTGTAACACCCCTTTTCTACCCGGTAAATTGAAAACGAAAATCAGAGTTTTCAAAAACATTTTCTTCTACACCCTCAAGGGATGCTACGCTTCACACCAACAAAGTATTCAAGAACTGATAATAAAATTCACCACATAATGTTTAGCGTGATACATAGAACGTTATAAATGGGACGAACCCCAAAAACACATGTTTAGTCTACATAATAGTAGTTCATTCACCACGCAGCGGAATATAGGATAATCATGACATCACCAAAATAAAATCCAACAGACAAGTAATTAAATCAACTAAGAAAACTAGTGTTCGTTTCCCCCTTGAGTGCTACGTATCAGAGCAACGACACCGACTCTACTGGAGAAAGGTAGATAAGCCTTCACTCGCTCTCACTTGCACGTTACCAACATAGTGGTAACATTCAAACAGAAGGGGTGAGATATCTAACAATATAATAGCATGTATGATAGGCAATATGCTAGAGTGGCGGCAACTAACTACTGCTCAACAACAACATCAGCATACTACAGCAACAGCATCAACAGACAACAACATCAACATACACCATCCACAGCATCAAGTTACAACTACCAAAGACTACCACCCATGACATGTGTAAATGAATGAAATGCAACCCACACCAACGGGTATATGCATGCGGTACCGTTCATCACAAAGTTTATTGAGCACATCATCACTACGCTCTAGGCCGAAGCCTACATCATCACTAAATTTATTGAGCACATCATCACTACGCTCTAGGCCGAAGCCTAAATCATCACTTATGCACATGCAATATATGTGACACCATGAACAACACGCGTAACACAACAACACTACATCAACAATTGGTCATAGACCCATCATCATCATCATCATCATCATCATCATCATCATCATCAATCATTATCATCATCAATCATCATCATCATCATCATCATCATCATATTTATTCATTAAAAGAGGCACATCGCCCGTTATAACTTCATCACTAACACCAAAAGCATCAAACACCAACATCAACACCAAAAATACACTAGCACCTATAGGATGACCAAATGAGGCGTCCAAGGCAAAGAAGAAATGGCGCCAGAGACAACACAAAGAAAGACAGGCGCAACACAACACAAAGAAATGGGCGCTGGGGCAACACAAAGATGCTGTGGGGCGCACACAACACAAAGAACTTGGCGCTGGTGGCAACACACGGTATGCTCGGGCGCACACAACACAAAGAACTTGTCATTTAGGCATTCCATCAAAGCGACTTATAGGCATCAACTTCAATTAAGCACCATCTAGTCATCAAACGTCATATAGGCATTTCATCAAACATCTCATAGACATCACTTCAATCAAGCAAAGCATATAGGCATCAAACGTCATATAGGCATTTTCACAAACATCTTATAGGCATTTCTTCAATCAAGCATCATATAGGCATCAAACGTCATATAGGCATTTCATCAAACATCTTATAGGCATCACTTCAATCAAGCATCATATAGGCATCAAATTCAATCAAACATCATATAAGGATTCCATCAAACATCATACAAGCATCGAATTCAATCAAGAAACATCATACGTCCTAGTTCCCCCACATAACACCCATCATATACCCCATTATAGAGATAGAACCCCACCCTTACCTTAGAGTTTTACCGAATACGAGCTCCTTTCCACGAAACTCAAAGAACCACCGCAACACAATCTCCCTCTCCTTCTCCTTGCACCGTTTTCTTCTTCTCTCTTGTGCCTCCTCTTTCTTTTCTTTCTTTCTTTTCTTTTTGCTCTCCAAATGAGCAATTGGCTCTAACCCTAGTGCTTATATCATGGGTCATTGGGTCACAGGCCTCTTTTTACCACTTACTTAATTACTACACACCACCTCTTTCTACCACTTACTTAATTACTAAACACCACCTCTTTCTAGCACTTACTTAATTACTAAACACCACCTCAGGATTTAAATGAAGTACCCTATTATTATTTTAATCACTATACCTATACAATACCTAAACAATTTAATTAAATAAATAATTAAATTATTTGGGGCGTTACAGTTGGGGCTTCCCATGACACTTCTGCCTCTGAACTGGAGAAGTATCGTAAGTCGGGCACTGGGGTGGAGTCCGGCGTCGCTGATAACTCTATTTTATATAGAGTTATTCATATATTTAAACTTAGATTGTTGTTTATTTTTATGAACATTAATATGTAAATATAGCTTATTTATTAAGAAACAACATTTTAAGGATTCAAATGGATTAGGACAATGAATTAGGCAAAATGCACATATCTTGTTAGGTTTGATGTTTTGTTAAGTGTGCACTACTTTGAGTGCCCACACTGCCTACATTAGGAGTGCCCACACTGCCTACACTAGGGTGGCCACACTGCCTACACCTGCTAAAAACCAGCTAGTTTGCACCAAAACATCCAAGGACCAATTTGATGCTTCCACTCTTGATCTGTGATGTCATGCCTAGTCATAAAGAGCAGGTCCACTTGCAAAATTTGGCGATCACGACCAAAAGCAAGTTGAGAAACTCACTTACTCAAAGACATGTGGCACTTCTTTATTGGACCACCCCATGTGAGCTTCATGCAAAAGCGACCAAATTGAGCCACTTGCTTGATGGGAAGTCCGCAACTAACCATGGTTAATTATCTCAATTGATATTTCGTACAAAGAAAACCCTCCAAGGAGGAAAGCTTTGTTGCCTATAAATACAAGCCATATCTTCACTTGCAAATCATCCATCATCCAATTCTTAAAGGATCACTTAGTTTATTTATATTCAAAGCTTAGTTTTAGTTTTTATTTACGTTTCTGAAGAGAAGGAAGGTAAGGAGGTGCTTGACAACCACTCCCTTCACTTCTACTTGAAGGAAACTTGTGTAAGGAACTCATCTTGTACTTCAACTTGGGAAACTCATGCAAAAGATCTCCTATTTGTGTAATCTCTATCCTTTTGAGTTCTTTTGCTATATTACTCATTTGATTATGCTCCTTGTAGATTCTTTCTATTATATTATGAGTAACATGAGCTAAACTCCCTTAAGTTGAGATGTTGTAACCTTGTAATAAACTTCTAAGTAAGTAATTGTGGTTTGTGTAGTGTATGCATTTTAACTCTTGTGCAATAATTATTTGAATACTTATTCTGGAATTGATCACTTTGGAATAGGTGGACTTGTAACAGCAGACATGGGTTACATTTAAGAAATCAAGAGTTAATAGGAATGAGTGTTTCTAACAACAACTTGTTAAACTAGCTTTAATAAGGAATTGCTTGTTAAAACCATGTTAAGTCCTAGACATAGAATAACATAGTTCTTAGGGTGATACAGTGGGAGCTTAAGAGGCAGGAGTGAACCTATTTAGCATGCCTAGACATAGGAAGCTTGTAATGAAACTCAAGAAAGTCTTTGAAAGGCACACACTCATGCAGCTGCATTCAGTGTACCTACACTGCATACTCCACTAAAACACTTAGAAGTGATTTACTTGGTGAAAACATCTCAACTACCTTATCTCACTGATTCCTTACACATATTTATTATTTATATTGTTATTATTCACTTTGAACACTCCAACCAATTGTCCACTAAGTGTACACTCTAAACTAAACAAAGTTTTCATAATCCCTGTGGGTTCGACCTTTTCTTATCATTATAGTAAAATTTTGTTGTTTAGATTGTTAATTTAGTGTTTTATTATATATTACTACTGGTATTGTGTTTTCTCTGCAGAAACACTTAGTGCAGATACACTCAGTGCAGAAGCACTAGTATATGCCCAGAAATAGAACACCAGAATTTGATTGTGATCCAGAAATTGAAAGAAGATTTAGGAGATTGCTAAGACAACAAAGACAAAGACAACAAGGCTGCAGAACTATGTCTCACCACAGTGAAGATGCCTCAGTGAGAGGAGGACCTAATTCACAGCAACAACAACCTAAAGGTGAGGAAGATCACAGGCAACAATTCATTCAAATGGGACCAATAGGTATGATAAATGATATTTTCATGTGACTCACATTACCATTTAATTTGTTTCTTTGTATACAGAATATGTTTCCAAGGGTAGAGAAACAATTGTTATGGAGTTGCAAAAAGGTGGTCTCAATCATGTCGATCTGTTGTTCAAAATTAAGCTGGTCTCGCTTTAGTTACCATTTGTGGACATGTTTTACGCCAAATCAGTATAAGGAAAGCACTTGCGTTCAACCCTAATTGTCTGTCTGCCGTCATCCGGCCTCTTGAGAAAATGATCTATTCTCAATTGCACCACCGCTATTGGTCCCGAATCTTCATCGGCCATACAACTATCTTCTAAGGTAAAGCGTGCTCTTAGACCTTCTAAGAGAACACAAGTCTCAAAATGGAAAAGTCGTTGTTTTTTCTTTGTTTCCTAAGCTACTCTCTTTCCTAGAAACCATTTTGGTGATGCGGGTTTCGAGACTATGGGGCTTTACCAAGAAAATGTTGACGCCTCATATAAAAATTGGGTTATCGAGCATTTTAAGAGTGAAGAAGTTGAGAAACCAATGATTGTTCTTGTTAGCATCGAGGCCGCAAGGAACAAATTTGATCTCAAAGTCGCTTCCATTGTCTTCTTAATGGAAGCATGCAAGCACAGTTGAGAAGTATGCGATAAAGTGTGTCCAGCAGATAGGAAAGAAAGAACGGATCAGAGTTGTTCGGATCATGGCTAAGATTGAAGAAAAGATTTTAACTCGCATGAGTTGAACTTGAGGCCGAGTGAGAGCGAAGAAAAATGGTGTGCGGATCATATTGAATTCAACGAAATGGCTTACATTTTGGGACAGTATTCTGATGATTCCTAATTCTGATGACGGAGAGTAGTGTAAAAACATTAGTGCTTAGTCTTTGTCTCTGTCTTCTTAATGTGATTTGGAGTTTCTGTATGTCTTTGTATTCAATTAAGTGAACTATGCATTAAAACATCTGTCTTTTTAGCAACTTGTTCTTTCTAATTTTAGCAACAGTGGTGGGTTTCTACCTACACTGAGACGTGATGGATCTTGTGCAAAACTTGAGACAATTCACATAAAATAACTTGGTGCTGGTTTTGGTGCAATAAAATTATTATCAGCAGCTTGCACAAAAATTAGGATAATGTAAATGCCACAGAAGCTGTTTTTGGTGCTGCTTTTTCCATCAGACTAAGAATTCAGATGACAAATGAAAAATAAAGGTCTCTTTGTTAATGTCAACATGGTAGTGGTACTCTTGGGTTCACATGCCATACAATTAAATAACATAAAACATGAATTTGACTTGACCATTACAGAGATTGCAACACTATAAATAACATAAAACATAAAAGTTTCAGCTTCGTAATTTATTTTTACAATCCATAGTGCAAACTTTCTAATCGAATTCATGTATCCACTATCTTTGAAACCTCTAACTATCTCTCTATCTCTCTCTTATTTTGCTTTCACTCTCATCTTTCTCTCTCCATCTTAAATTACTGCATTATCCTTCATTTTACCTCTTTTTTGCCTAAAGTTAGGGAAAGTTAGAAGAGACCTCAATGGTAGATGGTCCATTTCCGGGATACTGTGCCTTCATTCATGTATACACTATCTTTTTTATCCAATTCACACCCTTTTAAAAAAGTTGATTATTACTTGTCAAAAAAAAATAAGTTGATTATTTTAGTTAAAATGATTCAGTTTGATTGTAAGTGTACATAATTTGCATTCAGTATTTCTAAAATTATCTTAGAGTGCCTTTGGTTGGGGCATTTGAAAATTTTTGGGAATTTCAAATTCTAGACAATTCAAATGCATCAATTGAAATCTTTTCATTTTCAAAATTATTTGTTTGGATGTGATAATTAAAATTTATCATTCTTAAAATTTATTGTTTGGATTAATTAAAAAATCTTGTTTGGATAGAATAATTAATATTCTTACATTTTTTTTATTTAAATTTTTTAAGATTATTTCCTATGCTCAAGGGTCGAATGACATGCAAATTCAACGACCGACGAGACCGACCCACTAGATGATGATTCCGACCTGCCTAGTCATAGGTGGCAAAGCAGGCTACCCTGCCCGCATTGGGCCGGCCTGTGATGGACTCAGAACTTTTTCAGCCGGACTAACAAGTCCAATTTGAAATATGGACTAAGACTTTATAGCCCAAACTTGGCCATATGCAGGCCGCGCGCTCTTTTCAGACTAGCTCATATTTTAAAGGGGTGTTTTTTCTGTACCCCCACCTTTACCCCACCCCCACATTAATGTGAAACCCCAAAATGCCCCTTTGAAATCTATTTTTTTTTAAAAAAAGACCAATCGTATATATGTTTTCTGGACATATATACGATGCCTACATTTTACACATCGTTTATATGTCCTTAAGACGTATATACGATTGCATCTTACACGGGTAATCGTATATACGTCTTAAGGACATATATACGATGTGTAAAATGTAGGCATCGTATATATGTCCAGAAAATATACATACGATGGGTTGTTAATTTGTTTTTAAATGTGTTATAAAAAGACTACTAAAAATTCATTAAATAGTCAAAACTAATCTAAAAAATTATAAAAACACCACTAAAAATTTAACAAAACCAAAATAAGGCTATGCAAATTTTTTTAGATTTTTTGGAGACTATGAAAAATTAAAAAAAAAATCGTAAAAAATAGTAAACGATGGAATTTGGGATTTTGAGGCCGTAGTCCCGTTAGAAGTCCCTTCTAGGGGAGTCTTGATTCTTTATTTTTTTCAGGTTTAATGGCTGTTGTTTCATTACGATCGGAATAGGTTGCCCGAAAACCCGGTTTTTAGCCTAAATTATTCGTTCGACGTATAACCATCGGAGTGCGAAGTCTTTGCTCTCGAAGACTCTGTTACGCTACAGCTGCTGATCGTCTCTACTCGCTGATTGTTAAAAAAAAAGGAAAATATAAATAAAAAAATTAAAAATTTAAAAAAAAAGGGGGGTTTAGAATTTCGGAATTACCTCAGAAGTGAGGTAAATTCGGTTCACAATTGTGAACCAAATTTACCTCACTTCTGAAGTAATTCGAAAAAAAAAAAAAAAGAGGGGAATTTCGAAATTACCAAAAACTGAGGTAATTCCGGTTGACAAAATAACCGGAATTACCTCAGTTTTTGTAATCCGAAAATCCCAAACCCCTCCGGAATTACCTATAATTTAAATTTTCATCTTATTCTTTCGGGTCATTTTAGTCCAAACCGGTATTTATGGGGTGGGAGTGATAATGAGGGGGTGGGAAAAAAAAAAACCCTGTTCACTTTCCAATACTGTGGCTGATAGCCTAAAAAAAACCCTGTTCACTTCGCGGCGTGGCGTGGCGTAGCGAAGGTCCGGCGCGACGCAAAACGTTGATGCGTTACAGTTTAGTGTTGCGGAGGTTCGGCGCTGTTGCGGGTGAGTTCGCGGGTCAATTGCTGGTCAATTGCGGCGTAGCGAAGGTCCGGCGCGAAGTGAACAGGTTTTTTTTTAGGCTATCAGCCACAATATTGGAAAGTGAACAGGGATTTTTTTCCCACCCCCCTCATTATCACTCCCACCCCCATAAATACCGGTTTGGACTAAAATGACCCCAACAATAGTGAAAATTTTGAATTATAGGTAATTCCAGAGGGGTTTGAGATTTAGGAATTACCAAAAAGCGAGGTAATTAGGTTTCACATTTTGTCAACCGGAATTACCTCGCTTTTTGCAATTCCAAATTCCTCTTTTTTTTTTTTTTTTGGAATTACCTCGAAGTGAGGTAAATTCGGTTCACAATTGTGAACCGAATTTACCTCACTTCGAGGTAATTCAAATTCTAAAACCCTTTTTTAAAAAAATTTTTAATTTTTTTATTTACATTTTCCTTTTTTTAACGATCATGAGTAGACGATTGCAAAGCAGTAAGCGAATAACAGTAGTCTTCGAGAGCAAAGACCGCACCCGATGGTTATACGTCGAACGAATAATTTAGGCTAAAGAATCGGATTTCGGGCAACATACTGCGATCGTAATGAAACCACAGTCATTAAATCCGAGAAAAATCAAGAATCAAGACTCGTAGAAGGGACTTCTACGGGACTACGACCTCAAATTCCCAAATTCCATCAAGCATTATTTTTTACGATTTTTTTTAATTTTTCACGATCTCAAAAATCAAAAAAATTTTATAGCCTTATTTTGGTTTTGTTAGATTTTTAGTGGTGTTTTTATTTCGTGTAGTTTTGACTGTTTAACGAATTTTTAGTAGCCTTTTAGTAATAAAAAAAATCGGATTTACCTCATAAATCCGAAATACCCCCTTTTTTGAACCGGAATTACCTTTTTTGGAGGTAATTCCGAAATTTTTAATTTTTTTTTTAAAAAAAGCAGGGGTATTTTTGGGTTTAAATGGGTTATGGGGGTGTAGGAGAGAAGGAGGGGGTGGGAAAAAAAACCCAACTGAACAAGCCACATGATCATTTAACAGCAAGAATTAAGAACTTGGTGACTCAAAAAAAGGGGAATCAACTGTGCACTTTAGCCCCCAAAAAGAAATCAATATATAGTATACCATTGAGTGAAGATTTACTACTTCACAGCTCTTAATAAAAACAAGTCGTGGCACTTCCAGCTTACGCACTTGGGATAATAACTCCTTAACATAGTTTTCAAGCTTTTTTAACTAAAGAATTAGGAGTTTAAATGAAATTCTGTCACAAGCTTTGGGTGAACCTGTGCCCTTTCCATGCTTCAAGCTCAAAAGCATTTTTGGATGAGGGGGCAGCCAATCCATTCGCTCAAACTTCACTTTATACAAGTATAACATACAAATCCACCACAGCCACTTCCTTGTTAATGTCATATAAGAAAACACAAATTGTATGCACACTGCCTATTACCAAATACTTCCTCTCAGATCTTCTCTAAATAACAACATAAGTATTAACTATTAAGTTCTCATCAGCAACCTTATCAAAGTGCATTTAGAAAAAAGATCTACTTTTAAATTTTAATATGTCTGACAATACATAAAGTATGGTAGTAAGTATCGTACGATACGAACTGAACCCCCATCTATACGTAACACAGCCTGTATCGGAATCCTTCATGTATCGCAGCCGTTGTTGTGTGTGTTCTAGTCGCAATATCAGTGCAAGTATACACGTCGTACAAGTAATAAAGTGGATAAAAGTAAGAGATCGTTCCCACGAGGATTGGTTTTTACTTTCAAAGTTCAAGTCTTCAAAACACAAGTGAAACAAGTAATAAATCGGCACTAAAAGTTGGTATTAAGACTAAGAACATAAATAAAACAAGTAAACAAGGAGGGTTTGTGAATGTGGATGGAAATGAGTTGGATTGCTGCATGCAAGTAAATTTCCTCTAATCAGACGTTATAACGTTTACACGTTATCACGTACAAATGCTATCTTTGTATAGACGTTATAACGTTTGAACAGCAGCATTAAAAAAATTTGTGCTTTTCGGTCACAAAACGTCAAAACTTCAAGTACCGTAAATCCTATGTCTAGGTTCTGAGTAGGCCTACTCCTGTATTTTAAATACCCACAGCAATGTCCTATGAACTATTATCCATTCTACGTCTAGACTTAGATAAAAATGCCTAAATGTCTTTAGAACACCTTTTCATTCATATAAATCTTTGAGTTCTTTTCATAGATCATGTCTGTACCTATGAATCTACCTATTTTAAGTGGCTAATCTCAAAACAAGTTTGGAAATATTAACATGCAAAGATTTAAAACGCATAAACATCATACTTCATAGCATTAAACTAGAGGTTCATTACATGCAACACAACCCAACTACAAATGTTTAGCTCATGCTGAGCATCTTTACAGAAAGATAAGGAAGTGAAATCCAAATACCATACATAGAGAAAAAGAAACTAAACGCAGAAGATACGCCTAAGTAGCCTTCCTTCATGCATTTGTAGAGGCGTTGCAACGTCCGAGCTTCACGATGATGGTTGTTGTGAATGGAAATGGAAAATGGAGTTTGAGAAAGGCTAGATGAAGAAGTCTGTGTCCAGAACTCCTTTAAGAAAACTTTCTCTGAAATGGAGGAAGGTAGATGATGAATGGGTGGACTGGTATATCTATGCGTGTATAGAGAGAGGGATAGGTCTTGAATAAATAGGCAAAAAGGGGTCACATGTTTGCTGATGTCATTCTCCCACCTACCAAGCTTGCTTGTAAATAAAATATTTCTGAAATGACCCTGCAGATCAAGCATGGTCGTCGGTAGCGTCGTATTGAGGAGAGAGAAGATCTTCTGCACTTCTAGATCTTTGACCACCATTTCTTGTGCAACAAAAATGAGATATTTCTTTCTTGCTCTGCTGCTCTTCTTCAGACGTGATGAGAGACGCTACGACGTTCAATTTACTGCACAAACACAAGAAGCATCAAAACGCTCACAAAGACACCAATTGGTGCCAAAATGCATAGAACTTGTAATTTAGCCCCTTTCTAACTAAAAAGCAATAAACTAACAGAACTCAATAGAAACAACCTACTATTGCCAGAGAACTTGCGTGATTTAGTTTTGAATAAGAATAAACAACTCATATAAATATGAGTTATCAGCCGTATCAGTCTGTATCACCACCGTATCGCAGAATCACGATACACGGGCATATCGACCGATTCTGTTCCGTGCAGGTTTTCTGTTAAACGAGTCGGATCGCATGACCCCATTGCGATTTTAAGCATAATTTTAGGTGTTTTTTAAAAACCTGGGACAAATTCGGCCGGTTTTTAGGATTGGGCTCACTTGGGCCAATTTTTTTAAGATCCAGATCTGTTTTTAGGTTTCTCCAGATGATTCAAACTTACAAAACCATCGTCACTATTCCTTTCCTCTCCTCTCCTTCGGTACAATAGTGCCCACTCCTTCTATCTTTCTTCAATTTTTTATTTCCAAACCAGCTATCAGCCACCGCCTCTCTTTTTTTGGTGTAAAGCTCTTGGCTCAAGAGATTTAACACTGCTGCATGCCCAAGGTGGATTCGATCCGGGACCTTGGTTGTTTGGAAGAGACCTTACCATCTCATTCAAGTGATCTTGGGTTACCACCGCCTCTCTTTGTTTCTTCTTTTGTACTCCCTCCGTCTCATTTTAAGTGTCATGTTTGTCAATTTTCTCTGTATCAAATTATCTGTCACTTTGGAATCCCAATACAACATTTATTATTACCTTCCAACAGTACCCTTACATTAGAATATCAATAACCGTGTCTTTGCTCCAACCAAGAAAAGTGAGGTTACTAATGAGTTAATAGTGTAAGGGTGTTTTAGTCCTAACACATTTTTTTACCATAAAAATTAGCATACCTAATCATTTTCTTAATACCCGCACATAACCTTAAACGACAGATAAAGTGGGACGGGGGGAGTATTATTGAGTATTGACCAGCCTCCCACCTCCATCCATTTCCTTGGCTTTGTCTCTTGTAATTTAATATTTTCAAGTTTGCAACTAATAGGCACCTAGCCTATCGGCAAATAGAAAAAAAAGACTAAAGAATATAAATGGAGTAGAAAAATATGAGAATTTTATTGAATATTGGGTAATGTTCACGTGTAATGTGGTTCCCACACGTGAACTAAGTTTACTGGTTTTTCTAGAGTTTTACAAAATTGTGATTTGGACTGATTATGCGGAGTTCATAAGAGTATATGAATTATATCGGTATATGAATTATATCGAATTAAGGTGACGACTGTAACACCCCCTTTTAAAAATACTATTTATTAGTCAATTTTAAAATCAGAGTTTTCAAAAACTTTTCCACGCACCACAAAGAGAGTGCTACGTTTCTTCAAAAACATAAAACAACTAGTGCGTGATAGGTAGCACGTCAAGATGGGGCGAACCCTCAAAAACACTTGTTTAGTTATTTACAACATCCTGAATGTAATTCACCAGCACAGCGGAAACATCAACAAGTCTAAAAGTATTTAATACAACATCTTATATCAGACTAAATACATCAAAATAAATTACTAAGTATCTAAGGCCCCCCGCCCCCCGGTGCTACATATCAGAGCATGACCAGCGCTAGACTACTTCATTTGCTATCACTGCAGAGTTCTTGACATGAGAAGCAACACGAAAGCAGTAGGGCGAGTCTCTTTACATAAATAATAACAAGTAGGATAAGCATTATATTAGGAAAGCAACTAGTAACACTAATCCACAACAGATAAAACATTTATTATTTAATTATAACATCAATAATTAATATTAACAGGTCAACTAACAACACCAAGTTTCACTACTAAGGCATGGGTATGTGTATGTATGCAATATGCATGTGGATCCATCATCATCACTTTGCCCGAAGCCCACATCACTTTGGCCGAAGCCCACTTCACTTTGGCCGAAGCCCACTTCGTCGCTGAATATGCATGATTTATGTGACCCCATGTCAATGCATCACAAGACAATACATTTACCACAACAATTATTACTCATCACTTCTCACTTCGCAATTCCACTTCGTTCACAATAATTGGCCGAAGCCTACACATCACTTTATCCTCACCACAACATCACACCTCATTATTGGACTAAATATCACACCAAGGACTAGACGGTCACCTAAGGGACCAAACAGTCACCTATGGACCAAAACAACATCTTAGAAGGACTAATAGTGCATAAGGACCAAATTAGCATTTTTGACACTTTGGGCAACATTGACAACACCCGTACAAATTGGATTCCTACATTAGTACCCTACTTCGGCGGATTATTTAAAATAGCAAACGACATCGAAAAATTACAAGAGACCACTCGTCGGAAAGCCACGGATGTGTAGTTTATGGATATATCTTTAAAGTTTCAAAACAGTGAGCCAATTAGTACAGTTTTTATAAACAACCTGAACTGTTCCCAGACTGGACAGATTCTGTCCTCCCACTTCATTTTACTCTAAAATGACTTAAACTTGACCAAATGGGACAAAACCTTAGCCCGAACAAAAGCAATTTGAGTGTAGTTTATAATGGAAAAAGAATCGTTCAAAACGGAGTTCATTTGGAGATATAAAACTTGCAAAAACCGAACCTACTCACAGTTTGACTCTAGAAATTTGACCCGACTTTGGAGACTCATAACTGGAGCTACACAACTCCGAATTTAACGAAACCAGTGCCAAAACGACCGGCTTTAAGTCTATTTTCGAAAACACTCAGCCACATAATTTTTGGATCAACCAAACAGTACCAGTTTGAGCAAGACCGAAACAGTGTCCAGAAAACACACAAAAACCATAAACAAGTAAAACTCATCATCAACATCCAATACAATCAACATGGCATTTCATCAAATTGAGTTCAAATACAACAACAAACATAGGATTAACGCAAAACTCAAACAATCAAACCATCCTAGAGCTATTCCACACATAATGCATATCATACAACTTATTATAGATGTAAATGAGAGAGCCCCTAACCTTAGAAATTGAAGGAATACTAGAACCTCTCCTTCACCACTTCAAGAACCACCAAAATAGATGCTCCACTACTTTGAGCTTCAAAACCCCATCCATGGCAAAGTGGAAATGAGAATGAATTAGTGTGTGAAACTTACACTAAAAGATAGAGAAAGAAAAATGGGGAAGATTGGTACCACATACCACTTACCCAAGCAAGAAATGGCATTTTCCTCCCCTCCTCCTTCCCATGGCTGCTGCGCCCTCCCCCTTGCTGTCCCCTTTCTCTATTTTTTTCATTTCCTTCCTTCTAATGGGTAGGAAACCCTACCCCTAAGGTTATTTGTTGAACTTGGGCCTAATAGTGGGCCTTGGGCCCTTTATTTGCACCCCCTAGCAACTTCAACCACTCCTTATTTTAATTAAATCACCACTCCCTTATTTACTACTCAACACCTCTTAGTTATATTAAATACTCTATTTTTAATATAACTAATCACTATAATACCTCCCAAATAAAATAAAACTCCAAATTAATTAATTGACTTAATAAAATGTTGTACTTCTCAACTAACTTAATTAAAAAATAATAATTAAATTATTTTGGGGCATTACAACGACCCTATGCGTTAGCATGCTAGGTGAGGGAGGTCATGAGCCCTTGACCTAGGCCCCGGTAAACATATGTTATGTTGCTAATAGGATTTGCGCTCCTATAAGCCAAGATGAGGTTCACCCAAAGCTTTCGGAGTCGGTGATGTGCTACAAAGTGAATGTAGACCGTAATTCCTCACTTAAGCTTCTTTTGGTTGCCGGTGTTGGATTACTATTTATGATTGAATATTGTATTGTAATTCTTTCGGAATTACTAATTATGGTTTTATAATTGGACCGAGTGATAGGTAAGGGATCGCGGTAAGACTCACTGAGATTTGTTATCTCACCCTATCAAATGTTGTTGTTTCTCAGATATGCAGGGGAAGCGCAAGGCCAATAGGCATGATTAGACATTGTGGCTGGAGATTTGTAGACATAGCAGCTTAGACTATGTTATTTGGTTTCCCTATGTTTATTTTGGAACTTAGATTATGACTTGCTTGTTAAGTTGTAAAACCTATTCTATTTACCTTTGTCTTTGGATATTGAGTATTTTGTTGTAATGCTTAAGTGACACTTAAGTACTTATGTTATTGTACACTAAAGTACTTTAAGTTGTGAACAACTCTTTGATTGGAATTCGAGAGTCTAGTATTATTCAATATCGAAATAAGGCAGGTTTACTCTGATGTATGCCAATGGTGCATTTTTAGTATTTCTATTATTGAGAAGTACAGGGTGTTACAAGATATTTGGTACCAAGTGGTTGAGGGATGAGTAGACTGAAGTGGAGCCACGGGCAAGAGGTGGGAGTGCAAGAGAGGCGGATGGGTCACCGCTCGGTCAGGCGGCTACCGGATCATCTCAGGTCGGAGAAGGTGACATGAATGCCATTTGTGAACCCATATCACAGACCTATGGAGGGGATCACCTATTTTAAAGGGCATCTGCGTTATGGTGCGGCTATGGTGGCATATAACCCCGATCGGGTGGTTAGACAGTTTGGGTGGGTAAAGGGCATCCCAGAGGACCCTAGGCCCACTGGACGGGCAGTGGTGACTAAGGAGCAAGCTGAAGCTGCATGGCTGGATTTCAATATGCACCTTATTCCTGAAGGTGAGTCAGTAGTTCCTGGGATGCCAGACACAGTCCCAGAGTACTTTGCCTGGTATAGGAGTGTATCCCACCCATACCTCAAACTAGACAACTACCCCTTGCTTGCTGCAGAGTTTAGAGGGGTATGATGGTTTAGTTTAGTGTTACAATATTTTTTAAGCATTTTTTATTTAATTTTATTTTGTGATTAAAGTAATTTTTTACTGCCTTATAGGCCTTGCCTGAGACCCTTCGCCTGTATGATGAGATGGAGCACGTGCTGGAAACTATTGGGATTCCACGTGGGACCTGTGGCTAGAAGATTATGGAGAAGTCGAAGGCAATTGCAAAGCCATTCAAGAGGGGCCTTAGGAGCTTTAGCTGTGTCTCCCATGCTACAGATGTCTCCCAGCCGAGGCGACAGTAGTTGTATTTTGTATGTGCCTTTGCTTTGGATTTCATTCTAGTTATTCGTAACTTTTTCTATTGCACGGATTATACCAATACTTATTGTTTGCACTTATCTATCTATATTTTATCGTTGTGAAATTGTTATTTTATCGTTCAAGGTAGTTTCAGTTAACAACTCTTTAAAAAAACCAACATCAGCACCGTTCGACTCTCACACAATCGATTTTGTTCAACCTTCACTTGGTCGAACCTGTTAGTTTGGGGTGTCTGACTAAGCTTAGCAGGTTCGGTCATGCGAGATTCGACCTAGGACGATCTACCGTACGCCGAACAGTGTTTAATTTTTTAAAAAAATTAAAAACCAATTTTCAACAAAGTCATTTTCGTTTTTTTTCACCCCAAAAAGGGGTTAGGGAGTAGAGGGCTTGTACGAAGCATGCGCCAAAAATTAAGGGTATATAATCTGTGAAGGACGAGTCCCACTTTCCCATAGAGAAAAGAATGGAGGACTCAATTGTGAACGCAGCGTTGGAAGAGATATGCGCGGAGGTTGAAGACGGACTCACTCTTGAAGCCCTATGGCCAAAGCTAGAAGCCTCCACCTCCGCTCCTCTCTCTCCCGCCGTCAAAAAAGCCATATGGACAAACCTCCTTCGCATTCCTACTCTCCGCTTCGAACCTTCTAACCCTAACTTGGAATTCGAGGATGCCCAAAATCTCAATTTGAAGATCTTCGCTCAACAGAGCCTCTCCGACAACTTTCTTGGTCTTTACGATTCCCAATCTCTTCAGAATGCGCAACTCCGCGTCCTCCAACTTCTCGCCAACGCCAGACACAACGGTATTACTCAAAGCCAACTTGCTAAAAATTTGTGCATCCATCCAAACAACTTTTTTTACGTCCTGAGGAGTCTTGAGTGCCAGGGCTTAGTTCTCAAGCGCCCTGCTATTGAAAAGAAGAGACAAATTGGGGATTCCAAAAGCAGCAGCTATATACCTGTCAATACAACTACCCATTTAGTATACTTGCATCGCTATGCAAAACAGATTGCCTCTCATCAGAGGTTCGAGTTTGAAATCACAGAATTCAATGAAACCGCATCTCAAACACATGTCCTTCTTAAGGATTATGAACCTCAAATGAAAGCTATTTGTGACAAACTAGCAAATGCCAATGGCAAGGTTATTTTTTCACTCAATTATCATTATTAAATGTCCCAACTAACCAACCAACTTAACTCAACTCATCATTTGTGTTCTAGGTTCTTCTTATGTCTGATCTCAGGAAGGATCTTGGTTATAGTGGACAGAAACCTAGACAAAGGGCATGGAAACAAGTCTGTTTTCCAACTTCAAACTTTCTAAAAATGCAATTATGTCTTCTTTTATGTAGCCCTAGATTACCTTATTGCACTTTTTACTGTATGATCAGATATTTGGCAGGTTGAAAGCGCATCATATGGTGGACCAGTTTGTTGCTAAGGTGAATGGCGAGGTCAGTTAGTCAAGTGGTAGTCTTAATATAGATTCAATCCTTTTGTATTTTCTACTATTGACAATTTCTTTGACATAAGTTGGGATATCTTTTGGCTGTACGTTTTAACTTGCTTACAGACTAAGGCTTGCCTGCGGCTTCTTGACCCAATAACAACTGGATCTGGAAATGAAGATAAAAACACAAACTCTGGGAAAATATGTCAAGTCACTGATCAGTTTGTGGAGCTTCCAATTGAGCATCAAATTTTTGATATTATTGATGCTGCAGGATCATACGGCATTACTATAAAGGAGGTACATACTTGATTCTTATATTGTCTTCTTTGGTAGGACGTATTGAAAGATGTCAACACGGGAAGATAAAGAGTTTAAACAAATTAGTTTTGATGATTTGTATTTTTCTGTGCTAGTTAAATTGGGATAGTATCGTGTATCGTAAGACACATGATCAATAAAAATACGACAAATTTAGTTAAAAATAAATAGCATAAGCAAAACAACATGATTTAATATTTTAATATAAACTCCAAAATACTTCAAAACTCAAGTCATCATCAAAAAACAATAAAATAGTAGATAAAGCTTGTTTTAACAGAAAAAGATCGAACGTGAGAAGTGTGGCGTATTGTTGTTCCGTGTGCGCTAGTTGGGCTCGCAATCTGGGCCTTGGTCAAGCCAGTACCTGAATTGAAGGCTTGAAAAATATTACCAATGACACCCCCAATCTGTCATGCATCTCCTCCACTAAGGACCTTGATCAGATATCTCTAATTAATCTCGAGTATGGAAAAGTAAGTGGATGCCTACCTTTCCTTTACTGTGGGCTTGCAAAATTTTATCGGCCAAATTTTATGTTAATGGACCAAAATATCAAGGATTCAATCCTTGAGGCCAAGACATGCTCAACTATCATTTCATTTTTGTTTGGGATGGTAATGCTTGTTGTTTGGCTGAGCTCTCTCATTTAGTCAATATGAAGGTGAGGTCTTCTAATTCATTATATTTAATAATACCATGGGATCCCGGAAAATCTACGACCTTTATGCTCGAGATTGCTTGTGAATGCTATTGGAGGGATTTTTCTTCAAGCTACGGTTTGCTTCGTTCGATATATGACAGAGGGAAGATCTGAGAAGCACAAATGGATGTTGGAAAGCAAAAGTGGAGGCCTTTTTCATCCCTACTACTCCAAGGCAACAACAAGGAACTACAAAACCTACCGAAGCCACACGACAACACCTAACGCGTGATGAACCCATTGAGGACAAAACCAAGCATTGGAGTGGTTCCCAGAGTCAACCTTGATGACAAGGTTGGTTTTCAACGGGGGAGTATTGATAGATCCTAGGTAAATGAGGTTATTCAATATGGCTTGAGAATGAGTAAGGTCAAAATTGTAAACTAATCATTAATTAGTTATAGTTTGGCTTACTTTCTATTAAGTTAGTTATCAATTTAGTTGAGGGTTGTTTAGTTTGTTATTGGGTTGTTAGTTTGTTAGGGATTAATTAGTTATTATTAGTTGTGGGTTGTTATACTTCGGTTGGGAAGTTAAGGGTTAGTTAGTTTCTCTCCTTTCTATTCCCCCTTGTATTGGCTTCCATCCCCTATCTAGATCATCTTTTGAAATGTATTGAGTTTGAGCTTTAGAATTTATCTGGGTTATGTCGGTGTTCTAATAGGTGGGTTATGCCTTTACCCAATATTCAATAAAATTCTCATATTTTTCTACTCCATTTATATTCTTTAGTCTTTTTTTCTATTGCCGATAGGCTAGGTGCCTATTAGTTGCAAACTTGAAAAGATTAAATTACAAGAGACAAAGCCAAGGAAGTGGATGGAGGTGGGAGGCTGGTCAATACTCAATAATACTCCCCCCGTCCCACTTTATCTGTCGTTTAAGGTTATGCGCGGGTATTAAGAAAATGATTAGGTATGCTAATTTTTATGGTAAAAAAATTGTGTTAGGACTAAAACACCCTTACACTATTAACTCATTAGTAACCTCACTTTTCTTGGTTGGAGCAAAGACACAGTTATTGATATTCTAATGTAAGTGGTCTTTGTTGGAAGGTAATAATAAATGTTGTATTGGGATTCTAAAGTGATGAGATAATTTGATACAGAGAAAATTGACAAACATGACACTTAAAATGAGGCGGAGGAGTACAAAAGAAGAAACAAAGAGAGGCGGTGGTAACCCAAGAGCACTTGAATGAGATGGTAAGGGTCTCTTCCAGCTTAACCAAGGTCCCGGGATCGAATCCAGCCTTGGGCATGCAGCAGTGTTAAATCTCTTGAGCCAAGAGCTTTCCAATAACTAGTAGTATACCCGTGCCTACGCACGGGTGCTGCCGTTTTATTTTATGTATGAACTCACAAATTTAATTAGTCCGAACATTACCCCGTGAAAATTTTGACAAATTTAAAATAGACAAATTTAATTAGTCAAAACATTACAGTGTAAGAAAAAGGGAATATTAAAATTTAAAATTTTGTCAAAATTTCATTTTTTTTAAAATAGTAAAAAGGAAAAAATGAAGGAAACATGTAGATGAAATTAAAGTAGATATATCGTGAAAAATAGAGAAATGACAGAGTTAGAGGAAGAAAAGAGGAGAAGAGAGTGAAAAATTTGAAAAAGTGTGCGAGAGAGTGAAAAAGTCGAAAAAATGAAATTATCTAAATATCCTCCAATTGCTTAGTTAGAAAAATAGTAAGATTGATATTCTCGTAGTGGGTGATTTGTATAGATAGTAAATGTATAAACTCGGATAAAATTTAATTAGCTCCGAACATTATCCTTGAAAATCAAGTCAATTTTGAAGTTGATAAGTTTAATTACTCCAAACATTACCCCGCGAAAAATCGGATATTAAAATTTTGTCAAAATTTGAAAATTTTAAAATAGTAAAGAGGAAAAATGAAGGAGACATATAGTTAATTAAAAACTAAAGTAGGTATATTGTGAAAAATAGAGAAATGATAGAATTAGAGGAAGAAAGAGGAGAAGAGAGTGAATTTTTTTGAAAAAGTGTGTGAGAGAGAGTGAAAAGGTGAAAAAGTGAAATTACTTAAATATCCTCCAATTGTTTAGTTTGAAAAATGATAAAATTGGTAATTTGGTAGTGGGTGAATGGTATAGATAGATAGTAGATGAGACTTATAACGTTCAGCTCATTTAAATCCTTTAGGGGACTGAGTTGTGTTTTTCACTTATACTTGCTTGGTGTTGCTTCTAGGAAGTTGCTGTATATGATAAGTGTTAAGAGTCTCACATGATCAGATGTGATATGGTCTGAAAGAGTTTATAAGTGGGAGCACCCCTTACCTTACAAGCCGGTTTTGTAGGGTTAAGTGTTGAGTTAGATCCAACCCAAATTCTAAGAATAAACAATGAGACTGGGGTTGGAGGCTTGGGTGCACCATTGAGTGGTTTTACTTCTAATTGTTTTTATTCTACTATGGACCCTTGGGGATGTGAGGGGTGGCAATTTCTACCCGCAAGTGGGGATCCCCGCGGGGATTGCCCCGAATGGGGCCCCGTGGACGGAGGATTTTTCCCCGTGGGGATGGGGACGGAGGAGAAAATCCCCCCGCAATCAAAGTGGGGATGGGGATGGGGATCATACCCCCCGCCCCGCAAGGACCCCGCCCCGAATAAATTACATAAATATTCTTATTATAGATATATATTATTTATAAGTAATTAAATTTTTAGTCTTTTTATACGTGTTTTCAATTTAAAATATTAACAAAATAATAAATTGTTCTAACTTTTATACTTTCCAAATATTAGAATATCAAACTAAGACTAACATTTATATTTTATATATTAAAATGTTAAACTTTTGAATTTTAGTCTTACTTTTTATATATTTTTCTAATTTTATTATATTTTAATTTATATTTTTGTTAGCTATTGGGGTCCCCGCGGGAACCGTGGAAATCCGTGGGGATGGGGATGGGGGAGGAAATGTCCCCGAGGCGGGGAATGGGGATGGGGACGGGGGACAATTTGTGAGGCGGGGACGGGGAGCGGTCGAGTACTCCCCGCACCCGCCCCGCCCCATAAATTATTTATGTAAATTGTATTTTTCCTCCTTTTGCTATAACAAAAATTCCTTTTCTACAAAAGTTGGGTATATAGGCCTACTCTCTTCGAATGTAGTTTATGATTTTCTTCTTCTGATTCAACTAACTGCAATCTTTTCTCGCTTCGAATGGAGTTTATCATTTTTTTTGGGGGTGGTTCTCTTCTCAGTGATGCATTCTTAAATGTGCATAGTGTTGCCTTTTTGCTTTTAATTTATTTGGATGTTTCTTGTAAACAGATATGTGAGCGGCTTGGGATCGAACTGAAAAAGAACCATATTCGACTCATAAATCTGTGCTACAGATTTGGAATGAAAGTGCAAGAAGAACAATGCCTCAAGTCTAAGACAATTCGAGTTTGGACATCTAGAAATTTTAACCCTGAACTAGAAACTGGAATTGTTCACAAGCTTGACCAAAATAAAGCTTTGGACCAACATGTGCTGGATAGTTCTTCAAAAACAATAACTGATTTTGAGGCTTCTAGTTTCAATGGAGAACATATTGACCCTGCCAAATTTGATGACGTAGCAACTGGTGCAAAACCATCACGTGTATCTCCAAAAAATGTAGAGCCTAACTCCATACCAACGCCAACAACCTTGGCCCATGACCAAAGTGGTACCATTTCTCACAGTAAATCAGTCAGTTTACCAATGGAAGCAGATGTTACATTACCAGAAGCTTTTTCATCTGATGTATTGAAACCATCATCTACTGGGTTATATCAAAGATGTGCAAGTCTATCTTTAACTGTAGATGGCACTAAAAGGGAAAATAGGATACTGGAAAGATTAAAGGTCTTTGTCATTTTTTGACTTCCCAATCCAATCGCGGTAGCAATAGTTTATTGCCTCGAATTTTTATTCTCTGTTTCTAAGACAAATGTTTTGCATTTTTACTTGTGCAGGACGAAAGGTTTCTGTTGAGACCAGATATAACTAGGTGGCTTAGTAGCTTTGAGAAAGATAAGTCTAAAAAGTGGATCGTAAGACTGTAGACAGAATATTGGATAGGCTTCAGGAACAAGGGTTGTGCAAATGCATAACAGTACATTCCCCTCTTATTTCTGAATATTCAAGGACAAAGGATTGCATTGTAGTTGTGCATCCATCCATAAGTCTATCTCCTGAGTTATTTGATGAAATACAAGATAAAGTGAGATCATTTAATAATTATATTCGCAGCAAAAGTATTTCTCATCAGAAAAATGATGAATCGATACCTATAATGGAGGATATTCAAAAAGCCCAAAGCCTTAGAGTTCCAGATCGGCAGGCTGGTAATGCAGAAGCCATGCGTGCCAATGGATTTATACTAGCAAAAATGGTTCGGGCAAAGCTTCTCCACAGTTTTCTTTGGGATTATCTGCATAGGTCAGCAAGCCACAGTGACGCTTTATCATCTAATGAGCTAACTAGTAATCCTCATAGTAGCGGCAAACAAATTTCTCTAGAAGCAGCTATAAAAGCAATTTCAGTGGAACTTTTTTTACAAGTTGTTGGGTCCACTAAAAAATATGAAGAAATGATTGAAAAGTGCAAGAGGGGTTCATGTCTATCTGATCTTCCGCCTGAGGAGTACAAGTGTTTGATGGATACTCATGCAACTAGAAGGCTATCATTAGTTATTGACATTTTAAGGCGGTTAAAGGTATTCCTCCTGTTGAGTGTTAAGTTACATTGAGGTCTTGCTTTTTGTTGAAATGCTTAATTTAAAATTTATCTTCTATAATTGCTTTTGTATTTCGAACTGGTTCTATCTTCTTAAGTTCTGGGAGTGGTGGCTATGACTATGTATATAGTGGTGGAGTGATCAACCACTTTCCATTCTAGAGTCATCTTCACCAAAAAAGCAAAATAAAATAACATACACCTTAAGATGACGGCATGACACATTCATCATTGGTGGTGGATAATTACTCTTTCTCTCTTTTAGCTGCTATATCGAGGGAATTGAAGTTGCCTCACAATGAACCACGGTCTTTCGTCTTCAGTACATGAAAGTTATACTGTTCTTTAATAGAGGAATATTTATTTGGGGTCGGTTCTGGTTTGAAGATTAATTTTGGAAAGAGCAGTTAGACTGGTAACACATACACCTTTACAACTTATAAGCTTAGGATTAGGGAAGAAGAAAAAGAAAGAAAACTAATGCTAGTAAGCTGATAATATGATTGATGGATGTGTTACATTACCCTAAAACCTAATAGTCATATTTGGTCAAATACTAGATTTATTAAAAACTGAAGCAAGAACGATTTATTTTGAATGAGCAAGAACGGTGTTACTGTTATAAAAGGTAGATGGGGTCTCATGGTGGTCAGCCAGAAATAAGCGTAAAAATAGGAGATGAATATATAAGTTAGATTACTGTTGCATTGTAAGATTTTAATGGTTCCTCCTTGATGTGGATTTATTTTGCAGTTGATTCGGGTTATAACTAGTTTGCAATCTATGGATGGAGTTAAAACCCCACATACTTTGACACACATAATGGAACTTAGGCCTTACATTGAGGAACCCCTTTCAAATGATGCAGCATCTTTAAATTTTATCTCTCTTGATCTCCGACCAAGAATCAGACATGATTTTATTCTGTGTAATAGAGATGCAGTTGATGAATATTGGCGAACATTGGAGTACTGCTATGCTTCTGATAATAAAAAAGCTGCTTTATATGCATTTCCTGGATCCGTGGTCCGTGAGGTAATCTTCAAACTAATTTGAAAACTTCAGTTTTGATGTTCTTGCTTTGATGCTTTATTTCTTCTTTTAACATTATTAGTGTTGAGATGATAAGAATAGAGGAAAAATAGAGATATGAGACATGATATTGTTCACGCAGTTCGGCCAATCTTTGCCTATGTCTGCGACTACAGAGCAGCTGTAGTTCCGTTTTATTGATTGTATATAGTGTGGTGAGTACAAGCACTAATGAGATTAAATAGACTATTCTATGTGTAAACCTAACGGGCCTAGTAAATGGGCCCAATACATATATAAGTAAATCTACTATTTACAACATATCTCAACACTCCCCCTCAAGCTGGAGCATATAGATTGTAGGCATCCAACTTGTCACATATGTAAGTTATCCTTGGTCCTCGAAGAGCTTTTGTGAAGATGTCTGCCAATTGATCATTAGAACCAACAAATGAAGTAGCAATGTCACCAGACACAATCTTCTCACGAACAAAATGACAATCAATTTCAATGTGTCTGGTTCGCTCATGAAAGACTGGATTGGACGCAATATGTAGGGCTGTTTGATTATCACAATTGAGACTCATAGTGCCTATTTTACAAAACATCAACTCTTGAAGAAGATGTTTCAGCCATGTGAACTCCTGAGTGGTAAGTGCCATAGCTCGATATTCAGCCTCGCTGGATCTGACAACAACATTTTGCTTTTTACTTTTCCTTGAAATTAGATTTTCACCAATAAGAACACAATACCCAGATGTGGACCTTCTATCAAAGGGACAACCAGCCCAATAAGCATCTGTGTAAGCAACAACATTTGAATCACCTCTATCCGTGTAAACAAGACCTTTTCCAGGAGCTCTTTTGATGTACCTCAGGATTCTAACCACGGCATCCCAATGATTGTCACAAGGGGAATTTAGGAATTGACTCACCACACTAATAGTGTATGAAATATCTGGCCTCGTCATGGTCAAGTAATTCAACTTCCCAACTAGCCTCCTATACCTTCCTGGATCTGAAAAGGACTCCCCCTGATCCGGTAGGATCTTGACATTAGGATCCATAGGAGAGTCAATTGGCTTACAATCTAGCATGCCAGTTTCTTCTAAGATATCCAAAACATACTTTCTCTGAGAAATAACAATCCCTGCCTTAGAATGAGCTACCTCAATGCCAAGAAAGTATCGTAACTTCCCAAGATCTTTGACCTGAAAGTGATGGACTAGATGTTGTTTAAGTTCTGCAATCCCATCATGATCATCACCTGTAATGACAATATCATCGACATAGACAACCAGATAAATACATTTGTTTGAGGAGAACTTATAAAAAACGGAGCGATCAACTTCACTCCGAATCATGCCATTGTCTTGAACGACACTGCTGAATCTCCCAAACCATGCTCGAGGGGATTGTTTAAGACCATACAAGGCTTTGTGAAGTCGACAGACATACCCACAACTCAATAGAGAGAGACTTAGATCAACGATGTGCCTATGTTTTCTTTCCACAACACCATTTTGGTGATGTGTGTGAGGACAAGTGACTCTATGAACAATACCAAGGTTGGCTAGATAAGAAGAGAATGGTCTAAACTCCCCACCCCAATCAGTTTGGACGACTTTGATTTGATGACCAAATTGTAATTCAACTAAGGCTTTAAATTGTTTGAAAACCTCTAGAGTATCAGATTTACGTTTAATGAGGTATAACCAAGTGAACCTAGTGGCTGCATTAGTCACTGAAAATAAGTTCTAGAGGTGTATTATAAACTGAGGTAGATGGAGGAGCATATAGTTTGTGGGCTTTGCCCATACAACAAGCAGCACAAAACTCAGAAATGTTTTAATTAGAGATAGGAATGTTACAACTCTTGAATACAGTGTTCATTGCTACATGATTTGGGTGCCCTAACCGAAGGTGCCAAGTAGTGCGTAAACTAGGGGAGGGGAAGATACAACATTTAAAGATGGTGGAGATACAACATTAGAATTAACAGTAGGTGTAATTATGCTAGCTACAGACTTAGGATCAGAAACAGAAGAAGTGCTTCCTGCAGAATTGAGTGTAGCAGTAGCTGTGTTAGGTGATTGGTGATGAAACTGAAATGGTGCAAACTCGTACAAGCCATCAGCACGAACAGGGCCATAGAGCAAGGGTTGATGTGTGTTTTCAGAGCGAACAACACAATTCTTAGCGTGGAACTGAAAATAAACATCATTGTCAGCTGCAAAACGACTAACACTGATCAAATTTTTAGTGAGAGAGGGAACATGAATCATTTTCTTTAAGACTAGAGAAACTTGGGGATTAATAGGACTAGAAAATGTAAAAGTACCACAGTTTGCAGCAGACAAACCTTGGCCATTGCCAATGAAAATCTGATCAGGTCCTTCAAAAGGTGTTTGTTGGTGGATGTTTTGAGATTGTAGAGTTGCTGTTAGTGAAGCAGCAGTGTCAGGATGCCAGGAACCTTGGGGTTGAGGTGCTGTTTGTGGTGTAGCAGTGGTCATGAGAGGTTGAGGGAAGGGATAAGGTTGTTGTTGTGGTAGAGGATATGGTGAGGGTCGTGGTGTGGCATATTGAGGTCTGTTCCATTGATTATTGTACATAGGTGGCTGTGGCATATAGGAGTAAGGATTAGGGTTGGAATTGATGTAATTTGGGGCTAGATTGGTGTAAGAGTTTGCTTGTGAGTATGTCTGTGTGGGAAGACTGATATCATGGGCTCCTGTCTTGTCTCAATCAAATAGAAACTGTTACAGAGTATCTTGCTAACTTGGTTAGACAAAACGTTACATGTTTATCACTTTTACATGCCTCCTAAAAAAATATTCTTTTATATTATTTAGAAGAGTAAACCTTCTTTGATCAATAACGCTGAGCAATTAATGGCTTCAATCTAGGATCATGTGATCAATATGAGACAATTCGCTTTTTGAACATGTTGCTTCTTATAATTTTAGAGACACAAGGTTGGCATGTTAGAATATAAACTGTCAATAAGGAGTGAACTCATAATTTCGAACTTAAATTTTATAAATTGAATTTTGTTTTACTTGTGTGAAATGAGGTTGGCATGTTAGATTATAAACTGTCAATAGGGAGTGAGCTCATAATTTTGAACTTAAATTTTAAAAAGTGATTTTTGTTTTACTTGGTTGAAATGAAATTTAAGTTAACCCATTGGGTGTTTTGATAAGCACTTGGGGAACCCTCCGTTAAAAGCTAACTATCAAGGGGGAAGAACCAAACCACTTCAATACTCCACCAAGCATCCTATACTATTCGATGTGGAACTTGAGCACTCCATAATACCCAAAGTCCATATCAAAGCATCACCCTTGAGAGTCGACATCTCGACGGTTGCACTCCGGCCAGCCCCTCTGTAGGTTGCCTTTTTGAGGGATTGAAAACCTACTACCAATTGATAAGCACTTAACACTTGTGGAACCCTCCCTTAAAAGCTAGCTAAACACTTGCACTGTATGGGGCTTTACTCAGCGTTTCCGGCCAGCCCCTCTGTAGGTTGCCTTTTTGAGGGATTGACAACCTACTACCAATTGATAAGCACTTAAACACTTGGGGAACCCTCCCTTAAAAGCTAGCTATCAAGGGGGAAGAACCAAACCACTTAAATACTCCACCGAGCATCCTATACTACCTGTTGTACTTGGGATTTCTGTGTTTATAATAGAACACACTCGTATGTATTTATAATGTAAATAAATAGGAAAAGGAATCCATTACAACTAAGACTAGTTAAACCTAATTGATCATACGACAACTAGTAAATCATACGAAATCGTAACTGATTGATATTGTAACACTCCTCCTCAAGCTAAAGCTTCCTAAGCTTTAAGCTTGTTACAATAAAACAAAGCATTTTCCCACAAAACTTTAAACAAATTTTGAAAACGGTACCTGTACCCCAAAACGAAGAACCTATATATATATATTTATATATTTATATTAATAATGTAAACAGGAGTAGCCATCAATTACAATTAAGACTAATTAAATTAAATTGATATGACAACTAGTAAATCATAACTGACTGATATTCCAACACTACTCAATGTGGGACTTGAGCACCTCATAATTCCCAAGTCCCTATCATATTTTTGCCACTGTATACTGTTCAAAGAGGACTGACTGTTGCTATTATTTCCCATATAGGCATTGTTTTTAAATTTGAATGCTGCTTGCAGGTACATAGCATGTATTATGGTAATCGTCGACATTGCCTTAATCAATTCAATGATGAAGAGACTGAGAATAATTCACTTGAACGCAAAAGTAGTTCATCTCGTCGCAAGAGGAAAAACTGTCCAGAATTGAGGCCAGCAAAGCATGCAAGAATTGATGCAGTAACTGATGTGGACATGCACATAGATGAACAACCTAATATGGGTCTCCATTCAGGAGAGAAAGCCACCCATACACATGAATTTGAGGAGGCTAATTGTGAAATTGAGGATTCTCAAGAGTGTTGTCCCCGTATTAGCCAGTGTATCTTAACCACAATGAAGCCACCACGCCAAAGGAGATTCATATGGTCAGAGAAAACTGATAGGTAAGAGAAAATTTGGATCCCCGTAAGCCATATTTTTTTTGACCTTATTTGAACCTTATTAGAAATCTTTGTGACTGTTCTGTGACTGTTCTTTGGTAAGAGAAAATTTGTACCTTATTGGAAATCTTTGTGACTGTTCTGTAGACCTACAATGAAGAGCACATATTTTTTGACCTCTCCTGTAAGGTTGCAGATATGATATTATCTACCTTGTCTGAGTATCTATGGTTGTATCTTACTTCAGGCAATTGGTGATCCAATATGTTAGGAACCGTGCTGCTCTTGGTGCTAAGTATCATCGCACGGATTGGGTCTCACTTTCTGGTCTTCCAGCTCCTCCAAATGTTTGTAAGAGAAGAATGAATTTTCTGAATGGTAACTTAAGATTTAGGAAATCTGTAAATAAACTCTGTAACATACTCACAAAACGATATGCAAGACAGATGGAGAAGTCCCAGAACTGCTCATCATCATTAAATAGAGATGATTGCAGACTGTTTGTGCGATCCCAGTCCAGTAAAGTTGTTCAGAATAGTTTGAGTTCCGATGTTGAAATTCAAATGACTAGTCTAGATGGAGAAGCTTGGGATGACTTCGAGAACAAAAGTATTAGAGCAGCTCTTGATGAGATTCTTCGCATCAAGATGATGGCCAAGCTGGATGCCTCCTCCCAAAAAGTTCAATCGCAATATGAAGGGTGGTCAGTTGCAGACGCAAAATCTGATGGACAGGTAACTCTCTAAAATTTCTATAATAATAATAATAATAATAAATCAATAATAATTATAATGTCAAAATTGTTGCTTTCTTATTATCTAAATGAGGCTTAACTTATTCGGTCTCATTCTAAATATTTTATATTAATTTCATATTCTTTTTTTCTCTCTCTCTTCATCCTTCATGGAGGAATCTTTGTTTATATACTTTAAGTTCTACAGTTTCCAGTTATTCTGGAAGCTGCCTTTCATCAGACTGAAGGAATAATTTTTGTGGCAGGAGGAATTTCTAGAAAATGAAAAAATTACATCAGCTATTCCTAGTGAGATTATTCAAAGCCATTGCGGAAAGGCCCATACATTTTCTTCCCAGAGATCACGTCGGCTTGATATGAAATTTACTAGGTTTCTGAATAATAAGCCTAATGTTTATGGACAAGTATATGAATCATTGGCCGTTTCAAATGCTGTGGAGCTATTTAAGCTTGTTTTTTTAAGCACTGCTACCAGTACACAGGCATCAAGTTTAATAGCAGACATTCTTCGGCATTACTCAGAGCATGATCTATTTGCTGCTTTTAACTACCTTAGAGAGAAAAAAATCATGGTAAATGGTTCAGTTGCTTATAGTTGTATATATGTCATGTTATGAGATGTTGATGGGTTATGCGCTTAAGTTGACTCTATAGTGCTGCTTTCTCTAGTCATGTTTTTATTGTTCATCGCGTGAGAATTCGTAGTACACATCATATATAATGTATAAACTGAGGAATATGTTTGCACATGTTGATTCATAATTTAGTCAGTCTCTGAAGCACTTCATTTTGAAAAGAATAATAAATACACAAGAAATAGAAAGAGGCTTGTAAACAGTGCCGGACCTATAGGGTGGTCACTTGAACCCCCAAAAAAATAAAAAACTAGGCTCATATCCCAATATAATTTTTATTTTGAACCCTCTGAATTTTAAGTTTTGCACCTAGACCTTTATGTTATGGTTAAATAAAGACTAAACTCTTATTTTAGTTCTTGAACTTGCACCATCTCTTCTACTTGATCCTTAAATCATATAAAATAATAAGTTGTTCAATAGTTTGAGAACTCTATTAAAGTAGTTTCTAAAATCTAAGAAATAAGGGAGTACTTATAAAACTTTGAGAATTAATTTTACGAACGCTACATACTTTATGGACTATTTATTTTTTTCATATACTAAATGTAAATTTAGAGACTAAATTTGGGATTTACATTTAAAAAAGTTTAGAGTTAAATAGTTTGGTTTGAAAAGGAAATTTTCAACAATCCTATTTAGGCAATTCTGACGGTGATTTTTTTTTCACCCCCTGGTCCAGAGTCCTGGGTCCGCCACTGCTTGTAAATCTGCTCTAAATGAAGTAAGTGTTATCAAATAGAAAGTGAATTGTAAGGAGACTTATCTCCAACTAATTTAGTCATTTAATATCTCATTCACCCTATAAAGACTCATTCTCTAGGTTTTTATCAGTGATACAGTTCCAATTCTACCTTCAGTCTATCATTTTTGTTGTTCCTGTCATCCTCCCCCGTGTTACCAGTTTATATATAGAAAACCTGAATGTGTGTGTGACTCCGTGACTGTGTTTGTACAAGTTCTAATTACATTGACATTTGACAGGTTGGGGGCGGGGACAGTGAACGTTTTGAACTATCACTCCAGTTCTTGCACAGTGTTTCCAAGTCACCATTTCCATTTGATACTGGAAACCGAGCTATTAAATTTTCTGCATGGCTGCAGGAAAGAAACAAAGACCTCACTGAAATGGGGACTTATCTCACTGATGATCTTCAATGTGGGGACATCTTTCATTTGTTTGCTTTAACCTCATCAGGAGAACTTTCAATTTCACCGAGCTTACCAGATAGTGGTATCGGAGAAGCTGATGACTTGAGAAGTGCCAAGCGTAAATCTGATGCTAATGAGTCTTTCTTTAGTGATAAAGCCAAGAAACCAAAATCCTTGTTTGGAGGCGAAGGTGAAATCATTTCTCGTCGAGAAAAAGGTTTTCCTGGTATAATCGTTACTACACACCGCACAGTATTTTCAAGAGCTGATATTATACATTTTGAGGGCAACCTTGAATTAATGACGGGCCAAAGCGTTAATTATTCACTTACTGATCATATGCGGAAACCCTTAACTCATGTGACCTAGCACCGTGGAAGAAACTCATATTGAATCACCCTGGGAAGCTATGGTAAGATATGTACGACGTTTGATGTCGGTGCCCTTCAATCAAGAACAAGAATGTGCTGTGTGTGCTGAAGTCTTCAAAGTTGTTTATGCTGCCATCCAGAAGGCCGGCGACCAAGGATTAAGCATGGGAGAAATGTCCCAAGTTATAAACTTGCCAGGTAGAGATGCTCTGAAATTTACCCTATCATGTGATTGACTTAAAAGTTAAAATTGATTAAAAGAATTCAATATTTAAACTTCTCGTTTTATGTCTTTCAGATCCAGGGGTAGATGGACTGATTGTTGATGCTCTTCAAGCATTTGGGAAAGCCTTGAAGGTTGCCCCTTCTTTTTTCCAATGTTTTATAGCATGTTTGGAATTTTGTATGCAAATCATGGTCCGACCAAATGGAAATGAACTTTTTTTACTTATACTCAACCATGGTTTGAAACTGAAGTAAAGTTTAAACACAAGCCAAAGTCCCAAACATGATTTTGCAAAATATATGATTTGTGGATGAAATTGAGTTTAATATAAATATTCATTTTGTGGTCGAAAAAAAAGAAAACATTCATTTGATAGTCTAGAATATTTCTGAATTTTAAGAACTGCTGCTGTCATTCATAATTGTGCTGCTATACCCATTGGTAGGTTTGTTTTCATCTGCAGTTCACCTTAGTGGAAGCTCTAATACTGTTATCCTTTAGTTTTGGTTGTTGTTTCCCTCTTTGCCTTTCCTCTGTTTTCTTGAAATTCTGGTATGATTGCAACTTTGTACTCCTCGTCAGTTTGGAGCTATAGGTCATAGGGCTGGAGCTTCCTTATTTATATTTTGCTGTAGTCTAACAGCAGTAATTTGAGCCATTCGACTTCCGAAGAAACTGAGTTTTTTTGCTGGAAATTATAGTAACTTACTAATGCTGGTATTAGTTGGTCCTTCATATAAAAGTTCAAAAGTCAGTCTTCTTTCTTTTATTTATCTAACATAATCTACTGTCCAGGTCAGTGCTTATGATTCTGTTCGTATTGTTGATGCTTTATACCGTCACAAGTATTTTTTGACACCCATGTCTAGTTTTCATCAAGGTATTGTTCAACCTTCCTCAAGCAAGGCCCTTAAGAAAAGTGATTTTCTGAGGGATAGAAACACTGGTTTTGATAATGTGCACAGAGTGACAATTCTTAACCATCCACATGGGGACGTGGGTCTTGAAAACCAAGCTTGTGATAGGAATGAAGGATGCATGCGAGACCGACTTGGCTCGTCAAGAGGTGATCACGAGAAAGAAATGCTCACTTTTTCTTCTGGTGTACTATGTGTGCCAATATTGCCATGGATCAATGGAGATGGGACCATCAATAACATTGTGTATAAGGGACTTAGACGCCGTGTTCTTGGAATATTGATGCAGAACCCGGGGATATTGGAGGTATATGAATATACTGTTCTTTGGTCAACTCTTATTTAGAATTTCATTAATCTTTCAACTTCAAAATAGGACTGCTAGTGAGTGTTGCATATTAATATTTTCCTTTGGTCAAACACAGATTTTCCCGGGTTTAGTTGAAAAGGCCCCTAAACAAAACAAAAAGGACCAATAAATAATGATTGGTTGTGTCGTATTCTTGTTTCACAACCCTTAAGTGGTTTTATTTTCAGCCTTCTGTAATGAATTGGGTTAACTTACCCAAATATATTGGGTGTCTGTCATTATATATGGCCCCTTTTTTTGTCATAAATTGTTTTTGTTGCTTTCTAAATATTATTAATTGATTTCCTTATCTTTTGAGGGAGGATACTTAAAGAGCAATGAATTCAAGTTTTGATAATTTGGTGCATGCTAATTATTTCCTTTCCTACTGCTCATGCATGTGTTTCAAAATGGAAAGAAAAAAACAATAAGGTGGTTGTTATGTAATATTGGATAAACCACAAGTTGGGAAATAATCGATTTTTAAATATTAATTAAAGTGAGAAAATAAGAATCTGTGGTGCATTTTAAGTTATACCTTTTACAGTACTTAAACAGGAATGGAAAAAATCTACTGACGTTTTCATTTTGTCTGTGTTAGGATGATATTCTACGTCAGATGCATGTGTTGAATCCGCAGGTATTCTTTCTAAGCACGAAACTTCTATTCTCTGAATTCGCCAGTCTTTGGTTTCAAGACAAGATTATGGGTAGATAATCCGTATTATTGAAACTTGCTACCAGGCCCCTATACTTTTCAATTAGTGTCCCCTTGTTTGTGTAGGGGACACCAACCAAGTGAGAGCGTGAGATATTTACATAAATATATATATTGGTAGTCAATAATATTGATATTTACATAAATCTAATAATGACGATCCGAAAAGGATTGTATAATTTGTATGGTTAAGATTCTCTCTCTGTCTCTCTCTATTGATATCATTGGGGAGGCTGTACTTTTTGTTGTTTCATCGACCCGATTGTAAACGTGACTTTGATATGATTTTGTTTTTGACAGAGCTGTAGAACTTTTTTGGAATTGATGGTTCTGGATAAGCACCTACAGGTGAGGAGAATATGTCAAAATAGTTTTGTCGGAGGCCGCTCCATTCTACAGGATCTTATTGAAAGAAAATCATGTCAATCGAAGTTGATTTACCGAGAGCATTTCTTTGCCAACCCCATGAGTACTTCCTTGTTGTAGGGATATGATCTCTCTATATGTGTAAAGACATGTATAGACAATTTGGATACTGGTCTTTAAGTACATAACTGGGAGAATTCACAAACTTAGGCAATCCTTGTAATATATTTTTAACTTAGGATTTTGGGTGTTTGGAAACTTTAGTCGCTATGGTCCTAGTTTGGTAGACCAGGTATTGTAAGAAACACATCATGTCATACAATTTTTTTTAAAGTTTTTCTTTATTTTATTTTCCAAGATGGGAAAGGGCCGACCATTACAGTTTTGCTTGCGAGCAGTATGCTTATAGCTGACAAAGTAAGAGCATCTTAATAATGTAAGCCAATGGTATTTGTGTAACATTCTCGAATGCATTTACTAACATTTTCAAGCATTAGTAAAAAAGAACATTAACAAGCAAATTTATTTTTAGGCTTAAATATCATTTTGATTCCTGAGTGAAAATCCATTCTAGTGCCTACAATTTTTTTTTTATTTAAAAAAAAGGTTCCTACAATTTTTTTTTTAATTCATTTTGGTTCCTACCTTAATTTTTAAACTAATTTGAAACATTTTAACACAACTAGCAACGTTGGCGTGGATGTTTTGGCATCCGTGGACTGCCATGTCACTTAAAATAAATGTTAAATTCCTATTATAACTTCGATTTGGAGATAACTTCAATTTAGGGCTTAATAGGAATTAACGGTTGTTTTAAGTGACATGGCAGTTTACGTGTGCTAAAACATCAACGTCAATGTGTTACAATGACAAAATGACTTAGTCTTTATTGAGTAAATATAAACATTTATTTTGACAAAATGACTTAGTCTATATATCATATGCCAAAAAACAAGTGTGTATTTGCTAGAGACAATTACAAGGTAAAAGGTGAATTACGTGTATTGTGTATGCTGAAAAATTGTGTGCCTTAGGATGGTAGGAGTAGTATGGAGCAATGTTATTAAACCCAGCTCGGTGATCAATCCGGTCAGGGTATTGGGTCACTGGGTCAATGGGAAGGGGCCGTGGGCCACTAGTTACCGCGCGTGACCCGTGAACAACACCACTAAAAAGTTTTTAACTATTTGTATTTATAGCCAAGTATAATGATAAAATCAAATTTCGACTTCAATGATGATACAAATTTTAAATTATATTAAACAAAATAACTATAAAATCATAATATTGCCTCATAAACTCTTTTTTTTTGGTAAATCTTGCCTTATAAATTTTTATTGATATAAAATATATCTATCTGAGGGCATAAATATAAAATATTGTGGAACATAGTTACCGAATCGTAGCCGATCCACGGGTCAAATGCGTAGCCGATCCAATCCAGTAACCGAATCGCTACTTCTTCCGGGTGCCGGGCGAACCGGGCCGACCGACCGGGTCGGTCCGGGTTTAATAACCCTGGTATGGAGTATGGACACCAACACCATTGACTTAATTATAGTCCCTGATTTTGAACTACTACGTTCCATTAATTGTTGTTCAATGAAAGCTTGGAAAATGAGGAATGAAGATCCTCCTCCTGATCCCGAGCTTTAGATCGATGATGTTGTTGTTGTTGTTGATAGAGATTTCTGAGCCTGGTGATTTCTTTCTCAAGCACTTGGTGCTCCAAGCATTTGATGAAATGCTCTTGTGATAAAGAGTCCAAGCGTTGTTTGAGGACTCTATTCTCCATACCTAAAATGAAGTTTTGGTGATCAAGAAATTGAAGCTCCGCAGAAACTTGATATCCTTCTGCCTGTAAAGCTTGGATACTTGTTTCTAGTTCCCCAATGTATTGAACTTTCCTAGCCGGTAATGCGTGTTGCTTCCCCCGCTTCTGCTTATGGATGAATCAACTGGCTGATCGTCGATGACCATGACCCGTCCTATTATCGTTACTGTTACCGTTACAGTACGTCTCTGGCTCGTCAAGGAGTTCTTTCAACCAACACAGCACTTCCTCCTTCATCCTATCACCCTCTTCATTTGAATTTGAACTTTCCATCAAATTATAATTACCTACAAATACAGTGCAGACATTTTATATATATATATATATATATATATATATATATATATATATATATATATATATATATATATATATATATATATATATATAAAATAATGATTATCTTATCCAAACCAATCTAATTCATCGAATTATATACATATATACATACATGTGAAATGCCCTGTGTTGTGAAATCAAGTCTTACCACCGTAACGGTTTAATTTGTTCACAAACAAATTGTCATTGGACATGAAAATTAAAGAAAAGAAAAGCAAGCGTGCTTGCATATGCATGCATGATGGGAACTATAGAAATAAATTACCAGAGACGCACGGCTTGCATGCATACATGCATGCAAAACCCGGTATCCTTGCTTACCACCCTCCAATCCATTATTATGCGTTAATTAATGAGAATGCAAAACCCCTGTATCTTTGAGGAGAGAACTTACGCCATTGTGGTCACCCATTACAGAGGATTAGTCTCTGCGATTGCGCGCAAGAAAAGATACCTGGTTTATACCAAAAAAATAAGAATGAGTCCGAAAATGACGTAGGAACAACTTTTTTGTGTACCCATGCAAGCAAGCCTAGCTTTTAAAAAGTAATAATAATCTAACTATAGTAATAACATCTTGGATGTATAATAATTCCCACACGTGATAGAATGGATCTAGAGCGTCTAAATTGTATGCTAGCTCTCACATTCATGAGTTTAATCCAACCTGTATTTCGACAATTATTTTTAATGAAATGATATGAATTTCCTTTGGTCAAAAAATAATAATTCCCACATGTGTGTCTTACCATGTTAGGAGGAGGGGAGAAATTTAACTTAAATTTATGTATATTAAATCGCGTAAAAATATGTGTATATTTAAAAAATTATAAACTAATTTTTATGCTTGTTGATAAATTAATTAATGAATTAAAGTAGAATACTAGCATTCAATTTATGAGAAAAAAAATACTAGAATTCAAATAAATATATATTATTTATAAGCTACTTTATGCTCTTTTTTTTGGTCAATTAAGCTACTTTATGCTATAAAATAAAAGGCTATTGCTTTTCCCACACCCCTCCTACTCAAAACACACCCCACAAGGGTGTGAAAAGACAAAAGGCCACCAAAACCTCTTTTTTCACGAAATTTCACTGTTCGAACACGGGCCTTGAACAGTTCGAATGACATCGTTCGAGTGTGTTAAATTTTGTCTTCACACTCTCTTTGGGCGTTTTTCACTGTCAAGATGAGGTCATGCGAGCAGTTCGCATGACCTTGTTGAACCCGTTCGAACGACATCGCTCGAGTGTGTTAAATATTGACTTCACACCTTTTGTGCGTAGTTTCACCTGCTCAACGAGGTCATTCGAACGCGTGTTGAACAAGGTCGTTCGAACAGTCTTTAAACACATCCTCACAGCGTTTCACGCGAGGTTATTTTTGGAATAAAATTTGTTAAGGGGTGTGAAAGAGTAGGAGGGGGTGTGGGAAAAGTAAACGCCAAATAAAATTTGTTACAAAGACAACGGCCCAATAAGCCCAATAAAACAACTAAGTAGCTCATAAGTACAAGACACAAAAGTACAATAGAAGTAGATCATAAACACTAGAGATCAGTTCAAACAGCGCAATCCTATTAGGTTTACCAGCTTCATTGCACATTCTTGTCATTCCACTAGTCTTGATGCGTTCCGGCGGCTCCTAAAAGACCATAACATCAAAAAAGGTTCTCTCTAGAAAAGTTAGTTAGATAAGGTCCGCTGGGATAGCAAAATATCTTTAGGGGTTGGGTTGGATTTTAACTATTGAATAATAGTTTAGTTATGTCTATTATCTATTGAGTATGTTTGCTGTCAAGTTTCTACTTGAGTTTACCGTGGGTAGTGAGTATTACATGTTTTTTTTTTTGACAAAGGAAAATTACTTCATTTCATTGCAAATAATGTGGGAAATACATGCCGGTAAATCAAAGAAAGACGAGAAGAAATCGATAACAAGCGCTACCTCTGCTAGAGTGTGAGCATGCCTTGTTTGTCTCACTCTAGAAAACTCCACATGAGAGTTGGTACTAAAACAGGAGAAAACCTCCCTACAAGAGTGTAAAATGGATCCATAGTCAGAAACAATATTAAAACCCCTTCTAAAGTCGTCAACTACAACTTTGGCATCAAGCTCGAAAATGACATCAGAATATCGAAGCTCGCGAACCCATTCTAAAGCCTAGTGAGTATTACATGTTGGTTTGTAACATTTCAAGAATTTATTCTACCGTATCTTCTTGAAGATTAGCTAGAGTTATTGAAGCTTTGAATGCTTTTATCTTCCTCATTGATTCTACTTGGTTGGTAAGAGTATTTTCACAGGGTTCATTAACTATTACATGTTTCCATCTCTATCATTTCTACAATATATCCAATCAAAATATCCAAACAGAAGTTTCATACAGTTCTTTAGAGTCATATCATTTCAAAGTACTAGAAAGAGTTATAGAACAAAGTCTCATACTGTCTCTAGAGCCCCTTAAGTTACAGTTTTCAGTATGAAGTTTTATAATATATTCTATAAGCATTCACAGACTCCTTACTGATTTCCACTATTTCTGCAATGGCTTAAATATATGTTACCCCTGCAAATATACCAATTATCCATTTACCCCCCTGTAAAAATAAAACTTTTAAAAAGACCTTGCAAATATAAATTATTTCTAGTTACCCCTATTTGTTAGATTTTGTTATGACGTTAAGTATGCAAATATATGTTACCCCTCGCAAATATCCTCATTATCCATTTTACCCTGCAAATACGCTCATTATCCATTTACCACCCTCGCAAATAATAAGTGTTTCAACATACACTTAACATTGTTAACAAATCTAACAAAGGCGGTGGGGTAACTAGAAATAATTTATATTTGCAAGGTCTTTTTAAAAGTTTTATTTTTACAGGGGGGTAAATAGATAATGAGTATATTTGCAGGGGGTAACATATATTTAAGCCTTCTCGCAATTGGTGGAAATCTTTGTTACAATATCGAAAATAGAAAGAGCAAAAGTGCAAAAAGAGCAAAAGAGCAAAGTAAAAGAGCAAAAGAGCATTTTAAAAGAGCAAAAGTTGCAATAGAAAGAGCTAAAGAGCAATATATATTATTTTCTTCTGTCTTCTTTTCATAGGGTATCACCAAGTTTTGATGGTGAAGAGTATCAATATGTTTGTCTCGAAGATGAAAGGATCCTATTCTTGGGAAGTTGGCTCCAACCTCTAAGAGCAATGTTGAATATGTTGAATATGCGCTTGTAGCTTAGATCATCTACCAAAAAGTCCAAAACAAGAAGATTGTAAGATCTTCTATTATGTTCAAAACTTGGGATCAATATAATGATCTTAAAATCACAGATATGGGGGACAATAAATATTTGTTTACGTTTCTTGCTATGGTGGATGCAGCTGAAGTGCTTGAAAGAGGTCCCTGGTTTGTAATGAACCAGCTCATCAGTTTACAAAGGTGGGGTGAAGGTGTAACGCCCAAAAATAATTCGGGTATTTATTTAATTAAGTTAGTTAGGTGTTACAGTGGTTAATTACGTTAAAATAATAATGGAGTGTTTGATTTAAGTGATGAGTGGTGGGTAGTAAAGAAGGAGTATGGAAACAATAAAAGGAGGTGTAAAAAGGGCCCAATGTGCCTGGGCCCAAGAGAAGAATGCCTAGGGTTTAGGTTTGGTCTCAATGCACAAAGAAAGAAAAGAAGGAAAACCTAGAGAGAGAGGGAGAGAAGAAGGGCACTACTGGGAGAGGGAGAAGGAAGCGAAGAGGAGGAGAAGAAAGGAGAGAGAACACGGCGCGCAAAGAGAAGGAAAAGAAAAGGAAGTTGAGTTCGTTGTGTTGTCGTGGTTTAAATGACGTGTCTTCAATCGTCTTCTACGGAGCTTACGTTTAAGAGGTAAGGGTGAGCGTTTCGTTTAACATAATTGGGTATATATGGGGTTTTGTGGGATTAGGTATTACTTATGAGGTTTGGATGAATATGATGTTTTTGATGAACATGAGGTGTTGATGAATTTTGATGATTTGTGATGAATTTGATGGTTGATGAGTTTGATAACCGCTTGATGATTGAATTGAGGGACAAAGGTGTTTTTGGTGTTAATCATGTGTGGGGAGGATTGTTTGATGTTTCTTGGTGAGCTTTGATGATTTTAATTGATGAAAAATTCGTATTTTTGGAGTTAAAATCGAGTTGGTGAAGTGTCGCGCACATTTTCGGGAAATTTGCATAATACATCGTTATTCATACAGTGAGTGGCGCGCTCACTGGCGCTGCAGTGGCGCCACACGCCCGAGTGCAATGCCCAAACTCTGCGTGAGCCGCCCAATGGCGCCTCATTGTGTCGCCTCACGCGCTTTCATGCGCCGATGCTGCTTTTTCATCATTTTTCACTGTTTTGTCACTGTTTTTGTAAATTGAATATCTTTTGAAACCGGGAACCCGATTGAGGTGTTCTAAGATGCGTTGGAAAGCTTATTCAGAGGCCTAACTGAATATTCTACTTTTAAGGCAAAATAAAATGTTTATTGTTTCTGTATCTACTGAGTAAATGGTGTGGTTTTATGAAAATTGTGATACTATGTTCATATAAGTGAATTGTTATGAAATGCTATACTATTAGTACACTAATTGACTATGGCTAGACTGTGGTTTACCACTAAGGCCAGAATTTCCTTCATTTGGTGTATTTACAAGAGCATCATTGAGAGTCTTGCAAAGGTGGCCAACTTTGTTGCAAGTAGTATCGATTACGAGTAATCCCATAGTCAATCATTGCACTATTTTATAACACCCTAATCTAAAAGACAAATGAATATATATATATATATATATATATATATATATATATATATATATATATATATATATATATATATATATATATATATATACGTATTGAATGATGATGAGGATATGTGTGTTATGATGATGTAATACTGAACAACGATGTTTTTTTGCGAAGAATGTACTCTATGAGTAATTGCTCGATGATGATGTATTATGATTCGTGATGATTGATGATGTGTAAACTCTATGAGTATAATTATGGTGATGATGTATAATGATTGTGATGATTTGCGAAGGAATACACTCTACGAGTGTTTTATGATGACATGCCTTGAGTGGTTATTTCTTTTATGATGACATGCCTTGAGTGGTTATTTCTTTTATGATGACATGCCTTGAGTGGTTATTTCTTTTATGATGATGATGATGAGTACTCCGAGTGAGTGTTGATTGAGTTGCACATGTGTTATAGAGTCTCATGGCATGTGCATACTATGACTAATATTGATGATGTTATGCCTTGAGTGGTTTTTCTTCTATGATGAAGATATGCCTTGAGTGGTTTTTAAAGATGATATGGTACCATCATGCATATGCCCCACAGTGGGGTTGCATCTTCATGCATAATCATGATTGTGTCGTTGTTGTTATGCGTGATTGGAGCCAGGTGTTGCGTGATTGCAATGTAGTGATGAGGTTAATGTTGTGTAATTGCTCGTGCCTATTTCCTCTCGATTATATATTTGATTATGTTTATCTCGAAATTCTCACCCCTTACGCTTGGAATGTTGCTCTATCGTGGCAACGCTGCGCAGTGATCGCGAAGGAAGGAACCATCGCCTTCCTTGTTTAATTTGTTGGGAAGTCTTAGAGTCGCTCTACGATACCAGTAGCACCTAGGGGCGTAGTTGAAGTTGTTAGTTTATTAATTACTGTTTTATGATTATGTTAATGATGTGAGGCGTGTTTGAGCGTTGTCTAGTGAGCTATTGTTATTTCCATTGCGACGAGATTATTTATGAGGTTTAAATTTTATGACATGAGGAGTTTTATAAATGACGACGTGGCACTTCTTTTCTATCGATTAAATTTGTATTTTTGAAAAAGAAATTACTCTGATAATGACGCGTAAATTAAGGGTAGAAAAGGGGTGTTACAATAGTGGTATCAGAGCAGTTCGGTCTGTCCGGCCAAGTTGTCCAGTGTCGAGTCTAGTTATCTCCCGAGTCTTGGTACTCGTTCTAACTATAATTTGTGTTGCAGTGATTATTTGAATTGGCGACGGTATGACCGCTATTGTTAATCTTGGTGTTGCTTGTTGTCTTATTGCTACTATGTGTGTGTTTGCTCGAGTACTTCGTGTATGGTGGAATGTGTTGCTTGGTGTGTTTTCTGTGTCTCTGTCGATTTTCGACGAAGACTTTGTGGTGGATTTTGTTGTTTGCCGTTGGGTGTTTTTGGTATTGTTGATGAATTAATGATGTTGCCTGGTGATTGAGCATATGAGATGATGAGTTGGATTTCGATTTGGGTGATTATGTAGGGTAGAGGTCGATTTTTAGTATATATGGTGAGAACATGTGATTGAACCATTTTGGAACTTAAACTCAAGATGTGATGTAAAATATGTGTCATTCTAGTTAGGATCGTGACATATGTGATGATTAACGATATGTTTGGGTAATAGGACGTGGATCGACAATGGTTTGTGGTGTTGGATGTGGGGTTTAACTTGTGTGTGTTCTTTGTTCTTCTTTGAAAATAAAACGTTCTTTGTTAGCCTTTAATGATATACTGTTAGCCCTTTTTAGAAGTTGCTGTAAACCAGATTTTTAAGGTGGCTGTTTTTATAAATAAAATGGTTGAGGTTTTACCACTGTTTATGATTTAAAAAGGGATGCTATCCAAGCATGGAAATGAGATGTTTTTCCAAGATTTCAAATACATGGTTACCCGAATTTTTAATGTGTTGTCTCTTGGAACTTGAAGATGTGTTACTAAAAATGTAGGGGTGATTTTACTTGAGATTGACGGGTGTATAGGCGCCAAATTCTAAGTGTGGGTGAACTTCGAGCTCGGGGCATATTTTACCGTGCCATCTTTTTGCGTTCGCGTGCCCAAACTCAATTTTAAACATTTTGGCTCGAGTGGTTTTGTTTTTGCACTTGTCATTTTTGAGATGTGTATAGGCGCGATTTATGTTGTGATCTTTGTTTGATGCCGTGTGCTATCTGTTTGTGTTATGATCTTTGTTTAATCTTTGTGATGTTGGTCTTTGGTACACCTTGCGTGTTAGTGTTGTTGTTGGGCAATTATTGATGTTCTCGACTGTTTGAATAAATATAAAATGATAGTGTAACGACGGGGGTCTAAGGACCAAAGCGACGAGTTAATGATGTTGATGATGATGGGTGAGATTTTATTGTTGCGGGTGTTAGTGTTGTTGTGCGGTACCACTTAGATGGTTATTAAAATGATGCAATGAGTTCGAGGGTAAAAATCATGATGAAATCGAGGAATGCGGTGATAGTGATATTGAGAATAACAATTAAGTTCTTTGTTTCTTTGTTTATCAAAGAGAGCGTTGCTAATGCGCAAAATAAAATGTTCTTTGTTTTTCTACAATTAAAGGTCTTTGAATTCTTCAAATTTTAATGTCTTTGTTTACTAAAACTTGAAGTGCTATTTTGTAAATCTTAAAGCCCTGCTGTTTTTCCCACAAATAAGAGTGCTATCATCTCAAACTCAAGGGTGTTGTTGATTAAAATAAGAGTGATGTTTTCTTCAATTTAATTGTCTTTGTTTTTAAAATTTAAAAGTGTTTGCTCCCCATATTTAAGGGTGATGTTTCCCTATTTTGCAAGTTTCTTTGTTTTATGTGGTTCATTGCCGTTTTTATAAATAAAGAGCCGTTGTTTTGCATGTCGTTCTTCTTGTTGTTATTTTTGCGAATAAAGGTTGCTGTTTCCTTAAGTTTATAGTCTTGTTTTATGAACTCACAGTACCGTTTGAAAATTTAAGAGGACTGCTTTTTCCTATTTTTCTTTAATCTTTATCTTTGTTACTTTGGAGTTTTGGCTTAATGCCTATTTATTTTTGGAGTTGTTGTGTTGCTTCTTTGTGTGATTGATGTGGTGTGTGCTTCACTTTGGTGAAGTTATGATGTGTTGTTGGTGTTATAATCGTAGCTAAGTTCGATCATAGCGTGAGAACCAAAGAAACGGGGAGAGGTGAAGGTTAGGTGTGTAAGGTGACGTAGGAGCCGAGGTGTAGTTACCTGACTATAAGCGGGTCAAAATATATGGAAGTCGACGTATAAGTGTGACGAAGTGCAGTGTTGCAAAGTTATCGAAGTATGTGGGTGTCGGAAGTGTGAGTCGAAGGAATGTGTACGTCAAAGTTACATGTTGTACTTGGTGTCGGGGTGAAGTGTCGTGCGCAGGTGGTGCGCCTAAGGGTAGTTGTTGAAGTGTGGTGAGTACAAGCTTAAGTGTAGATGTATGTAGAAGCTAGGGTGGTTGAACCATAGAGTGCCTATGTGCAGCGTATGGGTGACAAGAAGATTGAGTCTTGTTTCGTGAGTTGGAGTAAATTTTCGAGGACGAAAATATTCTAAGTGGGGGAGAGTTGTAACGCCCAAAAATAATTCGGGTATTTATTTAATTAAGTTAGTTAGGTGTTACAGTGGTTAATTACGTTAAAATAATAATGGAGTGTTTGATTTAAGTGATGAGTGGTGGGTAGTAAAGAAGGAGTATGGAAACAATAAAAGGAGGTGTAAAAAGGGCCCAATGTGCCTGGGCCCAAGAGAAGAATGCCTAGGGTTTAGGTTTGGTCTCAATGCACAAAGAAAGAAAAGAAGGAAAACCTAGAGAGAGAGAGGGAGAGAAGAAGGGCACTACTGGGAGAGGGAGAAGGAAACGAAGAGGAGGGAGGAAGAAAGGAGAGAGAACACGAGCGCAAAGAGAAAAGAAAAAGAAAGGAAAGTTCGAGTTCGTTGTGTGTTGTCGTGGTTTCATGACGTGTCTTCAATCGTCTTCTACGGAGCTTACGTTTAAGAGGTAAGGGTGAGCGTTTCGTTTAACATAATTGGGTATATATGGGGTTTTGTGGGATTAGGTATTACTTATGAGGTTTGGATGAATATGATGTTTTTGATGAACATGAGGTGTTGATGAATTTTGATGATTTGTGATGAATTTGATGGTTGATGAGTTTGATAACCGCTTGATGATTGAATTGAGGGACAAAGGTGTTTTTGGTGTTAATCATGTGTGGGGAGGATTGTTTGATGTTTCTTGGTGAGCTTTGATGATTTTAATTGATGAAAAATTCGTATTTTTGGAGTTAAAATCGAGTTGGGTGAAAAACTGCACATTTTCGGGAAAGTGCATAATACATCTTTATTCTACGCCGAGTGGCGCTCACTTGGCGCTGCGGTGGCGCCACACGCCCGATGCAATGCCCAAACTCTGCGTGTTTTACGCCCAATGGCGCCTCATTTGTCGCCTCACTCGCGCTTCATGCGCCAAAGGCTGCTGCTTTTTCACTCATTTTTCTTTGTTTTGTCCTTTGTTTTTGTAAATTGAATATCTTTTGAACCGGGAACCCGATTGAGGTGTTCTAAGATGCGTTGGAAAGCTTATTCAGAGGCCTAACTGAATATTCTACTTTTAAGGCAAAATAAAATGTTTATTGTTTCTGTATCTACTGAGTAAATGGTGTGGTTTTATGAAAATTGTGATACTATGTTCATATAAGTGAATTGTTATGAAATGCTATACTATTAGTACACTAATTGACTATGGCTAGACTGTGGTTTACCACTAAGGCCAGAATTTCCTTATTTGGTGTATTTACAAGGGCATCATCGAGAGTCTTGCAAAGGTGGCCAACGCTTTGTTGCAAGTAGTATCGATTACACGAGTAATCCCATAGTCAATCGATTGCACTATTTTATAACACCCTAATCTAAAAGACAAATGAAGTATATATATATATATATACGTATTGAATGATGATGAGGATATGTGTGTTATGATGATGTAATACGAACAACGATGTTTTTGCGAAGAATGTACTCTATGAGTAATTGCTCGATGATGATGTATTATGATTCGTGATGATTGATGATGTGTAAACTCTATGAGTATAATTATGGTGATGATGTATAATGATTGTGATGATTTGCGAAGGAATACACTCTCTACGAGTGTTTTATGATGACATGCCTTGAGTGGTTATTTCTTTTATGATGACATGCCTTGAGTGGTTATTTCTTTTATGATGACATGCCTTGAGTGGTTATTTCTTTTATGATGACATGCCTTGAGTGGTTATTTCTTTTATGATGATGATGATGAGTACTCCGAGTGAGTGTTGATTGAGTTGCACATGTGTTATAGAGTCTCATGGCATGTGCATACTATGACTAATATTGATGATGTTATGCCTTGAGTGGTTTTTCTTCTATGATGAAGATATGCCTTGAGTGGTTTTTAAAGATGATATGGTACCATCATGCATATGCCCTGGTGGGGGTTGCATCTTCATGCATAATCATGGATGTGTCTCGTTGTTATGCGTGATTGGAGCCGGTGTTGCGTGATTGCAATGTAGTGATGAGGTTAATGTTGTGTAATTGCCTGTGCCTATTTCCTCTGATTATATATTTGATTATGTTTATCTGAAATTCTCACCCCTTCTGCTTGGAATGTTGCTCTATCGTGGCAACGCTGCAGTGATCTTGAAGGAAGGAACTCATCGCCTTCCTTGTTTAGTTGTTGGGAAGTCTTAGAGTCGCTCGATACCGTAGTAGCACCTAGGGGCGTAGTTGAAGTTGTTAGTTTATTAATTACTGTTTTATGATTATGTTAATGATGTGAGACGTGTTTGAGCGTTGTCTAGTGAGCTATTGTTATTTCCGCTGCGACGAGATTATTTATGAGGTTTAAATTTTATGACATGAGGAGTTTTATATGACGACGTGGCACTTCTTTTCTATCGATTAAATTTGTATTTTTGAAAAAGAAATTACTCTGATAATGACGCGTAAATTAAGGGTAGAAAAGGGGTGTTACAGAAGGTATAGCATTCAAAGATATTAATTTTGACCTAGTTCCTTTCTGGATCCAAGTTCATGGCCTGTCAAAACATGAAATTAACCCTTCAAATGTTTATATCTTGTTAGAAAAAGTAGGAACTATTATTGAGGTTGATGATAATTTTAATTCTGGTTCTGCTTCTACTCACTTCCTAAGGGCTAGACTGTTAATTAATGTTAAGAAAACATTATGGTCTGGATGTTGGTTACAAAGATCTGTTAATGAAAGGCTTTGGATTGCTTTTAAGTATGAAAGGCTGCAAGGTGTCTGCTTTGGATGTGGGTGGTTTTGTCATGAGTTGAAACATTGCAAAGTCCCTAGATTAATGGCTGCCTTTGATATAAGTATACCAAAGTATGGTGATTTCATGATAGGTACTAAGCCTAGAGCCTTTCATAGAGTTCCTACTGGTGGTAATTATCATCAGGGTAGTCAATCTCACTCAAATGAACCCTACCAAACTAATCCTGAAAATGCTCCTAGTCATGAGTCTAGTGAGAGGAGTGAAAGTGAATCTAATTTCATACCTGAGAATAGAGTACAGAGGTTTGAGATTAATTGTCCTCAGCCAGAAATTTCCCCTTCTTCTGCTTCTTCACTTCCTCAAAACAGAATCATTCGTAGGTTTTTTGGAACTAGGGAAGCTTGTACCGCTTACTAGGGAAACTTGTACCGCTTACTGAACCTTGCGAGAAAAAGTCGGATGGTGAGTCGGAGTTTCCCTGCCAATTGTCTGGTTAGCTTTCAACACAAGAAGCATGTAAATCTTGCCCTTTTTCATCATTGTCTGGTTAGCTTTCAGCACAAGAAGCATGTAAATCTTGCCCTTTTTCAATGTGATGCTAACCAAGGTTACATATTGCACCAATTTTAAACTTCTAATGACTGCAATCACTTGGAATTGTCGTGGTTTGGCAGTCCCATGACAAATAGAGAGCTTGTAGACCTTGTTAAGGTTTATAAGCCTGTCATTCTCTTTCTTATGGAAACTAGAGCCCATAAGAAGAGAGTTGAAAGAGTTAGGAGGAAATTCAGATTCCAAAACTCTTTTTGTATTGATTCTATAGGCACTTCTGGTGGTATTTGCTTATTTTGGAATGATTATTATGAGGTTCAGATTCTTGAATCTTGTTCTAATTATATTCATCTGACTACTAAAGAGAGAAGAAGTGGTTTTCTGTTTCAATTTACCTTTGTATATGGTAACCCTACATTTGCTGCTAGAAGGAAGTTGTGGTCTAAACTATCTAACCTAAAGCCTTTTAATGATGGGCCTTTGTGTTGTGCTGGGGATTTCAATGAGATGACTTCTGATCTTGATAAGGATGGAGCTCATAATGTTGAACCTATAAGGATGAGGTTGTTTAAGGACTTCCTTAGTGATTCTGACCTTATGGATATGAATCTACAAGGTAATAGATTTACTTGGATGAGTAATCCTAGAGATGGTTTAGTTACTAGACAGAAGATTGATAGAGTCCTAGCCAACTGGGCCTGGAGGATTTACTTTCCTCATGTTGTGGCAACTGCTCTTCCTATTATTAATTCTGATCACTCTCCCATAATTATCATTCCTAAGCCGTCTATGTCTAGTGGTTATTCTTTTAGATATGAGTCTTTTTGGGAGGAACATGGAGGATGTAGAGAAGTCATTCAATCACTTGGAAGGATTCTAATGATCTCAATGCTTGGGATACTTGGAATAAGAAGGTGAAGCATCTTTGTAAGAGAGAGCTTCATAGCTGGCATAATAATACTTTCAAGAATGCTGCTAAGGAGATTCATGAACTGAAGCAGCAACTACAACATGCTCTTAATTCTCCTCCAGGTTTGGTTAACTGGGCTAATGTGGCTCAGTTAGGAGTAGGATTGATAAACTATGGCGGCGGGAAGAAGAGCACTATTGGGGTCAAAGATCTAGAATCAAGTGGCTTAACTATGGTGATAAAAATACTCAATTTTTCCATGCCTCTACAGTTCAAAGGAGGATGAGAAACAAGTTATTGAGGATCAAGGATGATGGTGGTGTTTGGCTTGAGGTCAATCAAGTAATGAATGGTATTTACAAATTCTATAATGATCTATATCTTGAGGAATCTCCTTCTTGTATAGATGCTTGCCTTGAGTTTGTTCTAAGCGTGTTGATGTCTCCATCAATGCTAAATTGGAGTGTGTTGTTAGTTTTGAGGAGGTCGAAGTAGTAGTGTCTTTGCTCTTGGAGCTTATAAGGCTCCAGGACTGATGGGTTAAATGGTTTATTCTTCCAAAAGAATTGGGAGATAATCAAAGATGATGTATTTAACTCTGTGCATCAGTTTTTATGAAGGAAGTTTGGGAGAGGATGTCAATTTCACTAATGTAGCTCTAATTCCTAAAGTTCCTCATCCTGAATCTATTTCATAGTTAAGGCCTATAAGTTGTTGTACTTTCTTTTACAAATTCATTACCAAAATCTTTGTAGCTAGACTGAAACCTTTCCTCTCTACCATTATTTCTCCTCAACAAAGTGCCTTTGTTGGGGGAAGAATGATTCAAGACAACATTATTATAGCTCAAGAAGCATTTCATTCTCTCAAACAGAAAAGTGGAAATAGGGGTAAGGGTTTAGCTCTTAAACTTGACATGAATAAAGCTTATGATAGGATTAATTGAGAGTTTCTTAAGAGAGTTCTATTGGCTTATGGTTTTTCTACTTCTTGGGTCAATTTTGTCCTCAGTTTGGTCTCCTCAGTGTCTTATTCTTATCAAGTTAATGGATTTTCCACTAAGAGAGTCTTTCCAAAAAGAGGGTTAAGGCGGGGAGACCACTTCCCCCTTATCTTTTATCTTAGTTTTTGATGTTTTGTCTAGGATGATCTCTAAGGCTTGCAATTTAGGTTCTCTTCATGGTATTAGGCTAGCTAAGTCTGCTCCTATTCTATCTCACTGCTTTTTTGAGATGATGCTATCTTATTCATAAGAGACTCTCAGGAGGATGTGTATCAAGTTATTAATATTCTTAATACCTTTACAAGAGCCTCTGGTCAGAAACTAAATCTTAGTAAATTTGGAATTATTTGTGGATCTAAGGTGGACTATGATACAAAAATTGCTATAGCTAGAATTTCTAATATTCCTATTTGGGATCATCCTGGAATGTATCTTGGTATTCCAAATTGAATGGGGAGGATCTAAGGTACAAGGTTTGGCATGGATTAAGGATAGAGTTACTACTAAGTTGGAAGGGTGGAAAGGGAATTTTCTTAACCAAGCTGGAAAGGAAGTTTTGATCAAAGCTGTTGTTCAAGCTATTCCTACATATGTCATGTTGATAACTCATATTTATATGAGTTATTTATGCCTTTATTCATGTAATTAAAGTGAGTTCTCAAGTAATATTAGTACCTTAATTATCTTATTATTGTAGTTGTAGGAAAAGAAGGGTTATAAACTGTTTGTGTTAATTTGGCGCATCTAGTGCCCTTGTGAGCAATTTGATGTGTTTTGTGAGTGTTGCAGTGTTAAGCTCTATAGCGTCTAACGCTATAACTGTAAGAAGAAAGCGAGGCCGGTGAGTATTTAAAGCAAAAGTAAGCTCTCTATAGATCTCGTTTCTGTGTCCCTTTGTTTCGGTGACACGCCGGATTTTATTGGATATCAAAGGACACTTGGCGTTTCTTGAGTGGAAGGCTAGCTTTAGTTGGTAAAAGGGCTACATCACGTTTTTGTACTAGCTTTGGAAACAACACTACAACAACTCCTTCTTCTCTACAACAACAACATACCTTTGAAGATAGAGAGAGTTTTAGAGAGAAGAACTTGACATATTTTCTCCTCCATTTTTAAACACTTTCAAGCTTTTATTTTTATTGTAATTTTTCGTTTACCATTCTCTTCGGTGTAGAACTGACGTTATAGCGTCATCTTTGTGGATGACTTGGAAGCTTCGATGTGTATTTTTTGCCACCATTTTTTCTCACTTTGTTCACGGTAATATGAGTGTTCTATTTTGTATTGTCTTGATGATGCTCAACATGAGCTAAACACCTTGAGTTGGATTGCTTAAGTCTTTGTAATGAACCATTAGTATTGTATGTATAATATTTCACGTTTTGCGTTTCAATCTTTGTGTCATACTTCTTTCAAACTTGTTTTAGGGTTGACCACTTAAAATGGGTACATTCGTGGGTTCAGACATGGTCCATGGATAGATTTCAAAGATTGATATGAATGAAAGTTTGTTTAAAGACATTTAAACAAAGTTTGCTCCCGCTAGACATAGAAATGCAATAGTTCATAGAGCAAAAGCTGTGGGTTCCTCATTATACAGGAGTGAACTTATTTAGAACCTAGACATAGACATCTTGTAATGAAACCTTGGCGTTAGTGACTGAAAAGCACAAAAATCATTTGCAACAGCGCTTGACGCTATAGCGTGTGAGTTATAACGCTGTGCTATTTGGGAATTTACTTAAATAAAGCAATCCAACTTACTTCTCTCATATCTTAAAACCACTCTTTTATTGTTTTCTTCAAAGACTCCTTTTTCACTGATAACTTGTGACTACAAATACTTGCTACTTGTTCCACTAAGTGCTAGCTTAACTTAAACTCTAAAATTAACATCAATCCCTGTGGAGAACGATCTTTACTTATCATTATATTACTTGCTGCGATTGTGTACACTTGCACATCACCTTTTCGCACAACACATGTCTATTCTACAACTCCCTAAAACTTTTTGTGCTTCTCTCACTTCTTCAGTGGCTAGGTTTTGGTGGCAAACTTCCTCCAATAACAGAGGCATTCATTGGAGGAAATTTGAGGAATTGTGCTCTCCAAAGTTAATTGGTGGTTTTGGTTTTAAGGATTTCCAAAAAATGAATTTTGCTTTGTTGTCCAAACAAGTGTGGAGATTGATCAAGGAGCCCAACTCTTACTGGGCTTCCACTTAAAGGCTATCTACTTTCCTAATTGTGAGTTTTGGCAAGCTAGTGTTGGAAGGAATGTGACTTGGGTGTGGAGAAGCTTAATTCATGGTAGGCTTCTTATTGCAAATGAATCTAAGTGGGATTTTCCTGGGAGCAGGTTAAGTATTTCTAATGATATCTGGATGGCTTCTGGTGAGAAAGCTTGTCTTTTGCCTAAATCTGCTATTGAAGTTATTAAAACTCCTATTTATTGGTCTACTACAATTGATCATCTAGTTTGGCCTCACTCCAATGATGGTAACTTTTTCAGTAAAGTGCGGTTATAGGTGTCGATAACTCCTTCTCGAATAATCTCAGTGCTTCTACATCTAGTGGTATTCCTAGTGAGGTTTGGAAAATTGTTTGGAATGCTAAAGTTTCTGCTAAGATGAAACATTTCTTATGGAAAGCTATCCACAATTACCTCCCCACTAAAGATGCTCTGTTTAAAAAGAAGATATAAATCTCTCCTAAATGCCCTTTTTGTAAAATTGAGCATAAAACTGTTGAGCATTTGCTTCTGCTTTGCCCTTGGACTCAACCTTTATGGTTTGCTTTACAAGTGGTTCACCCTCCTATGCCTATTGGTTTGACTACTTTTCATAGTTGGTTTATGAGCATTTGTCTAAATCTTTCCCAGGATGTTGATCTCATTTTGTCTAAAGTGATTTTCACATTATGGAATATTTGGAAAACTAGAAATGATTCTATGTTCAATGATAAGTGTCCTAACCCGATGGAGGCTCTCTTTAGGATCAAGGCTCTTTGGTTTGAATTTACTATTTCTACTAACCCTTCTCCATTGAATAACCCCCACCCCAATAATGATCATTCTAGGAAAGTTCCAATTGCTTGGAAACCTCCTTTTGGTCAATCTACAAAGATTAATTGTGATCTTTGCTTTTAACAAAGCAACATGCACAAAGTGCTATAAGCGATAGTGTGTAGAGATTTTCAAGGTAGAATTCTTCTTGCTAGTCACAAGTTGATTTTTGCTAGATCTTCTCTTGTGCGGAGGCATTGGGGTTGTGTGAAGCTCTTTCAGCGCTTTGTCTCTCTTCATCTCCCCTCTTGGTGATTGAGACCGATAATCTCCAACTTGTCAACATGTGCAAATTGAAAAATCACAAAGCGGAGATTAGTTCTATTCTCAAGGATATTGAAGTTTTCGGATCGAAGTTAAATGGGTGTGTGATTACGGTTGAATCAAGAAGGGAATAAGCTCGCACATGAGATTGCTTCGCTTGCATCGAAAGGTAGGCTTCAAAGCAATTGGACTTCAAGACCTCCGATTCAATTCGTAGATTAATTGTGGAAGATTGCAAAGCTTGCTTTGATTAGGGTGAATTAAATTTTGGTAGCTTTCTTTGAGGTTCTTTGAAGTGGTGATTTTGCATGTTGCTCTGTAGGTTTTTTTGGTGAAGTTTCTCTTCGATCTTTCATCCAAGTGTTAGATTGAAGGTCTTACGATCTGTTTAGGGTGTTGATTTGTGGTCAAGCTCGGTTGAAGATGGTGGTGGTGTAGGGAGCTCTGCTAGGGTTTTTTTTTTTTGAGTTGGAAATTTGTGGTATTTCGTTGGTGTTCGTAGTGTTTGATGGCTTGTGTTTTAGTTTTTTCGTCTTGTTTCTTTATCGTGTGGGCCTTGGGTCGTTTAGTTTGTTGGTCCGCTCTTTCTGGTGGGCCTTTTCTTGTTATTTTTTTACTATTTGAACCGCTAGTTTGTTTGCTTTTGTGTCCCTTGTTGAGCCTATGTCTTGTATAGGTCAATTTGGTTCATCTTGCATGACTTTATTCTTTGTATTTGGTTGTGGCCTTTGCCCATATCTATGAAAATCGGTGCAACTTGACCAAAAAAAAAAGCGCAATCTCGGTTGTTGTCTTCCACAACAAATCGATAGATTCGATCATTGAAGTCATGGAATCTCGGCGAGGAGAAGCGGTAATGGCATCGATCACCAATGCTTGGTTGAGAGCGGTGGGTAGCGAAGACACCCAATTTCCTTGTAATTCACCTTTCATTGCAAGTTTGGCGATATGCGCAACCGTGTTCCTCGTCCTCGATACCTGGTGAAAGCACATCTCTCGAAATCTTTCTTTCATCATTTCAATGTCCGCAATAATTCCTATGATTTTCTATGTCGCCTTTTTCCATTACTGCATCATCAATCGAGCTATTATCGGATTCAAACACTACGTTCGCAGATTGAGGCTCAATGCATATCGCATTGAAGCGAAGCCATACGCTTACGCCACGATGGGAGATGAAGCAAGGATGAAGAAGGATGTTGTTGCAACCATTTTCCCGATGAGCATATCTACAACTATACCTACATGACCCTACCAGATTCAACATTCAATGCCGCATCCGAATTAACCTTCACCATGTGTTTCGAGGCGAAGTCCAAACACGGTTCAAACGAAAGAGAGGAAGGTCTTTGGTCTAGTAGGCTCTTGAGTGAGGACACCATTTCCGCATACAAAGAGTTTGAGCGGACAATCGTCTCTATCGGGTTAAATTTTGCTTTGTTTGGAAAACCACTTCATTTCTCATCTTCCATATATTCCACAAAGTATTATGAATAGAAAGTCACTAATTTGATGATTATTTTCTTCTGCATTTACTTGTTGCTGCACCCAATGATGTATGGTGGAGAGGCCCATAGGTGAGGGAGGAGAAGAAATTTGGAGGTGCATCCACACAGGCCTAGTCCAAGGGCAAAGCAGCAAGGTATGCTCAATTGTTTCTTCAATGAATTACATATTGGGCACCCACCGATTGTGCCACTTTCCATCGAAACAAATTTGCTCTCACAGGGAGAGCATTATGGTAAGTCTTCCACACAAGCACTTTGATTTTGTGAGGAACATTTGATTGCCAAACATGGTTCCAACTTGAATTTATCCATAGATGTTGAATGTTAACATATATATATATATATATATATATATATATATATATATATATATATATATATATATATATATATCATAATTTTGTAGATCAATTGAATTTGGATGATGATGAGGAGGATAACAATGCACAAGTTGATGCACATGTAGATGCTACCGATGATGTGAATGAAAATGAAGATAATGTTGGTGAAGGTCCTAATGATTTGGATGATGAGGAATGGATGCTAGGAGTATCGGGAGACACCTTTTGTTTTGTAACTTTAGTCGTGTTTGAGACTTATTTATGTGCTTTTGTTATGTTATGAATTTGGGTATGTTAAAACCTTTTGTTATTATGTTTAATTAAGTACTTATGGACGTGGTTGTGGTCTTTATGGATTTGATTTGAAGTTTTGAACATTGAAATTTGAAGACTTGTGTTAATTTTGAGGTAAGTTTTTTTTCCGCATTTTTAAGTTATAAATTTATACATATCATATCTATTTTTAGTACTTTTTATAGTGTCCGACTCATGCGGTTCGACCAAAGACCAACCGGCCCGACCAAAGAACCAGTGACCCAGTGCCTTGACCGGCTCGATGACCGGTTCGGCTTTAATAACATTGGTTCCAAGTATAAACATGATCCCGAACAAAGCATTTTTTGTTAGGGAGTTTGGGAAATACTTTAGCCTCAAGTCCTCATTATGGGCCAAATCCCCTGCCTCAGTTAGATAACAGGCAACATGTTCGACAGTAAATTCGCTAGTTTCCCCAGCGAACTTTGTGAACTTAGGAATTTCCCACCCTCTAGGAAACTCAGTTTGCAACACATAACTCGATAAGGGTGAAGCGAGTTGGGCCTATGTAAGCCTAGGTTGAGGCCATTCTGGGCTAGAATTGTTTCGACAAGATTGGTCAAATTGTTTTGAAGACCAAAATTGTTTTGTTAAACTTGTCTAACCACTTCATCAGCATTTTGACCCCTATTGACAAACACAACTTCAGGGATTGCTTCGACTTCCCTTATCACAGGCTGTTCAACAACAACTGGTTGTGCACGATTTCTGTGCACTTCGGCTGTGCCCTGTTAACTCGAACTGTGGCACTGGTTGATTTTGCAATGGTGGAGTGCCAAAGAAATCTGCAATCCTCCCCATTTGGTTAGCCAACATTTGGTAACTCTGGTTTGTGTTCTGAATCAATGGATTGAACACTGTACCTATTTGTTGAGTCAACATATTGACCATATCGTGGTTACTATCATCCATTTGTTGCCTTAAGGCTAGCAAAGACGATGTTGTTAAGGCTCGTTGAGCATTTCGACCAAAAATGCTCTCTGGGGAACCATGAATAGGGGAAAGTGTTGTCCCTACGGTGTCTGCATATGTTGACATATTTGTTTGAAGGCCTGCCATCATAGCTGTTGTCATACCATATGGGTAACCTCTAAACTGAAAGATATTTGGAAACCTTGTGTCGAAAGAACTTCCAACCAAGGGATTCACCATCAGAGGGTTCGTTGATGACCCTAACACCAATGGTTGTGTGATTGCTGCAGTGTTCGACACAGATACAGGAGCAGTTACTCCTATTGCTGTCGAAGAAGGCATAGAAGCAGTTACTCCTACGACAGTTGCAACATTAGCATCACCCTGTGATGCTTGTTCTTGTGAATTCTGTGGATTCTGTGCATTTGACGTTGAAGCATTATTTGAACTGAATGTGTCATTGTAGAAATTGTTTTCCCACTTCTCAAATGCATACACTGAATCACAATTAATTATGAAAGAACAGAATAAAAATATTCTTAAAATTAACACAAATGGTCCCACTGGGCGTGCCAATTTGTTTACCGTGATTTTTTGTAAACAAAGCATTTGTCCGAATTAATTACTTGCGAGATCAACCAGTGAATCTCAGGAGCATTTTATGTTAATTGTATGCAGAATAGTTTAATTGTTCTTACTGTTCTTGCTTTTGTTTTCCAGAAAAGTAACGGTTTCATATGGTTTGAAACTGTTAAATTTCCTTGAATGCCAAGGAATTTGTAGAATTGCGTAAAATTAAGGTAAATTGAAGAAGAAAGTTTTAAAAGAAAACTTAAATTGCATTAACAATAGAAAGAAATGGTACACAGATTCCATACATTGCTTCTGTTACTCTGTAACTTGGAAGTTAGAGCGTGAGAATTTTGTATTGTATGACTGCGACCACTTTTTCTTCTATGAAAAAGCTATATATACTAGGAAGAGGGAAAAAAATGCCTACAACAGTTAACATATTTAAAATTTAAACTAGTAACCGCTAAGCCTTCGATAGCATAGTGACCAAGGTCTTCGATAGTATTGTGACTGCTTTCTTCGACGTCATCTTCCTAGCTTGAATCTGCTACCATTCTTCACTCTCGTCTTCTACTAAGTTCTTACAGTAGTCGAAGATTATCTTTGACTCATTTCATTAGTGTCGAAAACCAACACTTCTTCCTTTGGAGTGATGAGTCAAACCCCGTTGATCGCATTTATTTAGCTTTGTCGAAAATACAAAGCTAACAACACTACCAAAGTCATCAAACCACCTCCTACAAAAAGAGTGTGGACAATGAGTTCTCTCTATGGTGTACACAGAATCGGGAACAAAATCAATCGAACAACAAATGAGCAAGGAGATGCCAAAGGAGGAGGTGCGGTTGAAAAGAAGATAGAGAAAGAGCGTAACCAAAATATGCATCCAATCGAAGAAACCACAAGGTGCATGCTTTGGTGTGCTCGCACTGTAAGCACCTACACAGCTGCACTGTAAGTACTGCTCGGGCTACATTTGAGAATGCGAGAATTCAAGCAACTATTGAAGACCCGGTGTACCGCAACCACCGTGGGTCGCTACCAAACCCAAGCCCAAGAAGGTGAAAGCAAATCATGCCCCCCCTTTGTGAGGCGAGTGCTCGTTTGAAGACCAACCCAAAGAAAGAGTAAAATGAAACCTTTAATGTTGTTTGAAGACTTATCTATGTTTTTAAGTATTTTATTATGTGTTTACAAACTATGTGCTTTACTCAACTTACAGCAGTGAGGATACTGCTCAATTTTAAGTTGTGGGGGAGAATAGTTGTTATATGTGATAATGAACTATGTGTTATGTACTATGTTTTGTACTCTGTATTGGTATATGTCAAAATATGCTATATGTGTTCAAGTAAATTAAGTATTATGTGTTAGAGTAATGTGTTAGTAATATGTGAATATGCAACATTAATTGTGATCTATTTTTAGATGTACTTAACAAAGCATGAATTAGCATGATAATTTGTTTCAAAAGTGGTAAAATGAGTACATCAATTTTGTTAGACTTAAATGATTTTGAAGCATGATCAACTCATTGTATCTTTGTAATTTTGTTTTAAAGTGTATAACATGAGCTGAATTTTAATGATGAAAGGAAAAAGAAAAACCTTGTTCTCTAGAAATGACCAGTTTTATAAATTCTTTGACACATCAAAGTTGAGTTTTTGAAAAGAACCATGCTAGATAGGAAGTTATCTAAGGCTAAGGAATTTTTGGAAAACTAAGGTCAAAAGTAGATTTTTACTAAAAATATACAAGAGCATAAAGAATTAAGTTTGGGGGAAATTCCATGAATACTAAGGCAAATTATAAAAAAAAACATAGAGTAGTCAATGCCATAGGTTGTCAAAAATGCTACAAAAGTGTCAAAAAGCTACACTTGTCTGAGTCATATAATCGAACCTGTCCCTTAAGTGCAAATGGTTTGAAAAATGAACAAAGTTCAAGAAGAAAGAAAAAGAAAAGAAAAACAAACCATGAAAAAAAATGTATGTGGAGGTCAGTGAGGAGGGTAGTGTATGCTACAAACAAATTCTCAAAGTTTACAGTGCAGTGGTGTTGGAAAAACACATGTGCAAGTATACACAGTCCAAAAACAAGTAGTATAAAAAGATCGAACCCACAGAGATTGAAAAACTCACTTTTAAAATCAATACAAAGTAATAAAGTGTAAAGGTAACCAAATAACAAATTATATTGGAGTTTGATGTGATCACAACTAAGTTAGATAAGAAAGCAAGTATAAGTGTTGATAATGCAAATGAGAAAAGCTAGTTGGAATGTCTTCAACAAGTAATTCACTTTTAAGTGTTTGATGCAGTATGTGATGCAGTTGCATTGAATGCTGCTGCATTAGCTATGTGCCTTTCAGTCACTTTCTTCAGAGTTTCATTACAAGCTTCCTATGTCTAGGCATGCTTAAATAAGTTCACTCTTGTATCTTAAGTACCCACAGTATCACCCTATGGACTATACTATCCTATGTCTAGGACTTAGCATGGTTTTCACAAAGTTTCATTTATGTAAAACACTTACCCATATTAGTTCTTGAGTTCTTAATTGTAAGTCATGTCTGCTCTTACAAATTTACTTATTCTAAGTTGATCAATTCCCAAAATAAGTGTTGAAAACATTATCAAGCAAGAACTAAAGTACAAACATTACATACATGCATCATACTTACTTAAAAGCTCATTAAATGATTAGAACATTCCAACTAAGAGAGATTTAGCTAACAATAGACATTGCAAGGTAAATATAAACTGAATAGACCATGTTTATACAATAGAATTCAAAAGAGAAACAACAAGATAGAGATTACACAAGTTGAAGCCCTTTGCATGAATTCTCCTTGTAATGCACTAGCATCACTCCTTAGTACTATACAAACACTATGAAATCGAAGTAAGGAGGATTTGTTAATTCCTTCCTTTCCCTCTTATAAAATAGAAACTAACTATATATATTGAAATTTTGATCTAACTTAATGATTGTGATATATTTCCAAATGAAGATGTGAGGTCCTTTTATAGTCTTCAAGAGAGGTGCTTCCTTTCTTCATGTTGAAGTAATCTTGAGTGGATTATCTATAGTTGCTTTTCAGAGGTTGATCTTCAAGTTGAGATCTTTGACCAAGTGTGTAGGGAGGTCTCATGATGTATGAACATGTGTCCCTATGTTGGTGACTCTTCAAAGCTATCCCTATGGCTATATGTGAATGGTAGGTGATAACTCTATTTTATATAGAGTATTTCATATGTTTAAACTTAGTAAATTGCTCTCTTTCAAGTAAAGATAAGGAGTTTATATAGTATTTTATGTGATATATGATAACTTGAGTGATTGGCATAGTTATAGTTGTTAATAGGCCATTTTGGATATATTGTGGTATATTTGATGTTTTTGTTCAGTGCAGTCTACAGATCCTGCATCAATACTCCCTGCATCAATGCTCCTGCATTGAATCTGCACTACTTGGTGAGTGAGCAGCTAGCTACTTGCACATCCACTTGCATTGCTGACCTCATGCTTGGTCCCCTAAAGCAGAACCACTTTATATAGTAGGCGCCTACCATTCACACATAGCCATAGGGATAGCTTTGAAGAGTCATCAACATAGGGACACATGTTCATACCTCATGGACCTCCCTATACACTTGTCAAATGATCTTATCCCATGAAGCAACTGCTGGAAAGTAACTACAGCTCAATCCTCTCAAGATTACTTCTACATGAAGGAAGGAAGGAAGCACCTCTCTTGAAGGCTATAAAAGGACTTCACATCTTCATTTGGAAATATATCACAATCCATAAGTTAGATTAAAATTTCAATATACATAGTTAGTTTCTATTTTGTAAGAGGGAGAGGAAGGTATATCCAGATCCTCTTTATCTCGTTTTCATAGTATTTGTATAGTGCTAAGGAGTAATGTTAGTGCATTGAAAGAAGAATTCATGCAAAGAGTCCCAACTTGTGAAAACTCTATCTTGTTGTCTCTCTTTTGTGATTTCAATTATATAAACATGATTTCTTCAGTTTATATATATCTTACAATGTCTCTTAGTAGCTAAATCTTTCTTAGTTGGAATGTTCTAATCATTTAATGAGCTTTTAAGTAAGTATAATGCATGTATGTAATGTTTGCACTTTAGTTATTGTTTGATAATGTTTTCAACACTTGTTTTGAGATTGATCACTTAGAATAAGTAGATGTGTAAGAGCAGACATGGCTTACATTTAAGAACTCAAGAACTAATATGGGTAAGTGTTTATTATACACCAAGTTTTTAGGAAACTTTGTGAAACCATGCTAAGACCTAGACATAGGATAGCATAGTCCATAGGGTGAAACTGTGGGTACTTAAGATACAAGAGTGAACTTATTTAGCATGCCTAGACATAGGAAGCTTGTAATGAAACTCTGAAGAAAGTGATTGAAAGGCACATAGCTAATGCAACAGCATTCAGTGCAACTGCATCACATACTGCATTAAACACTTAGAAGTAAATTACTTGATGAAGACATTCCAACTATCTTTTCTCAATTGCATAACAAATACTTAGTCTTTTATCTTTTTACTAACTTGATTGTGATCATACCAACTCCACTATAAATTGTTATTTGGTTACTATTACACTTTATTACTTTATATCAATTTCTAAAAAGAGTTCATCAATCCCTGTGGGTTCGACCTGTTCTTTACACTGTATTACTTGTTATGGAGTGTGTATACTTGCACATGTTTTCCACACACCAGTAGGCGCCTACTATATAAAGTGGTTACGCTTTGGGGACCAAGCATGAGGTCAACAATGCAAGTGGATGCGCAAGTAGCTAGCCGCTGCTCACTCACCAAGTAGTCTTGATTCGGTCTGGGGATCAATGCGGGAGCATTGATGCAGATCCAGAAGCGTGACCTGAGCAAAAACATCAAATATACCACAATATATCCAAAATGGCCTATTAACAACTATAACCATGTCAATCACTCAAGTTATCATATATCACATAAAATACTATATAAACTCTTTATTATTACTTGAAAGAGAGCAATTTACTAAGTTTAAACATATGAAATACTCTATATAAAATAGAGTTATCATGCTACACAAAGTGTACCTGCACTGCCTACATTAGGTGCACCTGCACTACCTGCATCGTTGAAATCAGGCGTACCTACACTTCAGAAAAAAGATGTATTTGCACTCACTACATTGCATCAACAAAGAGCAACCACCAAAAGTAGAAATAAGGCATTGGCTCAATAGTTTTGAAATGCTAAATTAAAGCCCTTTGTTGTGCTTAGAGTCCCCCAAATTCTTGAAGAAATTATTAGCCTCGTCTATATTTTGAAATATCTCTAAAAGTGACCAAAAGTGTTCCACATATTTCAAAAGCTAAGGAAAAACTTTTTATTTTAGTTATGGAACCAATTGATACTCAAGTGGGGCACACCTCGACATAAAAGAGTTTTTATAACTCTGGATGTTTTAAGAGATCAAAGGCACAAAAGATTCTGAAAAATGAGGCTCATAAAATTACACAAATTCAATCACTCTTTTGAAAGACATGAGCTGATTTGTTCTTCTTAATTATAGAGTCATATGTTTGTTTGTTTCTGTCGTTGCTTGAGGACGACATCAATTTAAGTTTGGGGTGTGATAACTCTATTTTATATAGAGTTATTCATATAATTTGTTATACCCCAATTTTGTCCGACTAATTTAAAAAAAAAATAAAAAAATGTATTCTCGTGAATGCTCAATTTTAACGGGTATTTTACTTGTTTTCAAAAAGGTACACGCTCGTTAGTTTTAGCAATCTCACACCATTTTGTTCTCGTTTGACACGCGAGTTAGGTCTAATAATATAGGCGTATTTATCTTGGTACTCGTCGACAATTCCACGTCATTTTAATTGTCATTAGTAGAAATTATTTTTTATTATTATATCAAGAAAAACTTTTAAATATTTTTTTTTATTTGATTACAAAATGTGATTGCTAGTACTTTTTTTTTACAATAATGCTATTTAGCCCAATATTTTGACAAAAAAACATACAAATATCTGAATCTGAGATACTAATACGTATTATACTGTGTGATTTTTCTTTTCTTTAGAAGTTGTGGGGCCCATACAAATATGGTATATTTGTATGTTTTTTGTCAAAGTATTGAGCTTAATAGCATTATTGTTTTTTTATGGAGCTAATCACCTTTTTTATAAAAGAAAATATAAGGTCACATTCATATCCATCGGATAATCAAAGCTTCAACAAGAGTATGATAATATTCTGTTTCAAGAGGAAATCCATTGGTATCAAAAGTCTAGGGAGAAGTGGATCACTCTGGGGGATAGGAATATTAAGTTCTTCCATGCCCAGACGGTTATTAGGAGGAAAAGAAATAAGATTCATGGTCTTACTCTTCCCTCGGGTGTTTGGTGTACAGAGGACTCTGTTTTGCAAAAGGAGGCTGAGAAGTTTTTTAAAGACCTGTTTTGTGCTCCCACGGTTGTGTCAACCCATCAGTTCTCTACTAGAACCCATTTGGTCTTGGATGAGGAAGCTAGCACTATTCTGACTAGTGAGGTGACTAGGGATGAGATCCTGAGTGCTCTTCATCAAATGCACCCTTATAAATCTCCTGGGCCTGATGGCTTTCAAGGGGTGTTTTTCCGGCATTTTTGGAATGATATAGGTGAAGATATTGTTACTCTCATTTCTAATGCTTTTTCTAATGGTTCTTTTGATCCCGCTATTGCTGAAACTTTGATTGCCCTCATTCCTAAGGTTGATTGCCCGTCTACTTTTAAGGAGTTGAGACCTATTGTAACATCCTGCATCGCCTAATCGCGATCGCTTTTACGAACCAACACGAGTCTTTTCGGCATGTTTTGTCCTCACTTGCATGCTTTCAGGAAACTTCTCAGAAGGTCACCCATCCCACTACTACTCCAAGCCAAGCACGCTTAACTATGGAGTTCTTATGGGATGAGCTCGAAAAAGAAGATGCACCTTGTTGGTATAGGTAGTTCAAATCAATTCTTTTAAGCCTTCCTTCAATCATGCGATTGCCATACCGCCTGCACTCGGGATCCCTCTCATTCCGGTGCGTATTCGGTTCATTCACGCGCCCGCTTCGCTTGAAGTCGCCAGAGCCGCTCTTTGCCATGCCACCTTTTTGGGCACCGGCGATCACTCCCCGCCTCTCCTCACCCGAATGTCACATGCCCACCAGCTTCCGCTTGGTTCGTCCTCGAACCACACCGTACTGGGAGAGGTCTGCTGCTCTGATACCACTAATGTAACACCCCCTTTCTAGACAACTATTATTTACTGTATTCTATCAGAGTTTTTAAATTTAAAATCACTGAAGGGAATGTCACATTCCAACGCTTACGAACTTTCCAACTTATAGTCACATAACACGAAAAACAATAAAACATTAATATGATACGCAGCACATTAGTTTGGGGATGGCCCACAACACTGTTTTAGTTTTCTGACCAAAATATAAATAACATCTCCAACACAGCGGAAGAATCACTAAGTTTAATATTATACTTAGTACATTATTAATAAAAGTCTAAGGCATCAGATGATAAATAAAAGACGACTACACCCCTCCCCTGGTGCTACATATCAGAGCTGAGACATGACTACTAGAAGACCGGCATAAGAATGCACTCACTCGCGGGTACCTGCAGGTTGCCGACATACGAGGCAACACGACGCATGAGGTGAGTCTTTTATACAAATAATAATAGATAGGATAGGCATTACATATTGGCAAGGCAACAAACATTACTAATTCACCGCACTATCAACACATCATCAATAAATTCATTAACATGGTATGATTTTTATGCATGTATGCAACATGCATGAGGATCCTTCATCACCACTATTTGCCTTGAGGGCACTCATCGCTTTGGACCGGAGTCCCACGTCGCTTTGGCCGAAGCCTACACATCGCTTTATGCATATGCATCATGAGGCTCTATGTCAATGCACCACAAACACACATATTGCCACAACTTATTAGGCTCACCATTCTTCAGTTATTAACTCATCTCCATCTCACCAACAAATTAGCCTTGAGGGCGTCTCATCGCTTTTTGGACAGAAGTCCCACACCGCTTTCACACTCCACTTAGTTACAATTTAATTTATACTCTTCATTAATATTTTAGCTCACCATCACTTCACAACACGAGAGTTGGACCAACTAACACCCTAGGGACCACAAGACACCTAGGAACCACACTAGCGCCACTTGGCGCCACTCGGGCAGCCACTTTGGCGCCCACCGCGACACACACTAACACACCCACGTGCACAACCAGCTCAACCAGGCGCACTGAGTGCGCCACATTTGGCGCCGCACCAAGACACACACGCACACACCCACGCCTTGCACGATTGGCGCGCACGCGCACACACACAGACAGCCACATTTTGGCGCCGCCGCTGCATACACACACACACGGATCGAGACACAGCGCACTGTGGCTGCCCATTTGGCGCCCGTGCCTCGCACACACACTGAGACATCGCACTTGGCGCCTCGGTTGGCGCTGTGCTAAACACACGCGCACACAGAGACACGGGCATGCCATTTGGCGCCCACTCCTCGGTTCACTCACAATTTCCACACGCAGGCAGCCAATTTTGGCGCCCGCTCCAAAGACACACACCCACCACCACACGCATCGCGTCACGCGCGCCGATTGCTAGGCAATTGGCGCTAGGCCGTAGCATCTACACACCCACTACTCTAAGCTCATTCAATACGTCAACAGCATATATTATCCAATCTCTCCACAATAATTCATCAACAATTTAATTGAGTATTTCAACAACACTACAAAATCTCCACATATCTACACTCACCTTCATTAAGGAAATTCTACAAACATGTTATATGCTTATTCAACAACATATCTATTCCAAAGTTACCAAGAGACATGGCATTCCAATTAGACTCAAAACACAATACAATTAATCACATAACTACTCCAAATGTGCAACAATTCAACAATTTCAAACACTCAACAATTCAATAGTCTAGAGCACCCAACAACCTAACCTATACATAACCATAATCCTAAAAATTATTATAGGTATAGAAGAGCCCCCATACCTTGCAAAACTGAAGAACTCAATCCTCACCAAAATCGCCAAAAACGTGACAAGCTTCCCTCTCCCTACTTCGCAAAACCGTGGCACCCTAGTGAAGGATTTGAGAGAAGCTCTTCTTCCTTTCTTTCTCCCTTCTCACGCCGTCGCACACACAACACTTCTCCCTCTTCGCTTCTTCTCTCCTCTCCCTCGGTCACGCTCCTCTCTCTCTCTCTAGGTTTTCCTTCTTTTCTTTTTCCCAATTTCTTTATTTCCTTCTCTTATCTCTTTCCTCTCACTCTGTACCCGAAAACCCTCTCCCTCAATTTCTATTTCTTTTCTTTAATTAAACCCTAGGCCCAATCCATAACCTACTTGCACCCCTCTCTTTGCTTTCACACACCCATCAATTAAAGCCCATAATGCTATTTACACCTCCCATTTCAATTAATTCCACCACTTCCTTATTACTTAAACACCTCCTAATAAAATAAAACTCCAATTAATAAATTCTAATATAATACCTACATAATTAATTAAATAATCCGCCAATTATTTTTGGGGCGTTACACCTATCAGCCTGTGCAATACTATTTACAAGCTTATCACTAAAATTTTGGTTAATAGGATTAGGCCTCTTTTGGATTCTATTATTGGCCCGTATCAGAGTAGCTTTCTTCCTGGCAGGGGAACAAGTGACAATGCTATCATTCTTCAGGAAGTTGCCTACTCTATGCACAAGTCTAGAAAGAAGAAAGGTGATGTGGCTTATAAAATTGATTTGGAAAAGGCTTATGATCATATTAATTGGGCTTTTCTGGAACATTGCCTTCAGGACTTTGGTTTCCCGGCTATGACTATTAGACTTATTATGCACTGTGTGACTTCCTCCTCTTTATCCTTGATTTGGAATGGGAAAAGACTCCCTCCCTTCAATCCAACTAGAGGGCTTCGGCAGGGGGATCCTTTATCCCCTTATCTGTTTGTCATTTGTATGGAAAAGCTCTCTCATGCCAACCTAGAAGCTGTGGACGCTAATGTGTGGCATGTAACACCCTAAATGATTTAATTAAGTAATTGATTAAATTATTTAAAGTGTTGCACTATTTTAATTATGTTAAATATAATATAGTGTTTTATATTTAGTATTTTATTTTTAATTAGAAGGAGTGGTATTAGAAATACGGAGAGTCGTTGTTTTGGGCCCAGAGCCCAAGCCCAATGACTTAGGCTCCTAGGGTTGGTGCATTTCGCACCAAAGGAAGGAACAAAGAAGGAAAACGAAAGAGAGGGAGAAGAGAGAAGAGAGGACGGCGCACCAAGAGAGGAAAAGAGAAAGGGCTTGATCGCAAGGGAGAAAGGAGAAGAGGAAAGCTCCATAGTTCTTTGTGGTTCTTGCACGTGACTTGGTGAGACTCAATTTCTGCGGTTAATTCGAGGTAAGGGAGTCTCACTCTATAATAGAGGAGATAATGGGTTTTATGTGTATCATAGGGGCTGTTTGATGTTAATTGATGATTGCATGATGATTTGATTTCTTGAATTTGACGAATTTGTTGGTAAAATTGATTTAGAGCGTGAGTTAGGGTTTTACAATATATGATTTCGTGATTTTGATGTAATTGATGATTTGGGTGTGCAATTGTTTGTTAATTTGTGAAATTGGAGGAGTTAGAATGATTATAATGTGGATTGGTTTGAGAGAATTTGTAGAATTTGGGGATTTTGATGTTGGGGCGCCATATGGCTAGGAATGGTGCGCTGTGCATCGTGAGAGCGAGGAGGTTTCGGGAATGTTGAAGTGTGGCGCCAAATTCCTAGAGAAATGGCGCTGTGTCACCGTAGCAGTGATGGACGGGTAAGTGTGTTTTTGCCCGGCGCGGAATGTGGGTATTTTGGGGCCCGGGAGTGAAACTTGTATTTCTGGGCACATTTTCTCGTGCCAAATTTTGTATTCACCGCCAACTTTCATTTTTAAGTGTTTTGGCTCGAGTAGTTTTCGATTGCAGTGTTATTTTGAAAATGTCCGGTGGGGCTTGTTTTGTGTGTGTTTTGGGGCCAGGGAGTGAAACTTGTATTTCGAACATATTTCCTCGTACAAATTTTGTGTTCACCGCCCAAATTCATTTTTAAGTGTTTTGGCTCGAGTAGTTTCTCAGTTGCAGTGTCATTTTGAAAATGTCCGGTGGGGGTGATTTTGTGTGTGTTTTGGGGCCGGGAGTGAAACTTGTATTTACGAACATATTTCCTCGTGCCAAATTTTGTGTTCACTGCCCAAATTCATTTTTAAACATTTTGGCTCGGGTGGTTTTTGGTTTGAAAGTGTTGGGTGAGCTGGTTTGGGGGGCGCTATGCTTTAAATCGTACGCCAGGCGCTAGTCTCTTTGCGCTCGTGGTGCGAGATTGTGTCTCAAATCGTGGTGCGAGTTTGTGTCTAGGTCTGTGTTGCCCTGTGGGGCGCGCAGTTGCTAGAAAAGTGGCGCCCAATGGGTCGTGTTGCCTGTGGGGCGCCAAAATCTTGAGTTTTCGGCGCTAGTCTTTGTGTTGCACCGGGGGCGAGAATGTGGGGAAAATGGCGCCTAGTCCGCCAAGTGCCTAAGAGGGTGTTGTTTTGGTCCCTAGGTGTGATTTGGTCCCTAGATGATTGTTTTGGTCCTAAATGGTGGTTTAGGTCCCCGAGTGAGGTTGAGTACTCTAGAGGAGATTAGTCCTTGGGACTTAATGGTGTTGAGAGTTTACAATGAGGTGGACCCGAGCATGCCATGAGGGCATGGGCCGGAGGGCCAAGCCATGGGGGCTATAAAATGAGATTGAATCTTGAGGTAAGAGTTAATGTGTGTATTGAAATTTTGCTTGAGATTGTGTTTGTGTTGTACATGGAGTCTCATGCATACATTCATTCTCATGATCGTAGAGCTTATAAAATGATTGTGAAGCTTTGAGGCGGCTTTGAGGGCGGCGGAGGGCCTTATAAAATGATTGTGAAGCCCGAGGGCGACGGAGGAGGGCAGTCATGAGGACTCCATTATTGATGAGAATGGGAGGCAAATGGTACCACATGCATACTTACATTGCATACATTCTCATTAGTGCATGAATATTGTTGAGTGATGATTGGTGTGTTTGAGTATGCTGTGAACTATGATAATATATATATTGCTTATTATCACTTTTATTATATAGTTCGAGACTCACTCTTTCTCGTCGTTGTTTACCACAGGTAGTCATGAGTGAGGGCTTTCTACCTTCACTACTCCCGAGAGTCGGTCCGCTTCCGATCACGTAGCACCTAGGGGTTGGGGTTGTGAACTATAGTTGTCTTGTTTTGCTCTTTGTTGAGCCTTGTATGTATTGATTTGAGGATCACTTTGAATTATTCTGTTGAGATCATGAGTATTTTCCATTGCATTATGTGAAACTATAGTTCCACGAGTTTATTTCTTTGGTGTTACGTATTTTGATTATGTTTATGAGATGAGTTAACTAGTGAATGTTTTTAAGAGAAGTGTGTGACGCTCCATTTTATTGAGGAATGATTTATGTTATACTATTAGTGTGCTGAATGACTATGGCTAAATTGTGGTTCGCCACTAAGGTCAGAATTTCTTTCGCTGGTGTATTTACAAGGGCATCACTGAGAGCCTTGCAAAGGAGGTCAATGCCTGTTGCAAGTAGTATCAGTTACCTGAGTAATCCCATAGTCAATCAGTTCACTATTTTATAACACACTAAACCAAAAGATGACCAGAAATGATTTTTGTATACTCTAATTTTTGATTTAAATTACCGGGTAGAAATGGGGTGTTACATGGCAACCTATTAGAGTTTCTAAGAATGGCCCCCTTCTTTCCCATCTTTTCTTTGCTGATGATGTGTTGTTGTTCACGAAGGCTAGTGCCAAACAAGCGAGAATGGTTAATGAGCTTTTTAGGAAGTTTGAAGCTGTTTCGGGGTTAAGAGTGAATGCTCATAAGTCTAGGGCCCTCTTTTCTTCAGGAGTTACTAGAGGTAAGATAGAAAAATTTACTTCTATCACTTCTATTAGAAGCTGTACTTCTTTGGACAAATATCTTGGGTTTCAAATTACTAAGGGTAGAGTGAAAAAGGAGGACTTTCTGTTTATTCTGGATAAGATTCAGGGGAGGCTGTCTGCTTGGAAGAATAGGCTGCTCAACAAGGCTGGGCGCATCACTCTTGCTAAGTCGGTCCTCAATTCCATTCCTACTTATTATATGCAGATTGCTTGGCTTCCTCAATCTATTTGTGACCAAATAGACAAGAGTACAAGGGATTTCATTTGGAAAGGAAATGCTGATAAGGGGTTGCATCTAGTTGGCTGGAATACTATTACTAGACCTAGGAAACAAGGTGGTCTCGGTATCAGGAGATCTAGAGAAGCTAACATTGCGCTTCTTGGCAAACTGGTGTGGGACATTCAACAAAAGAAAGACAAATTGTGGGTCCATGTGCTTAAAGACAAGTATATTAAGAAGGATAGATTCCTCTTGATTGGGAAAACGAATGGCTCTTGATGCCGAATGTCAGAACTAAAACTCGGCTGATTATACAGGATGGGTATAGATTCAAGATGGGAAATGGAGAAACTTCTATTTGGTATGTTCCTTGGACACCTTTGGGATCTATCAGCAGCCATCTTCCTTATGTTGACATTCATGATACTAATTTATGCATTAAAGATATCATTCATAATGGGAACTGAAACCTAGATAACTTATATACTATCATTCCTAATCAGCCGAGGAATTGCATTTTAGAGATACCTGTGCATTTGAATCCTCTGGTTCCTGATTGCTTCAGTTGGCAGAACCAATTGGATGGAACCTATACTGCGTCCTCTGGCTATTCCTGGCTCATTACCAGCTCTCCTTCGCCCGATCCGGATGGAGTGGGGTGGAATTGGATATGGAAGACTCCTGGACCTCGGCACCCCACAACACCTCGGCACCCATTCAGTACCTCGGCACCCCACACTGCACCTCACCTCGGTACACCACACTTCACCTCGGCACACATACACTTAGACTCAACTACACTTAGGCATACATACACTACACTTAGATAACTACACCTCGGTATATATACCCTACACCTCAAGACTACTACACTTACACTTTAGGCACCACACTTCACTTCAAATCTCGGTTACCACACTTAGGCTTACTATACTTCCTCACTTCCACATCACTAATCTCAGTACTACTCTTAGGATTATATACACCATACTTCAATCAACTACACTTAGGCACGCTTACACTACACCTTGACAGCTTCGCTTTGACTTAGATACATGCGCTACACCTCGGCTTATATACATACTCTACACTTCATCACATCCACACTTAAGCTTCATCACATCTACACTGACACTTCATCACCTCTTACACTTACGCTTCGTCACGTCTAAACGACGACACTTACACTCCAATACTCCTACACCTCGACACATACACCTCGGCAACTACAATTCGACTCACCCACAAGTCACAACACATTACTTCAGATGGCGTCCTTGCGCCTCACCTCGGTTACCATATACTTAGGCACAACACTCTACTTCAAATGGCGTCCTTGCGCCACCCTGCTCGATTACCCTCAAAGAACTACACTTACTTAACCATCAATCACCTCGCCACACTTCCTCACTTAGCCATTACTCACCTCAGATACACTACAATTAAGCACACCACACCTCGACGCCTACACTTACTTCACCATTATTCACCTCATAACTCATCTCGGTACACTTACATTATACCTCAACACCTCATAACTCATCTCGGTATACTTACATTATACCTCAACACCTCCTAACTCACCTCGGTATACTTACATTATACCTCAACACCTCCTAACTCATCTCGGTATACTTACATTATACCTCAACACCTCCTAACTCACCTCGGTTACACTTAGATCAATACCTCGTCATCATTCAACTCGGCTCACACACCCTTACCCTTCGTCCACTACACTTAGTCACTTACGCTTCGATACACTTACACGTCGACTCCCTTAGACTTCATCACTTCTACACGTCGACCTTCATAGACTTCGACACACCTATGGTTAAGCAACTACACCTCGGCTCATAAGTAGTCCTATGCGCCTAACCTTCCTCTTCCTTCTTTCCTTTGATCTTCTTACTATGATCAACTCAACTACAACTACTATGCTTATATTCATCCAAAATCTGTCCCTCGCACCTATTCGTAAATCAACAAAAGTACCAACCCCAACCCCAACACCCTTGCACTGAGAGTTCCTCAACTCTCATCTCCCCTCTTCACTTTGATTCTCACACTATGATCACACGTATTTCTTCAAACCGATTCAACACACCTCAAAGCACTCAACGAAGGTGACAACACCCAAAATAACGCCCTGGGACTGAGGGTTCCTCAACTCCCATTTCTCTCCTAGGTCTCTCATATGACCAACTTACCAACAACACATACACACATCACAACTTCACCAAAGTGAAGCAAACACAACATTAAATCACGCAACAAGCAACACAAACAACTCAGCAATCACCCTAGAGTCTAACTCACACATAACACTCATCATATACTCTATTATAGATGAAAGAGAGCCCCCTAACCTTATTTGAAGAACACCAGCACTCTCTCCACCAAGAATCACCAACAATCAGCTCCCCCTCCTTGATTTTGAGCTCTTCCACGCCAAGATTCTTCTTCTTCTCTCTAAAAGCTATCTCACCTACCACCTTCTCTCTCTTACTTTCCCTTTGACTTTAATAGATTTTTGTTGGAATGAAATGTCTCCCTCTCCTTCGACACTTTCATTTAAGACATGCATATGGGCTTCCATTGGGTAATGGGCCTCTAATTACACTCCCTCCATTACTTGCACTACTCCCTCCTTTAATTAAATTACCACTTACTTCTTTTTACTAACTACCACTCCTCATTTAAATCAAATGCCCTATTATCATTCTAATATAACCAACCAATATACCTCTTAATTAAATAAATACTTGAATTAATTTTGGGGCGTTACACCCCTCTGCCGGTCTTGTTGATTACTCGATACGGCCCTTCCCAATTAGGGGCGAGCTTTCCTTGGCGAGCATTCTTGTTACCAACATCTGCTCGCCTGAGCACCAGCTGTCCGATGGGAAAATCTCCTTTCTGCACACGGGCGTTGTATCTGGCAGCGAACATCTGTTTGATCAATGCTTCTCTAAGGGACGCTTGGGCGCGCAACTCTTCGACCAAGTCCAATTCTTCTCTTATGGGCCGGTCGTTGTCGCCAATTGATCGTACCTTAGATCAATGAAGTGATTAAGTGTCGATGTTGTTCATTTGCTCCATTGTCCGGTCGTTGATGAGAATGAGGATCGGTCTTGAGAGCACCGCTGGTGGTACTGCAAAGACACTCCGACGCCGAGTCGAGGTGTGCTAACGCAAGGTATCACGGGTAGGAAAACGTACACGCATGCGTGGATGGAGGTGGTACTTATGCGTTGAGGCGACCGCCGTTGCGAAAAATCCGCCGATCGCGAGAATTGTGCTCAAGCCACGGGCTTGGGCGTTTCACGGATTGGGCCACCGCCTGCTTTTTATTTGCACCTCTCGTTATTTTCGATACACTTTAAGCAGTTGCCCCCTAAGCCTAGGTCGGCAAGGCGTGGTGAGGCTTGAATCGTTGCCCTCGACGGGTTGATATATCGACATCCTTAGGAATGGGTCGGCGCCGCTCGGATTCGTAACCGTGGCGTGGCGTTTGGGCTTCGACCCCCAACATTAATGCGCAATGAATGAGGTGACCTTTGCGCGTCTCGAGGCACCTTTGGGGTCCCCCATACGACGGTTGGAGAACGCGAGCGAGCGCCCTAGCGTCGTTTTCGCTGGTGGGCCTCTATAAATAGAGCACTTGGTCAAAGACGATTTCCACACTTGAAATCACACCTCGCTGCCGAGCCGAGCCATCCGCAAGCGACACGAGAGTTGTTGTGCAGCGAGAGTTCACCGTCCGCTCCTTCCTTCTTCGCTTCTTTTCTCTCCGTAAGCGCTCGTTTTAATTTTCTTGCTTTCCATTTCCTTCAAAGCTTTAGGATTTCTTGCTTTATAGTTCTTTCTTTAAAATGTTACCACGCCTCGTGAAAGGGGAGGCGTCCGGTCGGGGGATGACCACGTCGCCCCCTTTTCTCGAGCGCGCTGGCTCGGTCGACCTGACGAGTCCTCCTTTCACAGGCGGATCTGGCCCGCACGAAGCAAACTACTCGGATAGTCGGTGCCCCCACACAAAACCTTGCGCAAAGAATGGCGCAGCCTTCACAAGTGGTGGAGTGGGCTGAGTCGGAGTCGTCCGACACTTCCGGTACTTCACAAGCTTTCGAAGCACGCAGGCGTTCTCCGGAGGGCGCCTCCCCGTCCGGCCATTCTAGCTCCTCCAAAGAAAGACTTCCACTCACGATCCGAGTGACGATATATCATTTGTCAACTTCGACGGAATCCGGGTGCCCCCAACCACCGCCCCATTCTTCCGCTCGAGACGACGAGGGAAGCGACGCACTGGTCGACATTGTAGGAGACGATGATACGGTCTATGCCGGCCAATCTGACCTTAGAAACATTGACGAGGAGGTGATCGACCTGGATTCTGATCCCGATGAGAAAGAGTCTACACGCGAAGAGACAAACAGAACGGTCGAGGTAGAGACGGTCGGCCGAGGCGAGGGTGCCGCCGAGTCGAGAGCGCATCAAGAACCAGAAACGCGTTCGATCGAGGCGACGAGGCTACTGAGGCCACGGAGCAAGTCGGCGAGGAGCAGGTCGGCGATGAAGAAGGTGGCAGCGCCGAACCTGTCCCTGTTATTGACCCTGAAGACATTTCTTGGGTGTCTCAAAAAATGAGGGCATTCAAAAGCTTCATCGGACCAGGCCACCACCGCTCTCGGAGGACACAGGGGCCCTATTCACCAAGCCAGAGAAATTTGGAAGGTGAAGGGCATGCAGGAGCATGAGAACATAGCGATCAAGGTCGATAATGTAAAGTTCACAATGCATCCGGTCGTTTTTTTTGAGAAGATGGGGATCGCCCCCTTTCACCGCCTTCCCACGGATGTCCTCCGATATTTGGGTGTCGCCCATCTCGGAGTGCATCCAAACGGATGGGGTTTCATGAAGTGCTTCGAGCACCTATGCATCGTTTGGGGCGGAGGGTATCGACCCAACTTTTTCTCACCTTGTTCGAGTGAAGTGGCATGGAGAGTACGACACCAACATGGCCCGCAAAGAACAAGTCTCCTTCAAGAACGAAGGCGTTCCTCGCAAGTTCTTCAAGGCTTACTCGATTTCCTGTAGGCGCCCATTTTGCTCAAAAGTCGGCGAGTACACCTTTGCCGTGTCTACCTTGGATGAAGAGGACATCGCTACGTTGGGCATGATTTCGAATTGTCCGCCTGCCTGTTGCGCAAAATCTCGAGGAGACATCCCATATCGGCCCTTACGTTTGTCTGAGGAGATAAATTCTTTGTCCGAACTCGGTCGGTTTAATTTTATCTTACTATTTTTGATTTCTTTGCTCTTGGTAGACCGGTTTAATTTTATCTTCCTTTCTTAGATCTTGATCACATGTAATTTACTTTTATCGACCTGCTCCCACTGTGGTCGCCAATTGATCGTACCTTAGATCAATGAAGTGATTAAGTGTCGATGTTGTTCGCTGCTCCGCTGTCCGGTCGTTGATGAGGAATGAGGATCGGTCTTGAGAGCACCTCGGGTGGTACCTGCAAAGACACTCCGATGCTCGAGTCAGAGGTGTGCTAACGGGCAAGGTATCACTGGGTAGGAAAACGTACCTTGTACTGTGGATGGAGGTGGTACTTATACCACCTTTGGGGGCGACCGGCCGTTGCGAAAATCCGGTGGTCGCCGAATTGCGCTCAAGCCACGGGCTTGGGCCGTTTCACGGATTGGGCATTGGCTGTTTCTATTTACACCTCCCGTTATTTACGATACACCCGGAACAAGTTCTATATAGTGTTCTTTGGCATTTGTTTGTTGCATTGTCGAAGGAGGTGCCTCAAAATGGAACCGTTGATGTCTTTATGATCTTTGGTCAAGTTGTCTTTTCCTTATTATTTTTATTGTTGAAATATCGACTTCAAATTGAGATTATCCAAACTTGGGCACCGAGTTGTTGCTTTTACCCCGCTACTAATTGGTGCAATGGGAATTAAAGAAGCTTCGTAAATGTCTATGTGTTCTTCGAGAAAATGGTGAATGTGATGCATCGATGATGGTGTTGCTCGTCCTTGCTCGCGCTTCTCGTTTGTTAGGTGTGCATTTCTTCTCATGTTCTTATTTGGACTTGTTGTTGCAATAGAAGTTTTTTTCTTCGAATGTGTTTGTTTGTTTTGTTTGGAAACTCAAGGATGAATTGGAAATGAATTTGAAGTGTCGGTTCAATATCTAGCTTTCAAAACATGTATTTTTGTGAGCTTCTTATGAGGACAACATTAGAGACATCTTTGCCACTTATCTCGGTATTGAAGGTGTTCCTGTGTTTGTTTTGTTCCTTGGATGATATTTAGTCTTAATTGACTTTGTTTTTAGCTTCATTTATGGTTGTTAAACATGATGGTTAAGTGTTTGTGCTTACGCCAAGTGGTTAAACTTTGAGGTATAGTTTACGCTTGGTGGTTAAGCCTTTGGCCCTATGGCCTTGTTGATGTTTGCTACGCCTACTATGGTGGTTAAGCATTTTGCTTCCTTCAAGTGATTAAACCTTGAGTTGTGGCTTTTGCTTGATGGTTAAGTGTTGGTTTGTTGCTTCCTCCGAGTGGTTAAACCTTGAGTTTGTGGTTTCGCTTGATGGTTAAGCTTTATTGACTTCTTTGGCACTTGGATGGCTATGCCCAAGATTGGAGTTTGTTGATTCCTTTTGGAGTGAATGTTGTGGAGACATTTGGAAGAAGCAGAAAGGGCCCGATAGTTGGTCGAAGACTTTAGGAGCTATGCACCTCAACCGCTACCAATTCGGATTGTTCTTTATTTTTCTTAATTTTATAGTATATTTGTATTGCTTATCCCAAGTCGAAGTGTTGTGAACACCGCCCACTGCGGAAGGTGTTAAAATATAGGTAGTAAGCCCATTAGTTTGATAGTAAGGCCCATTAGATTGTAAAGTCATAGATCTATTAGTTTATTAGTATTTAAGGTAGATGATAGACACTTGCAATATAACTTTTTCTCAAGCAATGAATCTATGGCGCCACCCACTTCGGCCATGGATCCAAACCCTCATTTGTATATAGCGGCGCTCAATTCCAAAACCATCAACATAAATACAAATAAGCATCCCGAATATATTGTATCCTTTCCTTCCACTCTCACGCTCCGCTTGATTATTCCCTAACTTGGGCATTTGGTATGTTGTAGGTTGCCACCACCACTGTTCCACTATAGCTTCAGAGCATATTGTGTTAATTGATTAATTGATTAATTGTTTGACGTCAAATCAACACCTATTTTATTACTTATCATCATTGAGTGTGACGAGTAGTATGTCTCGTAGGTCTCAACCAAGGAAGGAGAGCCGATTAATACATCGGCCCAAAGGTAGGTAGCAATTTAGAAATTGCTCGCGGTTACAAGCATGGCATAATCAAAAAAAGTTAAGTCAAAGGAAGAGGAATGCACACGAGACAAGTGTTACGGATAAAGTAAAACTTCACGCCGGATAATATGAGACATTAGTAAGTTGAGCGGATGGGGATAATGTGCATCGGGAATGTTAGAAACGTTGTGTGGAGGCGCATAACCAACAAACACAAAAGCGTGACATTAGCTAGTTGTTTATTGTTAGCCGAATAACCAGTTGGCTTAGGCATAATTAGTTGTTTGTCAAAGTTAGTGTTCAATTGAAAATTAGCCTACGACTTTGCACATACATACATATTCAAAGCATAAAAGAATGATAAATTCAGTTGATAAATGCTCTTTGGAGTAGTTGACGTACCCAGATCTGAGAAATACAGTTCTCTTTCAGTGTAATCCTTTGAAGTAAATGAGTCATTGTTGAGAGTTATTACCTAAATCCTCGACTAACTTTCAGTCGACAACTACATCTAATCTAATTCTTGAATCACTTCAAGCTCCATATTCAAAGGTTTTGCTCTTGTATTAGACGTCATGTCATTTGTAGTTGCCGACTCCTTAAAAGGATTGTGGGGAATTTCTAATGTGTCTCCTTCTCCTTGGAGCATGTTCATCACAGTTTTCATGGACGGGCGATGCATAGGATGCCATTGGATACACCAAAGTCCAACAATTGCCAACTTCTTTGCAATTCTAAAATCTCCCTCTTCATCTATAGGGATTTGTATGTCTCCTCCTTCAAGCAAATTGTGAATCCAGTCTGGATACAACACTTGCAAGTTTTCTTCATCAGTCGTTGTGTTTGTGTTCTTTCTTCCTCCAACCATCTCCAACAACAACATTCCATAACTATATATATCGGACTTATAGGAAACGTTCCCAAAGTTTTGAGAAAAAACTTCAGGTGCCATGTACCCTAATGTTCCTCTAGCTACAGTCATGGAAACCGTGCTTTGATTGAACATAGCTTAGCCAAACCGAAGTCTGTAATTTTTGGAGTGAAATTGTCATCTAGCAAGACATTGTGAGGATTGATGTCAAAGTGAAGAATTCTTTGATCACAACCTTGGTGAAGATACTCGATGCCATTGGCTATGCCTTGGGCAATTTGTAGCATCTTATCCCATCCAAGGAAAGCATCTTTGTTGATCAACGGAGAAATGAAATTTTGCAGTGATCCATTTGGGAAAAAGTCATACACTAAAGCACGGTGAAATCCATCCGCACAGAAACCAAGCAATCGAACAATATTGAGATGGTGGATTTTGCCCATAGTCCCCACTTCATTTATGAATTCGTTTCCATCTCCCTCTGTGTTGTTAAGCATCTTCACAGCAACTAGAATTTCAGTGGATAATTTACCTTTATAAACAGATCCATGTGCTCCTTCGCCTAACTTATCCTTAAATTGATGTGTGATTCTCTTGATGTCAGCATAAGAGAATCTGGTTGGCTTTAAAGCTTCATAATCTCTCAGAAAGTTTTCAATTCTTTCATGATCTTCACCTTTCAACTTGAAATGGTTATAAATTTTATAGGTAGCACCGAACACAAGTACGAGCACAATTGTACCAATGATTACGGCTGCAAATTAACCATAGAATATAAGAAACAAAAGACAAAATAACTTCCAAACTTTATAAATTAATTTTAAGTTTTGATTTGCTTAATTAATTTATTTTTTTCAATTGGGTCCTTCAAATATAATATTAAGAAATTGAAATGATAAGAATAAAGGCGCATGTCACCTGTGGAGGATAAAATAATTGATGTAGTCTTCTTCTTCTTTGATTTGTGGTCACATTTTATTTCTAAGCATTGTCTATCAAAACTTGTTTCGGACCATCCCCATCTAACAGATCCTGATCTTCTTTCCCACCATGTGTCAGATCCTAGACTCCCATAATCTGTGGATCCTGGCAAAACGCGGTCAAATAATTTAGTGCAGAATGCTAAGTCCATCTCAACGATGTCGTTTCCAGAGTCAACCATACAAATTGGGCAGGAAAAGATATCTTGATCACTAGTGGCATATATCGAGTTTAATTGTAATACGTTTCTTAGATATTGTTGCCCTTAAGAAGAGCAATTGAAGAAAGTGATATTGGTAGGATTCTGAAATTGGAAAGGGAAAAATGAAGTGTAGTTGAGTCTAAGTAAGAGTTGTGAAATACAATTTTGTAGATCATATACGTCTAATTGACGCGATGTGAAGTTAATGTAACTAACACCAAGTTTTATAGGGATTGAATTTGTAGGAAGTTCAAGAATCTTAATGTTATCTTCATTGCAAGATAGACGGAAGGGACATCCAATGGAAGAACCAGGATACATAAGTAGCAGCACTAGCAACACTAGCATGACTAGAGAACTTTGATTGCAAAGCATTTCACTCTTTTTTTTTTTGTCTGTGTGAGGTTGGTGTCTAGTTTGATTCATGTTTATTTTTTTATATAATAGAATTAGAACCACAAATTGAAAAAGACAGATTTTGAACGATTCAAAGACCAAGACCATAATGTGAATTGCAAAGTCAACAAAGTCCAAGTCGAAGGCTGTTGTGGTCCAAGTCAATATGTCAAGGCAATATGAGGCCACTAGATGTGCCGAGCCCGAACCACATGCTTTGACTAACTTGGGAAGTCACCATCTAGAGTAGTTGATTGTTAGTGTTTTTATTCGTATCATTGTTGATTACTTTACATAGTGTTTTTAACTCTTTTAACAAAAGTATAATCTTCACTGCTCATAGGATCAAATTTTGCATTTACTATACACCAAATTTGTCATTTCTCGGGAATCAAACCTGAAGACTAACGGAAGGCGATCCTCTTCCACCTAATAGTAACCTTTGACCCTTAACCTCTTAATCTCAAAAATTAATAAATACTTAACATAACCATAAATTTAACATGTATCACAAATGTAAAGATATAATTTTAAGAGAGTTACAAAAATATGTGGATATACAAAGCCACTCAAAAACATATATCGGAGTATTAATTACAAAACAGCGGAAAATAAAAACATAAAACAAAACAAGTTAGAAAACTACCTGCTAGCCTCCTTGTTGTGGAAATTGGCCATTTGCTTGATTTTCGGTATAGAACCTGGTTGCAACTTATGATTTTGTATTTTTGATATAAAATGGATACAAAATGGAAAAAGGAATTATAGCAATTTCGTGGCTTTCGTGCTAGTGAGATAAGGGAACAGATTAAAAAGATCAAAAAACTCAAAGGCAATAAATAATCTAGGATTCAAGTTACTTGTTCGGTACCTAAGCTTTGGAATCGTTCCTCCGCCAGGGGTACTCGATTGAGTGTTCCAGAGATCATCTATTGTTACTCGGAAATCCAAAGTCCAGGCTCGATCTGCAGAGTTTCGAGCGCGACCACGTCGCCTGGGGGGGTACCGCAAAGCACTCCGACGCTCAAGTCAGTGTGTGTCCGAGTAAAGCAGGTGAATTAAGCAAAAGAGGGCTTCCCAAATGAGGGAGCGGGGTAGCAAAATGAGAAGGGCTTCCCAAATGAGGGAGACGTACCTGGGTAGAGGGGCGAACCTCTATTTATAGAGCGAAGGGATGTACCGTAGCCGTCGGATCTTGTGGAGACATCTTAGCCGTCGGCCTAGGTGGACTGGCATGGGTAATTGTCGAGCGGAGATGCGGACCAAGACATTGGGCCGGCCCAATATCCAGCGGGGCGCTGCAGCCCATGTCGGAACAGTATTGTGTTTCTTTTTTTTCTTTTTATGAATACGTTAAGAAGATGGATCATTGGGGTAGGGGTGCCACCTTGGTTTAATCCAAGACAAGGAAAAACCTATGAGGGTGAGGATCACCACAAGAAACATGGTTTCTTGATAAGATATGGTTCAATCCAAAACCAAAGAGAAAAAGCACTCAATTTCACACAAAGTGACTTTTGACTAAAATTCTTCTTGTCTATTACATAGAGTGCAACATCGATGGAGCTACTAAAGGAGTCTTGGTCCATTGTGCTTGTGGTGGTATTTTAAGAGGCAGGAGTGATGATGTCCTTGGGTGTTTTTCTTCTTCGATAGTAATGATTACGCCGCTTCATGCCGAGCTTATTGGAGCTATGTTGGCTATTGAGATTGCATTTGATAAAGGTTGGATGTCTTTGTGGTTAGAATGTGATTCTCAATTAGTTGTTTGGCCTTTAAGAACTCTAATGTTGTTCATTGGAAACTCCACAAACAGATGGAACCATTGTTTATCCTTGACTAGACAGATGAATTTTGTTTGCACCCACATTCTGAGAGAAGGTAATGTTTGTCTTTGATAAGCTTGCAGTAATGGAACTAACTCAAGTAGATTTACAGGTGGAATCTCATCCCGAGCTTCATTGGGAGGACTTTTTCAGAATAGGTTAGGTTTGCCTAACTACGAGTTTTGTTAGTCCTCGTACCTCGATGGGTTGGGTTCGCTTTTGCCTCCTATTTTTGGTGTGTCGCAGATGATTGTTAGCGGCTTTGGTGTCGACACAGTCGGGAGGAGATTCGTTTTAGTGATGCTTTTGCGCACCTTGGTAGGTTTGATTTTTTCAGATTATTTTGATGTTTTTGCTCTTGGGTTTTGGTCTAGTCCCACCATGTTTTCTGTTTTTTTTCTCTTTTTATCAATAAAATTTTGGGGAGTCCTCTTTCCTTCCTGGTGTTTTTTCCTAAGGAGGGTTTTGCATCAGAGCGTTTTAACGAGGCTCCATAGCCCTTTCTTTTGTTTAAAAGAAAATACCTAGAGTGCACCTCTATATGTAGGTGGTAAGGTACATTGCTAATTTCGAAAGTAAAGACAAACCCCTTAACATTCTATAACTTCAACCAATTAATCTAACATTGATCCCTAGGCTGAAATAAATTGAAATAATGTACAAATTGGTTACAATGACAAAACAATGAATGATAGGTGGTTTCAAATGCCAAAATAAATAGCAATTGAATGATGGATTGCACCTTCTCTCCTCTTCATTCCTTTGCTTGAATTTGTAACTCCTCCTTTTAATTCCATAAATAAAAATACATTAAAATTTATCAAAATTTGTCTTCAAATTCCAACCTGTGTTTTGCCATTATAGGAATCGAATGACTTGTAGAAATCTTTCTTATCTTTCCAACGGATTAAGAAACGTGCCAATTGAACTTCTGGATCTTTAGATATAGCAAAAACAAGATAGACATCTCATTTTGAATCTAAACAAAATTTTCAACAACGCCCACGTTTTCATTCCGGACATGATTTTATTCATGTCAAGGGTATCTATTGTATGTTGTCATCATTCTCTCCTTTATCGAGAGAATTCGGCCTCGAACTTCTAGCTCCAATACATCCAAGGTCAAAAATAAGTGCAAAGAACTCATCACATGTAACTTTCGTAATAGAGAAATTTCCAAGTCCATTGGATGGATTTGAATGATTTACTTCCTCTTGTGTTTCTTGGACATGATTATTTTTCCAAAACTCATACTTTTTAGCCACTTGGGAAGAATACTATCCTTCACTCTCTTTGTTCTCTTCATGACATAAAGAAGAAATGTTAGACAATTGAATAATATTAGAAGAATTCCAACACTTGACCACAAAAACAAACTTACAAGAAGGTATTAGAATTTTTTTAGGTCGATGGTCGGCCCGACCGACAAGTGCGGACCTGACCTAACACACACACACACACAAAGGGAAAAACCAATGATCGACACCCGGGGGGATTGAACCCGGAAACCGGTGTCCATAAACAAGATTTCTGCATTGCGATTTAATCACTTCGAACGAAGAAAGTATTAGTGTAGTAGTATGCCATTACTTCCTTAATATTTTTCTCTTGCAATTCAATGCAAGCACTGCCTTATTCCTTTGGAAGCACTTTAGCATTTTCTTCTTGCAAGTTTCTTCTTTTGGAATGTCATCCACGACCTTCCCGATAATAAAATTATCAAAATTGAGAAAAAGGTTAGAATTATAACAATATTCCATAATTACATCTTTATCCTCTATTTGTTTTTCTCTCAACTCCTCTTTATTTTCACTCTTTATTTCTTTCTTTTCTTTTTCTTTTTCACATTCTTCTCTCAATTTTTTTTTTTTATCATTTCTAACCTCACTTGGACTCAAAGGAGAAAATACAATCCTTTTGTCATGATGTACAAAAGAATATTTGTTGGTATTCCCTTCATGACTAGTCTTCTTATCAAATTGCCAAAGTCTCCTAGCTGAATATCACTAGCCTCCAAAGGTATCACGTTACACGCCACTACAACCTCATATTTACGAAATGTAAAACACACCTCAATCTGTTCATTCACAATCATTTCAACAATATCATTCAACCATTGAAGAATGTAAGGCTTAGGGAGAGGTTTTATTTCCAAATAAAGTTTAGAAACTAAATGTTTCCTAGCTACATTAGTATAACTTCCTCATCAATAATTAGAGAACATACATTTTCTTGCTTTACATATCTTGTTTGAAAGATATTTTTACTTTGATTTGTATTCTCCTCGCTCCTTCACTAAATTTACCAACAACCTCCTAAATATGAGTAGTTCACCACTAGAGATTTCTTCTTCACTCATTTTTTTAAGACCTCAAGCAATAAAACTGGTGAACAAAAAACCTGGAAATGCATGAACAAAGGTCAAATTCAAACTTTGCTCTGAGTACCAAATGATGGTCTCCTTTTTGTGGAAGCTAGCCATTTGCTTGATTTTCAGTATAGAATCTAGTTGAAACTTATGATTTTTTATTTTTGATATAAAATGAATAAAAAATGGAAAAAGGAATGATAGCAATTTCGTAGCTTTGGTGCTAGTGAGATAAGGGAACAGATTAAGAAGATCAACAAAACTCAAAGGCAATAAATAATCTAGAATTCAAGGAACTCTGTTTCTTTTCTTTCTTTTTATGAATAAGGGAAGAAGATGGATGATTGGGGTAGGGGTGGCACCTTGGTATAAACCAAGACAACGATAAACCTATGAGGGTGAGGATCAACACAAGAAACATGGTTTCTTGATAAGATCGGATAATGGTTCAATCTAAAACCAAAGAGCAAAAGCTCTCAATTTCACACAAAGTGACTTTTGACAAAAATTCTTCTTGTCTATTACATAGAGTGCGCCTCAATATGTTGGTAGGAAGGTACATTGCAAAATTTCAAAAGTAAAGAAGATACCCTTAACATTATATAACTTCAGCCAATTAATCAAACATTCATGTCTAGGCTGAAATAAATTGAAATAATGTAAGAAAAGTTTACAATGACAAAACAATGAATGATAGGTGGTTTAAAATGCTAAAATAAGTAGCAATTGAATGATGGATTTCACCCTCTCTCCTCTTAATTCCTATGCTTGAATTTGTAACTCCTCATTTTAACTCCATAAATAAAAACACATTAAAATTTGGATCAAAATAGGTCTTCTACTTTAAACCCGTGTTTTTCCATTATAGAAACTGAATCTGTCATAATGGTTGTGTTAAAACTTGTAGAAGTCTTTCTAATCTTTCCAAAGGATCGTAAACGTACAATCGATTTCTAGAACTTTAGATATAGCAAAAATAAGACAGATTTCTCATTAAGAATCTAAATTTTTTTTCAACAACGCCCACATTTCCATCTTGGATTTGATTTTATTCATGTCAAGAGCATCCACCGTAGGTTGTCAACACTATCTCAACAAGATTCCAAAAGACTCCCACCCCATAAAGGAGTACTAGATCATCGATGCCCTTGTTGGTCTTACACTTTGGAAGACGAGGTAACAAAAATAATGCTAGTTCGAGAAACAAGCGTGAGTCTATCGGAGAACCCGCTCAAGGCTTTTGTGGTGGTTGGTGACAATAACGGTCACATTGGTAATTGCTTGAATCGGGTGGGAAGTGGGACCAGAGTCAGAGGTTGAAGTCGGCCCGACTCTATGAACTAATTAGGCTACACAAAGATCGACTCTACATGAGTTCCATTAGGTCTGTCTTATAAACTTTGTAGTCTAGATAGTACCAAAAGTCTACTTTGTCAACTACTTTAACAAATTACATAGTACACTCTCGGACATAATGGGTAATAGAAAGTACTAAAAGTCTACTTTATAGTTTACTTTAACAAAGTAGATATAACTTTAGACATAATAGGTAATAGAAAGTAGTGAAGTAGATATATATCAAAAGTCTACTAATTGGCGCGTTTACCAACTACACCACTATTCTCATTTCACCCTTTCGTTTCTATTCACTCACGCACGTGACTCACTCTTTTCCCCATCTCACTACTTTTCACTCTCGATGACCAAACAATCGCCAAATCACCACTACATTACGCACTCCTACATGAAAACAACATTATTGTTAGACATAAATAACATCTACCTCTAATTCTGACGGGTAGTGGACCTAAATTTAATTACCCCATTCCTTCGTTTTTACCTCATAAGCTTTTTTTCATTTTTGCATGAGAAACTTTCTGATACGGCAACATATATTATCTCCCCTCCGTCCGTAGGACGGGTAATTGCTCCCACTTTGGTCGCCAATGTTTGTTCCTAGGTCGGGGAGGAGATTCGACCGGGGTAATCTCCTGCAGTGTCTCGGATATATTTGTGGTGGTTCGGATGGGAGAAAGTCCACCGAGGTTGAGATCGGGACGGCTGAGATCTGTCGAGGTTAAAACTCGCCGAGGGGGTGGTACCTGCAAGCACTCTGATGCCTAAGTCAGCAAGAGAAGTGAATATGTATGTGACAAATGAAAAGCGTACCTCATCTTGGAGGGGTACAATCCTATATATAGAGTTTGGTGTCGTCGTCAGAACATTGGATGGGAGCGTTTCGATCTGGACCGTCCAACAAGATCTTTCCCTCAGAAGTGCATTTTGGGCCAGAGCTAGCACCATATTGGGCTTGGCCCAGCTTCGAGCAGGGTTGGGCCCATGCTGGAACAACATGCATTTCCTCATCATAGTAACCTTTGACCCTTTACCTCCTAATCGCGAAAATGAATAAATACTTAATATAACCAAAAAATTTAACATGCTTCACAAAGATAAAGATATATTTTTTTTGGATCGAAGATAAAGGTATAATTTTAAGATACTTAAAACAATATGTGGCTATACAAAGTCACTCAAAAACATATATCAGAGTATTACAAAACAACGAAAAATAATAACATAAAACAAAGCAAGTTAGAAAACTATCGATGGCCTCCTTGTTGTGGAAATTGACCATTTGCTTGATTTTTAGTATAGAATCGAGTTAAAATTTATGTTTTTATATTTTTGATATAAAATGGATAAAAATGGAAAAAGGAATGCTAGCAATTTCGTGTCTTTGGTGCTAGTGAGATAAGCGAACAAATTAAAAAGATCAACAAAATTCATCAAGAAACGCGCAATGTGTCTTTGGTGTCTTTCGTGTCTTTGGCAATAAATAATCTAGGATTCAAGGAGGCGTGTTTCATTTCTTTCTTTTTATCAAAATTCATCTTCAACTTCCAACCCGTGTTTCGCCATTTTAGAAATCAAATATGACATAATGGTTGTGATAAGACTTGTAGAATTCTTTCTTATCTTTCCAAGAAATCAAGAAACTTGCTAATCGAACTTCTAGAACTTTAGATATAGCAAAAACAACACTGACATCCCATTTCGAATCTAAACAAAATTTTCAACAACTCCCACTTGTTCATCTCGGACTTGAGTTTATTCAGATCAAGGGCATCCACCGTAGGTTGTCATCACTATCTTAACAAGACTTCAAAAGACTGACACATTGAATAAACAAAACAAATGTTCTCTAAATGAGACACCTGACTACTTCGTCACATTGAACTAACATCCTTGATGCTTTCATCACCGGTGGTGGAAGTAAAGCTATCTCCATCTGCCTCCTCGACGGGAACTAAGAGATAAAAACAAATATACAGAAGAAATACACATAGGGCTAAGATACTTGTAGAAGTTAGAAAAATAGGAGATAAGGTAAAGTATAATTTAAACATTTCACAAGCACATCGAATCAAATTAACTCTTAACTTCTTATTTATTAACAAATTATTTTTCAGACTCTTCCTATTAGAATGTTTCAATACTATACGCTGACTGGTCATATCATGTTGCCATAAACTTCTCTACTATACTTCGCAGATGCCACTCAACTCATTACAATGGAGCTTCCCCACCAAAAATCGGTCCAAGTAATCTAAACCTAATATTTTGAGGTTCTTTGTTGTTGGATCTCGAGATCACTCTCTCACACACTCTAGAGAGAAAATGGTTAGATGAATAATGAGAATATGATTCTGAGTAATCAAAGTGATTGACTCAATACTTGCATTATTCAATGTTTGATTTACAAGGTATATAAAGGCTAGAACTTGTAACCAATTGAACCTGGTCACTACACAGTGTGACGTGCGATCACAATACAAAGAAAATTACAAGAGTAAAATACACAGTAAAACTAGAATGAATTACCACTAATACACCTCCTAATTCATACTAGTCAAGCTCTTCATTCCAATGCTACCTCTCAAGTCTTCAAATCTCTTAATCTTCAAAGCTTTAGTAAGCAAATCTGCAGAGTTACTTTCAGAAGTGCAGTATTCCAATTTATTCTTTGTCACTTGATCCCTTAGAAAGTGAAACTTTGTTTCGATGTGCTTGCTCCTTCCATGAGCAATTGGATATTTTGCTAGATCAATAGCTAATTTATTATCAATTTTCAGCTTCATTGCACCACTTGGTCTAATCTTCAATTCTGCCAGCAACATATCAAGCCATTGAGCTTGACAAGCGACCCCATAGTAAATGCTATGTACTGAATTCACAAGATGAAAGTGCTACCACACTTTCTTCTTTGAACTCAAGCAATTGGAGCATCTCCATATATGAAAACATAGGTTGTACTCTTCCTATCTCCTTTGTCACACACGATCGGCAAGATCGGTGAACCCATACAGTTCGGATCGAGTTCTCTTTCAATTTTGGATACCGGATGCCAAAATCAATCGCCCACTTTACATATGTCGAATACACTTTGCTTTGCAAGTAGGTGAGATGCCATTGGTTTCTCCATATACCTACTTACCATTCCAACACTATAAGCAATATCCGGTCGAGTATGACACACGGATATCTACGAGATCCAATCAGCTATGCGTAGAGTGTAGAATCTACTGTGTTTTCCACCATCATCGGGAACAAGTTTTGTAGTTGTGTTCGCTGCGGGGTTGCAGTGAGTTACAATTCCACATATCATATCTCTTCAATATATCACTTGCATACTTCCTTTGGTGTAGCAACACTCCTTTGTCGATTTCATAAAACTCCATTCTTAGAAAGAAAGTGAGGACACCCAAATCGACATTTCAAATTCTCGCCATCATACACTTCTTAAAATCTTCCATTTCAAACTTCTTTGCACCACACAAGTGACATGTCATCAACGTCTGGACATATTACTAAGTAGTTCTCACTTCTAGAACACTTTGAATAAATTCCATGCTCATTAGTACACTTCACAAATTGATGTTGCAGCAGAAATTTGTCAATTCATTTGTTCCAAGCTCTTGGAGCGTGTTTCAAACCGTATAAAGCCTTCTTCAATTTGTAAAATTTGTTTTCTTTTCCTTTCACCTCAAACCCAGCTGGTTGGCTAACATATACTTCTTCCTCCAAGTACCCATTCAAAAAGGCTGCCTTTACATCAAGTTGGTACATGGACCAACCTCTAGAGCTAGCCACTACTACAATCATTCTGATTGTCTCTATTCTTGCTACAGGGGCAAATACATCTGTATAATCATACCCATGTCTTTGCAAGAACCCCCTTGCCACCAATCTAGCCATATATCTTCCAATCTCACCATTTGGTCTCATCTTGAGTTTGAAGATCCATTTCACATCTATTTTCTTTCTTCCTTCAGAGAGATCTACCAAACTCCAAGTGTCATTTCTTTCTTTTGAAACAAGCTCATCAATCATAGCTTGTTTCCATTGAGGTTCCTTAAGTGCTTCTTCAACTGTTATTGGCTCAGATTCAGGCATAAATGCATTTTCCATCACATCACCTGTTTCTGTAATTGCAGAGTCAGGGAGCACAACAAAATCATTCAAGCTCTGTGGCAATTGCCTATTTCTCCTTGGTCTTTCTCGAATGTTTTCATCATCGGCATTGTTCAACCTGCTCTCTCTTCTTCCTCCTTTTTGGTTCAATTATAATTGAAGCGAGTTCACTGTTTTCATTTGAATTCTCCCAATCCCAGCCTTTTGCTTCATCAAACCTTACATCTTTGCTAATGACAACCTTTGATCTTCTAGGATCATACAACTTGTATGCTCCAGTGGAATGATATCCCAACAACACCATGGCATGTGCTTTGTCATCAAGCTTCCTCCTCAACTGATCAGGGACATGTCTATAACATAGTGCTCCAAACACCTTGAAATGTTTCACACTTGGTCTCTCACGACACCAAGCTTCTTTAGGTGTAATTCCATCAAGTATTTTAGTGGGACTTCTGTTAAGAATATATCTTTGCAGATGGTTACTGACTTCCCCCAAAAATGATTAGGCATCTTTCTACTCTTCAACATACTCCTCACCATGTTGAGAATTATCCCGTTTCTTCTTCTCTGTGACCCATAATCTTTGTGGAGTATATGGAAATTGTGATCTCATGCCTAATTCCTCTTTTTCACAAAATTCCTTAAACTCAATGGAATTATATTCCCCACCTCCATCTGTTCTTAATCTACTAATACTGGAATTACTTTCCTTTTCAACCATTGTTTTAAATGAATTGAAAACACTAAATACTTCACTCTTCTTACTTATCACATACACCCACATTTTTCTTGTGAATTCATCAATAAAAGACACAAAGCAGCTATTACCTCCAAGAGTCTTCACCTCAAATGGTCCACACACATCCGAGTGAATTGCTTCAAGCTTCCTTGATGCTCTGGTCTTCAATTCAGAATTGTAGGAGCTTCTAGGTTGCTTTGACTCACAGCACTGTTCACACACTTCACCTGTCACTTTAATCTCAGGTAGACCATACACCATTCCTTGACTCTTAAGACTTCTCAAATCTCTGAAATTCAAGTGGTCATACCTCTCATGCCATGTCCAGCTCTCACTTTCAGTCACAACACTCAAACAATCATCTTTCACAATACTCATCTCAATCTTGAAGGTCCTGTGTTTGTTCACATAGCCTTCAATACCTCAGTTCCACTTGGATCAAACAAAACTAGCTCTTTGTTTTCCATCACGACAGGATATTACTTCTCAAGCAATTGACCAATACTGATAAGATTGCTCTTCATTGATGGAACATATCGCACCTCAGTTATAGTACATATTCTTCCATCACTTTTACGAATTCTGACACTCCCATTTCCTTCACTTCTAACCACTCTATCATCTCCAAATCTGATAGACCTCTTTACTGACTCATCTAGATCCACAAACCAAGCTCTATTACCACTCATGTGGTTATCTAGGTACCACATCACCTCCTTATCTCCTTCTTCACTTCCCCTGCCATAAGAACAATCTCATCATCACTCTTTTGGTCACTGCCATCAGTTATTTCAGCCATAAGAACAACTTCATCAGTATCAGAATTATCATCAGCAAGTTGTGCTTCTTCGTGTTTCTCCTTCATCTTACATTCATCTGCGAAATGGCCAAATTTCTCACAATTGTAGCATTGTATCTCTTTCCTATTGATTTTCTTCTTCTGTCCTCTATTCTTCCAAGCTTCTTTCCTTCTTTGAAAATCACTAATACCAGAATCAGGTTTCTTGTTTGTTCCTTCGCCACAATTCTTATTCTGTTTTCCTTTGTGGAATCTAGCTTGCAAGGCTTGTTCTGTAGGTTTCTCTACATTCTTGTCTTTCTCTTTATTATCAATTATTACCCTAATCCTAGCCTCATTTGCTTCTAACGAACCTAGAAGTTCCTCTACTTTCATAGCTTCAAGATTCTTAGATTGTTCAATTGTTGTAACAACATAATCGAACTTAGGAGTTAGGGTTCTAAGTACCTTTTCAACTTTCTGCTGATCTGTCAATGTTTTGCCATTGGTGCGCATTTGATTCGTGATAATCGTCATCTGATTGAAGTATTCTGCAATTGATTCCTTCTCCCCAATCTGGAGTAGTTCAAATTCCCTTCGCAATGTCTGCAACTTAACCTTTTTCAACGAAGCATCGCCGGAGTACACCTTCGCTAATGCATCCCAAGCTTCCTTCGCCGTCTCATACTGTGAAATCCCACGCCACTTCGTACAATTTCTAACCCGTCTTCATAGCGAAAAACTACCTTCATTTGGAATATCCAACGATCGTAGTTCTTGCCATCGAGCATAGGTAATTTCACCGAACCGCCCATTGTTCCCGCTTATTAGTCGCCATCATCTGCGCAGTGATCACCGTGCTCTCGAGGCCAATGCGTTGGATCTCGGATCACTCTCTGCACACACTCTAGAAAGAAAACGGTTAGATGAATAACAGAATATGATTTCTGAGTAACACTACAACAGATTTGTTAAAAAAGATCACACCAATTAGTAGCGCTTTTGCTGAAAGCGCTCCTTATTTAGAAACATGAACAACCATAAGGTGCACTTTGGGGACGAGCGCTCCCTTTGCTTAACACGGAATAACCATAGGGTGCACCTAGAAGAGAAGCGCTCCCTTTTGCTTAACACGGAATAACCATAGGGTGCGCCTAGAATAGAAGCGCTCCCTTTTGCTTAACACGGAGTTGCTATAGGGTGCGCTTAGGGAATAGGCGCTCCTTATTGTCAAAATAATTTTGCTAAAAAAAAATTATTTTCCTTTTCACTCACGCTGGCAAACCCAAACGTCTCTCAGCTTCTCTCTCACGAAGCAAACCCTAGCCTCACTCCCTCACGTTCACTCTCTCACGTTCTCTTTTCTCAACTCTCATTCTCGTTCAACTCTCTTTCACAACTCTCAACTCTCCATCTTCCTCACAAAAGAAACCCTAGCCTCACTCCCGCTGCCTCCTCTGTCCTCCGTTCTCTTCCTCGCGCGCACTCTCTCACATCTCTTGCTCGCCTCTACCACCTCCGCCTCGCGCTCCACCATTGCTCGGTAGGTTCTTGCAGATTCATCTCTACAACTAAAAAGATGAATCGCTCCTCCCCACCGCCAATCCGAACCATTACCAGAAAATGGCTTCTTCTTCCTCAATGGTACGTTTTCTTCTTCTATTATAATTCTTTTATACACAAAACCCCTAATTTTTTGTTAACTCAAAACCCTAACCCCCTATTCCTATCGCAAGGGCTTTTGAGGTCCCTTGTACGTTGTGGTTTCTTCCTTCATTCTTAACAGATGGGAAAAACTGAACCCTAATTTCAGTATCTCTTATTCTCGGAGGCGCCGTTTCCTTCACCACAGAGAAAGAGAAGAACGTTTCGAGACTTTCAGAGAGAGAGAGGATGAGATTGAGAGAGAGGTTGTTCATGGGTGAGAGGGAGTAGAACGAAAATGGAAGGGTGAAAAAAATGGTTCTGTTGCGGCGGTGATGGGGGTCTTCTCGCCGGTGATACGACGGAAATCACCGTCCATGGTGGTCGGAGTCACAGGTATCCTCTCTCCTTTTACATTCTTTCACTGGGTTCCATTTCTTCTTCCCCAATCTCTCTAATCTTTGGCCTGGTTTTTTACTTCTTAGCTTTTTTCTTTCACTACAACAGAACGTGAGTTGAGCTTCTCTCCTATTCTATTTTTTTATTTTTCTATAACATCCCAATGTCTACACTATACAAACCCTTTTTATTTTTATTTTTTTTACATTAAATCAGAGTTGGGTTACTCTTATTACTGTAAAAAAAGAAAGGCTAAATTACTCCAGAAGTCCTTTAAGTTATTAATTGTAACAAGTTGGTCCTTCAAGTTTTTTTCGTACCACTTAGGTCCTTTAAGTTATTTAGTTGTAACAAATTAGTCCTTTAAGTTTTTTTCTTACAACTTAGGTCCTTTAAGTTACAAAATATTTACACCCCAAACCCAAGTTTGTTATTAAAAAAAAGGCTAACGGTGTAAACATTTTGTAACTTAAAGGACATAAGTGGTACAAAAAAAACTTAAAGGACCAACTTGTTACTACTAAATAACTTAAAGGACCTATGTGGTACGAAAAAAACTTAAAGGACCAACTTGTTACAATTAAATAACTTAAAGGACCTCTGGTGTAATTTTGCCAAAAAGAAATCACTTATAATATCACATACACATGCTATTTGTAGATTAAGAACAGAACTCACTGTAATAACTAAAAGAACACAGTTTATATACACATTTTAGCACTATTGAGATATATATGACTACCAACAGATTTCCGGCCTCGAGAATAAATAAATTCTTTTTTATTCTTCATTCTTGATTGAATTTTCTTTGCTCTTCAAACTTGTTAAATCAGTATCCTAAATGGAGTTTTTTTGAAGAACTTTTGTGTGTTGTGCTCTTCTTTGTGTTGGCTGCGTGTGTATGTGTTTTGTGTCTCGGTGTGTGTATATTGTGAGTTTTTCTCCCCACCTCCCCTTTGCTATGTGTTTGAAGCTCATTTTATTCCCAAATTTGCATAGGTGGTGAACTTGTATGGTCAATTTTCTTTGAATCGATTTGTATTCTTCCAAGAAGAGTTTCCCCTTTAGTGTATGAAATGGTGTAAGCGATTGCTATGTCATGTTATGCGAGAGATGCGGCTAAATGATTTTGAATTATAATGTCGAAGGACTGGTTGTTGAATTAAGACTTGCCGGTTGAACTTAACAAACTGAAGAATTAGATACCTTTCTGGGGGAAGAGATTAAGCTTTATTTATTCTTGCACTTTTCAGCCTTCTTTGCTATATGATTTTGTTGTCTTCTTAAAATTGTACCAAATTTTATTCTGTTATCATCTATGAGTTGATGGTTTTTGGAATTGGTTTAGTTAACTATTATTTGGTCATCATAACACATTGAATTTAATCATTTTTGCTCAACTCTGTCCTTCAAAGAATCACATAGAATACATTGCTCAATCCTATTACGAGTTTGTTAGTTTTAACTTGATTTTCCATATATTTTATTGTTTTCCAGGGGATAAATATTGATGGATCTATATTCATATATTGATGACAATCATTGCTACTGGACTCTTGTCCTTATTATCAGGTTAGTTTTAGACACTACAAACAAATCCCAACTTGGCAAATCATATGGCTTGAGAATGTTGCTACTGGACTGTGGATTTGATCGTTCTAATGATGAAGTCACTACCACATTCCTTTGTGTATCTTGTCGCAAAAAAGACACCATGAGAGAGGAGCTTGAGAATGTTTTCCAACTACGCTTACTATTTTATATTTTCAAATCATGTTGGACAATTCTTTGAATCATCATAACATTAATTTTGATTCGACAGATCGACCCCAACTACACTTGTATCAATGAATTTGTTTGATCATTCATTAAAAAAATGAATTTGTTTGGTTTATGAAGGATCATTTTGTAAATTTAAATTATTTATAATTCCATTTTCTGATGAGGAACTTACAGAGGTCAAAGAAGACTGGTGTCGTCATGTTGTCGGTTTGATTCATGCAAAATCGAAATTGATGTAAATATTGGATATGTTGTAATTTTTGTTGTTGTCTATGTTGACATTCATCTTCTGGTGTATGATGATTTATGTAATTTTGGTGGATTTATAAATTAGTTGGAATTTGATTTGAAATATGGGTTTTTGATTTGGAATTTGTTGTAGGTTTGCTGGTATTGTTGCTTGATGATTATGAGCAGGGAGCTAGGAAAAATAGAAAAAAAATTAAAAAAAATAATAGGCATAGGTAGCGCTTCGTTTAAAAGGCGCTACCATTGGTACTAGCGCATATTGGGATAAGGAGCGCTTGTGCCCAGAAGCGCTACTCTTGAGTGTAGGAATAATGAGCGCTTTGTATAACAAAGCGCTCCTTTGGTCTAAGCGCATCTCAAAATAAGGAGCGCTTAGTCTAAAAAGCGCTACTCTTTTTCTGTTCATTGGTAGCGCTTTTGGGAGCGCTACGCTTTGTTGCTAAGCAACAGAGCGAGCAAGCGCCAGTTTAGGAAAGACTCATGGTATACTAAAAAGCGAAAAAAAGCGCTACCTATTGCCTTTTCTGTTGTAGTGTAATCAAAGTGATTGACTCAATACTTGCATTATTCAATGTTTGACTTACAAGGTATATAAAGGCTAGAACTTGTAACCAATTGAACCGGTCACCACAGTGTGACGTGCTAGTCACAATACAAAGAAAATTACAAGAGTAAAATACACAGTAAAACTAGAATGAATCTCTATATATTAAGGCAGTAACGTGAGTTTTCACCGTTTGAGCGGCAAAATTGTTTTTCCCACCATTTATCAATATACCCCTCATTTTGTACCCCACTGTTTATCAATATACCCCCATTCTATATTTTGTACCCCACCATTTATCAATATACCCCTCATTTTGTACCCCACTGTTTACCAATATATCTCACATGTATATTTTTGGGGAAACATATACACGATAAATTTTTTTTTCTCCAACACTCTTTTTTATTATTATTATCTCTCTTAATTAATACACAATCTTTGACTTCCCCACTTTTGGTGGGAAAATTTTATTCTCACCATTTACCAATATACCCCTCATTTTGTACCCCACTGTTTACTAATATACCCCCACTCTAGCGGCAATTTTTTTTTCCAACCATTTACCAATATACCCCTCATTTTGTACCTCACTGTTTACCAATATAGCCCCACTCTATATTTTCGGACCGACATACCCCCACTCTATATTTTGTACCCCACCATTTACCAATATACCCCTCATTTTGTACCCCACTGTTTACCAATATACCCCCACTATATATTTTTGGACCGACATACCCCTGACAATTTTTTCTTCTCCAACACTTTTTATTTTATTATTATTATTATTATCTCTCTTAATTAATACACAATCGTTGACTTCCCCACTTTTGGTGGGAAAATTTTATTCCCACCATTTACCAATATACCCCTCATTTTGTACCCCACTGTTTACCAATATACCCCCACTCTAGCGGCAAATTTTTTTTCCCACCATTTACCAATATACCCCTCATTTTGTACCCCACTGTTTCCAATATACCTCCATTCTATATTTTTGGACCGACATACCCCCACTCTATATTTTGTACCCCACCATTTACCAATATACCCCTCATTTTGTATCCCACTGTCTACCAATATACCCCCACTATATATTTTTGGACCGACATACCCCTGACAATTTTTTTTTTTCTCCAACACTTTTTTTTTATTATTATCTCTCTTAATTAATACACAATCGTTGACTTCCCCACTTTTGGTGGGAAAATTTTATTCCCACCATTTACCAATATACCCTCATTTTGTACCCCACTTTGTTTACCAATATACCCCACTCTATATTTTGGACCGACATACCCCACTCTATATTTTGTACTCCCACCATTTGCCAATATACCCTCATTTTGTACCTCATTGTTTACCAATATACCCCCACTCTATATTTTGGACCGACATACCCACGATAAATTTTTTATTTGTCCAAAACTCTTTTTTTTATCCACTTTTGGTGGGAAAATTTTATTCCCACCATTTACCAATATACCCCTAATTTTGTACCCCACTGTTTACCAATATACCCCCACTCTATATTTTTGGAACGACATACCCCACTCTATATTTTGTACCCCACCATTTACCAATATATACCCTCATTTTGTCACTCATTTGTTTACCAATATACCCCCACTCTATATTTTTGGACCGACATACCCCTGACAAAATTTTTATTTAATTTGTCCAAAACTTTTTTTTTATCCACTTTTGGTGGGAAAATTTTATTCCCACCATTTACCAATATACCCCTCATTTTGTACCCCACTCCAATATACCCCCACTCTATATTTTTGGACCGACATCACGATAATTTTTTTTTTTGTCAACACTTTTTATCCACTTTTGGTGGGAAAATTTTATTCCCACCATTTACCAATATACCCTCATTTGTACCCCCATTTGTTTACCAATATACCCCTACTCTATATTTTTGGACCGACATACCCCCACTCTATATTTTGTACCCCACCATTTACCAATATACCCCTCATTTTGTACCTCATTATTTACCAATATACCCCCACTCTTTATTTTTGGACCGACATACCCCTGAAAAATTGTTTTTTATTCCAAGACTTTTTTTTTATTATCAAAATGTACCTCTCATTTTTCATCTTCACATGTTTACCAATATACTCCCACTCTATATTTCTGGACCGACATTGTTGCCTCATCCCACCATTGCCTCATCCCACCAAGAGCTATTGTTGCCTCTTCGTCTTATATATATGTGTTGCGTATTTTTATGCCCCCTAATAAATGTTGATGTTTTTTAAACTACATCTCAGAAAAGCGCATGTCCTCATAAAGTCATGCAAGCACGGGTGTGTGTCCTAGTTACCACTAATAGCTGTTAGTGTTGAGTTTCATTCATTTAAAGTTGAAAAAGATAAGAGATTATGAACCAACCATTCAAATTCAAAGATGAAGACCATATAATGTGCATCGCAAAGTCATAGATAGAAAACCATCGATGATATGGTTACTTAAAAGTCCAATTAGACGGCGAATAAAAGAGTCTGTCACTATTGAAGAATATTTTTCTAGCCTTTGATGCACAAAGAGACAGTTGTGTTGTGTCCTCATTCAAAAGTCACAACACAAGTATATGTATACATACGTGTTCCATTCTGTTTAACTTTAGCACCGATCAGCCATGTGTAGAGCAAAAACTTTCCCCTATTATGCGGGATTAACGCTGTTATTAATCCTCCAAATCCAACTAATCTGTGCCTCAACCAACATTTATAACCAAACCTGTGCCCCTTCTTCATGTGGCGAAATCTCCAACATAAGCTATCCCTTTAGACTAAAGGATCACGATCCAGAAAATTGTGGGAATCCCAAGTTTGAGTTAGCTTGTGAAAATAACCGCACAGTCTTGACTCTCTTTTCAGCCAAATACTTTGTGAAATCAATCTATTATAGAAACTTCACAATAAGATTAGTTGATTCCGGCATTCAAGATGGAAATTGCTCCTCCATTCCACTTCATCCCTTATCCGTGTCAAATTTCAGCAGTTCTTACAATTATGAATTCGTTGGGGATCCATACGAAGTTCGTAGTGAATATAATACTGATGAATCTTTGCCAGACCACGTAACTTACTTGAACTGTAGCAATCCGGTGAGGGACGATCCACTGTATGTGGATACATCTCCCTGCATCAACCACAACTCCACCGGTGGTCATCTTTATGCTATCGCCGGTAAATTGTCGGCTGGGAGATTAAAAATTGATTGCCACGTCAAGTTAATTGCTATGACGTCATTATCAACTTTGAATGATCATCAAACAAAACAAAACCCCTCGTATGTTCAAATTCACAAGTCTCTAATTTATGGATTCAACCTTTCCTGGATGAAGAATGGTCCTTGTCGTGATCTTAACTGTCCCAATAATCAATCGTGCTTCTTCAACGGAACCACTCTTGGATGCAGTTCTCTCTTTTTTCATGATGCTGCTTATTGCAACTCGCCGTTGGGCTTTGTCGTCATATGTGGTAAGACCCTCAATTTTTCACATCCAACATTTTGTTTTTGACGCAAATATAATTAATATATTCTTCTCCGTTGTGCTTTTTTTAGATTAAATTATAATTTTGATCTCCCTGTTTTCATAAATTCGGACATTTGATCTCCTTATTTTGAAACTCAAATATTTAGTCTCCCTAATTTAAAAATTCAGACATTAGTCCAAAACAGATTTTACTTATAATTAAAGAGAGGAGGAGCTCATTAATTGACACGACACCTAACAAAGCCAGTTATTGTGCTATGAAAGCTATAAGATAATTTATAATCACTCGTGTACCACTTAAATTGGCTGTTAGATATTTTTCGGTCTTGGAATTCGGATGTACCTTGTCCGAGGAGCTAGAGGATCTTGCTTTGTAAACCTTAAAGATGAGAGTTGGGTCCTTGAAGATTGAGTTCGGATGGTCCGAGTTCGCCAATTCGTCCCACTCTGATGCCTAAGTCAGTAGATGAATAAGGCGGAATGTGCAAGGAATGAGAACGTACCTAGAAATGGTGGGTTGCACCTCTATTTATAGACGAAGTACCTTGGTTCTGATCATCGGATCTGGCCGAGAGTGATCCTAGCCGTCCACTACTAGAAATTAGTCATTTAGTGACCGATTTAGAGACCGACTAAAATTGGTCGCTATAGAAACTGATTTAGAGACCGAATTTCTTGAAAATACTAACCCTTTTAAGTTAGTCGCTAAATTGGTCACTAAAATAATTTAGCAACCGATTTAGTGACCGACAATTTAGCGACCGAAAATTTGGTCACTACACTACAAAAAAACGGAATAACAGGAAAATTTCAAAAGTAAAAATTTCATTCTCCTCTAATTTTATTCGCTCCAACTCTGCCCCCTTTTGTGTTATTCTCCTCTAACCTAGGGTTCCCTTCATTCTACGCCTTCCATACTATTCTCTTCTCCTTTCTATCAACCACAGAGAGTTTGAATGTGGCTAACACAGTAAAGCTAGATATATTTGCTACGTAAGAGAGAGGTTTCAAATAGAAAACCCCCAATTTGTACAAAACCTAGCTTTCAAATCTGCATGGAGAATAACAAAACCTAGTGTGGTTGGGATTTGAATCATGTGGGGAACCATTTCCAATTTGAAAGAACTTGAACAAGATCGCCCTAGATTTCCACGATGATGATGATGATGATGATGATGTCGAAGCTAAAATGCTCCGCATGTACAGCGATGGAAGCCTTGCCAACCGCTACGACATCTCCTTCTCGTCGCTTAAATTCTAGCGGCTTCGTCCGTTCCGAATCAGGAATCAGGTCGCCACTCACAAATGGCATCGATCTTGTCTCTCTTTCTGAGGTCACTCCCTCTCTCTTTAAGTTGTATGTGTGGTAATCTGCTTAATGGCCTGTGCTAACCTCTTTTAGTGGTTTGTAACTTTTTTTGTCATTTGAATTGTTTAACTATTGAGATCTAGTTAGGAACATGTGGTGATTGTTGAATGTTGATCAGCTTAGACTTGCAATTGCAAAACTTAGCAGTAAATATCTGGATCTACAATGAACTAACTCTTGTTTTATCAAATCATATTTCTGCAGTTGTTCAATAGTGGTTGATTGATAGAAGTAGACTGTTAGCAAATTTTACCTGCACATGTGGTTATTACTTAGAGAGAGTTTTACTTAATCACCAGTGTTACTAAAAGATTAATTCAGTAGCTATACTTGCGGTCTTCCTTGTCAAAGACTAAAATAGTTTAATTGGTAAAACATTTTTACATTGTCAACCAATTAAAAAACATAGTATGAGTTGGGATTGAGTCAAACACTTTTAATGACATGTCATTTCACGATTGATTGATAGTGTAGAAAATGTCTTACACCGAAGGTGTATATGAGTTAAATCCTAAATAAAATGCCATTTTGTAACAAAAAGAAAAGCATGACATTTAAGGCATAAATCAAACCACTGCCAGTTAATTATGCAGCTGATCTATTAAAATAAAAAGAGGTATGGTCATTACTTCCAGCATATATGTATTGTAACATTTATCTTTAGATTTATGTTTTCTCTTGTTTTTTATATGTTTGAACTATCTAGACTTCTATACCTGATGCTCCATTCTTTCAGCACAAGGTATAGGACAGGCCTAGGCATTGTTATGCTTTATGTCCAGAGGGCTCTTGGGTAGGGGTGTTACTTTTACCTTATGATTTAAGTTTTTAGGTTTGTTGGTTCATGACAGCAGTTTTTCTTCAAACGCTCGCTCGCTTCCTCTGCCATCACAGTGCAAGCTCAATTCTGTTACGCAGGGTTAGCTCTCATGGAACAAACCTTGCTTGCATGAGAATTAGCATGTTTTTTGAAACTTATATCCTTGGATTCATAAACAAATATGATGCACCTTATATTTTTTTCTTGCAAATATTGTAATTTCAATGTATAGGTGATACTCTATAAGTTCCTTTTTCCTCTATTAAATATATAGGCCCGTTGATCATTTTTACATTTGACAATTGACTCGTGATTAACTGATTGTATGCTTGTTTGTGATAATGGATATAGATAATGTGTTGTCAGCCATGCCATGCTTGTTTTAAAAGTTTCTTACAAATATGCTATTTTTGCTTTTCTGTATTTGTTCAAGATGCTAATGTTTTTTTTTATGGGAAAATGTGAATGCCAAGATGCTTCTGGACTCTGGTAAAAGTATAAACACACATCAGAGAGTGGTTTCCAAGCTGGAAATGGGTTCCTTCTTTCCATGTCAAATTTGTGTGCTGGGATTTCTATGTGGAGTCTGTCTTCCTTCTTTCATTCTTGCTGCTCTCACTTTGTTTGGTCTTTTTTCATTCTCAAACATCCCAATTGCTCCCACCGTGCCGCTAGCTCTCCGCCCGCTAGTCAGTTCCTCTCTGTTTTCTTCTTTTGTTCCTCTTCGTTGAGGCAATTTCTATAGAAAATGAGAGGTAGGAATTGATTGATCATTATTGATATTGGTTATGCATTTTTATCAAATTGCTTTCTGTTCATCTCTGATTTTTCTATTGCTTTCTGTTTCATAGATCTCTCTAGCTTGTGCTTTGGGCTTCTCTTTGTGGTTTTTGGTAAAATGGTTTCATTAATTGGACTTGAGAGTTTTGTTTTAGGTCATAACAATTGTTAACAGCATGGTTATAATCAAGTGTTTGGATGTAATTGTTGTTTCTGTTTCTGTTGTGTAGTTATTCTTATCATCACTACTAGCTTTGTCATGTTTCATGAAATGCTTGTTAATGACTAAGCCGTTCCCTATCATCTTAGTGGCATTGCTTGGCACCATGAAATTATGTTTGAGTGTTGAGTGCAACAACACCAGTTTTGCAAGTTTCAATGTTTGTGAGAGCAGTTGTGAGCTCTGCTTGTGCGTCATCTAGTGAGCTACTTCTCTTTGCATAGTTAAGGTGCGAGATTGAGATGAAGAATGGTGTTTTCATACAACACCAAAGAATATCTTGGCATTTTGCAATCATGAGAAAGTGGACTAATTTGATCATTTGAGATGAAATAGTTTTGTGTAGTTTTTTCCTTGACGATGTTTTATAGATATTATAGAAGTTTAGTCATTCGATTTGGGCTTGTTACTTTTTTTGTGTTATTAATTGGTCATGACAAAACTCTCTTGCAGATATGTCGTGGTTTAAATTATATGCGTCATGTGGTTGGAGTCTGCCGTCATCACATCAAACTCCCATCACATGCTTATTCTGTTGGAAAAGGTTCACTCAGTTTGAGGAACTCTTAAGTTGATTCTCTTAGATTATGGATGTGATGTGGAGAATTATCCATAAAGATGAGCAGAGAAGCGACTTGGTTTTATCAAGTGTAAGCAATTTTCTTATGGGAATACATGGGAACTCTCTTTACGCATACTCCATTTTAGGTAATTGTATCTCTTATATAAGATTGATGTTCCACATTTTTGAGTGAGGAGGGCCTTGGCAAACAATTAAAACCACAAAGATATTATGTCAATTTATATCTATATTTTTTGTTGCAGGCTAGTTGATTCTTGTAAAGGAAATATATCATCTGCATTTGAAGAAATAGCTTCTCAGAATACAAGAGAAAGGATATCAACACTTGTTATGTAGGACATCATTTAAAATATCAATTATGTATTTTACCAAACACATAATGTAATGAGATTTTTTATTTATTTTGCGAACAAGTTAACATGAATCAACTAGGTATTACAAATTATTTTTAATTTTATTATGTTTTAAATTATTATTAACATGTTGGAGATCGAATTAGCGAGTAGAAAAAAAATAAAAAATCGGATGAATTTGGATACACAATATGATCTCCAGACAACTTTCACTCTCTAAATTGGACACTAATTACATTGCTATATCCGGTTTGCAATCGATTTACAAAATAGGTCACTAAAATTCAGTCACTAACTTGGTCACTAAAATCAGTCACTAAATTGGTCACTAAAATCGGTCACTAAATTGGTCACTATATTGGTCGTTAAAGCGGTCGCTAAACCGGTTACTAAAATCGGTCACTAAATCAGTTGTTAAAATCAGTCACTAAATCGGTTCGCTAAAAATTGGTCACAAATCGTTCGCTATGCTTAGCGACCAGTGATATAGCAACCGAATTTTGATGGCCGCAAATTCAGTCGCTAAATATCTTAGTGACCGATTTTTCCTATATAGTGACCGAAAAATCGGTCACTAAATAACGATTTTTTTGTAGTGGTCGGTCACGGAGGTCCGTGTGAGGCACACGGTGTTTCGTTGTGAAGTATGCTTTGGGCCGTGTATTTGAAGGTGATTGGGCCTGGCCCAATTCTTTGAGGGGCTTTTGGCCCAGGCCGGAACAGTGGCCCCCTAAGTCGAGGTCGGGCGAGGGATAAGCTCGGCCTCAGCTTTTTGAGCTTCCAGTTAACGGTTTTGTCAACGGTCACTCCTTGGGGAACCAATGCGTCTTGTAATTAACCATTATGGCACAATTTCCTAAGCGTGCATTGAGGGAGGTTCGAGTAGGCGGGTGAACACCCGATCTGTAACGTTCTTCCGAAGACGGAACTCGGCTTCTTTTTCCATGGAAGGACCTTGGAGCTAATGGGAATTCGTATTCCTATATTTGAGTTCCAGCAAGCAATGTTGAGGCACCTACGACTCGCGCCGAGCCAGTTGGCCCTCAACGGCTGGGGCTATGTCCGGACTTTCGAGCTCTTGATAGGCTACTTGAAACGTGAGCCGTCTGTCCGGGTTTTCTTTGCCTTGGTTGAAGCAACTAATTTGCCGGAGAAAAGCGACAATGGTGGCCATGCTTACGTAGGTCTGCGTTTTTCCCGGGATGAATCTTACTTCAAGCCGGTGAACGATTCAAACAAGGGCTTCAAGTCAGTCTTCTTCTTTGTGGTCGTTAATGCTGCTGCTAAGAGGACTATTTGTGAGTATGTGAGCCGGGAGGAGTACCATCCTAACTTCCCGTTCTACTGGTCTGCCGGTCACTTCAGGCTAGCAAGGAGTTCCTACTGCTACGATCCCGAGTCGTTGACGGGTGATGATGCTGCAAGGCAAGAAGTTTAGCTGCAAGGCAATCATCAACGCTGCTCTTGAGTCCGACGAAAAGTTGAAGTCGGAGTTGGGTAAGTGACTCTCTAGTACTTAATCTTTTCTCTTCGAGCGAATTTCAATCTCTTACCCTTGCGGGTTTTTATTTGTACAGATGATCTAGCTAGCGGGGTCGACCTCAGAAGTCTCCCCCAACCGTTGGTGGTCCGTCCTTGCACCACGATGAAGGGCAAAGGCAAAAAGGACTCGCGTCGGGGACGGGATGCCCCGAGCTCGAGCGCCCCTGCCTCCAAGAAGCAGAAAATCTTAATTGAAGAAGGGCCCATCGAGATTCCGACTGATGCCGGCTTTGAGGTCTGCTCCCGGATTGCCCACGCTGGGAAGACTCTTTTCTAGAAGCTTGAGGAGCAAGCCTTGGATCCGGCTTTCTCGTGGTTTCAAGCACGTCTCAAGAAGCTCGAGAAGAAGAACCTCTGGATTTAAGGTGATTTGGTGGACCAAGAGGATAAGCTGAGGTGTGCCTGGAGTGATCTTCTTCCGGAGCTTTATGAGGAGAATTTGGCTCTTTGGGCCGAGTTCGAATCTATTAAGTCGGCGAAGGAGGATATTGCTGCTTCGGAGGCACAGGCGGTAGCTTTTCAGGAGGAGGCCGATCAGTATGATGCCTTGGAGAACGAGCTGAAGATTCTGAGGGAGGAGGCAGAGCAGATCCGGAGCCAGATGAGTGCTGTTCAGGTAACTCTAGAAGAGAAAGAAACCAAGAAGACTACCTTGGCCAAACAAGCATCAGATTCTGCTCGCCTCAGATTTGAGGGCTGCAAGGAGCAGATCCGGGTTGTCCATCCTGAGGTTCCTTTGCAAAGCCTGGGACCTCTGCCATGATATTTTTGAAGGAAAAATAGTGAAACCTCGGGTCAGGACTTCTTTGGATGAGGCTGAGGTAGTCGTCACTCCCCTATCATTGTCAGAAGAAGAAGAAGAAGAAGAAGAAGAAAAAGATTAGGCCGACTCTGATTCTTAAAATGAACCTCGGTTCGTTAGTAGTGATTAGCTCTTGTCTTTTTCTTTTGTTGTTAATGTAGATACTTTTGATGTAAGAATTCCAACTATAATGAAATATAAGTTAGTTTTTAACTAATTCAGCTTTTTGCTTTTCCGTGATTGTTACGTTTGCCTTTTCTGCGTTTATCTTTTCTGCACAGACGCTGGATCAAGCGATGCTCGCGTGGTGAGTTCAACGAGAGAGCACACTATAGCTGTAACAACCGAAATATAGCCAAAGTAAATAGGTGAGTAGGTTACCTCGATCTTTACTCTGAGGCCGCGGGGGGCCTCCGCCCGGCTTTCTGATGGAACATCGAGTTCTGACACCAAAGAGGTCTTGGTACCGGGATCGCTGTGGATCCGAGCCTTCACTTTGATCGAAGCCGCAAGGACTTCTTCCCCCGCCTTTTGGTGGAGATGAGTACCTCGAACACCAAAAGAGGAGGCGTAATTGCACGGGGCAAAAGAGGGGCGAAGCCGCAAGGACTTCTTCCTTCGTCGTCTGGTGGAGATGAGTACCTCGAACACCAGAGTGGAAGGCACAATCGCACGAGGTGAAAGAAAGGGTCGCGGTGGACCTGAGCCGTTGTGGGCCTCGCTAGCACCCCACAACGGAGAGTGTGAGCTCGGAATCGTGGAGCAGTTTCTTTGACGGCCTCGCCTCATCCCATCGTCCGCCGAGTGACCAGGGGAGAGGGGCATTGTGTCGAGTCGACAGCTTTGGTCGCCGATGTGCCTGTACGTTAGTAACGCCAAAAAATATAGGCAAGCAATAAAATTGACAAGAGTACTTCAGCAATCTTTTCTTCATTGCGAAATTGGAAATATTACATCATTATTGGTATTGTGAGGTGTAGGTACCTCATCGATTATCATATGTGTTCCACTTACTCTTTTCCCTCTTTAGCCAACTCCGATTTACGAGCCGCCTCTTTTTCGGCGTGCCGTTCTTCCTTTAGCCAAAGATAGTGGCATCGCCTTGTCGCTTCGCCGTCTACATGGATGGTCACCACTTCACCTTTTTTCGAGAAGAATTTCATTTTAAGGTGAACGGTAGACGTGACGTTGATAGCTGACTTTGATTTCCGAGGCGAGCATTCCCTCTTCTTGTCATCAGCCTTGAGGTATTGCTTCAACTTGCCTCGTTGAATGAGATCTTCAATATCATCTTTCAGGACTCGACAGTCCTCGGTGTCGTGCCCGTGGCTCCTGTGATATCAGTAGTATATCTTCTTGTTAGTGGTGTGTCTTTGCGGTATTGGCGCCGGCCATTTGACATCGTTGAATTCAGCATTAGCACATTCCTGGAGGATCTTGGTTTTTGACGCGTTCAAGGATGAGTAATCGGTGAACCTAGCGCCACTCCTTAGAGCTCGGGCCACCGTCTTTTTTGGATTTCTCCTTTGCTTCCTTGCCTTTTCCCGGGGTTGTGGTGGCGGTAGCTTCCATTGCGTTGTTGGACTCTTCGTAGTCGAAGTGGCATTTGAACTCGTTGATTTCAATGTATTCGATTTTTAGGACTCTCCTGAGGTCCATCAGTAGAAGATTCTTCCTTATGTGGACGGGTGCTAGTGATGCTTGAGGAATTGGGATGCGTTGGCCAAGACCAAATTGTCTTCCTACAAATTTCGAATGATAGGGCTCGATAGTAAGATAATTGTTAAGGGAGGAAGGCTTGACTCCTGCACCAAGGTCCCTAGCCACCAGAACTAGACTTCAGTTGACAGTCATTTGGTAGCTCTCGATGGTTTAGAGATCCACACGGAGGGGGTAGAAAATCCACGAGGGACTCATGTTCTTCTCTAACTTAGGAGACCAATCAAAGTCAACAAAGGATATGTCGAGCAGAGCCCTAAGAACCTCTAAATGATCCACAGGCAGGGGTGGCTCCGAAGCTAGATTCATCCCCAAGACTATAGGAGTATCAAAAGAAGACGAGAAGGCATCCACCGAGAAATTGGGGAAGTATAGTTGGGCCCACAATTGAAGGAACCAAATGGGACCCTTGACCTTGACATAGTGCCTATTCTCTTTGACCTACCTTAAAGGGCTTTCCACGCCTTTATTTAGGAGGGCCAAAAAGAAGGGACCTAAGACATAGTTGTGGCCTTACATCATAATGTGAATAAAGGGGGAAGTTCTTTCGTGACCCTAAAAGACTTGGTGCTCCAGAAGTACTTGTTGAAGAAGTACAGTAGGAAGGCAAACGTTTTGCCTCTGTCACTTCCCCTGCTGTCTTGGCGTTCCAGGGCATGAGGTTGGAAAAGGAGGAAGTGAAAGAGTAGTCTGGGTTAGTGCAAGAGAAGTTTGGGTCAGTACGCACCTCACGCCCGCTGACAGGGAGGCCAAGAATGCCAGCCATGTCGAGAACTGTAGGGGTAACGATCCCCTAGAGGAAAATGAAAGCATTGAGGGTGGTTGACCAAAAGATCAATAGGGCCAAGAGGACATTGAAGTTATTAGTGACTTCTATAGTTGACACCTGAATCATGTCATAGATCTCCCAAGATTGCCAAGGGTCGCCTTTGGCATCGAGACCCTCCTGGCCCACTCGGCATAGCCGGTAGAGCATTTTGGACATACCCTAAAGTCTTGGGGACGTTGTCGAATTTGAAGCGTTTGTCAAATTCATTGTAGCCTTGGCCAGCATTTGAAGTGCGGGGATGAAGTGTGGTCAATGTCTCCACCTCGGAGAGGGGACTGAAAGAAACTACAGGGGGAAAGATGGTGTTTGTTGGGAGGAAGACGTGGCTTGCTCGTGGTTAGACATGGTGTTCAAGAAAATCAGTGTTGATCGCGAGAGAAGAAGAATTGTAGGGATAGTTTGAAATTGCAAGGGGTTGAAGAGGTGAACAAAAACTATTGCGTGTTTGGTGAATTGGTTATTTATAGCTATAGGGTGCAATGATTACCGCCTTGGGAACCGTCACTGTGCCGCATCGATTTGAGGTGAAACGAGTCGTCACACGTCGTATCAATGATGTAACGGCTAGTCACCGTAAACGTTTAAATTTACAACTTGGTTTTAAGAATCATCAAAAAGTTTAAATAAATCCCTAAATTTTTGAAGTTTTTAAAGATCAATCCCTAAGGGTTTTCAATTTTTGTAGTTTGTTTCTCAAAAAAAAATTCAAATTTCATAAATTGGTCCTTAAAATTTTCAATTTTTTAAAAATTTCATTGTAAACAACTTTTCTTTTCATAAAAACGTTTTTACACCAAACTTTTGAAACTTATAAAAATCATCTAACATTCAATAGTTAATTACTCTATCCAAACAATTTTTTTTTAAATGAACAAAATTGAATTGAAAAATTTGAATTACTTCGAGTTTTAAATTCCTTAAAGTTTTGAATTAATTCATCCAAACGGACTATTAGAGCATTTGGTTTGTTTGGTGTAGTAACAACTTATTGTCCGAAAACACCCATGAGCACTTGGATGGTAAAAGTCACTCTCAGTTTAATCAAAGTTTTGGGTTCAAATCTAGTCTCAAGAATGTAGCAACATTAAAATTCTTGACAGAGAGCTTTGCAGCCTATTGTGTTCCTACCCGGCTCGAGAGATTAGTCTCTACAATTACGCGCACAGAGAATACCCAATTTAAAAAAAAAAAGTTATGGCCTGAAAATGAGTTTACATAAACTAAATTACGTCTTTTACGTCGTCTCACCCCTTTTTTTTATAAGCTAATTTTTTTATTATGGAGGCACTAAGGGTGCCTCAATTCGTTTACAATTATTATAATCGGTTGATACAAGAGATAGGACTATTGTTTCATTCCTCAAATTCTAATGGCACTTGTCTCACCCTTTGTTAGTTCTCTATGGTTTATAGGCTGAGGTTGTTATAAAACCAATGCCTAGTTGGAATGCGTGATAGTTTTGCTCCGAATGCATAATAAATTACTAAAAATATTTAATATTTAACTTTTAATTTAGAGTTATAGTGCAACTAATACTATATAATTTTATTTCACTTTTTTTCTGAATCCACATAAACTTGTCTTAAGTAGACATTCTCTTAATTTGACCTATAAAACATTTAGTTTTCTTTGATTTAGAACCCATTTATAGATCAATGTAACACATCTCAAGTAATAGTTTACTCACTCGCATTGCTTCGATAATGCAGGCTTCAAATTCTTTTTTTTTTTTTTGACCAAATCAGGGTTCAAATTCTAAAATAGATAAAACACATCATTGAGATCTATCAGAAAATTCTTCAACTTAAAATGTAACAAAGAAACCTAACTCTTCGCCTAAAACTGTACAATAAGAAACCTATTACTCATTTGTTACATGATGAAAGTTCTTTTTTTTTTTTAAGTAAGCAAGGTGTTAAACAACGATAACATTATTCACCAAGATAAAAAGTGGCACATGCATAACACTTTTATTTCATATCTCTTCCAAAATTTGAGAGCTTGTATATATATTTTTTTCCCTTCCTTTCAGAACATCTGTCAAAGCCGCGCATATTTGTTGAAGGTACGAAATTATCTTAAAATATTGTTTAAATTGAATTTGTTTTGGTTGTTGATAATATAGAAACTTTTAAAATAACTCCATATTTAAATTTGATTGTTTTCTTCGTACGTTAATTTGCGCCACCTGAGTCCACCATGAAGAAGACTTTAGATACAATGAACCATTATACTTGAATCCGCTCCCGCTCCCGCTTCCCATCAAGCCAAACCTCGTCCCCGATACCACTTATTGGAGAGTCCTAAGGAGCTAGAGGAGTAAGAACAGGGGCTAATGACCAATACCACCAAAAAACCACATCCACCAAAATCCTTTAGACATTAGACATGTATTTGCAATGCAATCTGGCTCGAAAGTTTGTTGGAAAAAAGTATTATATTACCTTGGTCTTACATTACTACCCTCTAAAAATAAGTTTCATCTTCGAAACTTAAGGCAAGAGTAATAACCAACTACAACAATTTGTAAGATTTTCTGTTCCATCCAACATGATTGTGTCTAATATTAACAAGAGATTAGGAGAGTGATCAGTTCCTCAATTTGTTAATAGATAGTCAGTAACCATGGTGGTGACATAGACCATTTTACCCTAACCGTAATATTTATCTCTACAACTTCTACTCGTGATTATCCTGAGGCATAAGGGATCAAAATTTTTTCGCAAAGTACACTAAGCTTCTATAAATGCTCCAATCACTTTGATCTCGTCGCTGTAGCACAATATATTATCTAACTCCATCAATAACTTCCAACATCTTTAGTAACCTTCCATTGACACATAACAATATCACTTCGGTCGGTTGCCCCCAACATAATGTTCCTTTAGCACTCTTGTTCCATTCTTTAATAACATGCTTCGACAAAATTTCAACTTGAATTCTCCTTAGAGATTACAATATACTTGTTACCTCTCAATGAAACCTTGAAACTTCACAAAACATCATACAACACCACTCTTAAGCTTACATAAATCATATTGTCATACATTGAATCCAAGCAATGTCAACACACTATCTGAACTTCCACGATAGTCCATCACATTTCTTTAAAATGTCTTCCAAAAGTTTGTTTAATTACTCAAAATCCTTTCGTCCACGAATGATATACGATACTTAGTGTTGACTTAGACTCTCAAAATCTAATGTGGGGATCTCCAACATAGGATGGATCCTCGTGTCTCGGTTTGTCATTGTGCTTTGAATACTCCATTAAGTCGGCGTTACGATTAAATAACTTCCAAACAACCTTATCGTGTGGTACATCGTCTTATAAAGATAGTAGTTCCACCGTCTTGATTTCAATTATAACCACCTTTTCCCAATTTAAATAATTATTTTCCTTATTCTTAGTTTATTTCGCCATAAAATTCTTTCGATTACTATTTTGACCTTCATTTTGATATGTCAAAACTACAACATTTCATCCAGTCGTTGAGGCTCTACATCTAGGTTTCATGATTCCAATAAAAGTCGACTTAAAATTCCATATTAAAATCCAACTTCTCCAATTCACACTTTATCAGTCAATTACTTGGTTTGTGGTCTGAGAAAATCTCAAAACAAAAATTTCGATCAAAGTGGCTACAATCCTCATCAGTGCGTTTCTTCCTCAGCCTTTGGCCATTGGTTCCTTAGCCAAGCCATCTTGTAGTCGAGGCACCAACTGAGTCTCACCTTTCCATGGTTCACTTTATCATCTCATCGGCACCTAGACCCCTTTGATATATTCCTCACACTCTCAACCTGAGCCTGGAACCACAATTATTTGTATGTGAAATAGTTGTTTTTTGCAAACCTCTGATGTCTTTATGACTCACATTGCCCTCGCTGTAGCCTTGACATCTTTTTCCCTCGGCCAACAACTTAAATAATTTTGGGTGTTAACAATAAGTGAGTTTGGCTTGAACCAAAATGCATTAAATAAAACAATAGTTTGCTTACAAGACTAGGAGTCAGTGTCGAATCTTTATTAAAATCAAAGTAAGTTGTGTTGTAGCTTGTACAGAAAAAAGTTTATAATTTGCTACTTTTATTATTGTTGAATTATAGTCTTTTACATATTATCTTATGCTTATTCGTTTGACTACCATTTATTGCATGCAGATCTTATACTTGGGTTTGCTAAAGGTAATATTAAATATTTAATTTTATGGCATTTACTTACACTTCTTTGTTTTTATTTTTGAATATTAATTTTCTTTATAACTATTGTCCACTTTTTTTGTCAAAAAATAAACATTATCTGGTAGTAACACTAGCATAGTTAAGGAATACAGTTAAATTGGACTACACTGGTAATAGAGCGGCGTAATTTTTGTATGTGTAGTAATTTAGACTTTTAATGTCCGTTTGTTAACAACCGGCGATACAAGAACCTTTTAAATGCTTAAATTAATTCACCAATAGAGGACTTTTTAAAACAATCCAATATATTTTGTAAGGCTCTACTACATTTCAAGCAATTGCGCTTTAAGCCCTCGTGACACATGTGTTTGATTTTTTTATAGCAAGCAATGGAAACAACATGCCCATTATTACTCTGAGTGAATTGCCACATTGAAATAAATCACCAAATTAATTTTTTAATCATATTTTAGAATAAAATTAATTTAATTATTTTCAGAGACACGGTGCATATGACAAGAAATTAACTTACTAGCTACTAGAGTATGAAAATAATAAAAATAAAATAGCACATACTTGGAACTTACAAAGGCATAACCTTTGTCCCAAATTAGACATTCTTTGATACACTTCTCGGGAAAACTAACAAACATGCACCCACTTTAGGCATATATAATGGCACTACAACCTTGACAAGATTCTAGCCAAAACATAAAATGAATATAGATTCAACATAAAACATAAAACAAACCAACAGAATAGGTCCAACATAAAAGCGTATATTGTCATCAACCTAAAACGAATGCATGAAACATTAAACATAATATATATATATATATATATATATATATATATATATATATATATATATATATATATATATATATATATATATATATATCCCTAAAACCTAAAACTTATATAGTTCTTGCCATCAACCATAAAATGAATTAACAAAACCCTAAAGAGAATATGTATCAAAGGAACTAATCTTGCAAACAAGAATGAAACAAAAATCCACTGGAAAACTGTGTATATTGAAAAAGAACAAGACCTCCACTATAAAATTAAAAAAAAAAGATCAATTAAAGTAATGTCGTAAAACAAGTCTGAAAAGAAAAAGAGAAAAAAGCAAAAAACAAAGAGATGAATTATTTTATGTAGAAATTATTTAAGACCTATAGAAATTGAAATAATATTTTATAACCACGTTGTAACAAGACTAGAGAGATTGGTTTTCAAATATATATAAATCTACAAAATAATAGGTCTTTTAGGGTTAATATAATATTAAAAGTCATTATATTGCTCTAAGTGATGTTGAACGCCTTTTATAGATATGTAGCTATAGTCATTGTTGCATTCTCTGAGACTATTTGACCTGTTGAAATCTGGGTCTCTCAAGGGAGACAACTACATTATATGCAATTAAGTGGTACAATGAATCACGCTGTAAATTTGCTTTTTCCATACACCAGTACAGATGTTGATGTGTACTATTAGAGCTTTTCGAAAAATTTGACAATATCTTTCTTGCCACTTTCTGAAATATTATATCTATTTCGATTTATTCCTACCTCATACTCAAAATGAATGCCATTTAATATGAGTTATTGCCTTCCGATAAGAAACATTATTAGACGAGAGAATAACAAAAGGCATAATTACAGTTTCGGTCCTCCTATTAAGACCAACTGACAATTTTAGCCTCCAAACTTTAATTCACGAACTTAGTCCCCTTGATTTTTCAATTTCTAAAATCAGTGCACTCCTTAATTTGCTCGATCATTTTGCTGACTTAATGCTCATTAATGCTATGTGGATGACACGTAGGACTTCCACGATCGATGGATTTTAAAATTAAGAGGTATTATTATTAATTTTTAATTAGGAAAACCAATTCCAACTTCTTCATCAATACTCATCCGATGTTCACGAAGAATCCTAATCCTAATACTTTTTTTTTTTGAAATCCATCCTACCAGTCCTGCATGTCACACACGTAGGATTAATGAGCCAAAAGTCAGCCTTATGTTTGAGTTAATTAGGGAGGGGCGCTGATTTTAGGAAAGTTGAGACCAAAATTATACAATTTACAATTTATAGCGATTAAACGTGAAAAAAAGAAGATATGAAACCAAACTTGCCAAATCAAGTAATTGGGCCTCAAAATCACTAAAATTAAAATTGAATGACTAAAATTATTAAACTAAAAAAGTTTGGAGACAAAAAAAAAACAATTAAACCTTTTCCTTTTCAAATCCATGCAATGATTTTATTTTTTATATATATCCTAAACAGGTGCAGGACAAATAATAGGTGTTAAAGTATATAACGCTATCAAGGACATTTCAGATTTTGATTTTGATATTGAGATAGAAAGGGTAACTGGGAATCTCTTCCTACCATTCTTTCTTGTCAGATCTACACTGGGCCTCATAGTTTTCTTCTCTCTATTGACATATACGTGTCGAAGAAGACATATTTCAATTTACGAAAATATTGAAGTTTTTCTTCAAGAGAACACCCGATGCCAATAAGATATTCTTATCTGAGATTAAGAAGATGGTCGGGAATTTTAGTGAAAAGATAGGGGAAGTAGGTTTTGGATGTGTTTATAAAGGAAAGCTACGCAGTGGGCCAATTGTGGCAATAAAGATATTGGGAAAGTTAAAAGGTAATGGACAAGACTTTATTAGTGAAGTAGCAACCATTGGAAGAATACACCATTCCAATGTTGTGAGACTTATTGGATTCTGTGTTGAAGGACCAAAACGTGCTCTTGTTTATGAATTCATGCCAAATGGGTCTCTTGATAGATATATTTCTTCCAAAGAGAATGCTATCTCTCTAACTCATACGCAAATGTATGAGATATCACTTGGAGTCGCTCGTGGGATTTCTTATTTGCATCAAGGATGTGACATACAAATTTTGCATTTTGATATCAAGCCACACAACATCCTTCTTGATGACAACTTTGTCTCTAAGGTTTCAGACTTTGGTCTTGCAAAGCTTTATCCAATTAACAATAGCGTTATCACAATGACTGCAGCAAGAGGAACAATTGGTTACATGGCTCCTGAATTGTTCTACAAAAACATTGGAGGAGTATCCTATAAAGCTGATGTGTATAACTTCGGAATGCTTTTGATGGAAATGGCAAATAGAAGAAGAAATTTAAATGCACATGCTGCAGATTCTTCAAGTCAACTTTTCTTCCCTATTTGGATTTACAATCAATTAGTTGAAGAAAAGGAGATAGGTATATTGGATGAAGTAACCAATGAGGAAAAGAATAATGTGAAGAAGATGTTCTTAGTTGCATTATGGTGTATACAGTTAAGACCAAATGATCGTCCTTCAATGAAAAAAGTAATAGATATGCTTGAAGGAAATATTGAGAACATTGAAATGCCTCCAAAGCCTCTTCTTTATCCAAATGAAATAATTCAGGGAGATCTTGATGTTAAATCTGATGAAACGCTATCAGACACTAGTGCTACCTTTTCCAGTTATATCGAGGAATCAATCGAGCCTTTATTGATAAACTCTAGTTGAAAGCTTTTGCTACTTTGCTTTCACGTACACTTATATTTCATATTTGTTTCGTGACGAAATAGATAGACATTTGCTATTTATGTTTTGTGAACTTTCAATACAATTGAAGAAACTCAAGATTATTTGTCTTAGCTGCAAGTTTAATCCCTGTATTTGCCCCATTCATATTTTTGAGTGTATGGCCATGATGCAATGTTAATTAACGAAAATAATTTGCAAACAATACAAAATTGAATTTAAAAAAAATGAATTATCACTCAAGATGTATTTTGACTTGATGTTTGATGAGTTGAGTAAATTCCATGATGCGTTGGGTTAAACAATTGATGCGTTGTAATTCACGTCACTTTAAAAAAAGAGTTTAAAGTATGCTAATGGTTAAAATAGATGAGTAGGTTAACCCAGGGGTGTGGTCGAGCGGTTGGGGTTCATCCTCCATTAACCAAGTGTCGAGGGTTCCACCATCGCCTTGCGTACGGAGCAACTTTAAATTATTGGGCCAGTTGTCCCACCCTTCAAGGTGCCTACAATCCAGCGAGGGGATTAATCACTACGTTTGGCAGTAGATACCCTGGTCTTGATAGAAATCAACTGAATCATTGAAGATACAACAAAAGATCTAACCGATTCTGTTAGAGAGAATTTGTGTGAAATATCATTGTGTTAACTGAATGGTGCAAGAGTCTATTACAAGTTTATATACTAGACTCATGGTTGCCTGGTCAACGCCAAGTCAGCAACAAGGGGGCAGTCAACAATTTGCCTAATCATTTACAAAACTAGCTATAATGCTAATGTACATTTCTATTACTCCCCCATCAAACTTGAAGTTGGGTGAGTGTAATGAACCACTTTAAGTTTGAATCTTTGTTCAAGGAAGGCAACAACTGACAGTGGCTTCGTAAGAGAGTCTGCTATGTTGAATGACGAGCTTCTTGGCTGCTACTTTCTCACGCACAAAATGTATATCAAGCTCCAAATGTTTTGTTCACGCATGAAGAATAGGGTTGTGTGAAAGCATCACAACACTCAAGTTATCACAGAGAAGGATAGGTGCTTGTGTGTTGATTTAGAGTTCACGATGGAGAGATTGACCCCAAAGAAGATCAGTTGTAGCGTTAGCCATGCCACGGTATTCAGCCTCGCCTTTGGACCAGGCCCCAAGAGAACGATTTCTTGAGCTCTAGGACACAAGATTTGGACCAAAGAACAAACAAGAAGCAGATGTGGAACGCCTATCATCTGGATCACTAGCCCAATCAAGGTCAAAATAAACTCTTAAGAGAGAAAGGAACATCTCTGCTTGCTGGTTGCAGGAGTAATCCATAGTCAATGGTGCCACTGAGATAACGAAGGATACGTTTCATAGCTATCCAATGTGTATATGGCAATTCAGGTCTTGTTAAAGTAATATATTGTAGGGCTCCCACTAGAGACCGATACTGTGAAGGATCAGACATCACACCAGTCCCAATTTTGCTTAATTTGATATTGGCAACCATAGGAGTGTTCATTGGGCTACAAGACAACATGTTGGCACATTGAAGAAGGTCCTGAATATACTTGAACTAAGTTAGAATAGCAGCTCGACTTCGCAGATACTTAACTTCAATGCCCAGAAAGTATGCGGGCCTACCTAAATGCTTCATAGCAAAGTGACTTTGCAACTGCTTGATTAGCTTGTGCACCAATGTAGAGGAGGAACCAGTGACCAAGATGTCATCAACATAAACCAAGGCAAACAATTGAACACCAGAAACATTGTAAATAAACAGAGAGTGATCACACTTGTTGTGGTGGAAGCCCAATTTAATCAAAGCAGCATGGAGAGTTTCATACCAGGCACGAGGTGCCTGCTTCAAGCCATAGTGAGAGAAATGTAGCTTGAACTCCAGAGAAGAATAATTAACAACAAACCCTGGGGGTTGGTCCATATAAATGTCCTCAGTCAAATGTCCATTAATAAATGAATTGTTGATGTCAATTTGTTGAATGTCCCAATTGTAGGTGAGAGAAAGAGTGAGTACAATTCTGATGGTAGTTGGTTTTATAACTGGTGAAAAGGTTTCACCAAAGTCTTGGCCAGAAAGTTGATTGTAGCCTTTGGCTACTAGGCGTACCTTGTACTTGTTTATTAATCCATCTGGATTTTCTTTAACTCTAAACACCCATTTACAACCAAGTGTGGTTCTTCATAAGTGCCTCATATTCACACTTCATAGCTTGAAGCCATTGTGGTTGAGAGAGGGCATGTTTCACAGAAGTTTGAGCAATATGGGCAATAAGCAAGCGTGGTTTTAATTTGCCTGTTAATTTGGGAACGTGTGAACATTGACGGAGTGCTGGTGATTAAGGGTAGGATAAGAGCATAAGCAGGCTCAAGTGGTGCAGGATGAGTAGGGTGTGAAGTAGTAGCTGAGTTAGAGTTTGCAGGTGGTGTAGGCTTAGTTGGGTGTAAAGTAGTAGCTGAGTTAGAATTGGAAGTGGTAGAAAGTGTAGGTAAGTTAGGCTGGGAAGAGGTAGCTGGGATAGCTGATGGTAAATTGGGAGTGTCAGGGTCCAATGTGGGTAAGGGAGGGTTATGTATGGTCGGAGAAGATGATGGGGAGGGTAAGGCTGGTATAGGAAAAGTTGTTGCAGTAGGGAGTTTTGTGACTGATGTAGATGCAGCAGAAAACAGAGAGGGAAAAGGAAAATTGTTTTCATGAAATGTAACATCCTTAGAGTTGTAGATACGACCATTGGCACTTAAGCATTTGAAACCTTGTGATGAGGGGAAGGACCAATGGTCGTATCTACAACATCAAATCTACCAATGGTCATGCAATTGTTTACACACTCTTGACTATGAAATTGCAGCTTATTTCTATTGTAAGGAGTGAGGAGAGGGAAATAGGTGCGTCTAAATGAGCGAAGAGAGTTGTAATCAGGTGTTTTATTGTACAAAACTTGATAAGGAGAGATGTAGGTAGGTAGGTAAAGCAGATGAGGGAAGTCTATTTATGAGGTGGACAGTTGTGGTAAAACTATGATCCCAATAGGAGAAGGGCATAGAGGCATGAGTAAGTAAAGTAAAACCCATTTCAGCAATTTGTCTATGTTTTCTTTCAGCTGTGCCATTTTGGTGGGAAGTGTAGGGACATGTGAATCTGTGAGTGATACCTAAGGCTGTGAGGATAGGTGTGAATGGTTTGAATTCCCCTTGAATCTGACTAGATAGACTTAATAATGGGGGTGAATTGAGTTTGAACTAACTAATGAAATTGGTTAAAAGCATGGATGACATCAGACTTCTTTTTAAGTAAATAGAACCAAGTGTACTTTGTACATGCATCAACAAAAGCAATATAATATGAATAGCTACTACTAGATGGTGAGGGTGAAGGTCCCCGTAAATCTGTGTACAAGTTCAAAGGGTGTGTGATGTTGTGTAGTGGAAGGTGGTGAATGAAGGCGATGAGATTTACCAATGGATGCAATAGAATGATTACAATGAGTCAATACAGTTTTAATGGCCCTACTATTAGCATGACCTAGTCTATGGTGCCATATATGAAAGTTACAAGTATTTACTATGAGTGGAAGTAGTAGGTGGTACACTGGAAGTAGAGACAGAGTTGGTGAAGTTTGTTGTGGCTGCAAGAGATTTTAGTTGGATCACAGGGGCGAGAGTAGGCAGAAAGAAGAGTCCATCAGGTCCTCTTGAGCCTTGGAAGAGTGTTTGCTTAGAGACTTGACATTTAACAAGGCAAATTTGGGCATGAAACTCAAAGAAAACATCATTATCAACACAGAATTGTCCTACTGAGATAAGGTTACAGGTAATAGCAGGTACAACTATGACATTTTGATTGTAAAGTGTTTAGTGGGATTGTGTGTGGACTGTGGAGTATAGGTTAAGGTTACCATTACTTTGGATTGGGAACCCTTGTCAATTACCCATGTTCACCTTCTGTGAACCATTGTATAATTTACAGTCATGCAAATAATGTGAATTTTAGTGAAAGTATGAGAAGCACAAGTATCATCAACATAGTAACCTTGAGGAATTAACTCTGGATGCACATTGAAGAGTTCTACTGCAGAAGGATCAAAAGAAGTGTATGTTGCAAGTGCTTGAGGATTGGCAGATCCAGAAGTGGAGGCACCATTGGTGTCTTGTTACTGTGGCTTTGCTATAGGTGTAGTAGGTGTAGTGCCTGTGGTTGGTGTTGCTGGTGGAGTGTAGTTTACATTAAAGCGAAACCAACAGTCAAGAGCAATGTGTCCAAGTTGAGACCACACTTGACACTGAGGCCTGTTCTAACACCCTCAATTTTCTATGTAATTGCTTTTACGTGTTTTCAATTGTGTGTTTTCTCACGCTAGCGCGTGTGAATTTAGCCCCAGAATTTGTTTGTGTTTTCACCAAACCGAAAGTAGATATAGGACCTAATATATTATATTAGGTTGAGGTTTAATTTGCGTTCCAAAATTCCACCGGAATTTGGACGCGTTTTGGACCTGCCGGACGAAATTTAACCGCTTAAAAACTCTAACCATGACCCGAATGTGAAAATGTTCGACGTTAAGGTTTTTAATCGGCGATTAGAATAATTTAGTTAACATCCGATGCGATGTTAGTTCATAAAAACGCTAACTATCGCTTAACCGTATTATTCTAGTAGTATTTTAAGTAAATATCTAGATATTTTGACTATACTTAACCGTGAAGTTATCAAACCTATTTTAAAAAAAAAATAATAATAATACCATTTCCTCTCTCTGTTATATTCCTCACAGACTCACATATCCTCCTTCAAAAATTAAATTTCACTTGTTCTCACTCTCATCATCACTTCACTATTTCAAATTACTTCATAGTGTTTTTCAACCACCACTGAAGCAACTCACTCTTATTTTCTTTTACCTCTCAATGGATCATCCAAAGACTTGAGCTAGTTCCTTCCTTTAGCATTTGTTTCTACATCTTCAATAGAGCTCTAGTTTCATCTACCTTAGCTTTTGGGTAAGAATCAAACTTTCTTTTCCTCAGTTTTTTTTAACTGTATATATATTGATGCATGAAGAAGAGCTTAAAAGATGTTTTTTTTTTATATATGACTTCCCCTTGCTTAGATTAAAAACTTTATTCATATCTATAAATCATAATGGTGTGTAGTGTATTTCACCATCAGTTATTTGCCTTAATTAAGTTTTCTAAGAATACCTCCATAAAACATTTCTTGTAGTTTTAAAATAACATGATTTTAAGAGTAAAAGTAGTTAAACTTTGAGTATAAAATTAGTAGTTTTTTACTTAGGTTATTATTTCCAAGAAGCGTCGTTTTTTTTAGAAGTCAGAGGAAAAAAAATGAGCTTGATGATAAAGCAAGATGAAGTTTTGTGAGAGTTTGAATTTTTAGTAAAGTTTAAAATTTAGAGTCACCAAAAGTTTTCGTAATTTTCTCAGAGCACTTTCGATCGTCATAAAAATTGAATCTTTCATACAAAGGAAAAATGTATTTTTCGATTTTCAAGTGTTCAAATGATTTTAGAAACCGGATAAGGCGTTAGGGAAAGAAATATCGAGAACGGGACTAGTAGCTTATCACGCTCTAGTTACCACCCTTAAAACGAGTACTAGTATTGTAATCTGAGACCTTTGGACTTTATGTTTATGCGTTGAAGGTTTCGCGACAAGCTGGACCGGCCCTAGCTCGGATACCTCGCTACTCGGCGAACACGCTTCGTGGTGGGGAATTTACGCATAATGAGTTTTAGCTTCATGGGTGTTGTGTGATTGCTTGAATTGTCTCTTTGGATTGTTTTTGGTGATAATAATTGTAGTATTATTATGTGAGATATTATATTGAATATCCCTGTGATTGATTATTGTGAAGATGTGAATAGTGGGTGTTTGTCTTTGAATTATGCGTGTGTTGAGTCATAACTATTGTTATGACCAATTGTTTTGTAACTTGAGCTGAATTGGACTAGAGTAGAGAAATGGTAACGGTAAAAAGATAAAGGGAACGTAACATTTTAGTGACAGATCATGTGAGGTTTCGAAAAGAAGAAAACTGAATTTCGAGAGTTAATTAATAAGAAATAATCGATTTAAAACAGAATAAATATTTTAGAAAAAATTAAAAATAAACAAACTTTATGAAATAGCGTTTCAATTGTGAAAACCCGAATTTCTCCAACTGATTTTCGGTATAACCTCATTTGAACAAACACACTCGTATTTTGAAAATGAAACCTTAGGCATTTGAAAAATGGAAAAGCAAAGAGTTGATTTAAGAGTTGTTGGTTAACGATGAAAGTAAGTTAGTAAAGATAATTATTGAGTATTCTGACTTTAGAAAAGAAAAGCGTTTTCGAAAACTCAAAGTGGTACACTAAAAGAAAATCGCTGATTTGCCACAGACATTTCCGTCGCAAAAGGGCAAATTTCCGTGGCAAAACATCATTTGCCACAGACAAAAATTGGTGGCAAAAACGCTCGTCGCAAATCGTTTGCCACGGAAATTTATCCGTCGCAAATCCGTGGCAAATTTATCCATCGCAAATCCGTGGCAAATTTATCCGTCGCAAATCCGTGGCAAATTTATCTGTCGCAAACCCGTGGCAAATCCATCGCAAATTTCCGTCGCAAAGTCGTCGCAAATTTCATCGCAAATCCGTCGCAAAAATTAAAAAAAAATTAAATCATAATTTTAATTCTTCAACCCATTCTGCCCAAAATATTACATTCAATTTTTATTGCAAAAGCAAAAATTTAGTAATATAAAGAAAGATTGGTATTAAAAATCTAACATGCAACAAAGGAAAGGCTAATAATTGGAATCGTTTACTTTACATTTTGAAAGACCTCATGGTACACAACATTAGAAGTAAAAGCACAAGTTCACAAAACATAGAAATCGGAAAACAAAAATTAAAAGAACAGTAAAAGTCTCATATAACTGAGGTAAAATGAGATCACTCCTTGATCTTGACTTCTATTGAAATTACTTTTCCACAGCTTTGTTGTTCACCTTGAGTAGAAAGCACCAAATCTTGAGTAAGGTTAACAACAAATTGACTTGACTTATCTTATGATAAAAATCTTTCAACCTATATCAACTTCATCAACATCAAGAGAAATTAAGCCTGCAGAATATTTGCTAAGGGGCACATTATTTATAGCCACCAACATCATGGTACAGAAAATTATCATGCAGACTTATCAACTAGACTAAGTCCACACACACCTTTGACCAAAAGACAAGTTTATGTTTTAATTTACACAATCAGGCAAAGATAATGGGACTCAGTAGTGTTTCCGTTTCAATCAATTCAGAAGCTTAAAAAGTTAAGCATAATGGCAAAGATAATGGCATTCATTGGCACGTGTAAGATGGGTTCTCAAGTAAAAAGTATAAGTTAAGGAAGAATGAAAATTAATAGAACTAGATACTATTTGACAGATAATTATTACCATCTTGGAGAGCAGCCATGACCTCTGAATCAGAAAATGCCGACATCAGTTCAGGGTCCTGAAAGACATGTCAAGAAACATTTAACATCAAGACCAAACACGCGAGTATGTGTTAGTGCTTTGACCTTAGTGTGATGTGAAGATGTTCACTTGAAGAAATTACCTGCTGCATTAACTTGGCAAAATCTACAAACAAAGCCTTGCGTCTAGACTCATCAAATATTTTATCCAATGTAATGTCTTGTAAAGCCACTAGAGTTGTTTCCAACATGTCAAGACCAGCCTGGTTTGCAAACATGAACACAGGCACTGACTGCAATACCAAACAGAACACATAAACCTTACAATTAAAGGATTATCACTACACAATTCCAAATTCCATTGCCAAAACCTCATTACATGCAAAAATCAAATGAACCATAGAGGAGATCATGCACATACCTTCATAGAACAGCATAAAATAGCATCCTGATGATGCCACAAATTTTTCAGTTCCATATCGCTTAGAAGAGAATCAGATCTCAGCAGTTCCGTCCCCAAATGATAACTGCTTTCAGATAAAAGATATTGAAAGAGACATGAATAGGAGCACATGTTAGCTACATTTAAAATAAACATTAACTAGAATGATTAATCAGATAGTAATGTGATCCATTTATCACAGATACAAGCATGATAGAAAAAAATCACATTCCAAACCAAATAATTCTCAATCCACTTGAGATGGGAAAGTTAGCATGGACAATGCACATATTAGGCTAAATTGGTTTGCAGTTTTAAACATATAATTGGACCCAAACATACTATTCACAGTAAAACTTCAGTTACTTTGGGGCCAAACATAAACTTGCAGTTTTTCAACTACAAACCAAACATGCACTTAACTAGTAGACTCTTGGAAATATGAAAGAGACATTAGAGATGCGTGGAGACTTGCCTATAACTCTGGCAGATCCATTGTGCTAGGGTTAGGGCTTCGGGAGTGCCGGGAGAGAGTTTTGCTCCAACAGCCGGGTTCATACCGGATGGGGATATAGCCATGGCAACTGTCTGCACGGAAGAAATTACACTACGGACATACTGGCGTGCCATGGCTGCTACATTATCCTGCAGACTGCTCTCAAAAGGAAACTGGAAGGCAATAGTCAACACTGATCGATTATTGGGAGATGATGATGCATCTCCAGCGGTGTGATTTACTGCTGGGCCTACTTCAAGACCAGATGTCAAATCCAAGGTTCGATTGGCTGTCAGCATGGCCTTTTTATCACCCTGAAACTCAATATTTATATCACACATTAATATTTTTTTGACTGGATTATCACATCAATCTAATTACTAGGCTCCACATTCGAACAACAATACCAGTTTGAGAAAAATCAAATACAAAGAAACAGGACTCAACTGGTTGTGAATCCAACGGGATACTGCGGAAACCAGATGGCACCAATGGAGCATCGTCTGGGAACATTTCATCAATTGGAGCAAATATGAGTTCAGCACAAGCCCCCGCAGCATTCTCATCAATACCACTACATAACTGTTAAAATAAGAGTAATAATAATCATGATGATGACGATGACAGCAAAAACTAACAAAAAAAAAGAGGAAAAAAAAGTTACTTAGTACTTGTCATCATATTCTTATGTACAAAACTATAAGACTAGACAAAAATGAACTATAGATGAAGTGCATCCTTAGGGAGCAAAAGGATGTCCAAGACCTCCCGGTGGGCACAAGTAATATAATAAAACAGGTAGAGAGAGTTTCATGCATTGGATAACATTTTAGGGCATTTGTGGCGAGGCTTACGAAATGGGCAAAGCCTGACGGATATTAGGGCCAAGTTTGCAAAACACTAGCCCAAAATTTCATCTAGTCCATCACAAAGTTCATTGGCTCTGTTTTCTATGTACCTAAGATCATCCACCACTCTTAATGTCCACTACATATCTTTCCTTCCCAAAACATATAGTAGACAGGTGCAAACGTTACAATATAATGACAGCTCTAGTCCATAGATATGTCATGAATTCTTATGACACAATTTTCTAGTATTGCAAGCTATCCTTTAGTATTGTGTATAACAAATCTCCATTTGTCCAAGATCTTTGCCCCAAAATATTGAAACCTTGCAAAAATAGCAATGTTGTCCCAGAGATGATGAATCAAAATTTGACCACATTCAGCTCAAGCAAAATGAATAGAATATAATGCAGATAATATTCTACATTTCAACAAGAGTCAGATGAAGCACCTGTAAGAGATGAATATCTCTAGAAACAAAGGTATCTTCTTGAGCAAGAGACTGACATTCAAGGCGGATAACTTCTAGCATCTGGAATTTTAACACAAATCAGTGTGAATGTTACTTGAAAATATGTGTTTAACCTTTAGAGTGATCTCGCGATAGATGGTTGACATTATTGTAGTGAAAAGCATAAAAGGTACACACATGTACACCAAATCTTAGCCCAATTAAAATATGCATCTACCATCTAAGAAACAACAAAAAAATCAAATGTCGAGCAAGCCAAAATTTACGATGGATCTATAATAGAAATAAATATGCACTTATATCGTGCCTACGTAAGTGCATACCTCTTCATGTTCAATTGTATGTCCAAGAGGCATCATTACTTGATTGCCGGTGAACCTCAAAGCCCTCATTCCGGGATAGGCATAGGAGCGTTTTAAGTGATGCGGCACAATAGGCATCAACATTAAAATCAGCCCACTCCGGCGATGTTCTCTCGAGCGAACTAAAAGCTGCGGGAGGATGTTACGCAAGAAAAGAAGAGTGAAAACTTGCCATGTAACATCTCAAAGATGTTAATGTTATAATACAAAAGAACCATTTAATACATCATGCCAATGGGTTTTCACTCACTTGAAGTAACATTGAAGCTTTTTTGTGAGAGAATTCCTCAAGGAGTGGATGACTTCTGTCGCATTAGAAGTACCACTTGAAATTCTTGGTTGAATTAAGCGCAATAATAACATCCTCGGCACCATCACGGTTCAATACGGACCGGCCATCATCATTGAATCCATTGCGGCATCATTGAAGCCTCTGCGCAAGAATGATGCATCAATTTTCCACAAGTACAACAGATCATTTTCTAACAAACAAATGAAATAGTTTTCAAGAGAAGAAATCATTCCATGTTGCCTACCTACTCAACCTTTGGCTAAAAGTTCTCGAGCAGCGGGTTGCCTACCCAAGCTATATGTCACTACGCGTAATTGTAAAAAGAGATCGCCACCTTTAGTAGCGTTTATAAAAACGCTACCCATTTTAATAACACGCTACACCATTAGTAGCGTTTTAAAATAAAACGCTACCAATTAGGTAACACGCTAGATGCGGATCCTAGCGTTTTTACTTAAAACGCTAGCAAATTAGAAAACACGCTAGACAGATCCTAGCGCTTTTATTCAAAACGCTAGCCAATTAGAAAACACGCTAGATAGATCCTAGCGCTTTTATTCAAAAGCGCTAGGTATTTAGAAAACACGCTAGATAGATCCCTAGCGTTTTTTATAAAACGCTAGGTATTTAGTAAACACTCTAGACAGATCCCTAGCGCTTTTATTCAAAACGCTAGGTATTTAGAAAACACGCTAGATAGATCCCTAGCGTTTTTAGAAAACGCTAGGTATGGTTAAATAATATTTTTTTTGTTTCCTATTGAGCTACTTCCTTTCTCAGCTAACACTCTCACCCAGAAATGCAAAATCACTCACCCAGAAACGCAAAACCCTAACACCCTAACTCAAATTAACATCATCTCTCTCAAGGAAAATCATCTCTCTCGGTGAACATCATCTCTCTCACTCGGACAACATTGGTGAGTTTTTGTTCCTTGCTCTGTTTCTTGTTAGATATTAATTGTGGGTTCTAGTTTAGAAATATATTAGTTTTGTCACTTGTGCACACTAGACTCTTCTTTTTTTACCACTAGCCTCCTCTTCTTGTTAAACATAAATTAATTATTTGGAAGACTAGACTATATGGTTCCTTTGTCTTGACCAAAGGACCGAGAATAGAAATAGAATATGATATAGATATAGCTTGGGAAAATAAGGAGTGGATTTGAAAAAATTTTAAAAGAGGAATTTTTGTTTGTTTTTATATGAATTGATTCTTCATTATATTCGAATTGCTTGATGGGTCATATGTTAAAGTTCTCTTCTCGGGATTTTATTATAAATATAATTTGGAAATTATGGATAGAAATTGGATGTCGCCAATAAATGCGTCCCAAGGAGTATCTTATTTGGAGTGGATTATTTTGTGAAATGTGTCTTTGTTGAGCGTTTAGGGACTTCTAGTGGTATGAAATGTCCTTGTTTAAGGTCTTTGTTATGTAAAATCGCCATCTATGAGAGGAGTTGGTACGACATTTAAAGGCGAATGGAATTGATCAAAGTTACACTTGTTGGATAATGCGGTGAGAAAAAAGGTGAATCTTCAAATATGAATGATATTAGTAAAGAGATATGCGCCACGGTTGACACGGAACACATTCATTTGATGCGAACGAATTTGAAGAGATGGCAAAGGTGGTTGAAGAGGATCTTAATGATTGTCTGAAATGTTTGAGAAGTTGATAAGCGATGCGAGAGACACCATTGTATGCGGGTTGTAATGAATTCACAAAATTATTGGTTTGTGATCAAGTTGTATAACTTGAAAACTCGCCACGGATGGACGGATAAGAGCTTTACCGATTTACTCTCACTTACGAAAGAAATGTTGCGAATGATAATGTGCTTCCTTCTCGGACGTATGATGCAAAGCAAATGTTGGGGTCTATTGGCTTGAACTATGAGAAGATACACGCTTGTCAGAATGATTGCATTTTATTTCGGAATGAACATGCGTTGTTAAAGTCGTGTCCTAAATGTAATGCACCATGGTATAAGAAGAAAGAGTCCGCTCCACAAAAGGTGTTGTGGTATTTTCCTATAATTCCTCGATTTAGGCGCATGTATCGTAGTTCGGAAGATGCAAAACACTTGACATGGCATGAGGATGAAAGGATTAAAGATGGTATGCTACGACACCGGCAGATTCTCCGCATGATGGAAAAAAATCAATATTGAGTATCCTAATTTGGGGATGACCCGAGAAACCTACGCCTTGCATTGTCTGGCTGATGGATTTAACCCATACGGTATCGAGTAGCTCCCACGATACATGGCCCGTGATTTTGGCGATTTATAACTTCATGCCGTGGCTTTGCATGAAACGCAAATATATGATCTTTGTCTTTGTTAATTTACAGGCCCAAACAACGAGGAAATGATATTGATGTATACTTGGCTCCTTTAATTGAAGACTTGAAGCAAATGTGGGAGGCGGGGTAGAGGTGTATGATGGGTTCAGAGAAGAAAGTTTCACCACGAGGGCTATGATCTTTGGCACAATTAACGACTTTCATCGCATACGGCAATCTATGCAGGTACAGTAACAAAGGCGGTGTGCATGCCCTATATGTGAAGATAACACGATTGGATGTGGTTGGAACATGGTAAGAAGAATATCTATCTTGGTCATCGTAGATTTTTGCCATCAACTCATCACTATCGATTGTGGAGAAAGGCATTTGATGGGAATACAGAAACACGTAGAGAGCTCCCCGCCTTTGTGAGGCGAGCAGTATTTGAAAAGGTGGAAGATTTGAACATTAAATTTGGGAAGCCTTTTGCGGGAGAGATTGCCAAACGGGGTGGAAGAAAAAGTCGATTTTCTTTGAGTTGCCATCTTTGGAAGTCATTATATGTAAGGCATTTCATTGATGTGATGCATGTTGAAAAGAATGTCTTGAAAGTGTCATTGGTACCTTACTCAATATGCCGGGTAAGACTAAAGATACCATCAACTCAAGGTTGGATTTGGTTAGTATGGGTTTGAGACCTGAATTGGGTCCCAGTAAAGAAGGGTACACGTACATATATCTACCTCCAGTGGCTCATACTCTATCTAGAAAGGAGAAGACTGTCTTTTGTGAGTTTCTTCATGGAGTTAAAGTTCCGGAGGATACTCTTCAAATGTGGCGACTCTTGTATCGATTAAAGACCTCAAGTTAAAGTCTCTAAAGTCCCACGATTGTCATGTTCTCATGGAGAATTTGCTACCCATTGGTATACGATCCATTTTGCCTAAGAAAGTGCGTCAGACCTTAACCAAACTTTGTTTATTCTTTAAGGCGATTTGTAGTAGAGTGATTGACCCTGGAAAGTTGCCAACATTGCAAAGAGAAATTACTGTCACTTTGTGTGAGCTTGAGATGTATTTCCCACCTTCCTTTTTTGACATAATGATTCATCTAATAGTTCATCTGGTTAGAGAGACACAATTGTGTGGCCCATGTTACATGAGATGGATGTATCCGTTTGAGCGTTACATGAAGATATTAAAAGGATATGTGAAAAACCGATCACGACCGAGGGTTGTATTGTTGAGCGCTACATAGTTGAAGAAGGCTGTTGAGTTACGTGACCGCCTATCTATCTAGTCTTGAATATTCGTGGGATTGCCAAGGTCTCGTCATGCGGGGAAGGATTAGTAAAGGGATGACAGGAAATAAATTAGTGATGGTATCAAGGAAAGAACTAGAGCAAGCACACTTATACGTTCTTCACAATGATAGTGAGGTTGATTCATATGTTGCCAAGCACAAGGAGATTCTTAAGAGTCAATTCAGGGAAAGAAGCAAGTTTGGTTAGCAAAAGAACACAATAGGAGTTTCATAGTGTGGCTAAAACATCACATTGATGGTGAGTGTGTTTGAATCCTACTTGATTTCAAAAAGATTGAGATGGTTAGCAAAAGGTCCAAATATACATGTCTTCTCTTACAATGACTATCTAATGAGCGAGTGCACTTTCTATACAAAAGAACAAGATGATCGAGTAAAATGCAAAATAGTGGGGTGACTCTTGTAGCTCATTCTATGCATGCATCCAAAGTGCAAAGATAGAAATCCCATATATGCGAATATGTCTTACTTTGGCTTCATTGAACACATATGGGAGTTGGATTACAATATGTTTTGAGAGCACGTGTTCAAATGTGAATGGGTTGACAATATCTTGGTTTCTGATTGATGAATTAGGGTTCATGCGGGTGAATTTCAACAAGTTAGGATATAAAGATGAACCTTTTATTTTAGCATCGCAAGCTCAACAAGTGTTTTATGTCACCGATCCGATTAATATCAATTGGTCTATTGTTCTATTGGTGACAAAAAATTTGTGTATAACAACGATGATGATGAAGCACCCGATGATGTTGGTGTTGAGGGCGACCCGTTCTTGAGAACATCGAGAACCAATAATAGGGAAAATACTTCTATAGAGGATGTTGTATATTTTAGAAAAGATCATAATGATGGAATTTTTATTAAATCGGAAAAAAATACCAAGACGCGAATTGCAAACAAAATTTTATCTAGGAAAAGGAAAAGGTAATATAGACTTAATGATTTTCGTTATTTTTATTAATAGATAATTATTATATTGTTTTTGTAAATTTAACAATAACATGGATTATGTTATATTGCAGTCGGATGGCATCACTTAGTGATCATGAGATCTAGTGGTCAAGGCAGTAGTCATTTATGTTATATATGGTATAGCTTTAATTTGTAGCTACTTTTGAGTTTCATAATGTAAGTTACTTATTATGTTGTATGATTTGTAAACAAAAATATCTATTAATAGGTTGAATTTTGTGTGTATCTATATATTGGATTGTAATGATATTGGCTGAATTTTGTTGGAATGATATTTGATGAATTTTCTTTGGAAGGAATGAATTAATAGGTTGTAATTAAAAGGGAGAATAAACAAAAATAAAAAAATAATTAAAAAAATGGGTCAATAGGTAGCGTTTTAGAGTGAAAACGCTAGAAATGAAGTTAAAAATTCATTCAATACCTAGCGTTTTAAAGTTAAAACGCTAGGAATTGTAAAAGAGGAGCTAGAGGATCCCTAGGCGTTTCTAAAACGCTAGGAATGCTAATAAAGGTGCTATAGCATCCCTAGCGTTTTTAAAGAAAACGCTAGGAATGCTATAGCACCTTTTTACTAGCATTCCTAGCGTTTTAACAAAACGCTAGGAATGGTAAACACGCGCTAGTTGATCCCTAGCGTTTTACATAAAAGCGCTAGGAATGCTAGTAAAGGTGCTATAGTATCCCTAGCGTTTTACATAAAGCGCTAGGAATGCTAGTAAAAGGTGCTATAGCATCCCTGGCGTTTTTCTGACGCTAGGAATGCTATAGCACCTTTTACTAGCATTCCTAGCGTTTTCATCAAAACGCTAGGAATGGTAAACACGCTGCGCTAGTTGATCCCTAGCGTTTTATGTAAAAACGCTAGGAATGCCCCTTAAAATTTTTACAAAGCGCGCCTCTCATCTCCTCACACACTCACGTACAACCCCGAACTCATCTACCTAACTTTTCTCCACGAACAACCCGAACTCATCTTCGTTCATCTTCGTTCATCGTACCTCTTCGTTCATCTTCGTTCATCACCGTTGCACATTTCGTTCATCTCCACGCACAACACTGGTTACCCATTTCTTTCATCTCCACGCACAACCAGGGTTACCCATTTCGTTCATCTCCACGCACATTTCTTAGGTATGGATTTTCTTTTTCTCACGATTGTATTGTACATAGATTGCCACCTTTGCTTGCATGTTAGTTATAACAATGTTTCGTTATTGAACAAAAGATTTGATACTAGTCTGTACATGGCTTCTAGGTTACTCTTACTCTAGGTTTACTCTAGGTTACTTAGTGCATGTTAGTTATAACAATGTTCTGTTATTGGCATTTTGAACAAAAGATGAACTCTTGATACTAGTCTGTACATGGCTTCTAGGTTACTCTTACTCTAGGTTTACTCTAGGTTACTTAGTGCATGTTAGTTATAACAATGTTTCATTATTGGCATTTTGAACAAAAGATGAACTCTTGATACTAGTCTGTACATGGCTTCTAGGTTACTCTAGGTTTACTCTATGTATGTTTACTCTAGGTTACTTAGTGCATGGCTTTGATATTACTTTGTGCATGGCTTCTTCTATATTTTGTTAAGTGTTTGTTGGTTCTAAACAATTAGAAAGCTAAAACTCACTGAGTCTTATTCAATTGGGTGATTGCAAGTCAGATGGCATCACATAGTGATCACGATAGTAGTCAGGGTGGTGATGGGGGTGATAGAAACACAAAGAAGTTCACTCCCCGAGGAATTACATCGAAAAAGAATATCGTCAATCGGATAAGTAAAGGACACGAGAAATATAAGGTAAGTTAATTACTAATTATTAATGTTGTTCTCTACCTTTCCAAGTTATCTAATTATTTAATGATTTAATTATTTAAGGTCCGATGGAGTGTTAAAGGTTTGCCAATTGGAGACAATGGCACAAATTTAATTAGCTTTATTGGTACTAAGGTGAAGCAAATCTTTCCAATTTCAATTAAAAGTTGGAATGAGAAAGATAATCGAGTTTTGCCTAAAGCTGAAAGATGATTTTGGGACTTAATACGGGTATATAATTTTAGACCTCTTTAATAATCTTATTTAGTGATTTTTAGTTATATTTATTTAATCCATTTTTATGTATAACTAGAAACACTTTGATGTCGATGAGTCCAGAAGAGATTGGATCTTTGAAGGAAGCGGGAAGGTTGCATAGGGCTTTACAGAGGCGATGTGGGGAAAAAGTATTCAAGCGTCTGATGGGACCATCGGGCAGAGCCTCAAAGCCTTTGTATGCGGGAATTATAACTAAGGAGGAATGGACCAAATTTGTAGATATACGCACTTTCTGAGATCCGGATTTCTGGTTAGTATATTAATTATTTAAGTTATATATATATTTCACAAGTAGATATCATTCATTAATGTAGTAGTATCTTTTTAAATAGAAAAAGAGCAAAGCGAATAAAGAAAGAGCTTCTAATCCAGAAAGTACCCTTATAGAGGAGGTTCTAGTGGATATCAAATTCTCGAAGAAAGATTGGTAAGAAATTAGTTTAATTTATTATGATTTAATGAATCTTTTAATTTACAGTTGATTAACAATTATTAAACTTAAATAGTTCTTGGAAGGGGAAAGATCCAACTCAAGAATCCCTTGATAAATGCGATTGTGCGGTTAGAGGCCCGACAAAACAAGGATGGGGAGATTGTGGATCCGAAAACTAAGGAGGTCAAGGACAAAATTGTAAGTATTTTTTTAATCCGTTACTCGATTTTTTTGACACGTGAACATATTTTTATTGTCGATTAAATTTCGTTGACACTTGTTTATTATTTCTATCCGTTACTCGATTTTTTTGACACGTGGACATATTTTTTATTCTCGATTAAATTTCTTTGACACTTGTTTATTATTTTTATCCGTTACTCGATTTTTTTGACATGTGGACATATTTTTATTGTCGATTAAATTTCACTTGACACTTGTTTATTAATTTTATCCGTTATTTATGTTTGTGCATCGACAAAGCATATCACAATCAGTATCACAAGGAGATTTAACAGATTGTGATGGTCACCAAGATGTCCTTGCTCGTGCCTTGGGAAGGGAAGAGAGCAGGTCGGATTAGAGGTTATGGATATGGGATTCCTCCGACAACCGTGTTTGGGCCAAAGAAGAGCCAAAGCAAGAGTGCGGGGATTGTAAAGTCATGGCGGAAAAGTATGACGAGCTATCCAAGAATGTTCTTTGTGCTAATGGAAGAGAGAGAGATGTTTAAGCGACTCTTGGCACAAAGGATTGGTGCACCATCCCCGCTGCACCACCTGCTGAACCTATTGAGCTCTTTGCACCCCCATAGCGCCCGAGATAGGCTGCACCATCCCTTCAACACGGTATTTAACAAAACTCGACTGCTTTTTTGTACAATTGTATTTGATAAAATTATCATGTATATTTATTTTTCTTTATAATTGATTTAGGATAAGCGTGAGTGTGAGCTATATATTGCAAACCCACATCGAAAGGTTGCGAGTGGGTTTGATATGTAACCAATTGAGTGCCACATCTTTGCACAATCGAGGCCATGCACGAAAACCATTTGAGAGTTAGGGTAGACTATTCAATAGAGAAGTCCGCACCATTGCTCATTCCAATTGCTAATGCGGATATATTTCTTGTGGATCAAGCGCTTAGTACTTTTGTGGCATGGCACGAACAACTTGTCGTTGTAAGTGACAATATTTTTGTTAATAATTAAATGACTATAATGTGTGTTAACTAACTAGCTAATTAATCATTTTTTAATATATACTAGGTACCCCATGTGTCCCGACCTTCCCTTCCATGAAAGTCTCCCAACCTTCCCTTCCACTACCAAACTCTCCCGACCATCTTCTATCTGGCCAGATCCAACATGTTGGTCAATTTCCCAATGATGAATTCGAGAACTACATCGATTCTCTAAAGGTCCACATTCAAAAAATGAACCGGGGCGACTCGATTTTTACCGCCCGATAAGATTGTGGGCACTGGAGCAGGTTGGTAATGATCAACATCGAGGATATGAAAGCTATAGTTGAGATGGATTGGGCCACTTGCCATCGATATCGAGTATACGAGGTATGTATTAAATTATTTGTACACAATAGTTGTTTATATTAGAGTATATATTAGAGTATATATATGAGGATCTGAAAGTTGTATATATATTATTTATAGGTTTTTGTACAATCGTCTTACGGTCACTTCTCAACGGACACAGAAGTATTTCTTCTTGTGTCCGGCTTGTATAGTTGTGTTTCATAAAGGTAACACAGAGGAACGCATTAAGACTATAAAGAGTGAAGTACAAAGTTATATCTATTCACGCTTCATGGAAGCCAAGCATTTGAAGGGCGACTCTTTATTTTTGGCACCACTCAATAATGGGTGAGAAATTTAGTCTTCAATCACTTGTTTAATTATTTTGAGGATTGTATTATAGTGTAAATTAATGTGTACTCATTCGTTCTTCATTTACTTGCAGGCAACATTGGGTACTCTTTGCAATAAACCCTAAGCACAATGTTGTCTATTATCTGGATTCACTTCAAGGCCATTACAACGTCTACGAAGACTTCGTAGAATCAGTTGAGAGGTGTGTATGTGTAACCCTCTCATTTTAATTTGTATAATTTAATATATGTATTTTGTTCAACTTAACGTTATATATATATATGTATGGCGTTCTGATGCTTTGAAAGAATACTTGGGATTATCTACAAGTAAAACAAGATGGCTACCCATAAGCTGTAAGCTTTTTAAGAATCATTCTTATAATTTTAATTGATTTTTGGTCATAAAAATGTGACAATTAAGTTATAATCTTTTGCTTTGTAGTGTCCTAAACAACCAAATAGCAATGATTGTGGGTACTATGTTATGAGGTTTATGAAGGAGATTATCACTCATGACAAAGTAACAATCCCAACCAAGGTAACTACTTAGATTTCTTTTTATATTGATATTATAATACTTACTCAAATTTAATAAACATTTTAATTCTAATTTTATTTCATTTTATTTTGAGTATTTTCCAGCTTCAAAAAAATCGAATTACTCTGTGAAGAACTTACAAAGATGAGAAGTGGGGAGTGGTGCCATTATGTTTCTAGCTTTTTGTAGCAAGTTTTGAGATTCATAATAGTTTAGTTATTATTTATGTTGTATATATTGGATTTATATTATGTTGTAAGTACTTCTTAGAATGATATATATTGGATTGGAAATATTATTTGATGAATTTTGTTGATTGAATTTTGTTTGAATGATATATTGGATTGGAATGTATTTTGAATTTGTTGAAAAGGAATGAATTTATAGGTTGTAATTAAAATGGAGAACAAACCAAAATAAAAAAATATTTAAAAAAATTCAGTCAATAGGTAGCGTTTTAGAGTGAAAACGCTAGAAATGAAGTTAAAAATTCATTCAATACCTAGCGTTTTAAAGATAAAAAGCGCTAGGAATTGTAAAGAGGAGCTAGAGGATCCCTAGCGTTTTTCAGAAAACGCTAGGAATGCTAATAAAGGTGCTATATAGCATCCCTAGCGTTTTATATAAAGCGCTAGGAATGCCTAATAAAAGGTGCTATAGCATCCCTGGCGTTTTATATAAAGCGCTAGGAATGCTATAACATCCCTAGCGTTTTATATAAAACGCTAGGAATGCTAGTAAAAGGTGTTTCTGACATCCCTAGCGTTTTTATATAAAGCGCTAGGTATGGTAGTAAAAAGGGCTATAGTATCCTAAGCGTTTTAATTTAAAACGCTAGGAATGGTAGTAAAAAGGAGCTATGGGATCCTAAGCGTTTTTATTTAAAGCGCTAGGAATGGTAGTAAAATGAGCTATGGGATCCCTAGCGTTTCTGAAAACGCTAGGAATTGTAAAAAAAGGCTACTGGTCAATGGCTAGCGTTTTATATAAAACGCTACGTATGTCTAAAACACATTTGGGTAAATGGCTAGCGTTTCTTAAAACGCTACTAATGGGGTGTACGCGCATTAGTAGCGCCCGACTTCTCTAGCGTTTTAAAACGCTACCAATGCCCAAAAAAACGTGAAAGACAAAAAGCATACGGCTGGCGTAGTGTGTCACTTCACCACTTGTTTCTTGAGCTATTTGCCTGATATAGTGGAGTGCCTGTCACAAAAGCCACTGCATTAATACCAGTCTTCTTAGAAGAAGGAATTGGAAAGGGAAATCAGATTAAATGAAGATACATATAGAAAACTAGTTAGACACTCGCCAAACTTGATGCACTGAGTATAAAAACAGAAGGAAACAATGAAAGATAAGAAGATACTTTGCAAACCAACAATATTAAGAGAAACTTCGAGATGCATCTGCAGCACAGCCAGCCATCTATATTCCAGAGGTTAACTCAAATGTGGAATGATGCGCAATAGAATTTGCACAAAAAACTACGGTGCACAATTTGAATATTGTTTACAATAACCACACTAGTCAACCAAAAGAGTGCGATGAAATATTAGATAATGAAATTAATAATAGTGTCACTATCCCTTTCCTTTGCACCCACATTCACAAAACTTATGAATATGTAACAAAAATAGATAAGAGATAAGGAACAAATAGAAAGATATGTAAACAACAAATAAGTAACATAAATCGTATTGTGAGATTTCAGACCAGGATTAGGATCAATTTATTGAAGTGTTGACAGAACAAAAACTGCAGTCTTTCCCATCCCAGATTTTGCTTGGTGTTATACCCCAATTTTGTCCGTCTTCTTTTTCTTGTTTTAGTCGTTTATTTTTTATTAGGGTCGTGTTTTGGAGTCGCATGATTACGAGAATTATTAGTATAGCGTCTCGGTTACTAACCCGAACCAATTTCAATCACCCCGTTCAACTAAATCGAAATACCGTTGTTTAAATTAGGCATGCACGCGAATGATTGATCTTTTCGTGCGTTCTTCAATTTAATCTTCGTATTAGGGTTTAGTCGTACATAGGCAGGTCTACCAAAAGTCATTTTTCTCAAAAATTTGGCTTATCTATTCAAATTCAGGCCTAAGAATGCGATTCCGAGTTAATTTTAGTGTTGTTAGTTAACAAACCCATTTCTTCTATTTGGGTCTCGTTTTATCGTATTTGTCTAGTCTGGCCCGTTCTTGTCTTTGTATTTGGCCCGACTCCTTTTTCCTATTATTATTTTTATTTTGTGCAGTTAATTTATTTTGAGCATATATAGTCCAAAAATGTCAAAAAATGCTATTTAGTTTTATTTACAATTTAAAAGTGTTTAAATATCCAAAAGTCCAAAAAATACAAAAAATAATATACCAAAAGTACAAGAGAAAAGGAAATCCGAAAATAATAAAAAAAAAATACAAAATAAACACAGCTCTAGCCCAAATAATAGTTGGGCTTGGATCCTTTATCCTCTCTCAAACCCTAGTCTTGGTCCCCAAGTCTCAATCTCAAATCTGAAAAATAAGAGAAATCAGGATAAATCAAAATCATTAATGCAAAACCTAGTATTTTATTATAAATAGACAGTCAAATTCAGTGAAAAGGACACAGAGAAACCAAGACAACAACGCCACAAAATCACCTAAACAAGGATTAGGGTTCAAAGTCAGAATCCTAATCCATTGAAAGTCTAAGTTTAAAGAAAAAGAGGTAGTAGAAGCAATGAATCAAATGCAGTAGTAGTAACCGTAGCAGTTACAACAACAAGCATACTAGGAGACATATCTGAGGCTGGAGTAAAAGGACACTCTTGTATCTCAACCGTGATAATCAAGATTCAAGAGAGAGCATATATATAAGGGTTGTGTTGTTTGACTATTGTCATTCTCTGCAATTCTTAAGAAAGATATTCGGGTTTGTAAAAGTGACACACAATTTGAGGTTAGTTACGATTAATTATATTTGTGATAGTGAAAATATTATCTGCATACTTTCTTGGATATAAGGCAAAAAAGGTATGAAACTTGATTATTATTTTTTGATAGAAATTTCAAATTTGATAGAAAGGTATGAAACCTGATGAAATCTGTATGATCTTTGTTATTTCATTATTTCGTTTTGTGTTCCTGTCACGGTATTAACTTGATGAATGGTGACAATCTCAATGTAACGATGCAGTAGGGGAAAAGGAGTGCAAGTAATGGTGTAAGTATAAATGAAACAAGAATCGAATCGATATATCGGTATTTCAACGATATAGCGAGAAATGGCGAGGATAAGCTTGCTAGGGTGAAGCTATGTCACCTGGTAACTAGCTCTAGCGAGAACCTTGGGGCTACAATGGAGGAATGTGGCCGGAAAGCAATCTTTGAAAGTGACGAATAGAATGTTTGTAGATTGAGAAGAATATTTTGTGAATGATTGATTGTTTTATTCCATGAAAAGCGACCTATAAATAGGATAGAGAGATACAATCAAAACCTAGGAATTCTCTAGAAATACGCGCCACTATGGTCGATACTAGAATGATGAAAAAATGAGGCAATACATGTCCTCAATAAGACAAAATAATGACTACTAAAATGAAATACAACAACCGAAATTGAAATGCACTAAGTGCTTTAGGAAAACAAAGAACAATAAACAAGTAAAATCTAATATCTTCACAGTAAATAGTGCGAATACTGTGACAATACCCCGCCCTTGCAGTACACACTTGTCCTCAAGGGTGAAATTCTGGAAACTGATTGATCAACTCATAATAAAGCTCCCACGAAGCTTGATGAGTGTGCTTGTTCTTCCACTGCACCAGAACTTTAGTAGCATGAGTGTTCCCTATCTTGACCATTTTCCTCTCCAATATGCGTTCAGGAATGCCTTTAGCCAATAGGTGGCCAATAGGAGAAGCTTGAGTAGTTGACCCTGAAGGATTGAAACATTTCTTCAATTGAGAGACATGAAAGACATTGTGGATTGCAGCCTGAGGTGGTAGCTCCAACTGATAAGCCACAGTTCCAAGCTTAGCAGTAATAGGGTAAGGACCATAGTATTTAGGAAGAAGCTTATGGTGGGCATGAACTTTGAGGGAGGATTGCCTGTAAGGTTGCAACTTCAAGTAGACAAAATCACCAACAAAGAAATGATCTCTCACTCCTTTTCCTATTAGCATTACGAGACATTCGATTCGGGCCCTTAATAAGTGAAAGCTGCGAGAATTTAATGGCCTCCTCTCGAGCGACTAGTGACTGTTGTGATGCTCAGTAGACTCTCCTGGCAAGTAAGGCAGATGAGTAGGAGGTGGCTGACCATAGACAATTTCAAATGGAGTTGTCTGAGTAGATGAATGGAAGTGAGTATTGTACCAATACTCAGCAAGACTAAGCCAATTGGACCAAGTTGCGAGTTTATTTGAACACATACATCTCAAGTAGGTCTCTAAAGCCTTGTTCACAATTTCAATGCGGCCATCGAGTTGGGGATGATAAGCTGTAGATTTATTGAGTTGCACACCTTGTATTTTAAAAAATTCAGACCAGAATTTGCTCAAGAAAACCGGATCTCTGTCACTAGTAATGCTAGCAGGCATTCCATGCAATTTAAATACATTATCCATGAATACTTGTGCAACCTCAACAGCAGTATAAGGATGAGATAAGGGTAAGAAGTGAGCATACTTACTTAACCTATCCACAACCACGAAGATAACATGTTTACCTTTAGAGTTGGGAAGGCCTTCTATGAAGTCAAGACTGATGTCCTGCCAAACCTTGTTAGGAATAGAAAGTGGCTGAAGTAAACCAGGATATGCAGCTTGATCTGGTTTACAGGTTTGACAAACTCCACAATTCCTAATGTAAGATTGAATGTCTTTAGTCATGCCTCTCCAAAAGAAAAGAGACTTCACCTTTGCAGCAGTAACCTCCCTGCCTGAATGGCCACCAACAGGTGAGTCATGAAGCCATTGAAGTATAGCATTCTTCAAACTAGAATCATTAGCTACCACCAACTTGCCTTTCCTTCTCAGTTCCTCATTGAGCCAAGTAAACTTGGGGTGGCTATCCGAGTTAGAGACCAGGTCAGAAATTAAATTCTGTAGAACAGGATCAGTAGACCAACCCTGCTTGAGTAAAGCCAATAGATCTTGGTGAGCATTATCAAGCAGCATAGGTAAAAGTTCTGCAGCAGGATTTCTAGAAAGCGTATCAGCAGCTATGTTGGTAGAACCCTCCTTATATTGAATATCAAACTCATATCCCATCAAATTAGACACCCATACTTGCTGGAAAGGAGTAGTCAACTTCTGTTCTAGAATATACTTGATGCTTTTCTGATCAGTCTTGATTGTGAAAGGAGCATAGGCCAAATAAGTACTCCATTTTTGTATGGCATAGATCACAGCCAAGAGTTCTCGCTCGTAAATGGAAAGAGCTTGTTGTTTAGGACCAAGAGCTTTGCTAATATAAGCAATGGGATGATTTTCCTGCATGAGGACTGCACCAATCCCTCTACCCGAAGCATCTGTCTCCACAATAAATCTTTTGGTAAAATCAGGTAATTTTAAGACTGGAGCAGTGATTAAAGCTGTCTTCAATGTCTGGAAAGCTGTAGTAGAGTCATCAGTCCATATAAAGGAATCCTTCTTGAGCATATCAGTCAATGGTTTAGCAATAGAGCCAAAACCTTTGACAAATCTTCTGTAATAGCCTGCTAAACCGAGAAATCCCCTCAATTGTTTGAGATCCGATGGAAGAGGCCAATCTCTAACAGCTGCAATTTTGCTAGGATCTGTTTCCACACCTTGTTGTGATATGAAATGACCAAGATACTCCACCTTAGCAGTAGCAAACTGGCATTTGTCTCTGTTAAGGAATAACTGATTCTGTCTTATAGTGTCAAACACAATAGATAAGTGCTGCACATGCTCAACCACAGTGTTACTATAAACAAGAATGTCATCAAAGAAAACTATAACAAATTTTCTTAAAAAAGAGTGAAAAACATGGTTCATAAGAGCTTGAAAGGTGGCAGGAGCATTAGCCAAGCCAAAAGGCATAACTAAGTATTCATAGTGGCCACTATGAGTCTTAAATGCTGTCTTGTGTTCCTCACCAGTGTCCATTCGGACTTGGTGGTAGCCAGACCTTAAATCTAGCTTAGAGAAGATTGTTGCTGAGCCTAATTCATCCATTAAGTCTTCAATCAAAGGAATAGGAAACCTATCCTTGATTGTGTGAGAATTCAACCTTCTAAAGTCCACACATAGGCGCCATGAACCATCCTTTTTCTTGACCAAGACAGTTGGTGAAGCAAAAGGACTGGTACTATGTTGAATCACCCCTTGATCAAGCATATCAGTGACCAATTTATCAACAATATTCTTTTGGATAATTGAAGACCTGTAAGGACGCAAATTAAAAGCTTGTGTACCTTCCTTTAAGGGAATACAGTGGTCAAAACCAGGCCTTGGAGGTGGTAACTGAGTAGGTTCCTGAAATATATCACTATAAGCAGAGATGAGATCTTCAATTTCAGGGGGAATCACTGCAGGTGAAGCAGAATAGAGCAGCATACATGTTGGTAATGAAAACACAGGGCCTGTGGCCTCTACAGTCATAAAACACAACTCAGCTCCGTGAGAGACAGCTTGAGCAAAAGTTTTGTTGTTAATAAGCTTGACAGTAGGAATTCTTGCTCCACGTAGCATAACTCTGCGTCCTTGAGTGGTAAATTCCATATGGAGTTTCTCAAAATCCCAAAGGATAGGACCAAGAGACTTCAACCATTGAATGCCCAAAATAACATCATAGCTTCCTAAGGGCAAGACAAACATATCTGCAGTGAAAGTCACCTGCTGCAATTGCCAAGTGAAACCTTTACATATGTATGGAACATGTAATTGATGACCACCACCTGTGGTAATAGGCTTCATTTGGACAGCTTCCAACCTACAACCAAGTTTCTTTGCTAAAGCTAAGTCCAAGAAATTGTGAGTACTACCACTATCCAACAAGATGTGTAGTAGTTTCTTATGATAAAGGCCTGTAACACGCATAGTTTGGAAACTTGCTGTACCAGTCATGGCTTGGAGTGATAACAGAGGTTGTTCAGTGACAGGGGTTGGCTCTTGGGTGGCTTCTGGTGGATCAGTGTGTGTCTCAGACTCATTAGGTTCCTCCTCATCAATTTCTAGTACCATAAGTTGTTGGCGTCTATGTTTGAGATGATGTCCAGGTGTGAATGGTTCATCACAAAACATACACAACCCTTTGGCACGTCTGTCAGCCATATCAGTGTAAATGTTCTTGTGGTGTTTTTGAAAAAAGCAGTTTGGCTAGTGTTTGGGTGTCATCGTGGCGGGGGTCTAGTGTGGGAGGTGGAAGGCTTATTTGGCCAAGTAGTGTATTTAGGAGAGTTTCGGTGGGTAGAGTTTTTCTTTGAATCATGTAATCTAGCTAGGTTAGAAGCATGGGTGATGGATGTAGGGTTAAACATGCGTACATGCATCCGAGTGTTATGTTCTAGGCCAGCAAGGAAAATACTAAGAGCATGCTCAGGTAATAGGTTCACTTGAGTCAAGGCAAGTTCAAAAGAATCAAGATAATCAACTAATTTACCTGATTGCTTGAGTTGAACAAGGGAAGCCAGTGGATCATCATACACATCACCAAATCTTGTGCAAACATACGCAACATACTGCTGCCATGGAGGATATTGATCAAATTTCGCCTCATGTAGTTCAAATGCCATTGTAAAGCCAAGCCTCGAGGTGGATTGATGCTAAACGCACACAGGAAGCATCCGGTGTCTCATCTAGTTGAAAGAAGCTGGTCACATTTGTAGATCCGGTCCCCTAACGTTCTTACCATCAAAGCGTGGGAACTCCACCTTTGAAATACGAGTAGCTAAGTAGTGTGGCTGGTTAGGTGGGGGGAGGAGGGGAGGAGGTGGTGGAGGTGGAGGTGGAGGAGGAGGTGTACTGCACCGGTATTGCGGCTTGCACAAGACGAAGAATGTGGCGCGATTTCATCCATACCTTCGTTCATTTGGGCTCGCAACTCATTCAATCGTGTGTTGAATGCCTCGGTGGTGGTAGTGAAACGTTGGTCCAGTCTTGCACGATCGTGAAAGAGTCATACTTGCAGAATCGAACCCTATCGATACCAAATGTCACGGTATTAACCCGATGAATAATGACAATCTCAATGTAAAAGATGGCGTAGTAAGGGAAAAGGAGTGCAAGTAGCGATTGTAAGTATAAATGAAACGAAGAATCGAATCGATATATCGGTATTTCAGCGATATATAGAGAAATGGCGAGGATAAGCTTGCTAGGGTGAAGCTATGTCACCGGTAACTAGCTCTAGCGAGAACCTGGGGCTACAATGGAGGAATGTGGCGGAAAGCAATCTTTGAAAGTGACGAATAGAATGTTTGTAGATTGAGAAGAATATTTTGTGAATGATTGATTGTTTTATTCCATGAAAATGACCTATAAATAGGATCGAGAGATACAATCAAAACCTAGGAATTCTCTAGAAATCCGCCACTATGGTCGATTACTAGAATGACATGACAAAATGAGGCAATACATGTCCTCAATAAGACAAAATAACAAACTACTAAAATGAAATACAACAATTGAAATTGAAATGCACTAAGTGCTTTAGGGAAAACAGCAATAAAACAGTAAAATCTAATATCTTCACAGTAAATAGTGCGAATACTGTGACAGTTCCAATCTTCTGTGATGTGTGTGCAAATACCCAATTGAGATTAATATCTACACCTCAAATTTTCTTGCTTAGAATGGAGTGAGTCGAGTGACAAATCACGGATTTGAAATTATACTCAAAAAATAAAATATTTCTGAAAAACCATATTTTTCTTCACCTAGCTATTCAACACCTTAATTTTGCTCTATCTTCCCTCTCTTGATGTTGTTGGGGTGAATGTGTGTCTAAAAATATTTTTCCAAAAAATAAATCAACATTTAGCACAAAAAGTTAACCTCCAATAGTGGAGGTTAACTAGCATAAATTTGCCCGCTAATTTAAATCTCTCTCTATCCTATTTTTCTTAAACCAAACGACACTCAAATCTATTTTATTTATAATCTATTCCTCTCTTCTTCGACTCTTTCTCACCTCTTGCTCTCTTACAATTTTTCTTTTTTGGCAAGGTCTTATAGTTTCTTCCCAAAACCAAATATAGCCTTAAGTGAATCCTTTTCCCGCCAAAAAACACACATAGATAAAAGCTATTAAAAGTTTTAGAAAAAAAAATAAGAAAAAATATATTTTTAATAAAATTTATTTCTCCAATGATTTACGGTAGTAAGTAATAACTTTTTTCCTTAATTTCATAACTTTTTTTTTGACAAACTTAATTTCATAACTCAAATCTATTTTGACAAACTTAGTCATCAACCTAGGACCAATGAGCTGTACAGTTCAGTAATCCTAAAAACTTATAAGGAAATAAATAAACCATTTTTCCTAAAAATAGGGGACTAAGTCGGTTTTGTGGCAACCCGGTTAGTCACTTTCGAGAACTAATGAGTCAGACAGATTCGAGAGTTTTAGAATACCTATTCTAAAACGGACCCACCTCACACCAAACCAATTTCTTTCAAAAACTCTAAAATTACTTTCAAAAGTTGGGGACTGAGTTGGTTGTACAATCGGGTTAGTCAGCGTCCTAGGAATCAGTGAGCTGTACAGTTCAAGGAATCCTAGGACCCCTATACTAAAAAACACCAACCAACAAACCTTTTTCGGGAAGAACTACATAGCTTTGATTCCTCCATTGCATCCGGAGGTACGTAGGAGCAAGAGTCAACTCTTGTCAAGCACTAAAAATTAAAAATTTAATTAAGTCTTTTTCACTATAAATAAAAAGGGTAAATATTAATAAAGCATAAATAATTAGACGAAGGATGTCGTGGGGTGCTAATACCTTCCCCACGCATAACGACTCCCGAACCCTAAACTCAGCCTTATCTTAAACCTAAAAGGGATTTTCCGAATTTGCCCTTAAACTAAAATTTGGCGGCGGCTTCCTATGAACCTTTCGAAGAATCCATTCCCGGATTTTTCAGTCGCTACACTTGGCAAATGACATCCATTCCTAAAATTGTTTTGCGACGTTTCCTCATCCACGAAATCATTAACCCTAACACCAAACAAACATAAAACAAATCATAAACAAACACAAAATACCTCAACATTAATCGTATTAGGTAAAAATGTCGAACCCAAACAAAATCGGAAGAAGAAATCAAATCGAGAATCAATATCAAATTCAAAGTCAAAATAAGAAGATGAAGAAGAAGGTGGAAGAGGAAATATGTGCTATCACCGGGTTTGAAATTTTCAATACGGGGTTCGAAATGAAGAAGAAGCTGAAAGAAAAATTTAATAACACGGGTTTTGAAATCTGAAACCCTAGGATCCGAAAATGAAGAAGAAGAGAGGAAGATGAAGGGAGGAAGAAGAAGAAGAACCGAGGTGACTGAGGGTGGTGTTCGTTGAGAGAGAGGCGACTGAGTGGTGCTCGTTGAGAGAGAGGCAACGAACGGAGGGTACTGTGGTGCGAGACGGCGTGAGGAAGGGTGAGAGAGTGTGCGTCGTTCGGTGAGTGGTGAGAGTGATGAAATCAGAGAGAAGGGGAGAGAAATTTAGGGCACAACAGGGAAAGGGCAGAGGGTGGAGGGTCGGAGGAGGAGACTGCGGAGAAGAGAGGGTGGAGAGTGTTTGTTGTTTTAGGGAAGCGTCGTTCTGATTTTAGGAAGGACCGTGGGTGTTATATTTTGATAAATGGGTTGCCACGGACTTGCCACGGCATCTCCGTGGCAAATTTCTGTCCTTTCACATGTCTGTGGCAAACCCGTGGCAAACACCAGCGGGAAATTTCGCGCCCTTATTTTTTTCTCATGCCGTCGCAAATCCGTGGCAAATTACTGACGGAATAAGCTCCGTGCACTAGTGCAGAAAAGGGATTTAAAGTCAGACAAATTGGACATTTAAAGTCACGCGCCCGGCGTGACTTCTATTAAAGCGACTTCGTATGTCGGGAGATTTAAAGTCGCGCGAGTGCCCGACTTCATAAGTTTGTTTCTAAGTCGGACTTTTAACCACCGACTTTAATTCCTCGTGTTCTCTCTAGACCACCTCTGTGGATAGCTTTTTAAAGTCACGCGCTGGACTTTAAAGATGTTTTTAAGTCAGCGTTTTAAATGCTTGACTTTAAAAGTTATGTTTTTAAGACATACATTTTAAATGCTTGACTTCAAAAGTGTTTATTTAAGTTTTAATTCTTTTTAGCTTTTGGGTGATCCTCGTGCATATACTAATTTGGCCCCACATCAAATTCATTAAATCTAGCAATACATATTCTATATAAAATAAATGTATTATATTTTGCTCAAAAAATATCATTAGCAAACTAAAAATATCACAAACATACAAATTCAACATAGCATTTCTAAAAACCGAACATAATATTTTAATCAAATTTGACAATAAGAATCTCCCCATCTATATTACGTAAGATTTCATCAAGACAAGAATACTTATTTTCATCACAATCTTCTAAATAAATGACCGTCTAGTTTCTCCAAACTAACATACAAAGCAATCCGACTAAAAATGAAAACAACGCATCTTGTCATGAACTTTGGACTTTTGATTTTGAGCAACACATTCTGAAATCCACATTAAATTCGGATTTCTGCCCTTAGCCTCATATATGCGAAAAACATAGCATAGTGAAAGCGCAATTTTGAAAAATTGTGATGTCTTAGTAAAGAACAAGAAAGACATCTCCTATATATAAATTAACAACCTCCACCTATTGAAAATGAGAAAAGAATTTCGATCATAAATTGCTTGAGTTCCTATATAAATTCCAGATCTGATCGAAATTCTGACTAATACACAGTTTAATTCATACTGTTTATTTAATACAAAATGAGATTATTAGATTAAATTGCACAATACAATTAGTCAATTACACAAACACCTTGTGACAAAATTCAAAATCAGAAGAACAAACGCTAAGTACATTGTCAGATTTATTTACCTAAACTCAATCCATGCGAACGTAAACATCAAAGCTAAAACAAACAAAGAATGAAAAAGTAAAGATAGGAAAAGTAAAGATAGAAACAAACATCTGGCTCAACTACATGGAGCAAGTATAGGAAATAACTATGATCTATGTTACCAATCTTTTCCTTGTTGCAGATATTTTACAAAATGCAAAATATTATATAGAGGTGGTATTGCATCTTTGACTCTATGCTGGGAAAATAGATTAAATAAGCTTTGTTGGTTCAAAAACTAAATGCATTGCTTTTATGTGAAAGTCTGTAATAGAGAAGTGGTCGACAGAACATTTGATGTTGGTTTCATCTTTCATCTTACAACCTACCCCCTGTGGTTAAATCCCAGCCAAAGTACATTCATAAGAGAGCAAAAGAAGAACAAAAGAAATATTCCAAATAGTGAAATGATAAAGCAACAACATCCAGTTTGAACTTAATTGAAAAAAAGTAGAGTTGCAGTAAATTTTCTCTGAACATAAAACAGATTTTCTTTCAGGAATATGTGCACAAAGAAAAAAGTCAATCAAATACAACAAAGCTGCTTCAAAATCATAACAACTTACGCTCTCATCTTGGAAGGACTTGTTCCATCAGCTCCACCAACTATGGATATGCTCTTAATCTTGACATCTGAAGTAAATCTATCTCACACAGAGGTATAACAATTTTGATAAGATTTTGTAGGACCGATGCTTTAAATAAAAATGGAAATGCTAAAGTCATTCTGATCATTGGTTTTAGCAGAGTGCTTGCTGATCATACAAATTTCAAGGTGGAGAGTTAAAGAAAAAGCTTAACAATGAAGGAAACAATATTCAAGACATTTAAACACAAATAGTGCATAAGAAACAGCCATTGAAAGGTCTCACATAAAATTAATCTATACAAATACACATCAGAGATACTCTCACTCAACCACTTCATGCGTCTAGGATAAGAACTAGACAATTTCACCATTAAACAAGAGCTTCCTTAACCTACCCATGTCTATAATAAAAAACAGGTGCAATACTTTTGCCCCAAGACCAATATTTAGAGCAAAATGCAAATTAAATAATGAAATCGATAAGAAATAGGTTGCAAATTTGGGATGTAATAAAACAGTAAATAGAAGGTGAAAATAATCAAAACTGGTAGAGTGAACCCAAATCAAAATAAACTGTTACATATCCACACAACAGACTTGAAATCATTAGAATGTAAGGTTTAGCAGAAGAGAAATTGGACAGGCATAACAACACAATAAACAAAACAAAACAAAAACAGCTAATGAAAATTGATAAAAACACATTAAATTTAGCAGATAAAAACAATTGAAAAAAGTGTTAGAGCAGAGGAATTTACGGAATGAATACAAGTAACTTAGGATCACCCTCATTGCTTTCCAAGTGCTCCTGTTGAAGGCAAAGAGGATATAAATTAGACTGCAGAAGCAGTGAAACCTAATAAATTTTGATATCTAGCAATAGAATGAAGTGAATACATTACCCCTGAATGATATCTAGCAATAGAAAGTTTGTGGACAAGACGATTATAAGCGATTTCCACCTTATTGTTGAAACCCTAAAATTGTTAAAACACTAATTAACATTAGGCTTCTCCTCAACACCCTATTCTCGAGTTTTCCTACAACTAATGATTGTTGAAACCCTAAATTGGTTGAAACATTGATTAACAATAAAGCAAAGAGGAGATGAGTGGGAGAGGAGAGAGCGATGGGGAGAGTGAGACAGAGAGAGAGCGATGGGGATGGTGAAGAAGAAATGAATAGGAGAGAGAGAGGCGGCCCACAGACGGGAAGAGGCGTAGCGTGCTCGAAATTTGAGGATGGGGATGGTGAGCTTGGAAGAGGAAGCATTTGCGTTACGAAATTTGAGGAGAACGCGCGTTCTCTCTAGCGTTATTTTTAGGTTTCTATTATTTAAGACTTTTGAAGTCACGCGATATACCAGTCTGTCTTAGATTGTTAAAAGTGTAATACTTTTGAAGTCACGCGATATATCAACCTGTCTTAGATTGTTAAAAGTTTTCACTTTTGAAGTCAGGCCGGTTTACGCTTGACTTAAACACACGCGCCTCTACGTATCAAGTCAGGCATCTGAACGTGTGACTTTAAATGTCTAATTCTTTTCCTGATTTTGCACTAGTGGTGGCAATTGTTGGTGGCTAAAACAAGCTTTTCTTGTAGTGGTACTCTCGTTCGTCAAAAGATAAGGATACCAGGAAAACTATGCTAAGTGGAATGGGACGCTTAGTGTGGTTCTCTAAAACTTTGAGCGCATCGTGTTAAAAAGAGAATTTATGAAAATGGGATACTCGATGATTGTTGATATGTAATGAGACTTTCAAAGTTAAGTGTTGATTTTGAGATGAGAACTTGGGGCCGAGTCTTAATCTAGATGTGAGAAAATCTAGTAAAGATTTCGTATTGATTATCTAGGTACCATCGAGGACCTAGAGCGTTGAGAGTGTAGAACGTTTTAGGGCGTTGTTCCAACCCGAACGTGTTGTAGTCCGGTGTTGAAGACTGCCTGAGTAATTGTTGTAGGTCTGATGGGGAATCCAGATCTAGGTTACAAGGGACACAGAGACATAATCATGGTGTAAATATTATGTCTGTCGATGTTGATCTAACGGAGAACATCACCCCACCCTTCACCGAGTTTCAGCGCGACGTTCTCCGCTATATTGGGGTCGCCCCTTCTCAACTCCATCCAAACGCGTGGGCGTTTTTGAAAACTTTCGAAGTGCTTCTGACTATGCTCGGCCAACCAGTGTCGGTCCAGTTATTTTTCACTATTTTCGAGCTGAGCTGGCTGAGAGAGAAAGCCAATAAGGAAAAGAGGGAGCAGGTATCCTTCAAGACTCAGAAGACCCAGCACCGGTACTTTAAAGCGTACCAAGAGTCGTTGGGTGCGGCCTGGAAAAGCCAATATTTCTGGGTTGTCCCAACTAAGGAGGCCGGCATGGCTATATCTGAGATCCAGCCCGACGGGATGCTCGGTCCCCCTTTCTTCCCAATCATGTGGAATGAAGCTCACTTCTTCAGGCGGCCTGGCGACTATATTTATTCTGTTAAGGATTTGGGTGCGGCCGACTTGGAGTCTCTGGAGATGATCAAGACTTTGGCGGGCATGATGCCCCCAGATCCTAAGGGCGACCTGCCTTGCCGTCCCTTTGTACTGCTCGTGGGTCGAGCTCTTGAAGCCGAGATTGGTTCGCTTTTGTACTTTATCTTTTACATTCGATTATCACTCGCTCTTTCTAACTCTTGAAGTATTCTATTTTGCAGGAAGAATGGCTAGCAAGAACTGGGCCGAGATCGAGAAAGTCTTGAATCCTCCTAAGAACAGCGCCTCCCGGCCGCCGCCACAGAACGTGGTCGATCTCGAGGGGACGTCGAAGGTGCCTCCAACCCCCAAAAGCCAAGGGAAGAAGCCTGTTTCCAAGGTCCGGTCTCCCCCTCGCCACGACGATCGTTCCCCCAAGCGGGCCAAGTTCGATGAGCAGACTCGCGAATATCCTGAGGTCGACATTCCTATTCTCTCGCTCGAGGGTTTGGGGCTGGCCGACTTCGATCGGTTTAAAAAGAAACCCATGGCGGTCTGCGCTTCTCTATGCATGGGGGTTGACAAAATGATCCAAGAGCTGTCGGATGAAGCTCAAGGTATTTTACATCTCTAACCCGTCGCACTTTTGCTTAAATTCGACCGACTAACCGTCTTTGGCTATCTTTGTTTGCAGAAGCTCGGGCTGCGAAGGACAAGGCCGTGGCGGAGGCACAGCAAAAGCTGGAGAAACTGGCCAAGTCAAAGAAGGACTCTCTTCAACGGGCCGAAGACGAACGGGCCAAGCTGTTGAAGAAGAACAAGGATTCCCAAACTCAAGTGACGAACTTGAAGACCGACCTTGAAGCCTTGGAGAAAGAGAAGGCCGAGTGGGAGACCCAGAGCGCCGAGCTGGAGGCGCAAGTTCAGAAGATAGACGGGATGGCTAAGGGTGCAGCGATCGAGCAATTCTACAATGCTCTCGGCCAGGTACGGGCGCTGAACTCAGACTTGAACATCAATTTCGATGACAACCTGATAAATCCCGACCACTATGTCGAGAACAACAAGATCATGCAGCCCGAGGAACTTGATGAACAGGGTAATGTCGTTCTCCCTAGCTCGATCCTTTTCTGAAGCCCGCCTGCGAGCGGAGTAATTTGTAATAGTTTAACTTGCCTTCGGGCACAACAGTTTTGAGCTGCCTTCGAGCAGTGGGATATTTGAGCGCTCGGCTTTGACCGGGCGTCTCTATTTTGTAATGACATCTTTAATTTGCTCTTTATTTCATTTGCTTGTTTGGATCTAATTATTTCATCGTTTAATTCTAAGTTTTACGAACTTTTTCGGCCGACTTCGGGCCTTCGCTTAAAGGCCTTTCGTAGGTTTTCATTTCGGGTCGATCGATGCCCGTTTCTTTTTTTTATCCAAAAATACTCGTTATAGACCGCTCGGCGGTGTTCGTTAATGCAGCAGTTAGTGCAGCTTTTGGCATCTGGTCGACTAGGCGACCTTATTTTGGGCCAGCTCGGTGGCACTCGATTGGGCCGTTTCGACGGCACTCTATTGGGCCATTTCGATGGCACTCGATTTAGGTCGTTTCAACGGCCTAATGTTTTTGCGCGTTATTACTTAACCCTTGGGCCATTTCGATGGCACTCGAGGTAGATCGTTTCGACGACCTACTTTTGTGGGTTATTACTTAACCCTTGGGCCATTTCGATGGCACTCGAGATAGATCGTTTCGACGACCTACTTTTGTGGGTTATTACTTAACCCTTGGGCCATTTCGATGGCACTCGATATGGATCGTTTCGACGACCCATTTACGTTTGATCACTACGTTTGATAATTCTTCGGCCGCTCCTTCGCCATGAGCATGTTTGAGCGACGTGCATACATTATTTTGAGAAAGTAAATAACAAGCAATTATCAAAGGTCGCCCTCGTAAAAAACCCGGTGGGAAAAAAGCGCGCTGCCTGTCTTTCATTAATAGATCGATCGTTCATTACATTCAGACATAATATTTTCTAAGTTTTTCTGCATTCCATGTTCTGGGGATAGTCGCCCCTTCCATGGTTTCCAGCTCGTATGCCCCCTTGCCGGTCTTCTTAATGACCCGATACGGACCTTCCCAATTTGGTGCTAACTTTCCTTGAGTGCATTCTTGTTTCCGACGTCTGCCCGTCTCAGGACGAGCTGGCCGACCGTGAAGTCCCTCTTTTGAACGCGAGTGTTGTACCTAGCTGCGACCTTCTGCTTGATCAATTGTTCTCTCAATGATGCTTGGGTACGCAACTCTTCAATGAGGTCCAATTCTTCTCGTATGGCACAGTCGTTGTCGGCCGTTGCTGGGGGGTTCAAGGTTCTCCAATTCAGTTCGCCCATCTCTATGGGTATTACAGCATCCGTTCCATACACAAGTCTGAAGGTCGACTCCCCGGTCGATGAATGGGGAGTCGTCCTATATGCCCAAAGGACGGACTGCAACTCCTCGACCCAGTTCCCCTTTGCTTCGTCAAGTCTTCTTTTCAACCCACGCAGGATAACTCGTTGCCGCTTCGCTGGGCCGTTTGTCCGTGGATGCTCGACCGAGGTAAAATTTGTTTCACCCATAAGTCGGCCAACATTTCTCTGAACCTCTTGTCTGCGAACTAGGTACCGTTGTCAGTTATCAATTGCTGTGGGACTCCAAAGCGAGCTAGCACACACCGACCGAAGAACTTGCTTACTTTCGCCGAAGTGATGTTTGCGAGAGGCTCGGCCTCGATCCACTTTGTGAAATAATCAACCGCCAGGGTGAGACAAGACTTTGCAGTTCTGAAGAAGGTGCAATATGGACATCAGCGTGCACTTGACATTTTCTGCATTTCTGAACAAGTTTCGTTGCATCTTCGTCCATGGTCGGCCAGTAATAACCGGCCCTGAGAGCTTTCTTTGCTAGGGATCGTGCTCCTTGATGACTTCCACAAACACCCTCATGGATATCCCTCAATACATGGTCGGCTTCGACCGGCGTAAGGCACCTCAACAGTGGAGATGAGAACCCTCTTCTATACAATTTTCCCTCTATGACAGAATACTTGGTCGCCCTTAACCTGACCAATTTTGCTTGCTTTTGGTCGCTCGGTTCTTCTCCTTCGACGATGTATCGTAGGATGGGAGCGATCCAATCTTTATCCTGATCAACACATAGGACCGCCAGAGGCTGGCTCGGCTTGGTCGACACGCTCGTCCGATTCAAAGTTTCCTGGATCAAACTTCTGTGATTTCCAGGGCTCTTAGTACTTGCAAGCTTTGAGAGAATGTCCGCTCGAACATTTTCGGTCCGAGGCACATGCTTCACTTCGCTTCGGTCGAACTGCTTTTGAAGCTCCTTACTCGCCGGATAGCTCTTGAGCACATCGTCTTTGGCATCATACAATTCCTTGATTTGGGAAACCACTAACAGGGAATCCGAATGCAATTCCACACGATCGACGTTGAAGTCTCTTGCGAGCTGCAGGCCGGCTATGCACGCCTCATACTCTGCCTGGTTATTTGAAGTATGGAATGCAAAAGTCAATTACACCTCTACGGCAAGACCTTCCGAATTTTCTAAGATTAGGCCTGCTCCACTTCCTTTGCTGTTGGACGACCCATCTACGTGTAAGGTCCAGGTCGTTGCAGCTTGTTCTTCTGGGATCGGAGTCATTTCAGCTATAAAGTCGCCTAACACACGTGCCTTAGCGGCGACACGGATTCAAACTTAATCCCAAATTTGCTGAGTTCTACTGCCCATTTAATCATTCTTCCCGCCAGGTCTGGCCGGTGGAGGACTTGCCTAATAGGCTGATCGGTCCTGACCACGACCTGGTGGGCCACAAAGTAGGGTCTCAATCTTCGGGCGGCCACTAGGAGAGCAAGGGCAAATTTCTCTATCTTCTGATATCTCAGCTCGGGCCCTTGCAATACCTTGCTAATGAAGTAGACCAGATTCTGCTTTAGGTCGTTTTCCCTGACTAACACAGCACTCAGAACTTCTTCTGTTATCGCTAAATACAGATACAGTGTTTCGCCCGACAACGGCTTGGTCATAATTGGTGGATTAGTCAAGGCTTCTTTTAACTCGTCCAACGCTCGCTGGCATTGGTCGGTCCACTCAAAATCTGTGTCTTTCTTTAGGAGTATGAATAACGGAAGCGACTTACAGGCCGCTTTTGGGATGAACCTGGATAAGGCAGCTACCATGCCATTCAGTTGTTGTATTTCTTTTTTAATAGTGGGCGGCCTCATATCGGCGACCGCCCTACACTTCTCAGGATTTGCTTCTATTCCTCTTTCAGTCAGGTGAAAGCCCAAAAACTTGCCGGCCCTCACCCCAAAGGTACACTTTTCTGGATTCAGTCTAAGTGAATTCTTCCTGGCTTCTTCAAAGATTTCCCTCAGATCGCCCACATGATTTGGATCGGTGACGCTTTTTATGATCATATCGTCTAGGTATACCTCAGATATTCGGCCGATCTGCCTCTTGAAGATCTTGTTCATCATGCGTTGGGAGGTCGCTCCAGCGTTCTTTAGGCCGAACGGCATCACCTTGTATTGAAAGTTGCCACGATCTGTCATGAAGGTTGTCTTGTGTCGATCAGGGGGGTACATCATGATCTGATTGTAGCCCGAGTAAGCGTCCAGAAAAGACAATAACTTGTAGCCCGAGGCACCGTCGACCAACTTGTCGATGTTGGGCACAAGAAAGGCATCCTTCGCGCATGCCTTGTTCAGGTCGGTGTAATCTACACACATTCTCCACTTGCCATTCTTCTTCTTTACCAACACGACATTGGATAGCCAGGTCGTGTACTTTATTTCTTCGATGAAGTTAGCCTTTACGAGGTCCTCAACGGCCTTTGCTGCGGCTTGAGATTTTTCCTCACTCTGAGTCCGTCTTCTTTGGGCGACCGACCTAACTCCTTCATCGACCGAAAGCTGGTGGCAAGCAATCTCAATTGGAATACCGGGCATGTCTGACGCCTGCCATGCGAACAGATCAGCGTAGTCCCTCAGACATTTTACCAGGTCTTGCTTCACCTGCTCAAGTAGGTCGCTACCGAGCTTCACCGTTTTAGTCGGGTCGTCGCCCAACTGCACATCTTCCAATTCCCCATGAGGTTCTGGTCGTTTCAGCCTATTTTTTAGCTCTCGGGCTAAATCATCGTCGTTATCCTGCGGGTCATTTATGCCGGATCATAACGAGCATCCAAATCAGCGAGGTTGACCTGGTGACCTTCACCTGTGTTCTGAGTATTTGGACCACGATCTACCTCATCACAAATTTCCTGATATAAAAAATGGCTTCGTCTTGCTGCCTCTAAGTTGGCCGCCAGGGTAACTACCTGGTCGTCCTTACTGTAAAACTTCATCTTCAAATGAACTGTTGATGCCACGGCCTCCAGCTTGCCCAAGATCGGCCTACCAATTATACATTGGTAGCAGGATTTGATGGGGAGTATAAGGAACGTCGTTCGGACCGTCCTGTACAAAGTGCTTTCTCCAGTATCATCACCGAACGTAACCAAGAGCTCGATCGTCCCCAATGGATAGGTGGTCGCTCCATTGAAGCCTGTTAGAGGGGTAGGCTCGGCCTGGGGAATTATCTCGCTCCGATCCACTTTTAACTTATCAATCAATTCTTTGAACATGATATCGGCCGAGCTGCCTTGGTCGACCAGAATTCTTTGGACCTCAATGTTGGCCATCACTGCTCTGATCACCAATGGAACATAACTGTTTGGCCTGCCATCGAGCAGGTCTTCATCCCCAAAAGAAATGGGCGGTCTAGTCGAGACCGATCGTTCCGCCGAAGTTGATGCAACCATTAGGAGTTTGTCCCATTTTCTTTTCATAGCTTTGTTGGACTCCCTACGGTCCAACGGGTTTCCACCGAGAATCACCATAGCAACATTGCGGCCTTTTGATTGTCGTGTGTCTCGGTCATCAGATCGATCTTTGTCCTGGGCGCTCGATACGACTAGGGCGCCCTTTCCTCTATCTTGATCCGGCTCTTTTAACTTCTCTCGAGGTCGTTCGCTTTCATCGGACCTCACATACTTGCCTAACTTGCCTTTCTGAATAAGCTCCTCAATGTCGTCTTTGAGGGCCATGCAGTCGTTGGTGTCGTGCCCCTTGCTCTTGTGGTAGCGGCAGTACCTTTTGGTCGGCCGTGCCCCCTTCTTGAGCACGAGTGGATCGGGCCGCTTTACACCCACAAACTCATTATTCTGGCACTCACTGTAGATTTGCGCAATGGAAGTGTTGAGACGAGTGCGATGATCAAACTTCTTGTCTCTAAAATCCGGCCGGTTATCTCGGTGACCTTCATGCCCCTTGGCCGGCTTATTCTGCTCTTCCTTGGGACGCGCACGGGTGCCCCTTCTTGCGGCCAAGGTTTCTTCATACGCCATATGATCATTGGCCCTTCTTAGGAAGAAACTGAGATCTTGATAGTGATTCAAGGTGAATTCTTCTACGAATCTGTGGTCTGGGCGAATACCACGCTTGAGGTATTTCAGCTTGTCCTTGTCGGACAAGTCACGCAATGAGTCTCGGCGGCCCGTGTTGAACCGGTCGATATCTTGTCTCGCCTCATTATCCTTGAACAAACGTGTCCAAGTGTTCTTCATATCGATCATCGCAGCGGTTGGCGTATAGTGGCTCAAGAAGATTCTCGATCAAGTTTTCGCATGCGAGGAGATGGTGTTGGGCGAAGTGATTCCCACCATTCTAATGCTCGGCCGTCCAACGATCGTGGGAACAACCGGCACTTCATGGTTGAGCCCAATTCTCTATAGCCGCAATAATTGTTAAAATATCGGAGGTGCTTATCCGGATCGCCACGACCATCAAACTTGTTTAGATTGGGGCGCTTTCGCAGTCTCTTGGTATCTCGTAGCGCCTGATTTCTCTAGTAAATGGGTCGTGATCGTTCTGAATGTCGTTCGACCCAAAGGGCTGCATAGCGAGGCATGCCTCATTACCTGACATACCATAGAATCCTCCAGATGGGCCAAGTGGCGGAAGCTGAGGAGGCCTTCTGGGTCTATCGCTTTGACCTCTTCTTGGCCGTTGCGAGACGTCCCTGATTCTTCCATCCCGATAGTCTTCCAATTCTTCACGGGAATCCCAGGATCTGCTTCTCGACCGACGTGAACCGGACGACTCATTAGAGGAATATCTTGTAGGCGAGCGACCGGTGTCAGGACGGTAGCTGGAATCCTCGTATTCTTCATAAGAGAGTGAACGGCGATTGCGCGCGTTCCTGCTTGAGGGCGACCTACGTGCCCTGTTTCTTTGTGCCGGAGACCGGTGGGTGGTGCTCTCCCGGCGAGAGAGGCTCCTTCGAGGAGGTGATCGGTGCCTACGCACCGGTCGGCGAGGAGCAGAGGGTTCTCCGTCTTCCGCACGCGGGCGGTCCGGAATCGACCCTCTTTCATAGCGAGAGATCAGCTCATCTCTGTCCGCGATGACTTGGTTCTTGCTTTGCAGGATATGCAAAACGGCCTGAGTGACATGTTCTGGCAATGGTTCCTGAATGCCGGCTTCGATCAGTTCGGGCGGTAGATCGTGAGGAACGGCCGGCTGAATCTGCTGCAGGACCGGTCCGCGACCGTTATGCACTGAAGGCTCTTGTCGCGGATTCCCTTGAGACTCGTGGATTGTAACGGCTACGCCCTCCGGGGTCTGCTGTTGAGGATGTTGCCCGGAGGGGTTGAGTCGAGACGAGGGCTCGCGTGCGGGGCGGCCGCGTGGAGCCATTAATGGAGTAGGATAGCGCTCGGGCCTCCCACTGTGGTCGCCAATTGATCGTACATTGACCAATGAAGTGTTGAAGTTGCTGTCCTGTGACTAGGCCGGTCGTTGAATAGAAGGAAGGACCGGTCTTGGCTTCACGCTGAGCGCCTCTGGTGTTACCTGCAAAGACACTCCGACGATCAAGTAATGGGTCGCTCGGGCAGATAACACAAGGTAAGAGAACGTCCCTGATGCCATGTGCGAATGGCGTATATATACTGTAGAGTCCGACCGTTTTGCGAAAATATCGGCCGGTTGCGAGAAGTGCGCTCTAAGCGGCGTGCTTGGGCGGTTACAGTTACGCTTATGTGGGCGACGGCCCATATCTTTGTTTGGACTCACTTGGTTTTTTGATACACCGGAACATACCCAAAATTCGAAATACCCACTACCCACACCCCAAAACCTCCATAACCACTACCCAAAACACAAAACCCACCCATCAAATTCGAATTTCCCTCAACTTTTAACCAACACCCAAATTTTCCAAAAACCCTAAACTTCCATCCCTAAAATTCGAAAATGGGTCCAAAAATCAAGGAGTACACATGTTCCTACCCCTTTCACTGCTAGGAAGAGAAAGAGCGCTGCTGCTCCAGAGCCCTCTTCCAACAATCCCTTTGGGATCGCCTTCAATGATAACAAACAAGAGGAAAGGTTTGAAATACTCTCCAAGAGAAACATTGTGGCTACAAGGTATGCTGATTTTGACTCATTGAACACCCTAGGGTTAGATGACAATGTGAAAATGTTGTTGGATAATATGGGTTGGACCGATTTTATGAGTACTCCTTGTTACACTTATCAAGGTATTACTTTGGAATTTCACTAAATTTTCATGAGGACAAAATCAATGTCTTAAATCCAAAGCATACCATATCATTCAGACTTTTCAATGTGGATTATGATTTTACTCTGGCAAATTTTTGTGAGTTGTTGAATTTTGAGAATGTTGAAATTTGTTTCATGATGCTAAGAACCCTGCTAATAGGCCTGTTGGGTTTGATCCTAAGGTTTTTTGGAGAGAAATTACAGGGACGAAGCATTATGTCTCAAACCATGCCCGGGCCACTAAAATTCACAATCCGGTGTTCCGGTATGTGCAAAGGGTAATGGCGTGCATCCTGTTTGGTAGAGGATGGCCGAATTATGTGCAAAGGTGAGGATGGCCGAATTATTCATTTTATGGGCAATGGTAAACAATCAAGTTGTAAATATTGGATACTATTTGATTAGCCAGTTGGCTGATATAGCTGAAGCTGAAAAAGGTCTAATTGTGATTGGGGTGTGGTTACTTGGATAACTCAGCATTTGGGACTTGATTCTTATCTTGATGATTTGGTACCTGTGTCTGGCAATAGATTGGTTGACCTTGAAGTGTGTACCAGCATGTTCATGATTAAACCAATAAACTTGAGGCAAAAAGGGGGGGTACTTATTGCTGATTAATATGGAAAAATCCATTATGTTGCCCGATCAAGAAAGAACAGATATCAGAGAGCGTAGGAACTGGTTATTTGGTTCTGTAGATAGGGACACCCAACCAGCTGAGGAAGCACACCAAAGGAATGAGGAATAAGCAGCCCCTGAAGTGGGAGGCCGTCCATCTCCTTCTAATATGTTTTGGCAAGATTGGTGCGACCGGGTTGAGGGTGAGCAAGTAAGACAAGGGGTGGAATTGCAGTATATCAGAGAGGAACAGACCAGACATGCAGCTGACTTGCGTGCTATCAAAGAAGGGACGCTGGCCCAAAATCAAGAAATGGGAAATCTAGCAACAATGATGCAAGCACTGCTGGACAAATTCAACCTTCAGCAGCCACCGCCACCTCCTGACCAGGCCATGTGAGCTTTCTTTTACCCTTCCATGTGTTTTTACATTGCAATACATTGAGGACAATGTCTAGTCCAAGCATGGGGGGGTACTTTGCCCTTTTTAGGTCTACTATTTATTTCTTGCTCTTTTGTTGTTTTTGTTTGAGTCTGTTTTAGTTAGTTTGTTGTTTGAGTTTGTTTGAGTCTGTTTTGAGTCAGGATCACAACTCTCCCATGTTTCTGTTGGTTTAGCTGTTTTGTGAGCTTAAATGTAATGTTGCAGCACTTTTAGTAATTGTAAATGAAGAAAAATGAACAAATAGAGTTTAGTCTTTTCTGGCATCATAAAACTGACTTGTATGATAGACTTGTGTTGAATATAACTGTGAGGTTATCATGATTGGAAGCTGAGAATTAGCATCTATGCCTGATTTGTACTCTGTGTGAACCAGCTTCTAAACTGTGAGATATAGAGCCTTCTCAAGGGGATGTTACTGAAATTATATATTTGTACCCCTTTTTCTTTGCTGAGTGTATTGTTTCTCAAGTTGCATCATTCTAGAATTTGTTTGTTGACCATTTTGAAGCGAAAAATGATTTACAGCATGCGAAAGAATGTGGGGATTTAGGAATTTCTTTCTGGCCCCAGAGTTAGTGTTTGATAAATATTTCCCACTAGTTGCCCCTTTGAGCCTATATTATTTTTATTCCTTTGGCACCCAGAAATAAATTTTTGTTTTTGGTAACCTTGGAATCAGATTAGAGCAACTATTGAAATTGCGGTTTTTGTCCTACATTTCATCTATCTCACGGACATAAGCTGATTGTACTACTCTTTTCCTCCCAAGAATCAAAGAAAAAAATGTGAAAAAAAAAAGGAAGAAAAGGGAAAAATCAAGGGAAATCACAAGGAATGAGTCCACTCAAAAATTTCCAAGATACAAATCAATAAAAAAAGAGTGGGCTTAAATGAAAGAAATAAAGAAGAATGGAAATGGAAGCAAGTTTAGAGTTTTGGACAAAACAGTGCAAAAATTGATAGAAGCTCTATTTTGATTTCAAAGGTTTCTTTCATTGATTTTATTTTTTTAGCCCTTTGTTTCTATTTTTTCCTTCTTTCTTATTCCCTACCTAACACTAATACCCCAAAGCCCCATTACAACCAAATGAAACCCCATCTTTTGCATGCTTGTGAACTTTTTAGTAGAGATGTTGGTCAACTTACAAACCTATGGCAATGAGCATTTGTTGAAACTTGAGCGCAATATTTCCCAAGTCACTAAAACACTCAGAGAGATTGCGAGCGAGTGACCATGTTCACAGAGTTGTACTTTTCAGGTCATAAGCCTCTAATTGGGCAACCAACTTGTGATACTGTTTTATGTCTGTCATATGTTTCTGTTTTTGTCCCTCATTAGACTATCTTTGTTGTTGAACTCTTTTTCAATACTTTTATTAATTTGTGCTGCCGGTTTTAATTGCTCTTGCTTGAGGACAAGCAAAGACTCAAGCATGGGGGAGTTTGATAAGTCTCAAATTTAGTGTCTTTTTAGTGTTCATTTTCATATAGTTAGTATAGCAATTTAGTTCTATTTTTGAGCTATTTTACTACATAGTGTTTGTTTTAATTTCAGGTCTATCTTTGAGGAAAATGAAGGATTTAAGCTTAAAAAGAGCAAAAACAAAGTTTCAAGTCAAAAAGAGAAACAAAGAGCTGAAAAATATAAGAAAAGGCAAGCAAAGTTGTTTCTACCCGATGGTTGCACGACCCGTGCTAAATTTGGAACGACCCGTGCTGGATTTGGAACGACCCCTGCTGAACCCTTTTGATTAAATGCGCTGAAAGCCAACCTGATAGTCGCATCGACCGTCTTTGGATTTGGTACGACCCGCCACCGCATGCATCGATTCCAAAGATGTTACTGATTTGCTCTTTAATGGCTTGTAAATTGTCTTAAGTGACTTGTCTCTTCTCTTTGGCTATATAAAACACGAAATTCTGAGTGCTTAGGACATCTTAGGCTATTGCAAACACTACTCAAAGTTTATTTCTAAGATTTTATGCAATTTACTTTCTTCATTTTAAGTTCTTGTTCTTTATAATTCTTGCACTTTACATTCTTGCAACTTTACTTTCTGTCCTTATTTTCCAAAGACCTTTATTTTCTCAGACTTTACATTCTGTCATTTACAATTCCGCAATTTACATTTCCGTCATTTATCTTCTTGTTATTTATCTTTTATGTCTCCTTCTTCTTTTTCTAAGTTTTTGTCTACTGTGATCATGAGTGAGTAGACTCCTTTTAGTCTTGGGATTGTGGGATTAATCCAATGATAGGCCCATAAACAATCCCAAGTTTAAACTCTATTTTGTTAAAATTATATTCTAATTTAATCTCATTGATTTTAAAGTTTTATTCCAAATATCAAACGAAGTACCGAAAGGAGAAGTTTTGATATTAGAACTATGGGATTAAACAAGGGAAACAAAACATGAGAATAGTTTTGGGACGCTTGGGATAAAGAGACTTGTACTTAAGGGGTCTTGACAATAATCAACCATGAGAATAGGTTTTGATTATTGGTTCAAGACACACTCTTGTATTCTGAAAGGAAACTTGAGTTACCATTGAATGTCTCATCCTTAGAAATACAATTTTATATAAAATAGGGAATGGATGAGGGATTGTGAGTTCATTCTATCATTGTGATGAAACCACAATCCTAAGATGCTTTTAATTAAAATTTCTAAATCAAACAATCAACTATTGTCAAATCATTCCCTTTCAGCTAATTAAAACTGAAAATTAGATTGGTAATCACTTAAACTCCCTGTGGATCGATACATTTTTACTACTCGATAGAACCGTACACTTGCGGCCTATCACACTGCACCCCTAACACATCTGTCCTGAGACAGTTACCCTAAATTTGATTTGTGCAATAATTACTAGGTCGTTTAATTATTTGTTTTCCCTAAATAAGACTTAATAAAATTTAGTAGAAATATAATTATTTACAAAAGACTAATTTAAGAAAAATTATTTTGACTTTGACAGGGAGACTACGCACTCTCTAGTGCGATGAGAGACTCAAAAGTCACGTAGTTCTTCCTGAAAATTTTGTTTGTTGGTTGATTTTAATTTTGAAGGGGTCTTAGATCCAAGTTGTACAACTAAAGATCCTTAGACCGAATTGATAGGATGTACATCCAAATCGAATCCATTTATTTTGTATCTTCTATGAAAATAGGTGCTAAGTATTTAATTTGTAATTTTATGATTTTTATTTTAAAGAGATTTAAGGTCCAAGTTGTATAACTAAAGACCCTTAAATCAAAGTTGTGGGTTTGATAGGATGTACATCCGAGTCGAACCCTAATTTATTCACAACAGATATAAGAGGGTCCAAAATTCCATTTGAGACAAATAAAACACAAAATAAAATAAGATGAAATAGAATAAAATAAAATAAAACATAGAATAAATGGGGAGTCAAGGACAAGTCACGTGGTGAGGGGACTTTGGTTTCCATACGATGTCAGATCTCACTTTTATAAAGAAACAAACACTATTTGAAAAAACAAAAGAATAAAATAACAAAAAGTAATGAAATAGGAAAACCAAAAAAATAGGATGAAAAGGACCTGAGAGAGGATGCGTGATTTGTCAGTGAACATCTTTGAAGTTCAGATATTTTTTATTTAAAAGAATACCTTGATGAAGTTATGAGAGGGAGAATATAGAGATCCCACATTTCTAACAAACCTGATCCCCTATTTTCTTTCTCTTAAGTCTCGTTCCATTTTTTTTAAAAGAGAGAGAGAGAGTGGTGCTCGCATGGGGAGGGGGGAAGAGAAGGAAGAAGGGAATGGTATGGGGTTCACCCGTAGGCCGGCCTGCATTTCTCTGAGTTTTTTATCTGCGAACTGAGTCCCATTATCGGTTATCTGTTGTGGGACTCCAAACCGGGCGAGCACATTTCGGCCAAAGAACTTGGTCACCTTCGCTGTAGTGATAGTCGCTAACGGCTCGGCCTCGATCCACTTAGTAAAGTAGTCAACCGCCACAATCAGGAACTTGAATTGGCCTGGAGCAGGTGGAAATGGACCTAGAAAGTCCATCCCCCACCAGGCGAACGACCAAGGTGGGGTGAGACTTTGCAGTTCTGAGGATGGAGCCACATGAACATCGGCATGGACTTGGCATTTCTTACATTTATGGACCAACTTCCTTGCATCTTCATCCATGGTCGGCTAGTAATAGTCGGCTCTAAGAGCTTTATTTGCTATGGATCGACCGCCCTGATGACTGCCACAGACGCCCTCATGTATGTCTCGTAGTACATGGTCGGCTTCGACCGACGACAAGCACCTTAGGAGCGAGATGAAAACCCTCTTCTATACAATCTTCCCTCGATGACAGAGTATTTGGTAGCCCGCAGTCTCAGCAACTTTGCTTGCTTCGGGTCGCCCGGCTCTTCCCCTGCCAGAATGTAACGCAGTATAGGGGTGATCTCGTCCTTCTCTAGGTCGATGGAATGGACGGCCAGTAATTTACCTGGTTTGGTTGAAACACTCGGACGAGTTAATGTTTCCTGGATCAAACTCCTAAGATTCCCAGGGGTTTTTGTGCTAGCCAACTTAGAAAGGATGTCGGCCCGAACGTTCTCAGTCCTCGGCACGTGCTTCACCTCTGCCCAGTCGAATTTTTGGAGCAGTTCTCTTACTCTAGCCAAGTAGTTCTTTTGGATGTTGTCCTTCGCATCATATAGCTCTTGAATCTTAGAAACGACCAGCAAAGAGTCTGAAAGGAGCTCAACACGGTCGACGTCGAACTCCTTAGCAAGCAGTAGTCCGGCTATACATGCCTCGTACTCTGCCTGATTGTTGGAAGTGTGAAAGGCGAACGTCAATGATACCTCCACGGTGAGGCCCTCAGAATTTTCCAAAATTAGGCCGGCCCCACTCCCCATACTGTTGGAGGAACTGTCAACATGCAAGGTCCAGGTCGTCGTTGAGCGGCCATCGTGAACTGGTATCATTTCAGCAATAATTCGGCCAGTACCTGGGCCTTTGCAGCCGACCTAGGGAACCATCAACATGCAAGGTCCAGTTCGTCGTTGAGCGGCCATCGTGGACTGGTGTCATTTCAGCAATAAAATCTGCCAGTACCTGGGCCTTTGCAGCCGACCTAGACTCAAACTTTATTCTAAACTCGCTGAGTTCTACCGCCCATTTAATCATGCGCCCCGCCAGATCTGGTCAATGTAGGATTTTCCTGATGGGTTGGTCGGTCCTTACCACGACCTGATGGGCCACAATGTATGGTCTTAATCTACGGGCGGCCACCAGTAGTGTGAGGGCCAGCTTTTCGATCTTCTGATACCTGATTTCAGGTCCTTGCAACACTTTGCTGTTGAAGTAGACCGGGTTCTGCCTTGAGTTGTTTTCCCTGACTACGACAGCGCTCAAGGCTTCGTCAGTGATTGTTAAGTATAGATATAGAGTTTCCCCCAGGAGCGGCTTGGTCATGATAGGAGGGTTAGGCATTTAAATACTTTGACTTAGCCTTGACTGTCTATCTTTTTTTCCAGATCTGAAGCCTTTGCAAGCCTAACTCAGCAGCAGCTTTGGAGAGCACCTGCAAAACCCTAATTTCGTTTTTTGTATTTTCTGTCATTTTTATTTATTTTTCGTATTTATTTCATTTTTTGGACGACTTTAAATATAATTTTTTTTATCTGGTTGTATAATTTTTCGTATTATTTTATTTTTTATGAAAGTGATCGAAAAGTGAAATAAAAGTCGAATTGGGTCCATTGGGCCAAAGGAATCGTAAATTGGGCCCAATATAAAAGAAACGAATCTGTAGGCCCATTAACATATAAAACTCGAAATCGATCTAAAAAATAACTCACACTAGGCCCAACGTTGCGTTTAGGCCCAATTTAGTCGAAAAGGCACCTAGTAAACGAATCCATGCTCATTGATTTATTTAAACAAGAAAAACTAGAATTAACTAAGTGAAATGACATCGACCTTAATAAATAATAAACTTTTGCATGGATCAAATTAATGAATATTGACCTATTCAAACGAGAGATACCTCGATTGCCTCAATCGCTTAATGGTAGCACGATCAAACGAGAGACGCGCTCACAAATCTCGTAATTAACGTAGTTGCAACTTTGCGTCACACAAGTGTTGAAACTAAAATGCGACACCAGTTAAAATTGGGTGTTCACACCGCCACTACTGGGGATGAATCTGACTGCTGAGGATTTCAACTCATAAAACAAAAATCCAAAATTCTGCTCGACTGGTAATTCATTTTGTTTCAATTCAATGTGCATATTGCCTCCAAGTTATTCTCGACAGGTAACATTGCATTATTGCAATACACTCCAAATTGCGAATGACACAAATCGTGGGACTAAACTTGCAGTTAAGCCAAATAATAATAAGTGTTCTGTACCTAGCTGTCTTTTTCGGGTCGGTCGGATCTATGATCGGTAATGCTCTCTGGGCGAATTCGGATCTCCGTGTGTTGAACGAGAGAGGGGGTACCTGAAAAGACACTCTGACGCTCAAGTCAATAGAGAATCACAGAGGTTGTAGGGTTGAAGGAAACCCACCATATGTGGTTATGAGAACCACTATTTATAGAGTTTCGTGAGATGGCTCTGAGCCTTTGGATCGTTCAGAATCACTTGAGCCGTCGAGGCTTATTGGACTTGGGCCTTTGAACGTTGATCAAATGGAGATGGGCCAATGGTAGCCCAAGAGGCGCATGCCTTAGTCCAAGTTTCGCAGGGACCTCAAGGTCCATCATGGTGTGCTGGGTCGTGGACCTGGATCTACGGTAAGTGGGCTAAGTGGGCCTCGTGGCCTAGTCCAAAACAGTAAGTTTCTTCAAATGTATTTAGAGCTCACAAAAAAAAAATAGTAAATCTTGATATGTTGCTTCCCTAGACACACTAGTACACAACACGACTAATATTTAATGATTTAACATTATCAAATTTTTAAACAGCTGTTGTTAAACACATGCGGGATGGCAATTTTTTAAATAGGACGCCCTAGCAGAAGCAGCTGACCTCCGCCTTTACATAAGACCCCCTTAATGGCACTACCCCCAAGGTCGAGCATATCTCCTATGGCCGTCACCGCATTGTTCCCTTAATCGTTTGCTTACCACCCCACCCATCATTATCATCAATCATTGAGGTACGGCTCGTCCTTGCCCATACAGCGACAAGGTTCCTCCTATGACTTTTAACAATTTAGGTATGGCTCGCCCACACTGCGACGAGTCCTTGCCCATACTGCGACATGGTTCCTCAAACGAGGAAAGCCCGCTAAACATCATCATCAACATCAATGTCCCAAATTCCTAGGTCGAACTATATCGTTCCAACATCAGATCTATCAAATGTACTATAGGGTCATCTATCCTAGGGTTCATCAGTCGTAACTACCCGATTTACAACAATCATACCTCCTTTGGGGAGATTAGCCAATGCGCTTTAAAAAATCATCAACAACAATCATAAACAACAACAGCAACAACAACAACAACAAATAGGCATACAAGAAACGTAGCATTTAAACATTACAATATATAGAGCCCTTGCTCCTACAAGAACAACCAATTTATAAAATAAAACATCTAAATTCATTGTTCCTACAATGGTTTGAACACATAGTGTAGTCAGCGTAAGACGTAAGGATCAGGGGACATCCCAGTTATGTCAGTTGCATCCTAAACTACCATGTTTCCTAGTTATCATCCCCCTCTTCTTACCTCGAATTCGAACGATCATGAACAATGGTACCAAGCAATAAACACAACTTATGTCCTCCAAACAAATGACAAAGGTATGATATTAATTATTTGACTGTAGGGACTAAAACGACTAAAAATTAAGGCTGAGGGACATACCACGAAATTATAATACAAAAGGCTGAAGACTTATTTTTTATAGCGTTAAGAACGTTGCTACGAGCGTGTAGCTTCAAATGGTGTGCGAATCACGAATTTAGACTTAATGATACCAAAGTGAAGGATCCTTAATTGATTTGAACGTATCTTGAGGTCAATGGAATGAAGGAACTGAGAATTACCTTGCGTATTGCTCAACGGTAATGAAGAAGAATGACGAAGAACATGACCCATTTTTGGAACATCTCAGTTTACAAATCTGATTGAATAGAATAAAAGTGTTCTTTTCGGTGAGTGCAAAGAAAGTTTCGGATAATTAAGATGATATCCACACGAATGAAACCGGAAGTCGTAGTAACGGGTAAAACAATAAGTTTTTCAACTTCACCAAAATAATAAAAGCAGTACCTTTTCCTGAAGGTTTTGACGAGAAGAATCCAAATACGATGTCCATTTTTCCAAACAACGGCTGTAATGGTCAGAATCAGGAATATACAGTACAAAATACGGTATAATTTCTATCTCCGATGACAAAAATAATGTCGTAAACGGATTAAGAAGGTGATTTTGTATAGAGTATGAAGTTTTGTTATTTTTTGTCATCAAATGAGAGAGAACAGGGACTGAGAAGAAAAGGAATGAGTTTGATAAATGTTGGTGGCGACTCCACAAGAAGGAGAAAACAACGGAGGATCCTTTGTTTTATAATAATATTAACCCTATGTTAAACCCATGTGAAACCCATGTGTAGGGTTTAGGGTTTAGGGTTTAATATTACTTCAATGATACATGAGACATTAAAGTCATTAAACTTATAATTTAAAATAATATTATTAACTCAGGACTAATATTTTGAAAATAAAATAATACAATAATAATACACTATTAAAATATACCAATAATTAAAATAAGCACACAAGACTACTAATATATCTTTTTTTTTTGAAGCAAGACTACTAATATACACACATATAAATAAGAAAATCGGGGTGTTACATTTCTACCCCCTAAAAAGAATTTCGTCCTGAAATTTGCGTAAGGCTAACCAAAAAGGTTACTACTATGAAGATTAGAAAGGTATATGGAAGGTCAAAGCATTTTTGGAGTTGATGGATGTCAAGAACAATTACAAGGAAATGAATGGTTGGTCGATGAGAGCAAGTTCAAAATTTGGGGTTAGGTACTTCTTAATTATATTTCTCCTCCTAAAGTTAACATCAAGCTTTTCTAGAAAGAGATATATACTATCTATAAGGTGGAACTAAGAAGTTGATATATGTCTACTTTCCTAGGAGATGACTAATCAAAACCATCGATGTCCTACGGTTGAATTTGGCTATTGCTACTCACTCTTTTGTGCGTAAAGGTTGTTGGTGTCTAATTACAAGCCAACTCTTACTCACACTACATCTTACCCCCTTATTCTAATCAATTCGGTCTACTTAGTTAAAATCAGAGTTTCAAAATTCCACTCAAAGGAGTGCTACATTTAGTGATTAAAAGTGAAAACATAATTCAATCAAGTTCAAAAATAGTTTCGCAGCATTTACAAAGCATGCAGTCATGCGCATCACCACGGCAAAAGGCTCAGCCCATCATATAAGGCACCTCGGCCATTAAACATCAAGGCATATTACATAGTAATAGTTACACAAAATAATGATAGCTTCCAGTTCAAGGACTATCTAGCAAACTATACACAAGTTCAGCATAAAAAGTACAAACTAGACTACTCGGCCCCAACCCAGTGTTACACGACCAGAGCAGACTCAACCAACATCAACTAGGCACAGCTATCACTCATGAGTACCTGCAAGTTGCCACGAGAGCAGCAACAAAAGCAAACTAGGGTGAGTCTCTTAACACAAGTAATATAATGTGAAGAAAAGCATTAAGGATAGAGAATAGCACTAAAAACACCTCGGTTCAAACTAACACAACCACTCACCGATAGCTCAAAACAATCACAACAATTATCACTCACCCCAACACATTAAATCATGTAATGTAATGCATGTATGCAACCCATCCACGTGGCAATATGCAATGAGGTACCTCCACCGTCGTTATTTAGCCCGTCGGCATCACCGTCGTTAACTCCGTCGTTATTTGATATGGAGACCAGAAGTCTTACCATATCCGAGGCCGAGACCTCCTCCGTCGTAATATGCACATGAACATGCGACTTCATGACAAATACAATCACACACAATCAATCATAACGTATGTGAATGTTTACACCGTCGTTCACCGTCGTTTACTCCGTCGTTCTACTCCGTCGTTACTCGTCCGCCACACCGACGCCTACACCACTTAGACATTATCTCGGTGCTAAGGTCGACCCTACAACACGGTGAGAATCACCTTAGGACCTACAACCGACCTCCTCACCACCACCTCGGCACCTCTCAACCACCTCGGCACTCATAGTGGACTAAGTGTCACACCTAGGACCACAACCACACTTAGGGACCAAATTGTCACCTAAGGACCAAAATGGACTTAATCGCTCCAACACTTATACACATTGGTGCTAAATGGCACTCACAGTGGCGCCCCACAATGTGTTAGACAACATTGGCGCTTAAACGCCACCTCGGCACACTATGTGTGTACCTCGGCTAACCACACTCAAACCCTCAACTCCCAGAACGCGCTCACGATTACGCATTACTCACACCAAAATCACTTAAGTCATGGGAACTCACTTCTCGGTGTTCCCCGGATTAGCTCACCGACACTTAGGCACTGGGCGTTTCACCCTGACGCTACCACGGCCGATGACCTCGGCTCACTACCCCTACACTTCGGTAACCTTAAGGAAAACACCTACACTTCGGTTTATGAGTCCCCGCCTTCGCTTATGGTGTTTAGACACAAACTCACCCACAAACTCACCAATGCACCCTCAACACTAAAATACTCTAGACGTGGACTCCCCTTCAACTCGGTTTCTCTCACTCTAGTGAAGAACACTTGGTTCACGCGCGTAATAAAGGCGCTTAACTCCCATTTCACTCCTTTACTCTATTTCTTAAGTTAGACTCAACATGCAAGCTCATTACTAGCTCACCACACTCATGCACACTCGGATACTCACTCCATTTCACCGATCCTCTTCCTAACTCTACATGCAAGCTCACTTTCAGCTCACCATGCAAGGTTCTCTCTTCATACCACTCGGAACAGAGAGAGTATTACACTCCTCTCTCTTTCCAAGATGATCCACCGTCAGATATTTACCACAAATCGTAGCAAGAGCAAAACACAGTGCAAACATGTCATGATCAGCACACAAAACACACATGCAAGGCGATTTCAGAAACCACTCACACCAAAATACAATCAAACACAAAACATTACAAGTATTAGAAGACTCCCCTAACCTTAATAACTCGAGAAAGATGAGAATCCTTCACTCTCTAGTAACCACAAAGAACAAGTTCTCCTCCCCTCTTGAACTCTCCACACTCGGTTTCCACTCTTTCTCTCTTCTACGCTCGCTTCTCTCTAAGTCTCACTTCTTTCTCTTTCTAAAATTGGTAACTTAACTGATTTGGAACATGAATGGGAATGTTCCCTACGGAGGTACCATTTAACATGTCCTTAAAGGACTCAAATGGGCCTTGGCCCTATTTAGGCCGTGGGCCTTCTACTACACACACCCTTCCTAATTTAGACATTTCCCTAAAAAGTAATGCATGCTTAGCACTCACTTAATTACTTGGCTTAAAGTAAAATGTTGCAAACCCTTAATAACTCAACTAAGTTAATTAATTGAATTATTTTGGGGTGTTACAACTCTCCCCCACTTGGAATATTTTCGTCCTCGAAAATCTCACCAATCCTATGAACATATCAATTTCATCTATCTCATTTTGTTCCTTACTATCAATAGCACCTTCTTGTACACTAAGTACTAGGACATACACATTTTTGGATCCTCAAAATCCCACTTAATTTATCCGAACACTCTTACCCTATCATTAGGAAACCACACTATAGCAATTACTTAAGGTACAAATGTTCATCTCTTACATCAATCTATATCCAACTACAAATAATATCCTCCTCATCCATTCATCCTATTCCTCATACTGAGTTTTAACCCTTTAATTATCCAAAGTTACCCTTAAGTATCTATACTTCATCACACACTTACGTTTCTTTGACCATCTACTCTCCTCGGCACATAGCCATGACACACCGCGCTCGTAACTAAAGCAAAGAATTGGCGCACATCGGTGGGGCTCCACCAGACGCAACACAGCGACTTGAGCACGGCATGGTGCCCTGCTCTGCGCCAAGACTTCACTAGCAGCACACACGCACGGCTACCCAACTCTAAGACGCTAAGTCGATGAAGTATCGCTACCCATTACGTCACCAATACTCAAGTCGGTGGCACCTCACTTGGCATTCCACTCGTAAAGTTCTCCACTTCGTCCCCGGAACCTCACGCTTAGGATCTCGCCTAGTCTCACTACTTCTCTCGTCTCGTTTTATGCCTAAGGTTCTCGACTACACCTTCGCCTCTTCTCGCCTTACCTTAGACCTTAATAACTACGCTTAGGCTTATGTTCACCGCACCTCAACATTTATACTTCAAAGACATATATATACTCTACACTTTGCTAACTCGGTTTCTCTAAGGGATAACACCTCAAAGATCATTCAACTCACCATTCAATTGTAGCACTAAGGCTAACAACATCCGGACACCATCAATCCAAAGACTAAGTCGACATACCTACCTCTACCAACAAACTCCATAGTTGTCGCCCACTCAACGAGCATCTCGACACTCAAGCATTTGACTAATAGTCAATCCGAGTACTCCAACGTCCCTTAGGACCAAAACGATACCTAAGGATCAAAACAACACCTATCGCTCCATAGTTTGGACTTAATGTCACTACCTTAGCACTCACCGCCGCTCGCAGTTGAAATATACTAAACATAGCTCAGACGCTAAACACCTAGGTACCCCATTTTGGCATCTCGGCAACCACACAACATCTCGGCATTACTTCGCCCATTTACCGACTTTAACTAAACTATATTCGAACACGCAAGACTTCGGCTACGCCAGTTCGACTACACTAGTCTCGGCTATACTAAGCTTAACTTCGACTGTACTAGTTTTCAGCAACTACCTGAGTACATACACAACCCAACTCGACATATACATCTCGGCTTACTTACTCAGCACACCGGCAACTACAAACCGATCCTACGCTGGGTTTCGAATCTACTGATTTCATCACTCAACTTATTCACGCACTACCTCATCTTCCAATCCCTCACTCACGCTTCATTTGATTATGTTACCTGTCAACACTTAGGATTACACTATGCCACGGCGACACATAATCCGACATGCCTATACCTCACTTCAATACATACATACCTCGGTATAACATGTTACAAGTCGACTCCTTCACTTCGGCTATCATACGCAGACTTACCTATGTCCTACATCTTGACCCAACACCTCGGCATAACCATGTTATACCTCGGCAACTACTTGATGACACTCGCACTGGGTTCTAATTACACTTACGCACGCTCGCTCATCAAGTACAAACTCAACTCGTCCCCCTTTAAGCCTAGGAACTACGCTTTAACACTTACGTCGTGCGTAAACCTCCATTGCACTTCGCCTTTTCTACGATCACGCGCGCCTAAATTCTCTCTCCTCTCTTTAGGTGTTCCCGACTAGGATTAAGCTCAAGAACACACTCTTAAACTCTCACGCCACCGAGACCGAGAGTTCTCGGTTCTCATTTCTTCCATGGTCACTTACGTGACCCACTCGTAAATCAACCATTACAATCTTCACCGAGGTGAAGTAACACAACCAGAATACTTAAGGAACATATAAGCACACATTCAGAACTCAATCAGAAATCATTCGTGCAAAAACACTCAACATGAACACACCAGTTCTATCAATCTTATTCTTGCTCCCAACTATCATCAAGGTTACACACTATCAAGCCATTAATCCTCAACTCCAAATAAACCTAGTTTAAAACATAGCAACTCTCACTCAACCACGCTCACTAGCTCTACAGCTAACGTCCAACTCACTGGACGCCTCAACCTCAAAGAAACCAAGTCTTCACACCTGGAATGCCCGGAAGGCGACCTCAAACACCACGGGTACAACACAGAACGAAGTCCTAGACCCATCACTCAACGCCGCCTCCCATTTGGAACCTCACTACTTAAACACATTGCCACTCAAAGCTCTAAGGCTGACTTCGCACCTCGGACACAGCCCCATGGCTATGGTCCAACCCTCCACTAGATACTCCCACAGTCGTAGTTCTCACACTACCTCAACATCCTCACACTAAACGTAGTGGACTAAACAGTCACTACGAGGACCACAACGTCACCTAGGACTAAAACATCACCTAGTGGACTAAACGGACTATCCCATTTCACCCACTTAAGCCGCTCACAACGCCAAACAACACTCCCGATTGCGCTGGCGGTGTGGCTTCGAACGGCACCTCGGCACCCTCTCCCGGCACCATAAATCATCTCAGATCTATACTTATACCACAACTACCATACTCACTTCACCTTAGTCTTAACGCAACTAGGTTACTCTACTTCAATTCACCCTTAATCGCCTCTGGCTACGCCTACGCTTAGTCACGCATCTTATTTTCAATGGCGCCCTTGCGCCTCACCTCGCTACTCCTCGGTTACTCAACTTAGGCAACCTATTACTCACCTTAGTTCTCTTAGGTACAAGCCTCTATTTCATTCACCTCGGTTGCTATACCATCTAGGCAACCACAGGTTCAAAGAACTACACTCATGTGTATAAATACACACTATACTCTAGTAGTCACCTCGGTATAGCTATGCTACACCCGGATCCTATGCCTCTCTACACGCCCAACCTACCTCTTTGTTCTCCTCCGGGTCCTCACGCCCGATCGACTTAGACGTAACTATTACACACTTATTCCTTCAAAAACAGATTCGACACTCCTCAAGAACTCAACGAAGGTGACAACACCAACAACAACTCACTGGGACTGAGTGTTCCTCAGCTCCCACTCCTCTCCTTCGACTACCATACTTTTAAGAACAATTCTTCTACCTTAGGTTTTCCAGAAACCATATTTCTAAACTTTTTCCAAAAAGGCATGCTCTATTTTCTGTGCATGAACTTCAAACTCTAAGTGTCAATCCCTATCTTTACATCTCCCCACTATCAACACAAACATCCCTAAGGCACCTATTTATCTAAAATTAAGAATCAAACCAATTTGCAAATAGCACTCAATTAATCAAGTTGTAATTAGTACATATTCAGAATTTATAATAATTACGAGTTATTGTCACCTCTTTCATTGGGGATGAGTTATCGGGGTGATCAGTCCCTCCTACTCACGCATCCAATTTAGTTAAGGTCACAAAACTACGTCTTTTCAAAATTTACACTTTTCTCATTGAAGGACTTTTAACACAGTCCAGAGTACGAAGGCATCGTCACGCCTCCCACTCCTTTGACGTCGTTAAAACCTTCTAATCACACATACTTCACTAATACAAACAACAGTCACAACAACTACAAGTAATGTTACAACCATCAGTTACTTATTCTAATTACACCTATCTCAAATAACAACTGAAAACACCCAAACAACTCTACAACAAAGTCTCGGTTGGAGATCGACAAGGGATCTCTGAGACACTACGACTGGACAAACTTGGCCGGACAAGACCGAACTTATGCTCTGATACCAACAATGTAACACCCCCTTATTCTAATCAATTCGGTCTACTTAGTTAAAATCAGAGTTTCAAAATTCCACTCAAAGGAGTGCTACATTTAGTGATTAAAAGTGAAAACAGAATTCAATCAAGTTCAAAAATAGTTTCGCAGCATTTACAAAGCATGCAGTCATGCGCATCACCACTGCAAAAAAGGCTCACCCATCATATAAGGCACCTCGGCCATTAAACATCAAGGCATATTACATAGTAATAGTTACACAAAATAATGATAGCTTCCGATTCAAGGACTATCTAGCAAACTATACACAAGTTCAAAGATAAAAGTACAAACTAGACTACTCCTCGGCCCCAACCCGGTGTTACACGCACTGAGCAGACTCAACCAACATCAACTAGGCACGCTTATCACTCGAGAGTACTGCAAGTTGCCACGAGAGCGAGCAACAAAAGCAAACTAGGTGAGTCTCTTAACACAAGTAATATAATGTGAAGAAAAGCATTAAGGATAGAGAATAGCACTAAAAACACCCTGCCTCAACCTAACACAACCACTCACCGATAGCTCAAAACAATCACAACAATTATCACTCAGCCCAACACATTAAATCATGTAATGTAATGCATGTATGCAACCCATCCACGTGGCAATATGCAATGAGGTACCTCCACCGTCGTTATTTAGCCCGCTTCAAGATCACCGTCGTTAACTAACTCGCGTTATTTGATATGGAAACCGAAGTCTTACCATATCCGAGGCCGAGACCTCCTCCGTCGTAATATGCACATGAACATGCGACTTCATGACAAATACAATCACACACAATCAATCATAACGATGTGAATGTTTACACCGTTGCTCATCGTTTACTCCGCCGTCTCTACTCCGTTGCTATTCGCCGCCACACCGACGCCTACACCACTTAGACATTATCTCGGTGCTAAGGTCGACCCTACAACACCCCAGAGAATCACCTTAGGACCTACAACCGACCTCTCACGGTCACCTCGGCACCTCTCAACCACCTCGGCACTCATAGTGGACTAAGTGTCACACCTAGGACCACAACCACACTTAGGGACCAAATTGTCACCTAAGGACCAAAATGGACTTAATCGCTCCAACACTTACACACATTGGTGCTAAATGGCACTCACGGTGGCGCCCCACAATGTGTTAGACAACATTGGCGCTTAAACGTCACCCTCGGCACACTATGTGTGTACCTCGGCTAATCCCACGACATCACCTCGGCACACCATGTGTGTGTACCCCGCTAACCACACTCAAACCCTCAACTCGGTAACGCGCTCACGGTTATGCATTACTCACACCAAAATCACTTAAGTCATGGGAACTCACTTCCGGTGTCCTCGGATTAGCTCATCGACACTTAGGCACTTGGGCGTTTCACCCTAAGTGACGCTACCACGGCCCGATGACCTGGGCTCACTACCCCTACACTTCCCGGTAACCTTAAGGAAAACACCTACACTTCGGTTTATGAGTCCCCGCCTTCGCTTATGGTGTTTAGACACAAACTCACCCACAAACTCACCAATGCGGACCCTCAACACTAAAATACTCTAGACGTGGACTCCCTTCAACTCCGGCTTCTCTCACTCTAGTCAAGAACACTTCGGGCTTCACGCGCGTAATAAAGGCGCTTAACTCCCATTTCACTCCTTTACTCCGCTTCTAAGTTAGACTCAACATGCAAGCTCATTACTAGCTCACCACACTCATGCACACTCGGATACTCACCCATTTCACCAATCCTCTTCCTAACTCTACATGCAAGCTCACTTTCACTCACCATGCAAGGTTCTCTCTTCATACCACTCTTAATGCAGAGAGAGTATTACACTCTCTCTCTCTTTCCAAGATGATCCACTGTCGATATTTACCACAAATCGTAGCAAGAGCAAAACACAAAGGCAAACATGTCATGATCAAGACACAAAACACACATGCAAGGCGATTTTGAAACCACTCACACCAAAATACAATCAAACACAAAACATTACAAGTATTAGAAGACTCTCTAACCTTAATAACTCGAGAAAGATGAGAATCCTTCACTCTCTAGTAACCACAAAGAACAAGTTTTCCTCCCCTCTTGAACTCTCCACGCTCGGTTTCCACTCTCTCTCTTCTGCTCTCGCCTTCTCTCTAAGTCTCACTTCTTTCTCTTTCTAAAATTGGTAACTTAACCGATTTGGAACATGAATGGGAATGTTCTCACTGAGGTACCATTTAACATGTCCTTAAAGGACTCAAATGGGCCTTGGCCCTATTTAGGCCGTGGGCCTTCTACTACACACACCCTTCCTAATTTAGACATTTCCCTAAAAAGTAATGCATGCTTAGCACTCACTTAATTACTTGGCTTAAAGTAAAATGTTGCAAACCCTTAATAACTCAACTAAGTTAATTAATTGAATTATTTTGGGGTGTTACACATCTCACTCACTCTTGAATCCCAAATGCTAAAACTACCCATCTAGAGTATTTTTCATTGCTCAATTAACGGAGAAAAGTAATTGGGGTGATCAATCCCTCCTACTCTTCTAGCCAGATGGCTTGAGAAATAATAACTACACAACTCACAAAGGGCTCTATATACAAGAATTTTTAATAGAGCTTGAACATAAGGATGTCCGCGCCACATCATTACTCCCGAGCTCTACGAAAAATTCGCTTTAAGGATGAGAGGTATTTGGGTTCTCAAATGGATTCTAACTTCTTTCTATATTCTCTAACATTAATGATTCTACCTAATCAAAAGAATACCTATCACTCATCTCATTTCCAAGAGGACTTAACCCTCTCAATAGGTTAACAACACGACTATCAATAATCAAACAAGCAATGCATGCAACTCTACTCAGAGTTCACACATCTAAAAGCACAATAGACCACACATTGTCCGGATTAGACCAAACTGCTCTAATACCACTTAATGTGACTCCCGCTACCCCGTTTGGAAAATGTGATGTAAATAAAAGAATTAATAGAAAATACGTCTTTGTAATTTTTTTGAGTCAAACGAATTAACAAGTATCACTAGAAAATGCAGAAATACAAATCAACCAAATAGAAAAAGTATAGTACGGTAAAAAAAAACCCATGAAACCCCTGTGTCACATGTCTCAGAGCTTTTACAACTTAATTAATACAACTTTTGAAAAACAAACAAATAACAGAAAATAATAACTAAAGTCTTGATCTCGCACAAACTAATCATCGGCGTCCACATTGACAAGTTCATCATCATCTGCTTGCTCATCACCTAAATGTGTACAATGGCACATGAGTAGCCACAAAGAAAGAAGAGTGAGGAAAACCCATAATATAGGAAACAATCAACGGTAGTGGATACAACATACATAACACGCATACACAAACAATCATCAACTAATCATCATCAGTACAACCTATCGGACAGTCCTAACACTACTACGTAAGCGCGATCCTAACTAATCATCATCAATGCGACCTACCGAGCAGTCCTAAGACTACTACTTCAACACAATCCTAGCACCACTACTCCAACAACATGCTCCAACTATAAATACTCTGTCAATACATATGGATCCATCTAACTCAGGATAAACAAATGCGAGTTCCCTCAACATCCTGAGTCACAAGCAACGTCTAGTCAAAATAGCCCAGTATATCAATACGACGCCCCAGCAGAAGCATCTGACCTCCGCCTTTACCTAAGACCCTCTTACTAGAACTACTCCCAAGGTCGAGCATAGCTCCTTTGGCCGTCACCGCATTGTTCCCTTAATCGTTTGCTTACCACCCCACCTATCATTATCATCAATCATTGAGGTACGACTCATCCATAATGCAACGAGTCCTTGCCCAAACTGCGAAAAGGTTCCTCCTACGACTTTTAACCACTGAGGTACGGCTCGCCCACACTGCGACGAGTCCTTGCCCATATTGCGACAAGTTTCCTCAAACGGGGAAAGCCCGCTAAACATCATCATCAACATCAATGTCCCTAATTCCTAGGCCAAACTATATCGTTTCAGCATCAAATCTATCAAATGTACAATAGAGTCAACTATCCTAGGGTTCATCAGTCATAACTACCCGATTTACAACAATCATACCTCTTCTGGGGAGATTAGCCCTTGGGCTTTAACAAATCATCAATAAAAATCATAAACAACAACAAAAAGGCATACAAGACACGTAGCATTTAAACATTACAATAGAGCCATTGCTCCTAAAAGGACATCCAATTTATAAAATAAAACATCTAAATCCATTGCTCCTACAATGGTTTGCACACAAAAGTGTAGTCAGTGTAAGACGTAGGGATCATGGGACATCCCAATTATGTCAGTTGTATCCTAAACTACTATGTTCCCTACCCATCTTCTTACCTCGAATCCAAGCGATCACGAAATTTATGAGAGCTGAGGGATATACCACGAAATTATAATACAAAAGGCTGAAGACTTGTTTTTTTAGCGTTAAGAACGTTGCTACGAGCGTGTAGCTTCAAACGGTGTGCGAATCACGAATTTAGACTTTAAAACGGCAAAGGAACTGAGAATCACCTTGTGTATTGCTCAATGGTAATGAAGAAAAACGACGAAGAACGGGATCCATTTTTGGAACATCTCAGTTTACTAATCTGATTGGACAGAATAAAAGTATTCTTCTCGGTGAGTCCAAAAAAAGTTTCAGATATTTAAGATGATCTCCGGTGTGGCAACAAATGAAACCGGAAGTCGTAGTAACCGGTAAAACAGGTCGTTTTTCAACTTCACCAAAATAATAAAAGCAGTACCTTTTCCTGAAGGGTTTGACGAGAAGAATCCAAAAATGATGTCCGTTTTTCCAAACAACGATCGTATGGTCAAAATCAGCAATATACAGTAGGAAATACGGTATAGTTTCTATCTTCGATGACAAAAAATGTCATAAACGAATTAAGAAGGTGATTTTGTATAGGAGTATGAAGTTTTGTAATTTTTGGTGATCAAATGAGAGAGAACGGGGACTGAGAAGAAAAAGAATGAGTTTGATAACTATCTGTGGCGGCTGCACAAGAAGGAGAAAACAATGGAGGGAGAATGAAGAAAGCAACGTAGGGTTTAATGATAAAAAGGGATAGACTTTCACATGTGTTTAACATAAAAGACCCAACTACTTTTTATTTCTTTTTTTTTCAAAAACAATTTCTATTTCAATCTCCTTACATTATTTACCAAATAATATAAATAAATCACTACTATTATTTAATAATAATAATAATAATAATAATAATAATAATACTGTTATGAAATAATATATATGGATGTCCACTTCTCTTCCTCTTCCACTACTCTTGTATTTACTCCCTTTGCAATGGGTTGCTAGTGGTTTTACATAGGTTGATCTTTCACTTCACTTCTACCCTATAAATAGGGTTATCTTCTATGTGTAAATACACTTGTGAAGAGAAATACAAAGGCTACTAGATTCTCTCCTTCTCTTATGATTCTTTTGTTCTTCATATTGCTATAGTTTCATAATAGTTTCATAACACGTTATCAGTACGAAGTTCTACCAATCTAAGGTTAGTATTTTATATCTCAGTATGCTGCAAACTAATCTTATTTGGTATATATATGTACTTATCAGATTGAAATACCTACAAGTTAAAATAATCAAGCTTTGCTATAATTCGTTATTGTTTCTCTGCTGGTAATTAGTATTGAACCACTCCATTTTATTATGATAACTGTGATCGGAAAACTTGAATAGTCTTGTTGAATACTCTTCTTCATTTCTTGTTTCATGATATTACTTGCTTTATATTATTACCATTCTGTTCTTTTATTTTTCTTAACTTTGATTCAGTAATGAATTGTAATATTTTCGGTTTGAGTTAATAAACTAGAGTTTGAATTGGATTGCATTTCTGTTTGAAAACTAGAGTTTATAAAGAAATAGTATATAAAGAGTAGAATCAGTAGATGCAAGAGAGTAGAGACAAAAGGTTCGTTTTTGCTTACGAACCTGGATTATTTGGACTAATAACCTTTAACCTTCTAATTATTTGTATTAATTTTTCTGTTGTAACCAAAACGAACCTTCTATTATGTATTGCATTATTTATAAATCTGGATTGCTTTAGCATAAAACAACTCAGATATTATTATATTATCAATTTCTTTCTTAGAATTTTTTAACTAATATGTTGATTGAATTATCTTGTTAGAATAGATTACTAGTAAAATTTCTATCATATACACTTTTGTGTCACTTCTCTTTTTAGTCAAAATTTATGTTTATTTATTATTTCTAATTAATGTAATGTTTATATATATTCAAGAATTATTGAAGAACTTGTTTGGATTTCATTTTCGTTTTCACTATATTTCATATTGTTTCATTATAGTCAATCCTATACATATTGACAATAACATGCTCTCCACTTAAATCATTAGTTTTGGAACCTCTCTTCTATTTTTATTGATTTATTGTGCAAGATAATGGTTTATTATTTGTTCATGTTTCTTAAATTCTTTAGTGTTTTCTACTTCGTGGATTTTAAAGTGTTTTTTATCACAAGGGACAAACTTTTTGTTCTTTTACTTTTCCTTGATAAGACATACACTACATTAGATACTCTGTGCCGGAATATTATTACTTGATTTTGGTGTTGTTGCACCTTCCACTAAAAGTCATTGGAATATCAAAAGTCTCACCCCACTAGTACTTATCCATTCCCAGACGTGAATGTAGCAACACCATGGGCAAACATGTGGTTGCGGTCTTGATCATAGTCTCAATGGAAATTATAAGAACACATCTTTCCACCGGAAGTGGAAAAACATTGAAAAGGAAAAAAAAAGGTGGGCAGAGTAGTAAAAGAATTGACAATATTTGATATCGGTGTGAAGGCCAAGGTCATTGGGGCTGTACCTGTCGTACGAAATATTTCTAGTGAAATGGGAAACTGATTTTAGTACTATATCTGGCCCTTAAAAGATAATTGAAGCCTCCGGAAGAGCTAATCTATTTTTATTAAGATATTTATAACAAGCTTGGAGGCTATTTGACAAAGATATGTTTTCTTCTACTATCTTATAGTTAATCTAACTTATTATAATGTTTTGGTGTTCTTCCTTATTGCTTTTATATTATCATATTTCTTGCGTAGAAATTTTATTTAGCTACTATGATTATCATGTTTTCTATATATTCTTGATGAATTCCTGAAGAATTTAACATTCAAGCATCCCTGTTGGATTGCATAGAGACGACTATATCATGTCCATCTACTTTCGATAAATTTCAGAAGATTTCATCATTCAAGGATCCAAGAAGTATTGCACAAATAACAAATGAAAGCAACCTGTAGGATTGCCCAAAGTGTGAAGGTTTGTGATATAGTTCTTGAAGAACCAAACTTTTAGGCCATGATTATAACCTAAAAGATCTATTTAATCTTAGTATAATTGAATGAAAGAAATATTAGAGAAATTTTATAAGCTCCTTTTGGAGTAGCATAAATGAGAAAATAATCAATAGTATTTTTTGAATCAAGATTATGTGATATTGTGATTGAAAGAATAATCACAAACCACTCAATTGATTGAACTTCATTGCTAGAAGAGAATGAATTAAATTAAAAGTTTGGGTTAGAACAAAAGTTGTGATTATGATCATTGGTAAAATAAAGGTTACCATCATCCTTTATAAAAGATTTCTTTGAATATTTTTGACCACCAAAATATGCTTGATTTGGGGTCAAGTTCTTGAACAACAACCTTTAAAGCGTGATTAAAATTTGTAAGATTACTTGATATAGTATTCTTTGAAACAAATAAAATTGGGAAAAACAAAGAAAATTGGGAATACAGTTTTTTTTCATTCTCATCTTAAATATATGTGAGAGACATTAAAATTATGCTATGGCAAACTAGATGTTTGCTATGCACTTATAAAAGAAAAGAAAATGTTGTTTTAAACTTGAAGTTTAATAGTCTAAACTACGTGCACTATCTAGTAATGACATGAAGTCATAAGGTGGTGTAAGTTCTTATTATATACTTGCAACCAAAAGTTTGCAAATGTAAGTGAAGGCTCTAGAAGAGCTAATTGTATTGTTACCTAGTTTGAAGAACAAAAAGTTTTTACACATTAATATTGTATTATATTCTCTTAAATATCATAGAAAGTAATTGAGTCTCAAGGATATTCATCTAAGTGGATATATCCTATTGAAAGAAATCTCCAATGTCTGTATAGCACGAGACCTTAAACCAGAAGTTTATGGATTGTTTGTCGTTGGCAAGACTGGTTGGGCCATCCCGGGTCTTTATGATGCAAAAAATAGTTAAGAATTTTCTTTTGAGAACTTGTATTGAAGAGCCTGTAGATTCTTCAATCCATTAACTTTTGTGTATTACCAGTTCCCAAAGGAAGTGAAGAATTTGAGGGAATAAGTCTCTCACATTTCTACAATGTGCTTAAGGTGATGTTTGTATGCAGATACACCAATCAGATGAGCTATTTAGATATTTTATTATTTTAATTAAAGCATCAACTAAATGGCTATAAATATAATTGTCATCAACTCACAACCAGAAGTTTGTGAGACTCTTTGCTCAACTAATACGAGTAAGAGCTCATTATGTGAATTATTTTGAAAGCATCTGATAAGTATTTTATGACTATTAGAGTTTATATCGAACAACACAAAGAATATGTTCACTCATATAATGGTCTTGAAGAACCATTCATTAGACTACTAAAGTTAATTATATGACTAATACCAATGAAATCGAAATTCCAAAATTTCTACTTGGGAACATGAATCTTGTAGACAGAGACATCAATAAGCATCAAGCCAACAAATTATCATATGTAATTTCTCCCATTTACAATTGATTTTTGGTCAATGACCTAATGTTTTCCATTTGAGATATTTTTGATGTGTTGTGCATGCTATAGTCAATCCATCACAACGTAATAAGAATGATCCTTAAAGAATGTTGGGAATACATGAGTATATGAATCTCCATTCATGTTAAAATATGTTGAGCCAATAATCAGAGATGTATATAGCTCAGTATTATCATTTTGGTGAATTAGTTTTCTCAACATTAGGGGGAGAGATAAGCAGCTGGAAATGAGTATTATGTGAAACCAATACATTTGCAAAATTTAGCAAATTATTCACCAGCTGCAATACTCAAATATAAATTCATATCCCTGTTGGACACTCAAACATTGCCAATGACTCTAAACCATGCATGAAGCATGTAAATTGGTCGGTTCCAAAGAATAAAAATTCTTTAACAAGAACATGAGCTTAAAAGCAAGATGGCCCAAAAGAGGATATGAAAACTCAAAACGAGTAATTTGACATAATTAATTTTCAAGTTCCAGAAGAACTGGTCAGGTACCTGAAATTTATGAAAATGAGATCTCAATAAATTATGTCAAGAATGAAATACGAAGGAACCGAAACAAAGTCAACGTTGACAATTTTGATGTGTATAATATAGCACTAAATGTGATAAGTGATGAAGAGGATCATGAACTAATGTCTAACAAGAAGTTAGACAAAATAATGATTGGCCAAAATAGAAAAGCTCAATTGAAGTGCACTAAGCTCGCTTTGTAAAGCAAAAAGTTTTTCAACTTGTAGTTTGTACACCTGAAGATGTAAAGCTAGTTAGGCTTGTTGTTCAAGAGTACTCGCACAAACCTAACATTTATTTTGAAGAAAAATTCACATGTAGGAATTCAAGTAATATTTAATACTTAGTTAGTCTATTAGCAAATGAATGACTCAATTTACATATGATGGATGTGTTACAACTTATTTGTATGGCTCATTTGATAGTAATAATTATATGAAGACATCACTTGTCCATTTAGTTTTATGGAAAGATCTAGAAATGAATTTTCTATTATTTGAAATCATGAAGAGATTTTGAAAACTATAGCTTGCTCAAAGAAAGAATTCTAGAGAATGACTTCAAATTATATTTGATGAATTTGGAGGTTGAACCTTAAATAGATGTCCATCTAGAAAATCCTAGAAGGATAAAAGATATAGAGAAATATCTTAAAATAAATATTTTTTGGAAACAAAGTTTTGTCTCGACCTGCAGATCGACCAATTAGCTAAGTGAATAATGATAAATTATATTTATTGAGTACATGAAGATAGCAAATATTACAGTATCGAAGACTTTAAATTAGTGTGCGCACGTCACTAAATGTCATATGAATTGACGTGATAGTATTATTTTATACTTAGCAATATATTTGTTTTTATATTTTCATAAGACAGATGACGCAAATATTTATGCATATCTGTTCATAAAACTAATCATGCAGATACAAGGTATTTGTTTTGACCCAAATCAAGTCAGATTCCAAACCTACTATTTTCAACATATAATGACATTGAAACATCATTATAATCTACAAGAAATCTATAGTTATTGGTTCTTCATATCAGATTCAAGCACAAGCAATTCAAGGAAGAGACATTGAAGATAAAGCTCAATTGAAAGGATTATTATTATTATTATTATTGGTTCAAATGTGTCTTGGGAGAAAATATTGGTATCAATATTCTTAATTGATGCTTCAAACAGGGGGAGAAAACTGTACTCTTTTTTCCTTTACCATGGTTTTGTCCCACAGGGTTTTCTTGGAATGATTTTTAACGAGGCAGTTCCCTAAAGGATATTGTACTCTTTTTCTTTCACTAGATTTTTATCCCACTGGGTTTTTTCTAGTAAGGTTTTAATGAGACATATCCTCAGTGGACATCCAAAGGGGAGTGTTATGAAATAATATATATGGATGTCCACTTCTCTTCCTCTTCCACTATTCTTGTATTTACTCCATTTGTAATGGGTTGCTAGTGGCTTTACATAGGTTGATCCTTCACTTCACTTCTACCCTATAAATAGGGTTATCTCCTATGTGTAAATACACTTGTGAAGAGAAATACAAAGGCTACTAGATTCTCTCCTTCTCTAATGATTCTTTTGTTCTTCATATTGCTATAGTTTCATAACAAATACCAATAATAATAATAATAATAATAATAATAATAAAAAGAGGATGAGGAGAACAACAACAACAACCAACTACTTAACATTACAAGAATAATCAAACAATAACAACACTATATTATTAAAATCATGTAAAATTACAATATATTTTTTTTGACAAAAATTTAAAATTACAATTAAATGTCAATACAATATTTTTTTAATACTTCAAAGATACATGAGGTATTAAAGTCATTAAACTTATAATTTAAAATAATATTATTAACTCAAGACTAATTTTTGAAAATAAATAATACAATAATAATACACTATTAAAATATGCCAATAATTAAAATAAGCACAGAAGACTACTAATATATCTATGCATCTATATACACACATATAAATAAGAAAATTTGGGTGTTACAGATGCCTTCAAAAAACTTAAAACAGTTACACTTCCACACCGGTTGTATATTAACCATCTATATGGTATATTCTTTTTATAGATATAATGCGAGTACACCCTTTTATTTTGTCTGTTCTCTTACTTTTTCCTCACAACACTCAAACCCTGGCCCTCGTTCTATCCATCTTCCTCATTCTCATCGTTATCGATGTTTGTTTCTCTCATTCATGTGTGCTATTTTTGAGCTTTTTCGAGCTCAATCCGCCTCTGGTGGAACCTAGTTGGATGTTTTCTCCCTCGCATCCACCTATGGTTTAACTGTAAGGTAGACAACGAACTCGCGAAGGTTCTTCTTCTTCCGTTGCTACGTATTTGTTTTACCTCTTTGTTTTATGATTTTTACTCGTTTTTCTATTTTGTTTTCTAACCTCTACCTTTATTTGTTTTATGTTGAATGTATTCGATTTATATTCTTGTTGTATCTATTCAATTTATGTTTATACTTTGAATATTATTGGGTTATCTAATATTTTTTGGTTAGTCTGATCACTACTAGAAAAGTTATTTTAGAGATAGATTTTTGAGATGGATTTGTATCCCTCGCTATTAGGGAGGGATTTATCTACGAAAAAAATTGGTGGGACAGACTTAAATTTGTGACGAAAATAGAGACCAAAAAGATTCCTCACTAATAATTTTGTAACTAAATTCGTCACAAAATAGTTAAACGATGGTTATAGAGGGATTTTGAGAAGGAAAGGAACCTCTCACTAATAGCGAGGAACAAATATTTCGTCGCTGAGCTCACTTCTCCCATTAGCGAGGAATCTTTATTCCGTCGCTGACCAAAAAAGACACTAATTGAAAGCGCTCTCTCTCAGATTGAAGTTACTAAACTTAAAAAAAAAATATTGAAGTTTCTAAATAAAAAAAACTCAAATATTAAAAAAACTCATCAAAACTAATCGACCGATTCCACCACTCACACCAAAACCTAATCTTCTTCCACACACTCTGAAAACCTCATTACCTTCTCACAATCTAGAAACCTCTCACGCTTGAAACCTAATCGCCTTCTGTTCCGGTCTGGGCTAAAAGCCCCATCGGACATTAGGCCAGGCCCAATATCTTTGCACAAACATGGCCCAAGTACGCCAAAAGAACCAGGCGCGGTATATCTCGCTCGGACGATCAAAGCCGACGGCCAGGATCACGCGCTCAGATCTAACAGTGAAGACCGAGCTACTTTGCCTATAAATAGAGGTGTTGGGCTCCAAATCCAAGTACGCTCTCATTCTTGCAACTCTCGCCTATTCTCTCACTGACTTAGGCATCGGAGTGTTTGCAGGTACCACCCCCGCCGGCATCCGCCTCGGATGAAGAACTAACTCAGACGCCTCAACCTCGGCTTGAATGTTCGCCTCAGACAACTGATCTCAGACCGCGATGTATTTCTCTCTCTCTCTCTCTCTCTGTCTTTAGTTCGGGTACGAACAATGGCGACCACAGTGGGAGACACACGCACATAAATGAGCTCTGGCTTTCGCTTCTCCACGGCGAAATGCTCCCCATTCCGTCGGGTCCGAGGCACAATTTTCTTAACCGTTATCCGAAGTGGCCGTCTTAAGCGTTGAACCCCCCAAGGTGGACCGTGATGCTCCCTCCTACACAGATATACACTTCCAGCCCTGCTGCACATTGTTTGGGCCTAAATAAACAACATCGGGCCCGTTTCTTAGAAAAAACCTGGTCCGATGCAACCTTATAATTGCTGTGAATCACTCTCTAAAGTCACTGACATTGAGTTTTGTTTCGACTCACCACGACGAATACAACATGGAGATTCTCGGTCCGAGATTGATGTATTAACGTATGTGCTGACTCACATCAATTTAAGTGATTAGACCACGGCACGACACCCTGCGTTCAACATCCAACCCCGGGGATGCATCTCATTCTACATCCAGGAGTTAAAAGAGAGTGGGGGCTACTATGATCGTGGTCACCAAATACTTAATAAGGAGGTCAGGTTCCAGATCAACCTCGGCCTCATCTTATCTTCTTCAGTCGGGCTTTAGATCAACACCGGCCTCAGATTATTATCTTCAGCCAGGTTCCAAATCAACCTCGGCCTCATCTTATCTTCTTCAGTCGGGCTTCAGATCAACCCCGGCCTCATATTATTATCTTCAGCCAGGTTCCAAATCAACCTGGGCCTCATCTTATCTTCTTCAGCCAGGCTTCAGATCAACCCCGGCCTCTCTTCAGCCAGGTTCCAGATCAACCTCGGCCTCGTCTTATCTTCTTCAGCCGGGCTTTAGATCAACTTCGGCCTTAGATTATTATCTCCAGCCAAGTTCCAGATCAACCTCGGCCTCATCTCATCTTCTTCAGCCGGGCATCAGATCAACCCCGGCCTCGGATTCTTATCTTCAGCCAGGTTCCAGATCAAACTCGGCCTCATCTCATCTTCTTCAGCAAGGCTTCAGATCAACCCCGGCCTCGGATTATTATCTTTATCCAAGTTCCTGATAAACTCCAACTTAGTGCATTTTTTAGAGATATTTTTGAGTCATTTTTAGAGTAATTATTACTGATTAATTATATAACTAACTTATATTACTCTATATTTGCAGGAAGGTAGAAAAAGAAAAATAATATAAATATGCGCTGAAATTAGAAGAAATGGCTAACAAATATAAGAAAGCAAGCCCAAGCCCATTAATGCAAGAAAGCCTACAGTAATAAAAAGAAACAAGATCCTCTTGGAGATTTCAATTTAAAGTGATGTACATGTGACTTGGAGAGAAAGAAAGAGGCATGGAGTGGATAGCAAGCAACACATATTTAGGAAGGGTCTAAACCCTAATATTTAGGGATTTAGATAAAAAGGTGCTCTTGCAATTAAAAAAAGGAAACAAGCTTTACTTGAGGAGAAAGAAATAACACACAACCCTAGCTTGGAGAGAAAGAAAAGGAATTAATATAAAAGGAGGACTTCACTTGAGAAAAAGGGAGCCACACATCCAAGTAACAACGTTACAGATGAGAGATTGAAGATTTGGGGTACCATTATTGACACCGTGAGAGAGCTCTGAAGCAGAAAAAGGAGACTGAAGACTCAAAATAAGAATTTATCTACTTTTCGGGTTATTTTTATCTTTGTAATTCATTACTCTAATTTCTATTTTATTGTTCTTGATACCTATGGATACCTAAGTCCTCTTCTAGGGTCTTAGGTGGATCTTGCATGATTAGAGACTTTTTTATGTTCTAATTTCTAGTTTGAATTCCTGTTTTTATTTTAATTGATATTGTCCTATTGTTTTTATCACATGGTTAGGATTAGCTACCATTTGCATGTTTATAATCAATTAGTTGATCAGCGACCGTACTGCAATTAGTTGGTGGACCTATAGGATAATTGGGGCTATAATTAATGCATGACCAAACTTTAATTTAGTCTTCCAATCATTCAACCTTTTTGCACTTTATGCTTTTCTTGAATTTAAATTCTAGCATGACCAAACTAGGGTTAATTTAGGAAAAATAGTATTTATCGCGAATGACCAAACGGATTAATAGTTTTAGTAAAGGGATTGGTAATTAAATAGAATAAGGGAATTCAGGTAGAATTAGACATAGGGGAATCAAAGCTTGCAAGTGAAACCGTAATCCTAGGCGTCTCTCCATTAATTCAATATTGCATTTTAATTCTTGCTATTTATTTCTTTTTATTTCAAAATCATCAAATTATTTTTCGTCTAAACAATATATAATTTCGACTAGTTTGGTACTTGTTAATTAATCCCTGTGGATACGATAATCTTTTATACTACTTATGCGAAAGAGCACACTTGCTCTAAGTGTGTTTTTAACGCAACAAGTTTTTTGGCACCGTTGTCAGGGATTAATTTAACAATATTAAACGAAAAAAAAATTATTGCTTTAGACATTTTTTTATGCTTTTATTTTAATTTTGTTTTTTTATGCTATTAAAAAAATACAAAAAAAAATTATAACACTTTCCCAAGAGCTCGTTGCAGTTCACTTTGTTTTGCAGAGAAAAATACAAATCATGTTTAAAACACATGGAGATTATCTTAGAGAAGAAGAGGCGCAAAGAAATTTTGAGAACTCATATTGGTATATGCCACAATGCCAAATGCCGATTTCTCCTCCTACTTATTACCCTTATTTGGATTATTGGGATGACTATGCACCACCTCCTTATTCCTCCCACTGGGATAATCATGAGACACTTCACGTGCAAAGGCAAGAGGAGGAGATACCATACACCAATGATGTATTTGAGCAGATAAATGCAAAGTTTGACCGCATGGAGGACCAACTTGGAACCATGACCAACGAACTTAATTAGAAGCTTGAATTGTCAACTATCAAGTATGATTGCTATGTTATCACAAACTGAGCAATACAAAGATAATATTCTTAGGAGTGATGAAGAGTTCTCCGTGGAAGATAATATAGAGGAAGAAGCTCTCGAGAAAGATGAAGAGACTCCTACTGAAGGGAGTCAAATCAAAATAATAGCTCCTACTGAAGGGAGTTATATTGAAATAAAAGATGATACTAATGAGAGCGGTTGCGAGGAGAATGAGAAAGATCCATTGGTTCATGAGTTGGAGGAAGAGGAGAAAGCCCCAATTTTTGGGCAAGTTGTTTTAACCATTGGTGATGCTGTAATTGAGGTTAATGAGGGAAAGGTAACTTTAAAGAGTGGTAAAGAAGATGATGTTATTAAAGCTTTAAATTCCAACGAAAATTTATCTTCTTTAACTTCTCCTTATTTTGATGATGTGGTTGAAACTAAAGATGCAGGACCTTTTGAAAAACTATATTAACTTGCAGGATCCTAACATAGTGGTGGATAGAGATAAAACAAAAAATCCACAATCCTTTGAATTTCATCCACCACAAGGAAAAAGAAAAAACAATGTCAATCACATGGTTAGAAAACTAAGAAGGTGCACTGCGTTAGATGTAAAATTTGCTCTTGGAGAGCCACCTGATTGAGCACCAACTATCGTCAGGCTCATGACGTTAAACAAGCGCTTCGCAGGAGGCAACCTGTGTTTTCTTTTCATTTATTTTTATTTTACTTTTATTTTTGTTTTGTCTTTAGAAATAAGCTCAGATTGCAAGCTCTCTCAGGGAAGTCACTTTTACTCTCTCTCTCTCTCTCTCATTTATTTCCTTTTGTTTCTATTTGATCATTTTGCATTGACGACCATGCTTCATGGTAGTATGGGGGAGGAGAGTTTATTTTGTCACTTGATCTCTATTAATGCATATACCCACCACATATGTTGATAGCATTTTTTCTGGCTTGTTTTTGTATGAGTTATGCTTAAATTGAAAAAAATTGAAAAAAAAAATAGAGATTATGCCTTTAGGGGATCCCATAATTAATTTACTTGACAGACTTGTGCTTAATTTGTAACTGTGAGGATGTCCTTAGGAAACTGATAATTAACATTTGTCCCTCTTGAGTACTTTTTGTGAACTAGCTTCTAAATGTGAGATCTGAGCCTATATAAGGGGATTGATACTAAATCATGAAATTTTTAACCCTTTTCTTTCTATGAGTGTGTTTCCCAATTTGTTACATTCTAGAATTTGTCTTTTGACCATTTCAAGGCGAAAATTGATTTGCATCATGTAAAAAGACTTGGGGAATTTAAGTATTTTTCTGGCCTCAGAGTTGTTTGTTGAAGTTATCCCTTAGTTGCTCCCTTTGAGCCAAATTGTTATATTTTTTTCTTTGGTATCCAGATATAATTTTTTCTCCTTTTTTGTGGTAACCATTTGGAATTAAATGTGGAGCAACTATTGAAAATTACAATTTCGTCCTACATTTTAGTTGTCTATATTGTCAGGACTGGAATTTCGTCCTATGCTTTAGTTGTCTATCTTGTTAGGATGAAGAAAACAAAAGGAGTGAATCATGTGCTTACAAGAATATTTTCTTACAAAGGAAACAAAATAGAAGTTTTCATGTACTTACCTTTACCTCCTAAGAAAAAAAAATGGAAAAAATATAGAAAGATAATTTGAAAAAAAAAGGAAAGCAAGAAGGAGGAAAAGGCACATCAAAAGAATGAAAGAGCCAAAGGGCAAATAAAATAAAAAAGGAGTCAACTCAATAGTAAAAGAAGAGTAATGAATGAAAGTGAAATTAATTTGGAATTTGGACAAAAATTGTAAAATAGATAGAAGCTCCATATTTGGTTTCAAGGGTTACTGTTTGTTTCTTGTTTTCTTTTAGCCCTTTGATTATCCCCGTCTTCTTATTTCCTACCCTGTATGAATTCACCTTGGCCCCATTACAACCCATGAAACCCCATCTTTTGCATGCATGTTAACTATTTAGTGGAGATTTGGTCAAATTACAAACATATGGTAATGTGCATTTTGTTGAAACCTGAGTGTATATTTTCACTTGTTCCTAAACACTTAGAGAGATTGTGAGCGAGTGTCATTGTTCACAGAAATTTATTCTTCAGGGATATGAGCCTCTAATTGGGCAATCTTTTTACATCTCATATGTGCTATATTGTCTAATGTCTGTCATTGGGCTTTTAATTTTGGATTCCTTATTTGGCTATCTCTATTATTTATTTGAAAAAATTTATTGAGCTAGGAAATTTGCTTGAGGACAAGCAAAGGTTAAGTGTGGGGCAGTTGATAAACTCCAACTTAGTGCATTTTTTAGAGATATTTTTGAGTCATTTTTAGAGTAATTATTACTGATTAATTATATAACTAACTTAAATTACTCAATATTTGCAGGAAGGTAGAAAAAGAAAAATAATATAAATGTAATGAAATTAGAAGAAATGGCTAACAAATATAAGAAAGCAAGTCCAAGCCCATTAATGCAAGAAGGCCCACAGTAATAAAAAGAAAGAAGATCCTCTTGGAGATTTCAATTTAAAGTGATGTACATGTGACATGGATAGAAAGAAAGAGGTGTTGCGCCCGAAAAAGTCCCCGAGGGGTTTTCTTCGTTTACAACCTTTTAGAACAATGAAGTCGCCACCAATATTTTTTATAAGGAAAATATTGAAGAAAAACCTTTTTGGGATGGCAGATGGTCTTTTGGAAAACTTAAAGATTTGGGTTCGGGGGTCGGTTAGGCATGGGGAAGGTATTAGCACCCCACACCTCCTTTCTACTGAAAGGGAACATTTAATTAATGTGTGGTTCTGTGTGTTGATTTGAAAAATACTTTTATTTGCCTCTTTTGAAAAGACTTAATGAATTTTTATTTGCGGCGCTTGACGAGAGTTAGCCGCTTTGGGTTTTTTGAAAGGAAAAATGTTTTTAGTTTATAGTGCTTGACGGAGGGGATCCGCTCCTACGTATCTCCAGGTGCGATGGAGAATTCAAAGCTACGTAGTTCTAGGTTTTTGGTTTTATTTTGTATCTTTATTAATTGTGAAATTGAGCTTTCATGATGATCAATTGAGCGAAGGCTCCAAGTGACCACCATTAGTACTCCATTGTTAATGATCATGCAAGCAAAGGCTTCGCAAGACCACTAACAAAGTTTTTCGATTTATTTAAAGTCTTTAGAAAAATTAGGCGTTCATGATGATCAATTGAGCAAAGGCTCCAAGTGATCACCACTAGTTCCTCATTGTTAATGATTATGCAAGCAGAGGCTTCGCAAAACCATTAACAAAGTTTTTTGATTTATTGAAAGTTTTTTAGAAAAATTAGGCATTCATGATGATCAATTGAGCAAAGGCTCCAAGTGATCACCACTAGTTCCTCATTGTTAATGATTCATGCAAGCAAAGGCTTCACAAGACCATTAACAAAGTTTCGATTTAATGAGAAGTATTTAGAAAAATTAGGCATTCATGATGATCAATTGAGCAAAGGCTCCAAGTGAACACCACTAGTTCCTCATTGTTAATGATTATGCAAGCAGAGGCTTCCCAAAATCATTAGCAAAGTTTTTTTTTGATTTATTGAGAAATTATTTGAGTTGAAAAAGAATTAAAACGAGAAAAAGGTGAAAATTGCAAAATAGGGGTGTTATTAGTCGTAGGGGGGGTTGTGTAATCGAACAGGTGTAAACAGTAAAGCCCATTCGCATAGGAGGCCGGTAAGATGCTAAACCGGGCTTAAGTGAGGGGAGGTGCACGCTGGAATTAGTGGGTGTAAAAACATAAAAGAAAAAAAAACAAGAAAAAACCGAGAAGCAGCAGGCTCACGACCCGATCCAAACCCTCCTACCCTTTCTTCTTCCTTCCTCAGCGCCGCCAGCCTTCTACATTCAAGGGAGAGAGAGAGCGAAAAATCAGGGAGGTGAGAGGGAGATCCGCGGAGTGGGTCTGGTTCCAGAGGGACAGAGAGAGAGCGGCTTCGCGCGAAGGGAGAGGGAGCCGAACCGATGAGAAAACAAAATGAGGGAGAGAAAGCGACGGTGGTTGGGTGGTCGGAGGGAAGGATCGCGACGTTGAGGGGGTGACGAGCTCGCCGGTGCCGATGGGAGCGTTTCCAGGTTCGTTTTCTGTCCCATCTGCGTCTTCTTCTTCTTCCATTTTTTCGGTTTTCCTCTCCTCTCCATCTTCTCTGGTTTCTGACTGGGTTATGGCTGTGTTTTGCGAGAGGGTTTGCGACTGGTGGTTCGGTTTTGGTGGCTGTGGGGGAGGGAGAAGGTGGTTAGGTGACGGTGGTGGTGATTTTGAGTGGTTTTTGAGAGGTGGTTGATGATGTTTGTGGTGGCTGGTGGTGGAGAGAGACGATTGTGGTGGAGGGTGGTAAGGTTGTGGTGGTTTTGGATCGGTTCAGGAGGGGGTTGATGATGTTTGTGGTGGCTGGTGGTGGAGAGAGATGGTGGTTCAGTTTGTGGGTGGCTGATTGTTTGGAGGGTGGTTGTTGGTGGAGATGGGGGACGGTCTGTAGTGGTGGTGGCTACATTTTTCTGAATCTGTTTTCACTCTTTTTCTGATCTGTGTTGTTTGGCTGATTAGGGTCTCACAGTGAGACCCTAATTTCTGTGCAGTCGTTTTCTTTGAAATCCCTCCCCCTTTGACTGATGTCTGATCCTGTTTTTATATTAGAATTCTAGGTTTAGTCATTAATTGTTTTGACTGGGTTTTAACTCTTTTAGTGCGGATCCAAGCCCAAAGACTTGAGAGAGCATTCTTTGGAACCCCAGATCTGCTGCTGCTGCCCTTTGTTATTATTTTTTGTATTTTCGATTTTATTTATTTTTGTATATTTTGTATTATTATTTTTTTGTACTTTTTGGACATTTGGACTCTCCTAAGTTGTAATAAAAATTAAACTGTATTTTTTTTGACATTTTTGGACTATATATATGCTCAAAATAAATTAACTGCACAAAAAAGGAATAATAATAATAAAAAGAGTCCGCCAAACACAAAGACGAAGAAGCGGGCGGACTAGGCGAATACGCTAAAACGAGACTCAAATAGAAGAAATGAGCTCATTAACTAAAAACACTAAAACCGACTCAGAATTGTATTCTTAAGCCTGAACTAAAAAGAAGAGCTAAATTTCTAGAAAAAAACGACTTTTGGTAGACCTACTTATGTACGACTAAACCCAAATACGAAGATTAAATTGAAGACCGCATGAAAAGATCGATCATTCGCGTTCCTGCCTAATTTAAACAACGGTATTTTGATTTAGTTGAGCTGGATAACTGAAATTGTCTAAAGTTAAAAAGGGCGGACAAAATTGGGGTATTACAGCTGCCCCTCTTTATTTCACATTTCGCCAAAAAATATGAATTGGCCTTTTCATATTTGTTGGTGAAATGGAAATAAAGATATAGAAATAATACTAATTTTGTCCGCTTCAGAAAAGTTCAAATCTTTTTGTTATTTTCCTTTTGAAAGAGGAGGTTAACACTTGTCGCATTAACGGGAAAGCAATAAATTGGGAAAAGCGGTAAATTGGGGAATTCGGAGGTTGCCTAAAACCTTTTAACGGACTCTTGTCGAGTCCGAGCTCTGGGGGTGGCCTTTTCGAGCGGCCGATCAACATCAGGTCCGGAACTGATTTGATCAATGGATTTACGCTGTGCCTTAGGCTGACACAACTAATCCGAAGGACTTAACGGTTCGATGGATCCATCGCGCGCTCGCATAACGATGTTGTGATCGTGGAAGGAGTTCACTAACTCGTGGGAGTTCACTAACTCGGGTTGATGGAGTTTACGAACTCGGATTGATGGAGTTTACGAACTCTGGGGGGGGTGGCCTTTTCGAGCGCCGATCAACATCATGGTCGAATCGATTTGATCAATGGATTTACTGTTGTGCCTTAGGGTGACACAACTAATCCGAAGGACTTAACGAAGTCGATGGATCCATCGCGTGCTCGCATAACGATGTTGTGATGCGTGGAAGGAGTTCACTAACTCGTGGGAGTTCACTAACTCGGGTTGATGGAGTTTACGAACTCGGTTTGATGGAGTTTACGAACTCGGTTTGATGGAGTTTACGAACTACGGTTTGATGGAGTTTACGAACTCGCGGTCCGATGGAGTTTTACGAACTCGTGTCTTGATGGTGATTTTCTAAAAAGGGGATTCTTGGGACTCTCGGGTCCGAAGTAACTTTTCTCTTGGATGATGCATGAAATGCATGCACTTGGGTATTTGGGTGCATATGAATGCAATGATTGATTTTGGTGGGATGCTTCTTCTGTTTGATTTTTCGTTCTCTTCTTTTCTTTTGTTATTCTTTCGCTCTTCTGAGATGTGAATTTGAAAGCGTAAGGTACTGTTTGATGCTATAGGGTGATGAATGGTATGGATGATATGAGAACGATGAATGATATGAAGATGTTGTGTTCTTTTGTGTTTGCTTCTTCTTTGTAGTTTATGAGATGCAAATATCAACATAATGCTTTGATGTTTGAATGCAAGTGTATGTGGTGATTGATGCTTTGATGAATGGAATGCTCCTATTCTAACTTCTGTTTGTTTCTTTTTTGCTTCTTCTATGTAATGCAGACCTTAATATGATGCAATGCTCTGATGTTTGATGCAATGATTTTTTTTCTTTTTCTTTTATGGAAATGCTAGCATTAATGTGATGCCAATGCAATGAAAAGATTTTTGCTTTTTCTTCTTTACTATTTTTTTTTCTGTGAAATGCAAGTATTAGTATGATGCAACTGACGTGGACCGTTTTTTTTGCTTTTTGCTATGTGATGAATGCACAAAATGTGAAGATGCAAATGTAATGCTTTGATGCAAATGCCATAATGAATAGATTGAAATGCCTAGATGCATGAGGTGTACATTTTGGTGATGATGAGATGTGAGACTTTGGATGCAAGGAATTGAGATGATTATTGACCATTCTGTTGAAAAATTGCATTTGATTCAAACTCTGGTGTTCTCAAGGTTTTTATTTACAAACAATCTCACTTGTTTTCTCTTTCTTTCCATGATGACTGAATTTTAGATATCACGTAAACAACTTGTGTTCTCTCTTCTTGAAGCATTGTCTAGCAAGCATGCATGGAAGTGCAAATGTGAATGAACGAGTCAGTTAACTTGGAATTGGTTTAGGGCATGGACATTTATGGCAAGTGAAGGAATGACAGACATTGCCGAAGCTCATGAGGGATTAAGAGATACAAGATTGCCCCAATTCAGGTCTTTGATGAGTGAATAGCTTGCCCCTGTCTAGTGGTGACACCAACTAGGGGTGTAGGAGATGATGAATTGGGAATGCTTCGGCTTTTGAAATGAAGGGTGGAGCAAAAGAGATTTTGTCTCAACCCATAAAGTTTGATGTTGCCCCAGTCATAACAAAGACAAAGCTGCCCCAATTAGAATGACAAGGCCTTGTTTAGGATAGTGAGTTGAGAGATTGCCCGGTGAGGTTTTATGAGATGAAGGAATGGGAACGCACTTGCCCTACTTTCGAATGACATCTCAAATGGTTTCTTTGAGTGAGGTTGTGAATGGCGATGAGTTATGGTGATGGTTATGAACCGAGGGTGATATATGAATGGGGTGAGCAATGAACAAGCCTCCCAAAGTTAAGTGGAGTGAGAGGTGAAGGGAATGCCCCCTAGTACACACTTTTGGTTCTCTTTAAGAGCAACTCAAATGCAAGGAAAGTTTTGACTTCCTGGTATGAGGAGAGCCTCCACTTGGTGACCACTAAACCTTGTTTTAATGCAACATTAATGCATCTTGGAGTGTAAGTCCTTCTTTGATTGTTTTTTTTTTTTTTTTTGAGCGACTTTCTTTTTACGCTTGTTTGTTTTTCCTTTTGAGCAAACACGTCGTAAATGGATAAACATATTTGTCCTAAGATTAAAACTTGAGAAACGAAAGCAATCAGTCATTGATCAGAATGGACTTTTTAGGGTTGTTATGTGGAGAAGGGGATGGTTGAGCTTAATGAAGTGTTTGGGGTTGATGGGGAGGATGGGTCCTGTTCGGTGTTGGCCGATCGTCAATGGTTTATGAAGGAAATGGTTATTAGCTTTGATGCGGTCAAAGGAAATGGTTATTAGGTTTGATGAGGTGCAGGAAATGGTTATTAGGTTTGATGAGGGCTTGAAGGTTTTATGAAAGAAAAGGTGGTTAAACCCAAGGAATTGAGGGCTTTTTTTTTTTTTTTTTTTTTTTTTTTTTGAAAGGGGAAATGATTTAACCCATTGAATTTGAGGGCCTCGGAAGGGGAGCTCTTATGCTTCATGGCAAAATGTATTGACTCTTAATTTATACTCCCTTTGTGAAACTTTGTTATTCCCCTCCTTTTGTGAATTTTCTTTCCTTTTGACTTGGGTGAAAATGATATATCATCTTTGATGTGGAATTAACCCTCGTCTAGGGTGATGGGGATATCTGGGGCTTTTCTCGGCTTAAGATGGGTAACAAATGGTATTTTTGTGATTTTGAATCTTTGGCTTAAGAGGGGTAGGAAATGGACTTTCTGGGATTTTAGGTTTGTGAGGGTATGGAGAGATGACCAAATTTCATTTCAAATCCCGATTGCTTATTTCTGTAAGACTTAATTTTAGGACAATAATTTATCTATCTTCATGTGTTTGCTCTTCTCTTTTTTTTCATTTTTTTTTTTGTGTGCCCTAATTTTTGCCTGGACCGCTCTTTGCGAGTTCTCAATCCACCGGACGCTTTTTTTTGCCTAGGCTGCCCTTTGCGGGTTTTCAACCTAGCGAGCTTATTTTATCTTTCTTTACTTATTATATACCTTTTTTAGAAAGACTTGCACTAATGAAATATGATACTGACAAGGAAAATTAGTGACCACAGAATTGCCCCAGCATGGAGGATTTAAAGTATTAACGAGAATGAACCAAAAAGTCAAGTATGCACTGATGGGAGAGAATATGCGCTTTATGGGTGGACGGGGCGGGGCTAGACTTGGATGGGGAATGATGATAAATGAGGGAAATTGACTGACTCAAACAAGGGAAACTACATGTGGCATGCATACTTACTAAAAGAACGCTTCATAGAGAGTTAACATTGGTTAAAACATGATATAAAAACCTTTTGATAAACTGTTTCAGTCTTTTATCATGGAATGGATGAGATACAATGCTTTACAGATGAGTTATTGATGTGAAAAACCGAGGGCTTTGGAACACCTTGAGTTTGCAAATGAGTGAGGGTAAACTTTTTCAAAAAGGAAGATTACTTTGTAAGAACACCTCGCCTCTCATCACAACATTTTTGTTGTATGCAATGCATGGATGAAAACATTATGATGCATACATGATGAAAATGAAATGCATGAATGCATGTTCACTTGAAAAGTGTGATTATTCTAAAAGTTTTTTTTTTTTTTGATGCAAGACGAAATATGAAATGCCAATGCATTTTTGGATGATGATGTAAGAATGGTGCTTCTTTTCAAAATGGTTTTTATAGAGGCAAGACATGATATGAAATGCCGATGCCTCCTTTTCTTTTGAAAGATGCAGGAATGATGCTTTTTCCTAAATGATGATTCTTAGAGGCTAGGCAAAGTATGAAATGCCAATGCCCCTTCTCTTTTCTTTTGAATGATGAAAGATGCAAGAATGGTGATATGAGGCAACCGATTGTCGTTACTCGAGTAACTTGCATGAAACATTGAGTGGATCCCGACCCAATACTTCACACAATATCTTCAAACGTTTCGACAATTAGTTGACTCAACTTAATTTCCTACTTGAAAATAAAACACGTGTGATCGGGTCAAAGTGCTCGATATCGTAGAGTAACATCTCAAATTTGTAGTCGACAAACAAATTTGAGATATTACCTTCGTCGTTCAAAGGTGCACTTCTACCAATTAAACCATCACATGAGGAATTTTTTCTTTGTTTGAAAGGATGCATGCAGGAGAAATGATGTATTCGAACAAAGTGATGAGGATAATGAAATGATCATCATGAATGCTATATTTTGAATGAATTTGATGATGATTTTTGTTCATGATTATGAATGAGATGCTTATGCAATGCGGATGATGATTGCTTATGGTTTTCATTTTTCTTATGTAATGAAAATGAAATGTGTGATGCTTACAATTACTTTCCTAATGTATGAGAGATATTGAATGGAGATGCATATGAAATGAGGCGGTAATGTTTATTTTTTCATGATGTGTGAGAAATGAAAACAATAATGCATGAGACGCGCCCCTAATAAGACACAACCTTAATGATATAGAGAAAAATGCATGTATGAATTTTATCGAGTTTTTGTTTTATGCAATGCAAATGATGATGTATGCATGATGATGATGCTCTATGCAAGATAAATGAAAGAGGTTTTATTGGCAATGATTAAAGTTTTTTTTTTGGAAGATGCGGGTCGTACGTGGCTTCATATGGACCTAGTAAGGGAAAGGCTACAACAGCAGCTCTTTATCTCTTTTTTTTTTTTTTGAAAAGAGTGAACCACATGTTGCCCCGTACGGACCGGCAAAAGAAAGGCTACGACGGCAGCTCTTTCTCTATTTTCCTTTTTTTGAAAAATCTCCTTCTTCTTTTTTGAAAACATGCCTAGATTACGATGCAACACACAATTTGGTATGCCCCTTGTGTCCTACGAGGGGTGGGAATCCTAGGGTCTAGAGTCGACGAAAAGGGTAATCCTCTCATGTAGGTTCTAATCACTTCCTCACAATGGCAACCAAGAGCTAAAGTCTCTCTCATGATGACACCCACAATCGTAGAAAGCTACCGAGTGTGAGGCATCATGACAAAGCGCACTCTTGGGTGGAACTTTCATGAGAGCCATACAGACAAAGGTCTACGAATGGCAGTCACTAATCGTTCCCACTCTCCTAGGTTTTCGTTCAGACCTTGGGTTTTAGGCCCCACTCAACGCTCACAAGTATAGGGTGTGAAGTGTGTGTTGAGGGCACGACACCTAGGAATAACTACCTTTCCCCACCTACAAATGAAAACCCAGAACAGTCCAGACAGAAGCGAACAATAACATGTCGTCTACCCTAGGGTTTAATATCAAATAAGTCAGCCTAGGGTTTTTAACAACAACCAAGTGCATTGCTTACCTCAAGAAAGGGAGCCGAGAAGAAGGGATCATGATTGGGATTGGGGAAATGCATGAGGGTACTAAGCAAATAAGAAAAAAAGGAGGAAGGAAAAACAAACCTGGAAGAAGAGAAAACAAATGCACCTGCATACAACATGATAAGAAAGAAAAGGAAACCGAAAAGGGATAGAAGCAAACAAAGTATTCAAATCAAATTAAATAGCACATTAAACCACACATTTAATTAGTTAGGCTCGACCCACTTAAAAAGAAAAGTCCCCAAGTGGAGTCGCTAAATGGTATTGCTTGCCAAAAGTCCCCGAGGGGTTTTCTCGTTTACAACCTTTTAGAACAATGAAGTCGCCACCAATATTTTTATAAGGAAAATATTGAAGAAAAACCTTTTGGGATGGCAGATGGTCTTTTGGAAAACTTAAAGATTTGGGTTCGGGAATTCGGTTAGGCATGGGAAGGTATTAGCACCCCACACCTCCTTTCTACCGAAAGGAACCTTTAATTAATGTGTGGTTCTGTGTGTTGATTTGAAAAATACTTTTATTTGCCTCTTTTGAAAAGACTTAATGAATTTTTATTTGCGGCGCTTGACGAGAGTTAGCCGCTTTGGGTTTTTTGAAAGGAAAAATGTTTTTAGTTTATAGTGCTTGACGGAGGGGATCCGCTCCTACGTATCTCCAGGTGCGATGGAGAATTCAAAGCTACGTAGTTCTAGGTTTTAATTGGTTTTATTTTGTATCTTTATTAATTGTGAAATTGAGCTTTCATGATGATCAATTGAGCGAAGGCTCCAAGTGACCACCATTAGTACTCCATTGTTAATGATCATGCAAACAAAGGCTTCGCAAGACCACTAACAAAGTTTTTCGATTTATTTAAAGTCTTTAGAAAAATTAGGCGTTCATGATGATCAATTGAGCAAAGGCTCCAAGTGATCACCACTAGTTCCTCATTGTTAATGATTATGCAAGCAGAGGCTTCGCAAAACCATTAACAAAGTTTTTTGATTTATTGAAAGTTTTTTAGAAAAATTAGGCATTCATGATGATCAATTGAGCAAAGGCTCCAAGTGATAACCACTAGTTCCTCATTGTTAATGATTCATGCAAGCAAAGGCTTCGCAAGACCATTAACAAAGTTTTGATTTAATGAGAAGTATTTAGAAAAATTAGGCATTCATGATGATCAATTGAGCAAAGGCTCCAAGTGATCACCATTAGTTCCTCATTGTTAATGATTATGCAAGCAGAGGCTTCGCAAAATCATTAGCAAAGTTTTTTTTTGATTTATTGAGAAATTATTTGAGTTGAAAAAGAATTAAAACGAGAAAAAGGTGAAAATTGCAAAATAGGGGTGTTATTAGTCGTAGGGGGGGTTGTGTAACTGAACAGGGGTGTAAACAGAAAGCCCAATTCGCATAGGAGGGCCCAGTATGCGAAACTGGGCTTAAGTGAGGGGAGGTGCACGCTGGAATTAGTGGGTGTAAAAACATAAAAGAAAAAAAAACAAGAAAAAACCGAGAAGCAGCAGGCTCACGACCCGATCCAAACCCTCCTACCCTTTCTTCTTCCTTCCTCGCGCACACCTTCTACATTCAAGGGAGAGAGAGAGCGAAAAATCAGGGAGGTGAGAGGGAGATCCGCGGAGTGGGTCTGGTTCCAGAGGGACAGAGAGAGCGGCTTCGCGCGAAGGGAGAGGGAGCCGAACCGATGAGAAAACGAAATGAGGGAGAGAAAGCGACGGTGGTTGGGTGGTCGGAGGGAAGGATCGCAACGTTGAGGGTGACGAGCTCGCCGGCCGGCGGGAGCGCGTTTCGTGTTCGTTTTTCATCGATCTGCGTCTTCTTCTTCTTCCATTTTTTCGGTTTTCCTCTCCTCTCCATCTTCTCTGGTTTCTGACTGGGTTATGGATGTGTTTTGCGAGAGGGTTTGCGACTGGTGGTTCGGTTTTGGTGGCTGTGGGGGAGGGAGAAGGTGGTTAGGTGACGGTGGTGGTGATTTTGAGTGGTTTTTGAGAGGTGGTTGATGATGTTTGTGGTGGTGGTGGTGGGAGAGAGACGATTGTGGTGGAGGGTGGTAAGGTTGTGGTGGTTTTGGATCGGTTCAGGAGGGGGTTGATGATGTTTGTGGTGGCTGGTGGTGGAGAGAGATGGTGGTTCAGTTTGTGGGTGGCTGATTGTTTGGAGGGTGGTTGTTGGTGGAGATGGGGGACGGTCTGTAGTGGTGGTGGCTACATTTTTCTGAATCTGTTTTCACTCTTTTTCTGATCTGTGTTGTTTGGCTGATTAGGGTCTCACAGTGAGACACTAATTTCTGTGCAGTCGTTTTCTTTGAAATCCCTCCCCCTTTGACTGATGTCTGATCCTGTTTTTATATTAGAATTCTAGGTTTAGTCATTAATTGTTTTGACTGGGTTTTAACTCTTTTCAGTCTCGGATCCAAGCCAAAGACTTGGAGAAGCATTCTTTGGAACCCAGATCTCTTTATTGTTGCCCTTTGTTATTATTTTTTTTTGTATTTTCGATTTTATTTATTTTTGTATATTTTGTATTATTATTTTTTTGTACTTTTTGGACATTTGGACTCTCCTAAGTTGTAATAAAAATTAAACTGTATTTTTTTTGACATTTTTGGACTATATATACATGCTCAAAATAAATTAACTGCACAAAAAAGGAATAATAATAATAAAAAGAGTCTGGCCAAACACAAAGACGAGAACGGGTCAGACTAGACGAATACGCTAAAACGAGACTCAAATAGAAGAAATGAGCTCATTAACTAAAAACACTAAAACCGACTCAGAATTGTATTCTTAAGCCTGAACTGAAAAGAAGAGCTAAATTTCTAGAAAAAAAACGACTTTTGGTAGACCTACTTATGTACGACTAAACCCAAATACGAAGATTAAATTGAAGACTGCACGAAAAGATCGATCATTCGCGTTCCTGCCTAATTTAAACAACGGTATTTTGATTTAGTTGAGCTGGATAACTGAAATTGTCTAAAGTTAAAAAGGGCGGACAAAATTGGGGTATTACAAGAGGCATGGAGTGGATAGCAAGCAACACATATTTAGGAAGGATCTAAACCCTAATATTTAGGGATTGAGATAAAAAGGTGCTCTTGCAATTAAAAAAAGGAAACAAGCTTGACTTGAGGAGAAAGAAATAACACACAACCCTAGATTGGAGAGAAAGAAAAGGAATTAATATAAAAGGAGGACTTCACTTGAGAAAAAGGGAGCCACACATCACAGTAACAACGTGACATATGAGAGATTGAAGATTTGGGGTACCATTATTGACACCGTGAGAGAGCTCTGAAGCAGAAAAAGGAGACTGAAGACTCAAAATAAGAATTTATCTACTTTTCGGGTTATTTTTATCCCTGTAATTCATTACTCTAATTTCTATTTTATTGTTCTTGATACTTATGGATACCTAAGTCCTCTTCTAGGGTCTTAGGTGAATCTTGCATGATTAGAGACTTTTTTATGTTCTAATTTCTAGTTTGAAATCCTGTTTTTATTTTAATTGATATTGTCCTATTGTTTTTATCACATGATTAGGATTAGCTACCCTTTGCATGTTTATAATCAATTAGTTGATTAGCGACCTTACTGCAATTAGTTGGTGGACCTATAGGATAATTGGGGCTAGAATTAGACATAGGGGAATCGAAGCTTGCAAGTGAAACCGTGATTCTAGGCCTCTCTCCATTAATTCAATATTGCATTTTAATTCTTGCTATTTATTTCTTTTTATTTCTAAATCATCAAATTATTTTTCGTCTAAACTATATATAATCTCGACTAGTTTGGTACTTGTTAATTAATCCTTGTGGATACGATAATCTTTTATACTACTTATGCGAAAGAGTACACTTGCTCTAAGTGTGTTTTTAACGCAACAGTTCCAGATCAACCTCGGCCTCGTCTTATCTTCTTCAGCCGGGCTTCAGATCAACCCCGGCCTTGGATTATTATCTTCAGCCAGGTTCCAGATCAACCTCAGCCTCGTCTTATCTTCTTCAGCCGGGCTTTAGATCAACCCCGGCCTCATATTATTATCTTCAGCCAGGTTCCAGATCAACCTCGGCCTCATCTCATCTTCTTCAGCCGGGCTTCAGATCAACCCCAACCTCGGATTCTTATCTTCAACTAGGTTTCAAACCAACCTTGGCCTTCGCTTATTGCCTTCTATCGGGCTTCAGATCAGCCTCTGCCTCGGTCTCCTCTCTTCGGTCAACTTTCACACCTATCCACTTTAAATTCACTGTTTGGAATATTCCTGTCTTACTAACATGCAGGATCCTCGGCGACACTAGCTCCCGACCTATTGCAATGCCCCTGTCCCCTGACTCTGACACCAAGCTGGCCACTCGGCAGACGACGGGATGAGGCGAGGCCGTCGAAGAACGCCCTCCGCGATCTCGGATCCACGAGTCCCATCGTGGGGCGCAGACGAGGCCCATAGTGGCTCAAGTCCTCACCGACCCTAACGCTTCGCGTCGTCGGCCACTCTTGACTCGTCGAAATATCCGCGGGGCGCAGGCGAGGCCCATAGTGGCTCAGCCCCCCCACTGGTCTGCCCTCGCGGATATACCAGAGGCCGGGGGAAAAAGTCCAAGGGCGACTTCGACCCATGCCTTCACTGGCACAGCCTTCTAACGTACTGAGGACTCTACGTCCGATGGTGCGACCGAAGGAAGAAGCTCTCAGCAGCTTCGCCCACTCTCGATTCCGAGCTTAAATGCTCTGTCGAGACCTTGATTCCGAGCTTAAATGCTCTGTCGAGGGAAAACTGGCTCCGAGCTTAAACGCTCTGTCAAGATTTACTTGATTCCGAGCTTAAATGCTCTGTCAAGCTTTTTCAGGTAAAGGACCTACCACGGTCTCAGAAGCCGGATCCACAACGATCCCAGAATTGGATCCACAACGATCCCGGAAATCGAGGCCGAACGCCCAAGCCTCACTCCAGGTATATCTATTTCTCTCTCTCACGTATTCCACTATTAACCACTCGACGCCTGCCATCTCAAGCCGAGGCCGACCTCGACTTGGGGGGCCACTGTTTCGGTCTGGGCTAAAAGCCCCATCGAACATTGGGCCAGGCCCAATATCTTTGCTCAAACATGGCCCAAGTACGCTTAAAGCACCAGGCGCGACATATCTCGCTCGGACGATCAAAGCCGACGGCCAGGATCACGCACTCAGATCTAACGGTGAAGACCGAGCTACTTTGCTTATAAACAGAGTTGCAGGGCTCCAAATCCAGGTACGCTCTCATTCTTGCAACTCTCGCCTATTCTCTCACTGACTTAGGCATCGGAGTGTTTGCAGGTACCACCCCCGCCGGCATCCGCCTCGGATGAAGAACTAACTCAGACGCCTCAACCTCGGCTTGAAGGTTCGCCTCGGACAACCGATCTCCGACCGCAAGGTATTTCTCTCTCTCTCTCTCTCTGTTTAGTTCGAGTACGAACACCTTCCATTTTTTGATTTCCATCATCATCATCATCATCGCTCGAAATCAAGAATATTGCTCGAAACAGTGAAGATTGAAGATTCAATTTCCTCCCACGTTAAGAATATTCGCTGGAAGAGTGAAGATTGCTCGAAATCTCTCTGTCAGTTCTCTTTATTTCTCTTTCTCTACACTCTTCCATTTTCTACTTATTTCTTTTTTCATCTCAAATCCTCATTTTCGGAACCCTGACTTTTAACGTTTTTCCAATACGTGTTTCACAGTTCAAGAAGCTCTTGATTTCACTCTCCAATTGTGAGAAGCTCTTTTGCCGTGAAGTGTGTGTCTGGTAGTGAAGCTAAGCTGAAACTGTAAGATCGTGAACTTCAACAAGGTTTGAAATGTTTCACTCTCATTGTGATGATATTAGTTAGTTTAGGGCCCGTTCGGGGTGGTTCTGAGTTTTTGGTTCTGAAAGTTAATTTCAAAACAGAAACATGTTCGTGTAAAATGGGGCTGAGTTAGTTTTTTCCTTAATTTCAAAACAGTTTTCCATCAAAACTTAAAACCACAAAAATAGGTTTTATAATTTTTGTTTCTGTTTTTGTTTCATCCACCTCTGATCATCAAATATCTGACCACGCCAACCACACCGACCACTGCCAACCACCACTCCGACCACCGCCGACCACCACTCCAACCACTGTCAATCACCACTTTGACCACCACCAACATCACTCCGACCACCGTCAACCACCACATTGACCACCACCAACTACCACTCCGACTACTGCCAACCACCACCGACCACTATCAACCACCACTCCGACCACCGCCAACCACCACTTTGACCACCATCAACCACCACTCTGACCACCGTCAACCCCCACTTTGACCACCACCAACCATCACCACCGACCACCACTTTGACTATCGTCAAACACCACCACTTTTGCCACTGCCGACCACCGGTAACCACCACTTTGGCGACCACCAACTACTTCTCTGACCACCGTCACTACCGATTACCACTCTAACTTGCATATGTCGATAATTAGTACTTTAAACCTTTGTTATTAGTATTATTAAATAATAAATAGATTATATATTTGTAATATTTTAATTTTTTCAAACCTAATGATGTTATATATTGTTTTGCTTAAAATAAGTTTATGATGAATTTTTATTTTTATGTTCATGTTTGAAAGTGATTTTGATTTTTGAAAATTTATTAACTGAAAACTGATTTTGGTTTTTGAAATTTTTAAAACTCAAAAGAGAAACCGGTGTTGTGTTCAATTTGTCAGTGTTTCAATTTTGTGTTCAATTTGTCAGTGTTTCAATTTTGATATTCTTAATTTGTGTTTAATTTTGATATTCTTGAACTTTGGTAGCACCATTTGTCAGTGTTTCAATTTTCATTGGACATGATTGTGTTTCTATTATATTTTTGAATCTTAAAGACAATTGAAAACTTCGTTGGAAAATAGGAACTTGGGTCTCTGGACATTATAGGTTCAATGTTAATTGTGTTTATGTTATGGCCTTTGGATTACCTTCTGTTCCGACCTGGGCTGAAAAACCCCACTGAACGATTGGGCCTGGCCCACTATCCACCAGGAATCCCGGCCCAACAAGCCGGTCCAACAGTGGAGCGCCTGACCACGCCTTCAAGAGGACCGACGGCCCAAATTCGCTATGAAGATCCAACGGTTAGCGCTGAGCGCCCTCGTCTATAAATAGATCCACCGGCCTCCAATTCCAGGTACGTTCTCATTCTTGCACATTCCGCCTATTCCCTCACTGACTTAGGCATCGGAGTGTCTGTAGGTACACCCCCACCTGATCTGGGACGGATTGCTACTCGAATATCCGAAGACACTTCTTTCATTCCGAAGTCAGCTAAGGAGTTCCTAGAAGGGGAACCCTGCTAGCTCCTCGGACGAGGTAACTTCTAAGTTCAGGACCAAACACCTTCTTTCAACGCTTCTCCTCTTACTTCAAAGCAAGGAGCTCAGTGTTATACCACAATTTGAATTCTACATATATAATCTACTATATGTTTCATATCAGAGCTTTTTCTTTGTTTTCAGATATTGATTTGGCTTGGCAATTTGTATAAAAAGTATTTTGCAGCCACTATGTGATTTGTAAATAATATTATAATATATGATTTTGAATAGTAAATTTGCTAATCTATTTATTTGTTCCAAATTGTAAATTCCACTATGCATGTCTGGTTGTGTATATTACTCATGACTTTCCGTTCTTTTTCATTGTTTCTTCATATAGTTTTAAAGACTAATAGTTGCTTGTGTAAATAATATATTAGCAATGGAAGTACCCGAAAATAGGAAGTTGATGGATAACAGACTAGATCGAGACAAGAGTATCTGGTGTGTGGAAATGCCACATACACTTGAGTGCAAGTATACACTGTCCAAAAACAAGTAGTAAAAATATCGAACCCACAGAGATTGAAAAACTCACTTTTAAAACAAATATAAAGTAATAAAGTGTAAAGTCACTAAGTAACAAAATAATTTTGGATTTTGTTTGATGATCACAACTAAGTTAGAAAACTAAGAAAGAGTGTTGATAGTGTAAAAGAGAAAAGCTAGTTGGAATGTCTTCATCAAGTAATTTACTTAAAAGTGTATGATGCAAGATGTGATGTTTGCCAGACCAATGTTGTTGCATTAGCTATGTGCCTTTCGGTCACTTTCTTGAGTTTCATTACCGGCTCTTATGATCCTTGTTCTATGCAAGAAAGAAAGGGGTGTTAGTGCCAATCTTGCCTCCTAACAAGTATCACTTTGCTTAAGTGAATTCACTTTTGTATTTTAAGTACCCACAATTATCCTATGGACTATACTATCCTATGTCTAGGACTTAGCATGGTTTTCACAAAGTTTTCTTTATGTAAAACACTCACCCATATTAGTTCTTGAGTTCTTAATTGTAAGCCATGTCCTGGTCATTTACAAATCTACTTATTCTAAGTGATCAAGTTCAAAATAAGTTTTGAAAAGATTATCAAGCAAGAACTAAAGTACAAACATACATACATGCAACATACTTACTTAAAAGCTCATTAAATGATTAGAACATTCCAACTAAGAAAGGTTTAGCTAACAAGAGACATTGCAAGATATATATAAACTGAATAGACCATGTTTATATATATAGAAATCACAAAAGAGAAACAACAAGAGTAAAGTTACAAATGTTGAAAACCTTTGTATGAAGTCTTCTAGCAATGCACTAGCATTACTCCTTAGCACTATACAAACACTATGAAAATGAGTAAAGGAGGAATTATGAATTCCTTCCTCTTCCTCTAAAAATATAAAAACTAACTATGTATATTGAAATTTTGATCTAACTTATGGATTGTGATATCTTTCCAAATGAAGATGTGAGGTCCTTTTTTATAGCCTTCAAGTGAGGTGCTTCCTTCCTTCATGTTGAAGTCATCTTGAGTGGATCATAGTCTGTAGTTGCTTTCCAGAGGTTTATCCATGTTGAAATCTTTGACTTAATCATATAGGGCGGTTCCATGGTGTTAGAACAAGTGTCCCTATGTTGATGACTCTTCAAAGCTAAGCCTATAGCTATGTGTGAATGGTAGGCGCCTACTATACAAGTTTGGATGGCATCAGCAAGCGGGAAGGAGGTCATCACATTGCATGTGGATGCATATGAAACAGTCGCTTATTCACCAAGTAGCGAATTGATGCAGATCGGTCTGCAGAGCATTGATGCGCATGAAAGATTGAGATCGCAGACCGAACAAAAACATCAAACATACCACAATATATCCAAAATGGCCTATAACTAACTATAACCATTCAAATCACTCAAGATATCATATATCACACTAAATACTATATAAACTCTTTATTATTACTTAAAAGAGAGCAAATACTAAGTTTAAACATATGAAATACTCTATATAAAATAGAGTTATCACACCCCCAAACTTAAACCATTGCTTGTCCTCAAGTAATAACAAAGACAAACTATAAAAACTAAAATTCTAGAAGATAGATCAGCTTGATTTTGGATTTTTATGAGGAGTTCCCTATGAACTTCATTTCTTGACAATTTTTCTTGAGCCTTTATTTCTTCAAAACTACCAAAGCTATTCAAACTCTTTTGTGTGTGTGTGAACCCACTGAGTTGAGATTGGTTCCAAGACTAAGTGAAAAATTTCTTCCTAACCTTTGAAAGGATTGGTTCATCTTTGGTCACAACAAAATATTTTTCAAAAGAGAGTTTAGACTCACAAAATTTTCTCAAGTGTTGGGGAGTTTTTAAAATCAAAGGGCTTGATTGAATCTTTCAAAGCTTTTGAGCCAATGCATTTTTCTATTTTTTTTGTGTGGATCTTTTGAGCAGATGCAAATACTTCTTTGAAGTGTTTTTGTGCATTGATTTTTTTCTGCATTTTGCTTTTTCTTGATCTGATTTACATTGATGCAAATTTGACTGTTAATGCTTTTCTTTTCTAGCTCATATTACCTTCCTCACTCGACTCCAGGATGCAAATGCACTTTGCACAGTCTTTGACCTCCAGATGCATATATTTTTCTTTGCACTTTGGCACAGTTCGCTTTATTGAACTATCCTCCAGATACATTCATTCTCGCATGGCATGTGTCTTTGACCTCCGTGATGCATTCATGTACTTAAAGTACGTGTATAGTTTCAAAAGATTCGAGGATATGGCTTGTCCACATTTTTGTTTTCTTTTTCTACATTGTTTACTCTTATACTTTTGAAATTCAGCCTTTGTTTTTCATAAAACACCCCCAAACTTAATTCTTTAAGCTCTTCTTTCTTTTTAGTAAAGCTTTGTTTTGACCTAAGCTTACCAAAAATTTCCTTGCATCGATTGATCTTTTAAATAGCAAGGTTCTTTTCACAAACTCGTTTTGAAGTGTTGAAGTAAAAATAATTTTGGTTTTTCTCGAGAAATAAGGCCTCTCTTTCTCTTTTCATCATAAAAATTCCATCCATGTGGCTTTCACCATATTTTTGAAAAACTGATCTTTTCTACTAAAATATTTAGATACTACTTTGTTAAGTACATCTAATATTTAAACAAACTAAAAACTATTTAAAACATATATATTTACTATCTAAAACATATTAATTAAACACACAACATATTAGATAGAAAACATATTTAAAACATAACATAACATGCAAATCCCCCCCCCCCAAACTTAAGGGGTTGCAGTGCCCTCACTGCAAATTTGTTCAGAAAAAACAAACCATTTGTTCAAAATAGGGGAGAGGGATTAGTACAACCAGGGAAATAGTTCAGATAGAAAAACAAAACAAGCATTAGTAGTAGTAGGTGAAAGCTTGTAAATTGATACTCATTTCTTTGCTCCACTCCTAATTCTGGTGCTTTGTCTGCTTGGAGGAGTGTGTTTCACCTTCTGCTTCTTCTCCTTGGGCTTGCTTGGTGTTGCTTCTGTAGGTGCAGATGCACCTTCTACTTCTGGTGTAATTGCGGATTTGGTTCTTGAACCGATGCAGTGCATCGAGTCTTGATCGCATCAGATTTCTTCCTCTTAGGTGTTAATTTTGCCTCGCCTTCCTGCAGTTGCTTGAAGAACTTTTGAGTATTGTGTAATGCATCCCTTTTTGTTGTGCCATTTGTTCCAGAACCATTTTGATAGTTGCCTCATCATGCATGCAGTTTTGGCTGTTGTGATGCAAAGAAACAAGTGATGCAGAGCATCACTCGCATCTCAACAGATTTGAGTTATTGTCTCCTTTGCAGATGATTCTTCAATTTTATCTCCTTTGTCGAGTCCTTCTTCTTGTCTTTCCCGCACAAACTCTTTCTCAAGAGCGAAACAACATTTGAAATAATATTGCTTGGGTCGGAAGGTACCGCATGTTCTGTTGGCATAACAGGGGTTTGTTCTCATTGTGTGAGTTGTTTTTCGTGGTTCATTTCTTGGAGAGGTGGTGGAGGGTTGTTTGTGGTGGTGATTGTGATAGGACTGGTGGATCATTGAGGAGGGTAATGGTGATTTTGGAATGGAGGAGGATTCTTGGTTAGGTGAGATGATGGGTGTTTTGGTAATGGTGAAGTGATAGGGTTTTACAGGTTGTTGGGTTGATGCTGAGGGTTTGGCATATTTCTGCCTAGCAATTTCCTCTAGGATCACACCTCTAGCTTGTTCCTCTTCTTCTTCATCAATTTCCTCATCACTTTCTTCCTCCTCTTCTTCTTCTAACTCTTTATCCATTTCTTTTAATTCCTCATCCTCGCCTTCTTGATTCTAATCATACAATTCCTCCACAACAGTTCTACCACAACCTTCTTTTGCACTTTGAATTGCTTCCTAGTCACCTTCTTCTTAGTGCTAGGTTCCTCTACCTTCTCCTTACCTTTTCCTTCTTCTTCAACCTCTTTCTCTTCTTCTTCTTCACCTTCACTTCTCAGTACCCAAGTTGGGAATTCGGGGGCATTCATTTTGGCCCACAAGATCAAAGATCTTGTCAAAAACCAATTGAAGCCAGTCATGTTGATCATTCCGAAATTTCCATACAGCCCTCGCTCTCGCATGTAATGCTCTTGCATTGCAGTGGGCCTCTTACATTTCTCAACTTTTCCTTCACTTCAAAGACTAAATTACTGTGGGGAAATTTCCTTTGTTCATTAGCGGCTATAGGGACACCTTCTTTCATGCATAATTCGGTTATAAGACAGTGGAAAAACAGAAATCCCTTTGATTTTGTTGAGCATGCAAGAATTTCCCTAGCTATCAATCTGCTTATGTCTACATTTCCCTCAGAGAGAATTGTATCTAGCAAGATCAATCTCTCTTTGGTCATAGCATATGTATGTGATGTAGCAGAATTGAATTAGCTATGAACAAATGCCAATTACCTAATGCATTAATCAAATAATTACTTCTAAGCTTAATCTCATTAGGTGTGAATTTCTTCCAAACATACTGGTATAGCAATCCTATTCCTTATTTCTTCCATTTCTTTCTTAAAGGCATTGGCCACTCTATTCTCAAAATCATTCCCATTATATTTCAAAGATATAATGTTCATTTAATTTCTTGGCATGGAAGTGTACAATTTTACCTCTCACCATGGAAGTGTAGGAATGTTCTGCTCCTTCTTGTGGTGTGATTCCAAAGATAGAATTCTCTCACCAAATCTTCAATGTAGCCTCCTCGTGGTAGCACAAAGTGGTCCCAATTGAGATTGGCCACTGTTGACATGAATGATGGGCTAGCCTTCTTCAGATCATACCCTCTCTCGGGCAATAGATGCATGTTCCACAAATGAACATTGTCATCGATTCGATTGATGATTCTTTGGCTTTGCCTTTTCTTGATGATGATGATCCCGCATGCATGGCTTTCTTTCTCTTTTGGGGAGTTCGCCCGCTTGCTCGATGATTCTGTCTTTGATTGCTTTTTCACCATTGTAATAGCTTTGAATTTCTAGGTTTTTGATTGCTTGTGTGATTGAGAAAAAATTGGATTTGAGAATGGGAAGGGTGGTTTGTGTTTCAGATGAGAGAATTTGTGAGAGTTTGCGAATGAAGGGGTAACTTGGTAATAATACAAGGCTTTATGTTTCGGGAAGAGGAAGTTAGTGGATTTATTAGGTAGCCGTTAGCATTGCGTGCTACGCATGCATCTTGCCAAGTGTCTTGCTTTGGCTACCAATGTGTCATTAATCTTGCTTAACCTTCCTTTAACCTTCCCAAGCCTTATGATTCACACTTAACCAAATTTCTTCAAGTTTATAAATTTACGATGCAGGCACGTTTTTCCTCAATGCGGATGCATTTGATGCAAATTTGCATTAGTTTTCTCGCATTTCGCAAAACAACTAAAAACATAAAATTGCACAAAAATAATTAAAAACAATGGGTTGCCTCCCATTAAGCGCTTGTTTTAAGAGTCTTGTCACCGACTGACTACCTCTTTTCACTTAGAGATTTTTCAAATGGGTGGTGATTTTGTCTCTCACCACATGTTCACCATAGTACATTTTAACTCTTTGACCATTCACCTTGAAGACAGATTTGAGGATTTATCAAATAAGTCTCATCGCTCCATGTGGATAAACCTTTATCAACTTAAATGGTCCCGACCACCTTGACCTTAGTTTTCCAGAAATAGCTTCAACCTAGAGTTGTATAGCGTAACTAGTCCTCCTTCTTTCAATTCTCTTCGTGAATTTTCTTGTCATGCCATTTCTTAGTCTTAGCTTTGTAGATTTCAGCATTCTCATAAGAGGTTTGCCTAATTTCTTCTAACTCATCAAGCTCTATCATTCTCTTTTACCGCCTTGTTCAAATTGAAATTGAGCTTCTTGATAGCCCAATAAGATTTGTTTTCCAACTCTACAGGTAAATGGCATGCTTTTCCATAGACTAATTTGTAAGGGGACATTCCTAAGGGTGTTTTGAATCTTTGTTCTATATGCCCATAAAGCATCATCCAAATGTAAAGACCAATCTTTCCTATTTGGACTTACCATTTTTCTAGCATTCTCTTAATTTCCTATTGGATAATTCTCGCTTGTCCACTAGTTTGAGGATGGTATCTTTGTAGCTATCTTATGCTTAACTCCATACTTAGCTAGAAGGTTTTCTATGATTTTATTGCAAAAGTGTGAACCTTCATCATTAATGATAGCTCTAGGAGTTCCAAATCTAGTGAATATATTTCTTTTTGAAACTTACTCACCGATTTAGCATCATTATTAGGTAATGCTATCGCCTCTACCCATTTGGACACATAATCAACAACTACTAAGATATATAAATTGCCAAAAGAGGGTGGAAAAGGTCCCATGAAATCCATGCCCCAAACATCAAATAATTCTATTTCTAAAATATTTGTTCTAGGCATTTCATGCTTATCGTAAATATTTCGCTCTTTGACATTTATCACGAAGATTTGACCATAAAATATGAATCTTTAAATAAAGTAGGCCAAAAATAAACTTGGTGTAATACCTTAGTTCTTTGTTCTAGTACTTCCAAAGTGTCCTCCATAAGGTGCGTAATGGCAATGCGTATAATCGCTTGTTGCTCCTCTTCAGGTATGCATTTCCTCATTAATTGATTAAGGCACATCTTGTAAAGGAATGGATCATCCCAATAGTATTGTTTAACCATGTGGAAGAACTTTCTCCTTTGTTGATATGTCATACTCACTGGTACTACTTTGCTTGCAAGGAAATTTATAATATCAGCAAACCATGGTGCAGATACATTTGATGCTCCTGCATTGCCTATAGCAAATGCAGTTTCATGTTTTGCATTGACTGTGATTGCCAATAGTTTCTCATCTGGAAAGCTTTCCTTGATTTCTTCTCTTTGTGTACCAAGTGATTCTCCTTCAATCCTTGATAAATGGTCTGCTACTTGGTTTTCTACTCCTTTCTTGTCTCTAATTTCAAGATCAAATTCTTGTAGGAGTAAAATCCACCTTATCAGCCTTGGCTTTGCATCCTTCTTTGAAATTAGATACTTAATGGCAGAGTGATCAGTATAGACAATAATTTTAGTGCCAACTAAGTATGATCTAAATTTTTCAAAGGCAAACACCACAGCTAATAATTCTTTTTCTGTGACTGTGTAGTTCACTTGAGCTTCAATTAATGTCTTGCTAGCATAATATATGGAATGAAAGACCTTATCATATCTTTGCCCTAGGACTGCTCCTACTGCAAAGTCACTAGCATCACACATTAATTCAAATGGCCCGCTCCCAACTGAGTTACTATAATTGGTCTTTCATCACCAATGCCTTTCTAAGCTTGTCAAAAGCTTCTATACAAGATTCATCAAAGTTAAATTCTACATCATGTTGCAGAAGCATACATAATGGTTTTGAGAATTTTGAAAAATCTTTGATAAATCTTCTATAAAAACCAGCATGGCCTAAGAAGCTCCTGATACCTTTAACTGTATTTGGTGGTGGTAGATTCTCAATGACATCAACTTTAGCTTTGTCTACCTCTAGACCTTTCTTTGAAATTCTATGTCCTAACACAATGCCCTCTTGTACCATGAAATGGCACTTTTCCCAGTTTAAGACTAAATTTGTTTCCTCACATCTCTTGAGAATTTGTTCCAAGTTTGTTAAGCAAACTTGAAATGTTTCTCCAAAGATAGAGAAATCATCCATGAATACTTCCATTGATTGCTCAATGAAATCTGAGAATATAGACATCATGCATCTTTGGAATGTAGCAGGTGCATTACATAAGCCAAATGGCATCCTTCTAAAAGCAAAGGTTCCATAAGGGCATGTAAAGGTAGTTTTGTGTTGATCCTTAGGCTCAATGGCTATTTGATTATAGCCTGAATAGCCATCTAGGAAACAATAAAATTCCTTCCCCGCTAATCTATCTAACATTTGGTCTATGAATGGTAAAGGAAAGTGATCCTTTTAGTAGCTTTGTTGAGTTTTACGTAATCCATACTGATTCTCCACCTGTGTGATTCTAGTTGGTATCAACTCATTCTTTTCATTGGCTACATTGTCACACCCCTTTCTTTGGTACACATTGGATGGGGCTTACCCAAGCAATTTATCGATATGGGGTATATGATTCCAAACATCTAGCCACTTAATGATTTCCTTTTTCACAACCTCTTTCATGATAGGATTTAGTCTTCTTTGACTTTCTATGTTGTTTTTGGAATTTTCTTCCAAAATGACTCTATGCATGCATATAGAAGGACTAATTCCTTTGATATCCGCCATTTGCCAACCTATAGCTTTGGTATGCTTCTTGAGAGTACTAATGAGATCACTCTCTGTTTTGATGTTAAATCGAAGCAATGATAATGAGTAAAGTCTCATTTGTTCTTAAGAATGCATACTTAAGGTGTTCAGCAAAGATCTTTAATTCTAACTTAGGAGGTTGTTCTATTGAGGGTAAATTCTTCTTGAGAATTGGATCCTCAAGGTTGAGTGGTTCATAAGTCCTAGCCCATACTTCTTTACAAGAGTTTTCTATCGCGCATTCTCTTTTCTAGTATTTCATCATCTAGCAATGCAATTTGGATCTAATGCATCTGCATTGGCTAAGTGATCATCTTGCTTGTAAAATTGTTTTTCTACCAATTGATCTAGAGAGAATAAGGATGAACACTCTTACTGCTTCCTCCGCAGGATACTTCATAGCATTCATTACATTGAATTTTATCTCTTGATCATTCACTCTCATAGTGAGTTCACCTTCTCGCACATCAATTATGGTTTTACCGGTTGCTAGAAATGGTCTACCTAGGATAATAGGCACTTCCTTATCTCGCATCAAAATCAAGGATAACAAAATCTACAGGAAATACAAATTTGTCTACCTTAACTAGGATGTCTTCTATGATACCTTCGGGATAGGCTATTGATCTATCTCGCTAATTGAAGTGTCACAGTGGTTGGTTTTGCATTTCCTATTTCTAATCTGGTCAAAAATAGATTTAGGCATCAAGTTGATGCTTGCACCTAAATCACATAAAGCTTTACCAATATAGGATTTTCCTATAGAAAATGGAATTGTAAAACTACCGATCCTTCAATTTCCTAGGAATCTTATTTTGCATAAGCAAACTACAATCTTCTCATCATGGCATGGCAATCAATTTCAAACTCACCTAATCTTCTTCTCTTAGTAAGCACATCCTTCATAAATTTTGCATAATTTGGCATTTGTTGGAGTGCTTCTACCAAGGGAACATTGATGTGTAATTGTTTTAGTACCTCTAGAATTTACCAAACCGCTTCTCCTCATGTGCTTTTTTGGTCTTTGAGGTAAGGAGGAGGAGGGTATTCAGTACTAACTTAGGTAGTGGACTTTGAACTTCTTGTGATGCATGAGCACTAGATGCTTCTCGCATTGGTCTCTTTTGATTTTTGGTTTTTTCTCCCTTTTCTACACTTTCCTTCTCGATTAACTCTACCAAATCCTTACCACTTCTCAATGAAATAGCCTTAACCTGCTCCTTTCCTTTGGTTTGGGAAGGAGTAGCTTCTGATTTGAAGGTAAGGCACCTTGTGGCCTTTGATACAGAGCTGTGGCTAATTGACCAACTTGATTCTCTAAGTTCTTGATGGAAGCATCTTGGGTTTGTCTAGCGAGTTCTAGATTCACCTATGAATGCTTTAAGCATGGTTTCTAGAGAATTTTTTCAGTGGTAGGTTGAGAGTTTCTTTGGTTATTTTGAGTGGGAATCTGGTGGGTTGGTTGGTGTAGTTGGAGCGCTTATAGGTGCAGTGCACCGTTGTTGCTCCATCTAAAATTTGGGTGATCTTTCCAACCGAGATTATAAGTGTTGGAATAAGGGTTGTTATTCCTATTATAACCTACATAATTTACTGAGATAGGGTTGCTAGAACACTCCTCATACAAGTGACCTCCTCCACAAGACACACAACTAGGTGTGCACGGAGGTACTTGTTCTCTGCAAGAATAAAGAGCTTTACGGTGATGATGCATTTGCATTAGATGCTTGAGCATTGCTGTAGTGAAGTTTTTCATCAAATTAGCTAGAGTGGCTACTTGAGCGCAGATAGTAGGCGAGATATATCATTGATTTCATGTACCGATGGTTTCTTTTGGGCACTTACCCTCTCAAGAGGCCAACTAGAGCTATTAGTTGCTATTCTATCAATTAATTCACATGCTTCATTGTATGATGATTTAATAACACTCCACCGGATGATGCATCAAGCATTATTCGGTTTGAGGTTCTAAACCATTATAAAATGTTTCCATTTGAATAATAACAGTAAACCATGATGAGGACATTTTCTCAAAAGTTCCTTCCATCTTTCCCATGCTTCAAATAAAGACTCAAACTCTTTTTGTCTAAAAGATGTAATATCATTTCTTAACCTGGCATTTTTGATAGGTGGGAAATATTTTCCTAAAAATTTTTCACCATTTCATTCCATGAATGAATAGAGTTAGGCTCTAAAGAATTTAGCCAAGCCTTGGCTCTATCTTTCAAAGAATATGGAAATAACCTTAATCTAAATGCATTTTCACCGACACGTGTAAAATAAAATTACTACATACTTCTAGAAATTGCCTTAAATGCAAATGAGGATCTTCATGAGGAGATCCTCCAAATTGACCAATAGGTGGAATGTCTTCATCAAGTAATTTACTTAAAAGTGTATGATGCAGTATGTGATGCAGCTGCACTGAATGCTGTTGCATTAGCTATGTGCCTTTCGGTCACTTTCTTCAGAGTTTCATTACAAAGCTCTTATGATCCTTGTTCTATGCAAGAAAGAAAGGGTGTTAGTGCCAATCTTGCCTCCTAACAAGTATCACTTTGCTTAAGTGAATTCACTCTTGTATTTTAAGTACCCACAATTATCCTATGGACTATACTATCCTATGTCTAGGACTTAGCATGGTTTTCACAAAGTTTTCTTTATGTAAAACACTCACCCATATTAGTTCTTGAGTTCTTAATTGTAAGCCATGTCTGGTCATTTACAACATACTAAAGTACAAACATACATACATGCAACATACTTACTTAAAAGCTCATTAAATGATTAGAACATTCCAACTAAGAAAGGTTTAGCTAACAAGAGACATTGCAAGATATATATAAACTGAATAGACCATGTTTATATATATAGAAATCACAAAAGAGAAACAACAAGAGTAAAGTTACAAATGTTGAAAACCTTTGTATGAAGTCTTCTAGCAATGCACTAGCATTACTCCTTAGCACTATACAAACACTATGAAAATGCACTAACTATGTATATTGAAATCACAAAAGAGAAACAACAAGAGTAAAGTTACAAATGTTGAAAACCTTTGTATGAAGTCTTCTAGCAATGCACTAGCATTACTCCTTAGCACTAGCAATGCACTAACTATGTATATTGAAATTTTGATCTAACTTATGGATTGTGATATCTTTCCAAATGAAGATGTGAGGTCCTTTTATAGCCTTCAAGTGAGGTGCTTCCTTCCTTCATGTTGAAGTCATCTTGAGTGGATCATAGCTGTAGTTGCTTTCCAGAGGTTTATCCATGTTGAAATCTTTGACTTAATCATATAGGGCGGTTCCATGGTGTTAGAACAAGTGTCCCTATGTTGATGACTCTTCAAAGCTAAGCCTATAGCTATGTGTGAATGGTAGGCGCCTACTATACAAGTTTGGATGGCATCGAGCAAGCAGCGAGGAGGTCATCACATTGCATGTGGATGCATATGAAACAGTCGCTTATTCACCAAGTAGCGCGAGAATTGATGCAGGATCGGTGGGCAGAGCATTGATGCGCATAAAGACATTGAGACCGCATCAACAAAACATCAAACATACCACAATATATCCAAAATGGCCTATAACTAACTATAACCATTCAAATCACTCAAGATATCATATATCACACTAAATACTATATAAACTCTTTATTATTACTTAAAAGAGAGCAAATACTAAGTTTAAACATATGAAATACTCTATATAAAATAGAGTTATCAGTATCACAGAAGAATTTAAACAAGAATGTTTGAGATTTGTCAACTTTGTCTTGGAAAAAGAGAAAGAAAGGGACAAAGAGAATATTGAAAGCGAGGAGAACATTCAAAATTTGGAGATTAGATGTCCATGTAAGATTTGCACGTGTTTGGATCATCACCCACTAGACATGGTAATGGTGCATCTATGTAGGAAGGGATTCATGACTGATTATTATCATTGGACATATCATTGTGAACCGATTCCCGCGATTCCTCCAGCTGTTGTCGATCATTCATATTATGGTAGTAGTGGTCGTAGGGATATGTTTGATAATTATGTTTGGCAACTATCTTGAGCGAGAAGGTCATAATGAAGAAGAAACCATGGTAGGAGATCCTAATTTAGAAGCACAACAATTCTTTGAATTGTTAAAGGTTGCACAATCTCCTTTATGGGATGGTTGTGACAATTTTTAATGGTCGCCCTATTGAAAAGGGTGTCAGTTCTACCTTAGAGGATAGAGAAATGCAAGCCGCACATTTGTATATTCTATCAGGGGTTGGTTAAAAGATACATGAAATTTAAATATTAGAAAGGGGTAGTGTGAAATGTGGTCATTATTCATTTTAAAAACGTAACAATCCTTTCTGTCGGTTACATTTGAAAAGTAAAGAAATTGATCAAAACCTTCTACCTAGGAGAAACGGTCAACACATTGCTTTTCTCCATTTGATAATTTCAATTTTTTTAATAATAATAACAAACTAAGAACGGATCCAAATGTGGCCTAGTCTTTGATAGTTAATAGTATTTTCATTACAAAGAAATTTAACAATTTGGTATATTTGTGCTCATGTTTGTTTTTTTTCTTTTCAGAATGATTTTGAAAGTCGTATTCTTGAAAGAGATTCACAAGAGGTACTAGGAAGAGATGGCGTGTCTAGTGAGTAATCTGACAACAATATCTTCTTAGAGGTTGTTGGAGGTTTCGACAAGAAGAAAAGAATATTTGGTTTAGGTCCTGAAGGAGAAAATAAATTTTCTTCTTCCACACAATCTGCTAAAATCTCTGTGTCTGAATATATGCAAATGAAGATTGAACATATTCAAATGAAGGCTGAAAACCAAAGTCTTATGGAGCAAATGAGTGGGCTTCATGCAAACCAGGAGAAGTTGTTTAAAATTACGGAAGCTTTTTATCAAAATCATCCACGTCCGCCTTCAACTCCACCTTCACCTACAAACGAGGAGGGAAATGATAATGAGTATTTTGATGAACTAGATGGTTGATGTGTTTTTTTTTTTCAAACAATGATATGTCTTTTGGATTGTAAGCTGAATTAACATTACTTTTCGTTTGTATGGATTATGGTTACACACTTTATTAGTAATAGATGTTTGTGTTTTTTTTAAAAATTTGTACCTTATGTTTTAAAGCACCACTCCTTTGAGATTAAAAGGTTTCTTATAAATATAGGTGGAAATAGATAAATTAAAATAATTGGTATTTGTAAAAAAAATGTGTTGAAATATGTCGCTGTTAGAGAGGAAATTGTTCCCTCACTGTTAGAGACAGAAATATCCATCTCTATTAGCGACGAGTTGTATCCCTCTCTATTAGAGACGGAATCCTTTTCTCTTTATTAGCGATGACGTCTATCCCTCTCTATTAGCGGCGCGTATACGTTTCCTCGCTATTTGAGACGTATCAATTCCCTCTCTGACCGATTTCTCGTCTCTATTAGAGACGGAATATCAGGATCCCTCTCAAAAAAATTTAGTGACACCAAAATTGCACACGGATACTTGTCGTCACAAAATTCTGTCACGAAACGTGTTAGTGAAGGATTTTAGTTGTTTAGAGAGGGATTTTGGACGTCTCTAATTTCGGTTTTCTCAGTAGTGGATGTACCAAATCCAAACAAGTGGCCCAAGGCTTCTTGCCATGGTACTTCCCTATTGTGTTGCATTCTCTTTCCTAGTTAGTTGTTTGACTTAGAATTTCGTCATGTTTATGTTGTAAATCTATTTAATATGTTTTAACTTCTAATACGGTCCTTTTTGCGGTAGTTGTGCATGCTATTCATAGAAGAATGTCAAGGTTGTCGCCTAAGGCTTCTTGTGAGTTTGGCCTGCTTAAGCTCAACAGCATTGTCGGCTCTTTGACATCTTGCAAGCCTGGTCTGCCTAAGTTGCTTGTGCAAATTTTGAGGGAGAAACAATCTTCCATCAATTCTAGGATTATTAAACCCAATAGGTTTAGTACCAGCCAATAAATCCAATTAGATTAGTGTGGTTTCTTTACAACACCTAATTGATCCTTATTTGTGTTTCTTCCATAACAAACCCAAGAAATAGATTGGCGTTGAAGAAGTTCTAAAACACGAATTTACTTACTGTTATATTTTGGCATGAACTTTATTATCCATTGACAAAAGGAATGGGATTTAGGGAATTTCACGTCTGTCACTTGACACTGTTAGTATCTATACATATATTCCCGTGTAGATTCTAATAGTATCTAGCGATCTGGACACAAAATTCCTTCTCTCCCCTCCATCTGTTAAGAAATAATAAAGTTCATGCCAAAACACATTGGTATACAAATTCATGGTTTAAAATCAGAGCTAGGCATTTATCATGTCAGGGATGAATATCAAAAGTAGAGCTATTTTGAGAGAATGAAAAAATGAGTACAGATCACATACTAAAGGAACACACACCTATGTTGATATATTTCTTTCTCATTGTAATTTTGTATTTGCTAAAAATAAAGTTATATAATGTGTATTATGAGAATTCCTAACAATAAACTTATTTCTTTATATTGGATTCTACTTTTTTATTACTTGCAAATGCTCTTTTGATTGTGAAATTGTTGTTGAAATGAAAAACTGAAAAAACTTATTATTTATAAAAAAAGTTTTAACGTTGGTTTTTTACTAATAACCGACTTACAAGCCACATTATTGTGAGTGTTATAAACATTTAAAACGATAATTTTTCCCAGGTTATTAAACAAAGCGAAAGCATGACTTACTACACCCATGAAACCACACCACTCTATAACTAGTGTGGAAAGTCCAATTTAACCGTAGCAAAGATTGTCAAGCAGAATTCATCAATAAAGGCTCTGTTGTTTCCTCGATATAACTAGAAGAAGAGGTAGCACCAGCATCAGATTCAACATCAAGATCTCCCTGAATCGTTTCATTTGGATAGAGAAGAGGCTTTGGAGGCATTTCAATGTTTCCAATATTTCCTTCAAGCATCTCTATTACTTTTTGCATTGTAGGACGATCAACAGGTTTTAACTGTATACACCATAATGCAACTAAGAACATCTTTTTCACATTATTCTTTTCCTCATCAGTTACTTCATCCATTTCTATCTCCCTTTCTTCAACCAATTGATTGTAAATCCAAAAGGGAACGTAAAGTTGACTGGAACGATCTGCATGTGCATTTAAATTTCTTCTCTTACTTGCCATCTCCATCAAAAGCATTCCAAAGCTATAGACATCAGCCTTGTAGGATACTCGTCCAATGTTTTTGTAGAACAATTCAGGAGCCATGTAACCAATTGTTCCTCTTGCGGCAGTTACTGTGATAATACTATTGTCAATGGGATAAAGCTTTGCAAGACCAAAGTCTGAAACCTTAGGGACAAAGTTTTCATCAAGAAGGATGTTGTGTGGTTTGATATCAAAATGCAGAATCTGCATGTCACATCCTTGATGTAAATAAGAAATACCACGAGCGACTCCAAGAGATATCTCATACATTTGCTTATGAGTTAGAGAGAGAGCATTCTCACTGGAGGAAATGTATCTATCAAGAGAGCCATTAGGCATGAATTCAAAAACAAGAGCCCGTTTTGATCCCTCAACACAAAATCCGATAAGTCTCACCACATTAGAATGGTGTATTCTTCCAATGGTTGCTACTTCATTAATAAAGTCTTGTCCATTACCTTTTGACTTGCCCAACATTTTGATTGCAACAAATGGACCACTGCGTAGCTTTCCTTTATAAACACAACCAAAACCTCCTTCACCCAACTTGTCACTAAAATACCCAGTCATCTTCTTTATCTCTCTATATGAATACCTTATTGGTATCAGGGTGTTCCCTTGAAGAAAAACTTCAATGTTTTCATAAATTGAAATATGTCTTCTTCGACATGTATATGTCAATAGAGAGAAGAAAACCAAGAGGCCCACTATAGATCTTACTAGAATGAATGGTAATAAGAGATACCCTGTTACCTTTCCTATCTCAATACCAAAATAAAAATCAGAAATGCCATCAGTATCGGTAGGATAAAAGTATCCCGATAAAAAATGACGACCTATTATTTGTCTTGCACCTGTATAAGATAAGAGTAATAACATCATTCCACTGATTTGAAATTGAATAGATTTAATTGTATTTGTGGTCTCGAAACTTTTTCACTTTCAGAATTTTGGCCAATCTACTTTTTTGGCGGTTTTTGCCCACAATTTACTCGATTCGGTACTTTTGGTTTCCGCATTTTTTTATTTTCACATTTAATCCCTAAAAATTGTGGATTCGTACTTTTGGTCATAATTGTCCTAAATTCCAATAATTTTAGGGACCAAAGTGCAAAAAGTCATGATTTTATGGTGTAAAATATGCCATAAAAAGTCTGAGTACCAAAATCATCAAATTGAGAAAAATGGGCGAGCAAAACAACCTAAAAAAATAGAGAGACCAAAATAGCTGAGTCAAGAAAGTTTAGGGAAAAAATTGTATCTAATTCAAACTAAAAAAAGCACAAAGAAAAGGAAAATGATAAAATTTCAGCCCTTTTCTTATTCAAATGCAATAAAAGGTAATGATAAAATAATGGAAATAGTAAAACTTTTAAACCATAATATTCCTGCTCTTTTTGAAGGATAGCAGACAAGGTGCTAATAGAATATTTCATTTCTTAATGGATATTTGAGAAGGGTTCTCAATGAATAGTTTCATTTCTTCACCAATTTCCTTATATCTTCGGGAGAAGACTTTCAAATAAAAGGAAAAGTTGGAGATGCTTTTGTTTCGGGAAACGAAAAAGTTTGGAAGAAAGTTTATTTTAGTTAATGTCGGATTTAGTAGAAAGGTGGATCTCCTCTGTATGCGGTGGAAAATGCTTCCAAAATTCAGTGGAGGGGGTGTGGCTGCAAAAAACACGTTGAAACCTAAATCAGTTAGGTCTTAAATGTTTGAGAGGGGAGAGTAAGTGTAAAAGTAGGGTAAAAGCTAAGTAATCAAACATGGGGGGTCGAGCCCCATAGTTATAAAGATAGTGTCGGCGATTCTCCTTGTAGCCTGCCCCGAGGGGCTCTTCTGAGTTTAATTTATGGCAATTTCCCCTGTGATTTTGTCTAGTGGTTCACCTCGGTGTCCTAATTTTTCCTCTTTCTCTCTCTCGGTCCTCGACCCACGACTTAATTATTTTTGGGTGTTAACAGTTTCCCCCTTTTGTGCTGTCGTATTGTCGAGGGAACGTGACAGATGGGGCAAAAATCCTTGATGTGACGGTTTGAGAAGATATAACTGCTACGACGCGACAGTTTGGTGCTTCGCGTCTATCAAAACAGCTGCGCAACGGTTCCCAAGGGTTGTGTGGGCAGTTCCCCCCAAAGATATAAATATACCTCATCATTGCTTTCGTTTTCTCCTTTCGCACGAAACCATTATTGCTTTCGTTTTCTCCTTTCGCACGAAACCAATCGTTCCATCTCCTCCTGCGCCACCAAGTCTTCCCATTTTGATTCACAGAACGAAGACCATAGCTATGGCAGCAACGATAGCTCTGCTTGTGCTTCATCTTCTCAACCGACTACTTCGAGCCCTGGTCCCCAAGTCTCCCCCAACGATGTTCTAGTCACCGTTGCGGGTGGTGTCACGATACGACCTGTCACTTCCTAGATGCGCGATGGCTTCAATGCCTTTAAATAAGTGTTCACTGCTTCTACTCACCCGACCTGCCAATCACCCAGGACTGGTTCAACATTTACACTCGAGTGTCAAAGACTAGAGGTTGGGCCAAACCTACTGAAGATTATCATGCTTCCTTCAACCGAATCGACCCCGTGAAGAGGGAGTTGTGGAGAAACTGGTGCCTCTGTAACATTATCGCTCTTACCTCTGTTCCCATCCCCTATAACTTTGACATCTTGTTTCCTCTCTTGGGCTTTTGGTCTTCCAACTTTAATGCCTTTATTTTCCCCTGCGATATCATGACTTAACCGTCCTTGACGTGTCTGCCATTACTGGGTTGCCCGCTTTGGGTGAATCCATTCACCGTGCACGACTCAAGAAGGTGAATCTAGGCCACGTCCATGCCAATGGCGTCTACTCAAGGTTTCTTAATGAGAACTCGAGGACTAATGGTGAGATAACAAATGAAGAACACACTGCATTCCTCATGTACTTCTTTTGTCGATTCTTTTATGGCACTGCTTCTGCGGGGATTCTCCAAGAACTGCAACCGCTTGTTGCCTTGATGATTGGTTGCAAAGTTATCGCCTGGGCTCAAAACTTCCTCGGTGAACTTTACCGAGGCATCTGAGTGATGCTCGACCAGATCAAGGAACAGGGCCGAGTTACCAAGATTCAAGGCCCAATGTGGTTTCTTCAATTGTGGGCCACCCTCTACTTTTCACATATCCTCTTGACGGGTTTAACCATCCCCAAGTCAACAAACAACAGGTGTTTGGGTCCCTGGCTCTTGTCTCTCCCATGCCATCTCCTGTCTACCGCCCATTCATGAAAGACCTCTTGTAGACGAATGCAGCTGATGTGGGGTTGTGCCCGGCGCTGGATAAGAAATGGGGGCCCTTTTGGATCTGTCCTCCTCTTCGAGATCAACCCCATGTTTCTGATGATCTTCTCACCACCATTCGAGATAGCTGGTTGTCGTCCTTGGTTGCCCAAGACCTGCCGATTGAGTATATCTCCAATTCTCGCTATAGCAGAGCCTTGGCGGAATACTACTACCCCAACTACGTTTGCAAGCAGTTTGGGTTGTTGCAGCATGTACCTCTGGCTTATGGAGCCCTGAAAGATGCTCGTCGTCATGAGTGATTGACGTATGGACAGGTTCGCAGAATGGTGGTCAACATCTACCATAAGGTCAACAAGAGTGTGTTGGCTCACTATGCGATGTGCCTAGGGGAAACCAGTGCCTATACCAATTTGTGGCTTGGTGTGAAAGGCCTAGCCTTCTCTCACTCCTTGAATGATTATCTTTCCCAATACCTCGCCAACCTCACGTCGTTCCAATTCTAGCTATAGCCTTAGCCACTACCAGTACCGCTCCTTTGATTGCTTAAAAAACACCCAAATCTGCAGTCTCTACTCGACGGCCATCAACTCGGTCGCAGCCATCCATTGGTACGTCCCTCTCCTTTCTTTTAATTCTCTTACCTGTCTGTGCATTTTTCCTTAGCTCTACACTTCTTGATTGTAGAAAACTCCGGAGGTCATGCTCAGAGGATGACATCCACCTTTCCTTCAGGCAGTCATCATCTCGAAGGGCCCCTCCGGAGCCTTCTTCGAGGCCGAAGGCGAAAAGAGCTATTGTGGTGGGAGAAGACACCTCTCGCCTGTCCAAGAAGTCTAAGGTATGAAACTCTCTCGCCTCCTTTCCTTTTACCTTTCGCTGGCCTGTTTCCCAATGTTCTTTCTGTGTGCAGGTGGCTGATCCTCCAATTCATAATGAACAGACATCTTCCGTTCGCCACTTTGCTCCTCCAGTTGCCACTGATGCGAAGGTTGCTCAGCACTTTGCTTCTTAGAGCTCCTTCCAGTTGCTCCCTACCTCTCAAGACGAGGTACAGCGGCTAGAGGACGCCCTTCAAGGAGGGATTATTACTGATCCCGGGAAACTCTCAGAACTTTGATCTTTGGCCTTTAGGCTGGCTACCTCGGGGGATCTGCCCGAGCCAAAGAGGAAAGCTCTGCAGGATATTGCCTATCGGCTGCCAGAGATTTCCCAAGTTTACACTGCATCTAGAGCTGCCCAAGACGCCGCCCAACAATCACTAGACCAATTAAACTCCTTGCAGGCCGAGAAGAAAATGTATCTTACGACCTACGACGAGAAAGAGGCGGAGCTCAGGCTGGCATTAGCCGAGGAAGAGACGACCAAACACCATTTTGCGGAGATTGAGGCCTCTTTGTTCGAGATTCAACAAGAACTCTCTATTTTGTGCCCCCAACGGGAGGATGTTGCGACCAAACATGCCAAGGTCGTCGAAGAGCAAACCCGCCTCTACAGTCAGAGTAAGCCTGTAGACCAACGCATCAAGGAGCTGGAATCCTAGAAAACAGTTTTCGTTTATGTCCGGGAGCGTGCTCAGTGTGATGTCCAGTCAACATTTTCCACATGGGATCAACTACGTGCCCGTTTGGCTAGGTCCTCAATTGCCCCTCTAGCTGGTGAGTCTTCAGTTGCTGCCAATCCTGTCTCGATTGTCTCCCCTCCTGCCGATGCTCCATCGGGCCAGGATGTGGCTGAATCTTTGGCGTATGGAGGTTCCATAGCAAAGGATTGAGACAACTTTGTTTACCCATTTTTGCACTAGGTTGCCGGTGTGTGGCGTACCACTTGACAATCCTTTTTTAATTACCAATTTTATTTTCCTTGCATACTTTCCCATAGAGCAAGATAGTACGCTTTGAGATACTTGCCATTGATTTTAGTTTTGAACTCTTAGCCTTCTAGCATAATTAATCGGTATGCTCCACCATTGTGTACTTCACTTACAATATAGGGCCCATCCCAATTCGGGGACCACTTGCCAAACTGGGGATCCTTCTTCCCAAGTGGCAAAATAGTCTTCTACACAAGGTCACCCTCAGCAAACGTTTTTGGCTTGACATGTTTTTTGTAGACTCAGGCCATTTTGGCCTTGTTCATTTCAATCCTGCTGAGTACAGCCAGCCGACCATCATCTACCAAGTCCAACTCTATTAACATGACCTGTTGGTACTCATCCATGCCGAGGGAATGCTGCCGAGCCACCCTTAAGGATGCGACACTAATTTCTAGTGGTAGTACGGCGTCCTGCCCATATACCAAACGATAGGGCGTTGCCCCGTGGCTGTGGACTTAAAATTCCTCATAACCCAAAGGACCTCGTTTAATGTCTCATGCCATCGCCAAGGCTTATCCTCTATATTCTTCTTGATGAGCTCGATGATGATCTTGTTGGTAGCCTCCGCTTGTCCATTAGCCTGTGTGTATTATAGTGATTAATACCTCATCTTGATGCCATACTCTTAAGCAAAGGCCACTACTTGTTCCTTGGTGAATATTGTTCCTTGATCGGCCGTGATGGTTTCAGGAATGCCAAACCTTTATGTGACTTTGTTCTCTATGAATCTAGTCATTGTGGCCTAGTTAACACTCGGCACAGGTATGGCCTCCACCCTTTGGAGTTGGAGCCGCTATCTTTCTTAGACTTTTCCTTTGCTTCTTTCCTTTTTCCCGGAGCAGAAGGCGCACTCGCCTCCGTCGCATTGTTGGATTCTTCATAGTCTATATTGCATTGGGCCCACCTCAGGAATTCGTCTAGGGTCTCCGGGGGGCGCAGCCCGACGTTGACATGGAAGAGGGTACCCTTCTTGTGGCTGTGCCTCATGAACATCATCCGTACCTCGTCAGTCACATTGTGCACGTCAGCGGCTTCTTTGTTATACCTTTCAATATACTCTCGGAGGGATTCTGTTTCTCCTTGACATATCGTTCACAGTATGTCCACGGACTTGGGCTTCAGTCTTGATGCCGTGAACCGCGTCGTGAAAAGCTTGGTAAACTGGTCCCAAGATGATATCGAGGTCGCTGGAAGATATTTATACCACTTTGAGGCGCTTTTCTTGAAGGTGAGGGGGTAGAGTTTACATCGGACTTCCTCAGGGGCGCCGCGGTAATCCAAAGTGCAATCAAAATCGTCGATGTGCTCATCGACGTCGGCTTTTTCGTCGTACATATTCAAAGGTGACGGCTTCTCCCAGGATTTTGAAATCTTGTAGTGTTCTATGCTAGGCACGAAGGGGTTTTCTCGTGAGCGACGTCCTTTCTGGGTAGACTTCTGTTTGCGAGAGACTTTCTTCCTCGGAGATAGGCTTCGGGAAGACGAGGATCCGAGGAGGAGTTACTGGAGTCAGCTTTGGATTCAGAGCTAGGCGGAGAGGGTGGAGTCGGAGGCTTACCCTGTCGCTTCTCTCTTCGGACGGGTGAGTTGTAGGTCGGGCAATGCTTCAAAGTCCGGCGCTGGCGAGAGAAGGGGGTTTCAGGGGAACCTAGTTGAACTCGCCCCAAAGGCTGAACAGTGGGGAGCCTGGCTAGAGCGGCCATTTCCAATCTGGATTGTTCCTGTTGAACCAAGTCTCGACTGCGGCGTTCTAGTACGTCTAACAAGTGACTGACAACTTGTAATGTCGGCGCATGGTCGACTGGCAGAGCAGGTGGTGGCAATGGAGGTCTTACCATGTCTGGCGCAGCGGAGACTTCTTCGTAGGGCAACGTCTGCACGTGGCCTTCAAGAGTCTGGTCATGCTGCGAGGGTGCTAAGGTACTGGCGGTCTGCGCTCTTGACTGTTCCCGATTCAGAGGACGTCCTCGTGGAGGCATGATTCGAGGTGAGGTTGCTCTAAGGTCGGAGGTAAAAGCAAGATAGAGCGGAAGCAGACGATTGAGCTCCCACTATGGTCGCCAATGTTCGGTCCTGGATCTCGGGAATTTCTCGGTCCGAGGAGCTTGAGGATCTTGCTTCCTAAAACTGGGAGATGGATGTCGGATCTTGAAGATTAAGATCGGTTGCTCCGAGTTGGCCTCCAACCCACGTCGGGTGGGGTGTACCCGCAGACACTACGATGCCTAAGTCAGTATATGAGCGAGGCGGAATGAGCAAGCAATGAAAGCGTACCTGGAAATGATGGGTTGCACCTCTATTTATAGACGAGGGAGGTCGATATTGAGCGTCTGATTCGAAAAATGGATATTGATCGTCGGACCTGGGTCCCGTGGCGTGGGCGTTGTCCGTTGCTGTTTGAGGCTTGAATTCGGCCTGGCCCAACCCAAGTGGAGCCTTTCAGCCCATGCCGGAATGGGTATAATGACTCCTATTATAATAACAATAATGATATTTGGACAAAAAAATATAGCCAAATACAACCAAATAACTAACCTACATCAAACTTGTTAACAAAATAATAACCCCAAAGCATTGCTCTTATCTTTAAACGTTGGTTGTTAACAAAATTGGTGTTAAAAAGTTAACTAGCAACAACCGTAGAAACTATAGCATCTTCGACCAGCACTGTTTCGATGGCAGGGGGTTGTTTCAGCGGGTTCGGGAGTTGGCGGGAAGCATTGGATTCAACTATGGAAAAACGACGTCCCGTCAAAAGTGTTGATTTTTGGTTGGAGAGTTTTTTTGAATAGAATTGCTACAAGGGAGGCTTTACATAGAAGAGGTATTCTACATTCTAACTTAGACAAATGTTGTGTGTTTTGTTTTGAGGAGGACGAGTCTATTGTGCACTTATTTCTTAAGTGTAGAATAATTAAACGGGTATGGCAACAAATCTCTTTGTGGATTGGGAAGCACATAAAGGATTTCGATGACATGGTGACTCATTTTTTAGACTTTGGTAAAATTGCAAGGGGGAAGAAGAAAAAAGGGGTCAGGCATCTTATATGGTTGGCCGTTATTTGGAATATATGGTTAATGCGTAATAAAATTATCTTCAAAGGAGAGGTGGCTTCGGTAACCTCAATGATCGCGGGGATTAAGGATATTGCTTGTTGTTGGTTCAAAGCAATGAGGGGGAGATCGTGTGGTTTAGGCTGGTCGGATTGGTACCAACGCCCTTTGGCTTGTTTTGATTCATTGTATTTGTACATAAATTGTAATTGTTTATGCAGGGGAGAAGCAGTGGGCTAGGTTGGTTTTTTCCCACTGTTGTGCAGGTTATTGTGCGAGGTACTCTTTTTCCTCCTTGAGTCTTTTTCCCACTGGGCTTTGGCTCAGGGAGGTTTTGAGGAGGCTCTCCCCCTTTCCATTGTAATGGTCGGGCACCCCTTGTGCTCCCTTTCAATAAAATTGCTTATCTAAAAAAAACTGTATCCCTTAACTATATTAGTGTTACTAACCGGCAATATTTATTTTTGTCAGAAAAATAAAAAATACTTATAAAGAAAATTAATACTGAAAAATAACAACATAGAAGTGTAAGTAAATGCAATGAAATTAAATATTACCTTTAAAAAGTCCAACTATAATATCTGCAGTAAATGGTAGTCAAGTGAATAAATATTAGATAATATTTTTTGGTACAAATAAATATTAGATAATATGTAGAAGACTAAAGTTCAACAATAATAATAATAATAGGAAAATATAAAACTATAAATGTTAGTCACTTTTTATCCTACTCATCTCATTATGGATTCGTATGTTATAAATAATAAATGATTTTAACATTTTATATCCATGAGATTATCTTTTTGAGAATATAAAGAGAAAATTAGATGTTGTTCCGGACTGGGTTGGATACCCACCCGAATTGGGCCAGGCCCAACGTGACACCCAGCGACGGTCCATTACGCGCCAGTACTACGGACTCCCGTACTCAACGGTCAGGATCCAACGCCTAGATCCAACGCTCCAGGTACGGCGCCTTTGTCTATAAATACAAGTGCCGCCCTTCAGTTCCAGGTACGTTCTCATTCCACACTCAACTCTAAACACTCACATACTGACTTAAGCATCAGAGTGTCTGCGGGTACACCCCACCCGACGTGTAAACTCAAGATACCTCGAACTGACCAAGCTCCATCTTCAAGTGAACCGAAGCAAAGCATCAAGTACCCTAGATCATGTACATTCTGAGATCCAGTACCAAACAATTGCGACCACAGTGGGAGTATAATCATTTGCTTCTAGTCTACTCTACTTCTACACTCATTATTCAACAATCTTATCTCAGTTCATGGCTCCACGAGGACGTCCCCCTACGCGAGCACAATCCCAAGCTCAAGCAGCCAGTGTTGTAGCTCCGCCACAACTTGTTGAGACCCCCGAAGGTCATGTCCAAACGTTCCCATATGGAGAGATTTCTGCAATTCCCGCCTCGAGAAGACCCCTCTGTCGATGCCAGGTCCACCGGTCTATCCTATTCCTTCTCAGATTCAAGCATTTAGCCACCTGCTCGACGTTTTGGAACGACAGAGTCGATACTTGGTACAGCAGGAGCAGTCTTGTTTAGAGATGGCCGCGCTGGCAAGGGTACCAACTATTCAACCTACAGGACGAATTCCACCCTCTTCACCTTTGACTGTCGTGTCTAGGCGACACCAGACTCCACCCTGGTGCCTGGCCTACGAAACCTCCCAGTTCAGAGGGAGAAGCGACGCGGGAAGCCTCCTACTCCGCCGTCATCTCCGAGTTCTGACTCCGACGACGACTCTAATAACTCTTTTTCTGACTCCTCCTCTTCTCGGAGCCCTTCGCCGAAGAAGAAGGTTTCTCACAAAAAGAAAGTTGTTAAGCAATGACGTCGGTCTCGGGCGAGCCCATTCGTCTCCGAGATTGAAAACAACAAAATCCCAAAATGTCTGGAGAAACCCCCATCTCTAAACGTGTATGACGGGAAAGGTGACCCCGACGAGCATGCCGAAACCTTTGACCTCATGCTAGACTATCGCAGTGCTGCTGAAGAATTTCGTTGCAAGTTGTTCCCTCTTTCCCTAAAAAAGAGCGCTTTGAAGTGGTACAAGGACCTACCCCCAACATCAATCTCGTCTTAGAAGCAATTCAAAAAGCTCTTCATAGCTGGGTTCACGGCATCAAGACTGAAACCCAAATCAGAAGACGTAATGCAGGCAGTATGCCAAGGTGAAAGGGAATCTCTCAGAGACTATATTGAGAGGTACAATAAAGAATCTGATGAAGTGCACAACTTGACGGACAATGTCCGTATGATGTTCATGAGGAATGGCCTCGGGAAGATACTCTCTTTCACGTCAACATCGGTCTTCGTAAGCCGAAGACATTGGATGAATTCCTGAGGCGAGCCCAATGCCACATTGATTATGAGGAAGCCACTGAGTTAGGTGAACCAAGCGCACCTCCGGCCTGGGGAAATGAAAAGAAAAGCATAAAAAAAAACCACGGCTCCAGCATGAAGGAGTGGAGAGGAAGGTTCACTGACTATTTCGACTAAAATGCATCAAAGACAAAAATTTTGCAGGAATGCGCCAACGCCGAGTTCAACAATGTAAAGTGGCCAGTTCCAATCACGAAAAGGCACAACACTAATAAGATGTTACAAGTAGATGTGGACGAACATATTAGATAGGAAAACGTCGCTTTGAAATTCTATTAGAGATTGAACTAATATTAGAATGGCATCTTTAGATTTCAATTATAATAATTTCTTTAGAACTCTTTAATTTTTGTTGGGCATTCATGGCCTTTTCTTTTGCCAAGCTCTTGCCAATTTCAGATTATAAACTTCATGTATGTGCTAAACTTGAATAGATTATGTTCTGTACCATATCTTCAGATAGAGTCGGTCCTAGATAGTTGGTAGAGTACGGTCTTGAACAGTGAAGTTTTGATCCGAGGTGGGGTGTACCTGCAAAGACACTCTGACGCTCAAGTCAGCTAGTGAGGTATCAAGCAGGTATGATGTGTGAAAGGTTGATTACCTTCAATGCATGCATTAAATGCTTATTTATCTATGAATGCTTATTTATAGATAAGCATGCATTGAATGCTTATCTATGGTTCAGCTACTGGCCATTTATTGATGGGTCCAAATGTTGGATAATGGGCCTCAGCCTTTGCTGCCCCGTGAAATGTATTTGAGGTGTGAAGAGGAAAAGAGGGGTGCGCATAGTGCGGCCCTTTTCCCATAACAGTTGCCCCTAAGTCGGGTCACTGAGGGGCGATCTTGACTTGAGACATTGGGGTTCAAGCTTGAGTTTTGGACCCAGGCAGATCCTGAGATTTGGACCCAGATCAGTCCTAAATTTTAGTCCCAGACTAATCCTGAGTTTTGGACCCAGACCGGTCCTGGTTCGGTGGTCTTCTAAGGCCAATTCTGTCATGATTGAGTTGATTTAATCGAAGTGACTGTTGGTGGTCTCGAGGTGACCAATTAATAATGACACTTCGATTTTCGCGCCTGTCATAAATGACATTGATGGGACGCGTTGATTCGAGTGCTGATGATTGGTGTTGCTTGGCCCACTATAAATAGTAAGCCAAGGGTGGCATTTTTTTGCGTGAAATTTCCATTTTTTTTTCTGAATCCTGAGTTTAATCCCGATCATTCCAAGCCTAGCATCTTTGAAAGCTTTGGTCCATTCTGTCGTGGCGAGGACTCACCTGGTTCAATGGGGTGAAGTTGTCAAGATCCGTAAAGCAATTCAAGTCAAGGTCCGGGGTGCCACATGGACATTTGCATGAATTTTGCACTTTGGACATTTCTTGACGTGATTCCTGGCATCGGTTTCCATGGTCGGCCAAAAGTATCTGGCCCTTAAGGCCTTCCGAGTTAGTGATCGCCCGCCGAGATGGCGTTCACAAATTCCTTCGTGAATCTCGGCTAGAACGTAATCCTCCTTCTCTCCTTCGACACATTTCAACAATGGTGATGAAAATCTATTTTATAAAGAACTCTGTCAATAACAGAGAAAGACGATGTTTTTTTTTATCATTTTAGCTTCGTGAGGGGTCAAAGGTTCGCCCCCCTACTCAATGTACTTCAAAATGGGCAAAATCCAACCTTTGCTTTCTTCCACGATGCATATCGATGATATCACGTCTGTCGGTCTTAATACTGGTTTGGCTAAGTACTTTCTGATTCGCATATCGGTGATTTCTGGGCATTTTGGTGCTGGCCAATTTCGACAAAATATCAGCTCTTACATTTTCTGTCCTTGGGACGTGTTTTACCTCGGCCTCATGGATACGAGATAAAAGCTCACATACTTGGGCCAAGTACTTCTCGAGGATCGGATCCTTAGCCTCATATTTCTTTCCAATCTGAGAAACCAACAATCAAGAATTAGTGCTCAGATTGACCCGCGTGACTTGTAGGTCAAGGGAAAGTCAGAGTCCGGCTATGCACGCCTCATATTTTGCCTTATTGTTTGAAGTAGAAAACTTGAATGTGAGTGAAACTTCGATCGCTACCCCTAAGGGGCTTCTAGGATTATTCTAGCTCCACTTCCCTTCGGATTTGAGGAACCATCCACATGGAGATTCCACAATTCTTCCTCGGCATTGGCCGTAGTCATCTCTACAACGAAATCCGCTAATACTTGGGCTTTGATTGTTGGTCTTGATTCATGCTTGATTCCAAATTCGGATAGTTCTACTGCCCACTTGATCATTCTTCCAGCCAGATCCGACTGATGTCAAATTTGACGGATTGGATGATTTGTCTGAACCCACTTGATGAGCCACAAAATAGGGTGGGAGACAATGCGTTGCAATTACAAATTCCAAAGTGAATTTTTCTATTTTCTGATATCGGACCTTGGGTCCTTGTAACTCCTTGCTCACATAATAGACAAGGCTCTTGCCCCCCTCCAATTCTCGAACTAAGATGACGCCCAAAGCTTCATCCGAGATTTATAAGTACAAGTATAATACCTCTCCAGGAGTTGGTCGGTTAAAGTTGGAGGTTCGGAGAGAGCTCTCTTGAGTTGGGCAAGAGCCTCCTCCGCTCTGATATCCATACAGACTCGGATTCCTTCTTGAGTAATTTGAATAAAGGGAGTGATTTAAAAGCGATGTTGGAGATGAAACAGGACAAAGCAGCGATCATGCCATTAAGTTTCTGGACTTCTTTCTTGGAATTGGTAGTACGCATTTCGGTCACCGCCCGACACTTGTCCGAGTTGGCCTCAATTCCTCTTTCAGTGAGATAGAAACCCGAGAATTTACCAGCTCGGACCCCAAAGGTGCACTTTTCTAGGTTTAACCTAATATTTTCTTTTGAACCTCGGAAAAAATTTCTCTTAGGTCGGCAACATGAAAGTCCTCCTTCTCTCTCTTAGTGATCATATCATCAAAGTAAGCCTCATCCACACGTCCGATCGGGTTTTGGAAAACCTTATTCATCATTCGTTGGTAGGTTGCACCTGTATTTTCAAGGCCGAATGGCATAACCTGGTAACAAAACTTTCTGTGGTCAATCATAAAGGCGGTATTTTTCAAATCTGAAGGGAACATTAGGATTTGGTTATAATCGGAATACACATTCATAAAAGACAATAAACGAAAAACGGAAGCACTCTAGACTAGGCAATCAATGCTTGGTACAAGGAAAGCGTCCTTAGGGCATGCCCTATTAAGATCGGTATAGTCGACTCACATGCGCCATTTTCCATTAGATTTCTTAACCAATACTGGTTTTGAGAGCCAAGTTGACCTCGGTTACAAAATTAGCCTTAACTAAATCTTTGACTGCTTTAGTAGTGGCAGCAACTTTCTCCGAGCTTTGGACCCTCTTGCACTTGGCGACCCACTTCACATCGGGATGGATAGATAAGTAGTGGCAGGCGACTTCAGGGGAATCCCACGCATGTCTTCAGTGGACCAATAAATAACATCAGTATGGTATTTCAAGCATTGGGTGAGCTCTTCCTTCACATCCTCGGGCAGCTCAATGCTAATCTTCCTGGTCTTGGTGGGTTCGTACCTTAGCAAAACATCAACGAAATCCCTATCAGGTTGGGGTCGCTTGACCTTTCTCTTTAGCTCCAAAGTCAAAGCATCATCAGCCTCATCCTCTGAGCTATCAGGGTCGTACCTGACATCTTGGTCGGTCAAGTTGACCTCGGCAGCTTTGCTCCTCCTCCCTTTCTTAGCCTCGGAGGATTTCTTGATCATCTTTGGGGAATCCCCTTCTCTTATTGCCTTCTGATCTGCCTTGAGGTGCATGTAATACCACCTCTCAGTGAAATCTAAGTCGGCGTTAACAGTGATAACTTTGTTGCACAAAGAGTAGAATTTCATTTTCAAATGGACTATTGAAGCCACAGCTCCGAGCCTGCCCAAAGTCGATCTTCCGATGATACAATTATATATTGAAAGGCAAGGAAAAACCAGCAATTTGGACTTAACAGTTCGAACCATTGGTTCCTCCCCGAAAGTGATCATCAACTCGAGATAGCTTAGAGACCTGGTTTTGGAACCATTAAAACCAGATAAGTTTGTTCCCCTATAACGGGAAAGGTCTTGCTCCGAGACCCCAATTTTTTCAAGCAGGTCGACAAGAATGATGTCAGCTGAGCTTCCTTCATCAATTAGGATCCTCCTTATCTTGGTATTAGCCATTATAGCCGAGACAAAGAGTGGTATCTCTTTGTTAGACATCCCATCCAACAAATATTCATCTAAAAGCTAAAGGAGGACAGGACATCAAAGCCGGGGCTGCAGATGTAGAGGCCACATTTTGAATCTCCTTCCATTTCCTTTTCATTGTTCTCGCAGTAGATTATGCCGGTTCTCCCCCCGAGATCATCATTTCCACTAATCCTTCTCTAGACTTCCGTGTATCTGGTTCCTCCTTCGAGTTTTCTATGACTTGTTTCCCATTCGTTCCGAGATCGTCTTTCTTCTCCTTGCCCCCTTCGTCGTGCTGAAAGGGTTTCTTCACAAACTTGCCTAATTTTCCTTTTTTAATTAAGTCCCCAATATCTTCCTTCAAGGCATTGCAACGATTTGTGTCATGGCCATTACTCCAGTGATACTAACAGTATTTCTTAGCTCGTTGTCTCCGCCTAGGTGGGATCGGGTCAGGGAACTTCACCTCTCCAAACTTGTTGTTTTGACACTCAGTCAGAATCTTTTCCCAGGTACAATTAAGCTCGGTGTAGTCTTGGTGTCTATCCACTCGGGGTTTTACCTCCTTTCCGCTTGGTCCCCCCTTATCCATCCGAGGTTAGGACCTCCGGGTTGACTTATCCCGGGTTTCACATAGAAACGGCTCGCTTCATCACGTTCCTCGTGGTCGATGTATTTTTCTGAACAGTGGAGGAATTCCAGAAGAGTTTTGGGTTGGTTTACGATGACATCGATCTGGAATAGAGTACCTCTATGAAGACCTTATGCCAGGAAGAAAAATCGAAAGGAGTCGTTGAGGTGGTGCACCTTCGCCGCCTCGCCGTTAAACCTCTCTATCTATCTTTGAGTGATTCAGCTTCTCCTTAACGAACTTCCTGCTGAACCATCCAGGACTTAGGCCTCATTTTGGAGTGGGTGAAGTTGGCCGAGAATAGCTTAGACAACTCAATCCAAGATGAGATTGACTTTGGGGGAAGCTCCCAGAACCAATCGATTTATCAAGGGTGAAAGGGAAGAGCCTACAGTTAATCGGGTCTGGGCCATTCCAGTACTGCATCATAGTGTCATAATAATCAATGTAACGATCTGGGTCTCCAGATCCGTCGTAAATCTTCAACGTCTCAGGGGTTTTTTCTAGGTGACGAGGAACATGAAAATATTTGATCTCAGCGGTGAATGGCCTTTCCGCCGGACCAAAGAATCCTGAGTTCATGGGTGCAAGAACCATTTCTCGAGTTGGGGAACGCTGATAGTTGTATCTTTCTGGCGTTCTCCTAGAATGGTGGTGACGACGTCCATCCCTCGGGGATCTTTCTCGGCTTCTAGAACGTCGTCTCGATAAGGATGAAGCAAAAGAATAGCTTCACTGCGGAAGGTCTTCGGGATAATACGTATCGTCAGTCGTACTGGGGGGAGTTCGGGATCTTCCTCCTACTCCCCTACGAGGTGAAGATCGGTGGTGATGCCTCCGTCGAGCTAGAGAATGGTGGCGCCGCCGACCATGGTGAGACCAATGCCTAGAATGGCGCCTCAAAGGCGAGTTTATGTCAGGGACATGCTGTTGAGGTGAGTTCAGGTCTGGGATATTGTTTGCCTTGAGTTCAGGTCTTGGATCAAAATCTTCTGCTTTTTCTTTTCATGAATTTTTGTAAATGTTTGGTTCTAATATTGAATTCAACAATTTTGACCATTTTTTTTCTAGATTTTCATATCTTTTTATTCCGATTTGTATTCATTGGCCTCTAATTTGAGTGTGCTTTTTTGAGTTCATTTCTTGTATATCTTTCTGAGCTCATTCATTGTTTTACTAGAGTTTTTCATTTATTTTCCCATACAGTTTCTAGTTGTTTATGTTACTTCCTGATTGGTAACATTCAATTGTGTTGTTATGATTGTTTGAAGTTCCAGCAAACTGATATATTGAGCTTGTTTTGAATCTCATAAGAGCCAAGAAGCATCTCTTACAAATTGGGAAAAGATGAGAGTGAACATCTTTGAAAAGGAAATATATAGTGACATACACAATTGTTTCCAAAGTTTGAGTGTAAATAATGAGCTTGTCTTACAAAAAACAGTGGCAATGCTATATCGTATGACAAGTTTGATGAAAGCACTGAATGGACAATTCTAGAGAAGAATTCATCAACCAAAGAGAGATTAGATAACACCATGGAAGATATTCTCAGGATGAAGAAGAATGGCTTAAAACCTATGAAGGATGAAAGAGGAGGTATAGAGAAAGAAGGAATAGAGATCATGGAAGTAATCATCGGCATCATGATGAGGCTGAGAGAAAGCGCTATATGAAATTTTAATACCTATGAAGGATGAATGATCAAACGTTTCTCATTCCATGGGAAGAGGATCTGGATGCATACATAGATTGGGAGCTCAACTGGTGAGCTAAAGGACATGAAGAAGTTACAAATTGCAAGAAGGAAGTCTAAGGTTCAAATCCCGGAAACTAACATTCCCCCACCCCCACTAACATTTGCTTATAAAAATAAACATAGATTGGGAGCTTAAAATGGACGAGTTTTTTGAAGCCAGTGGCATATAGAAGAAGAAAAAAGAGTGATACTAACTTCCTTGGAATTCAAGGACTATCTCTCCTTTGGTTGGATCCATGTGAAGTTAATTAAAGGGTAACTAGTTTTTTTTTCGCCTGCGGTCCATGCACTTAGAGAGACATTCTCTGCCATATCTCTATTCACGTGTCGTCACCCCCCTCTCGAACCCTAGGGTTTGTGACGGATTCCGCTACAGTCCACTGGCCTTCTCTACCTTTGTGACCCTTCGCTCCCTAACTTCTTGGTAGATGAAGGGGAGCTTCTGGTGGTCGAAGACAGCGAAGCAGCTGGTGAGGAAGACTTCCAACGCTCACTTGGTGGCAAAACTATGGACTAAAAACCCCTTCAACACGAGGGCTTTCAAACAAACAATCGTCGATGTCTGGTGATTGAAGAAACCGGTTGATGTTCAATAACTTGGGAAGAACTTGTTCCTTTTCGTGTTCTCCACCAAACACGATCTGGAAAATATCCAAAACTCGGGGCCATAGAATTTCGACCGAAATGTGCTTGTTATCAAATAATTATCAAGAACAGAACAACCATCAAAGATGGCACTAGATTCTATTTCTCTCTAGGATAGGGTTTATGACTTACCACTTCGACTTCGCACGGAGATCATGGCGGTTAGTTTGGGTAATATGATGGTTTCTTTTGAGGAGGCGGATAACAAAGGCTTCAATTAGTTGGGGAAGTTCTTAATGGGAAAAGGTGCTCATCGATTTGAAGAAACCAGTGAAAAGGGGGACGATGATTCGCTTTGAAGGAAAAAAATCTCAAGGTGTTCTCATATATGAATGTCTCCCTGTTTTTTGTTTTATCTATGGCAAGCAAGGCCACCAATGAAAAAATGTGATTATAATCAGAACCTAGATGAAGATGGGTTTGAGGACATTGAGGAAAAATATCTTTCTTTTGGTCATTGGATTAGGGCATCACCACTGCCCAAACAGAATTTGAGATTAGGAAGGATAGACAACAAGGCACCAGTAGCAGCATGATGTGGACCTAATTCTCAATCTAAGGATGATGTCGAGGCATCCCAACCCCCAAAAATTGGACCAGTTGTGACTATTGAGAATATCACTCCTATGGTGAAGACAACATAGGAACCTACTCTAGCTCAGATCTTGGCTAATAGAACAAACACGTCTAAGGAAGTGGAGGAGGTAGCAAAGCCTCTAGGTTTCATTGTCATTGCCCCAAAACCAATGAGTGGCAATAAGAAAGGTGAAGGAAAATCCAAAGCTAAACATAAGCCTAAGCAATGCCTATGGACTAGACAGAAGAATAGGAAACCTATCCCCACACTAGTTGAACTACCCAAACACTTGGAAATGGGTAAGAGAAACTTGTTTGAAGCTATTGACACTGAAGGCTTGGAGGAAATAAGGGACGGCTCTTACAAGACATAGGCTGTAGGAATGGAGGTTGATGAGGTATAAACAGAGGGTTGTTTGTTAACACCTCATATCCCAATTGGAAACACTAAGTTGGAATTGCAGGGGGTTGGGGAACCCTCGGGCAATTCGAGCCTTGGTGATGGATTGTGAAGGTATTGGCAGACATAGGGTTGGTAGAATTTCTTTTCTGTGGCGGAGTTCTATCAACCTATGAAGCATTTCATACTCTCTTAATCACACCCATAGCACTTATGTGGATGATGAGTGTAGTGAAATTGGTAGCTTTTGTCATTAATGGTCACCTTGAGGAACTGAATAAGCGGAGGATCTGGGAATTAATTTAATCTATTGGGGGGAGTTTATCTGGTCCTTGGTTGTGCTTTGGGGACTTAAATGATACCATGGCTAGTCATGAGAAGTTTGGGGGCAACACCAGATCTATTTGCCTGTTGAATATAGGCAGGCAGGCTCTTTCTAATGATAACCTAATGGATTTGGGTTTTCTAGGGTCACCCATTTACGTGGTCAAATGGCGGGAATGGAGTGCTAACATACAGGTCAGACTTGACAGAGTTCTTGGCAACCCGGGGTTCCAAAACAGGTTCCCTCCCATCAACATCACTCACCTTCCTCGCTTCAGGTCAGATCATGCAGTTATCTCATTTCAACTTGAAGCTTCCCTTGGGAGAGAGAGGTTCCAAAGACCCAATATTTTCAAGTTTGAGGAGAGTTTGTCCCATGATGAGAGGTTTAAGCAAGCTGTGAGGAAACTCTAGAGCTAGAACAGCAATTTAGCGGTGGAGAAATATGGGCATATGTCCGGTTTGGGTAATGATTTTCAGGATCATAACCTAGGGACTTTGAAGAAAGAGATCTCTAGAATAGAGAAACTCCTTAAAGATAAATCCTTGTGCTCTAAAGCTCCTAGTAACATTTGAGGTACATGACTTTGGAGAAACAACACAAAGAGCCACTCAAAACTCATAACACAATGTTGAGATAGAGGAGTAAAGCAATGTTGCTAAGAGATGGTGATGAAAACACTAAGTTCTTCTACGGCAAAGCTAGCCAGAGGAAGTGAATTGCATAGGCAAGATCAAGGATGACATTAGGGTTTGGAGGAGGGGGAGGAGTGTGTGGAATCTGCTTTCCTCGACTAGTTCCAAGATATATTTAAGTCCTACACACCTGCTAATGAGGAAGGAATTTGTGATGTGGTGAAAGGTAAACTATTTGACCAACACATAAACTTTTTCTCTAGTGTCTTCACTACTGAGGAGGTCCATGATGCTATATTCCAAATGCACCTTCTAAAGGCACCTGGACCTGATAATCTACCTACGCTATTTTTTCAAAAGTACTGGCACATAGTGGGGGCTGATGTTCAGTCCATTGCTCTTAACATTTTGAACAAATAGAAGTGACATACTGAGGTGAATAAAACCTTCACTGTCCTCATTTCCAATTCTAAGAATCCCTCCTCTCCAAATGATTTTAGGCCAATCAGATTGTGCAATGTCGTCATGAAAATCATTACCAAGGTGATTACTAATTGGGTGAAACAGACATTACCTAATGTTATTGATTTGGAGTAAATTGCTTTTGCCTAAAGAAGACTCATAACTGATAAGCCTTGAAAGCCTTGGACATGTCTAAAGCCTATGATATGCTTCAGGTATGATCCAAAAATGTGTTGAGGACAAGAAGATCCATGGTGAAGATTGCCAGATAAGCCCCTAAGATATCACACTTATTATTTGTTGATGATAGTATGATTTTCTCTAGGGAAAGTTGTGCAGAGGCTACAACTATCATGAAAATCCTCCATACCCACCAACTTGCTTCTCGGAAAGTAGTTAATCTTGAAAAATCTAAAGCTTCCTTTAGCCAAAACATGCAAAACCATGACAAATAAATGATATGTGATATGATGGGAGTAAAGGCAGTGGAAGCTCAGTCAAGGTACCTAGGATTTTCTTTTCCATTTGGGAGAGCTAAGAAGGCTATTTTTTCTTTAGTCATGGACTGTATCTAGAAGAACTTTTTCTCAGCTGCTTTGAAATTCCTCGTGGGTTCTGCAAAGAGATTGACTCAATGCTTGCCAATTTCTGGATGGGAAAGGAGGAGCAACACATAAGAATCCATTGGATGAGCTGTGGAAAGCTATCCAGGCCAAAAGGGAAGGGTGGTTTGGGGTTCAGGGCTTTAGAGATTTTGACAGTACCCTCCTGGGCTAACATTCCTGGAGGTTGATTTCTGGGGAGAGTTCCATCATCCAGAAAATGATGAAGAGTGTTCTGGACTAGGCTACGAGGCCCGCTTAGCCACTTGGACCCGGGTCGACCCAGCTACCGTAGACCCAGGTCCACGACCCAGCACTCCACGATGGACCATAAGGCCGGTGCACTTCTCGGACCACATCCTACGCCTCTTGGGCTAGCATTGGCCCATCTCCTTTTGATCCACATTCAAAGGCCCAAGTCCAATAAGCCTCAACGGTATGATCCCGAACGATCCAAAAGGCTCAGAGTCATCTCACGAAACTCTATAAATAGTGGTTCTCATAACCACAAAAGGTACATTTTCTTCAAACTTGCAACCGCCACGATTTTCTACTTACTTGAGCGTCGAAGTGTCTTTGTAGGTACCCCCCCTCTCGTTCAACACAAATATCTGACCCAGCCAGGAGCAATACAGACTACAGTCCCGCACCGGCCTGAAAAATACAGCTAGTTACGGAAGAAAGAGTAGATACAACCCTAGGAGAAACTTCATGTTAGCTACTATGGGCTGCAAAAGACATGGTGAACTTAGGTGGTAAATGGGTGATTGGTAATGGTAGAACACCTAGAATTTGGAAGGATAACTGGCTTGGAGACAACTCCATGGTCACCTCTAGGTTGCCTGCCAATATCTTGGAGGAATGAGCCCGTGTTTCTGGATTTATTGATATTGATAGAAGACACTAGACAGAGTTAACATTTTCCAGTGGCTTGATCCTACAGAAATTGCTAAGATCATCAGTACTCCTCTGTCCTTGAGGCTTTTTGAGGACCATTTTATTTGGATGTGGGAAAAAATGGTAAGTACTCTGTGAAGGCTGCTTATCACAATTTGTATGAGGTGAATATCAAGCTCTGCGGTCCACGTGTCTAGTGAGAGAAGCTCTGACTTCTCACTAAACTAGTGTCGTCTTCCTCCCTTCGAAACCCTAATTTCGCTGCGGTTTTTTGCTCCAGCTTGCTGGTTTTGGCTCCCGTTTTTGGGTTTTGCTCCCTCTTCAATGGGTTAGTTTTTCCTTTGTTTCTTTTCTCTTATAGATAAGTGGAATAAACCCGCTTTTCCAGTTGAAGAAGGCGCTTTATTGGTGGTTGAGGAAGAAGAAGCTTCAAGTGATGAATCTTGTCAAAGTTCCCTTGCTGGTAAACTATGGACAGAGGGTCCCTTCAACACCAAGGCGTTCAAACAGACAATAGTTGATGCTTGGAGACTCAAAAGACCTGTTGAAGTGCAGGAATTGGGGAAAAACCTTTTCCTCTTCACATTCTCCACTAAGCGTGATATAGAGAACATTTTGAGCTCTGGTCCATGGAATTTTGACCGTAATGTTGAGGTTCTCAAACGCCCTCTTTGCTGTTCTAGTTCTGAAACTATTAGTCACCTGTTTATGAATTGTGAGTTGGCTATGCTTGTATGGTTCTCATCTCCTTTGGGGATTCATATCCCAAGTCACTCTGATTTTATGTTTTGGCTGCATCATTGGATTTGTGTGGATGATTTATTTGCTAGACAATTATTATGCATAACTCTGTGGAAATTTTGGAAGGGCCATAATGATCTCATTTTTAACAATTCCAAGTTTAATCTGATGCACATAACTGCTGCTAGTGCTCATTTTGTTGAGGATTATAATGCTGCCAATTCAGCAGAGAACTATAGCTCTCAGGTGGAGAATACCAGGAATTTTTGTACTGCTCCCTCTAGTGACCGAATCAAGATAAATATGGATGCTGGTTGTTTTGCTGACAACACTGCTGGCTGGGGCTTTTAGGTTAGGAATGTTGCTGGCTTTGTTCTTCATGCTGGTACATCGGTTTGGAGTGGCAAAATTAGCCCAATGGTTGCTGAAGCAATGTGCCTTAGATGGTCTATTGATTGGGCTAGATCTAGAAATCTTTCAAACTGTTGCTTTGAGTCTGATGCTGAAGCTGTAGTTCTTTGCTGCCGTGGCACTAAATCTGACATTTCAATTGAAAACATTGTAGCTGATTGTAATCTTTTATTAGCTCAAGTTCCTAACTCTAGGATTTCATTTGTTAGACGTAGTTGTAATCAAGCAACTCATGCTCTTGTTAGTCTAGCTAAGCAATTAGGCAATATGTATTGGGAGGGATATGTCCCTGAACCCGTTAACTCTATCGTTTGTATTGTGCTCTGTTTTACCTCAATCAATAGAATGCGATGTCTTTCAAGTAAAAAAAAAAGATGAAGTGGTTTGGAAAGAAGTGCGGAAGGCGAGACTCCCCAACAAAATTAAAAACTTTCTCTGGCGCCTCACCAACCTCAACAAGAAAGGAATTAACCTTGATCTAGTTTGTCCTTTGTGCAATACTTCTAAGGAAACCCATGGACACCTCTTTATGGGATCTACAATGTGTCCTTGAGCAGAATTTTGAAATCTCTGATGCCCAACTTATTGTTAACTGGATATCTAGACTTTCCATGGTAGCAGCTATTGAGCCTATCTTCTAGGATTGTAGAGACCCGTTACATTCTCTCCTTGGCTGCACAACTAGACACATTAGGTGTGATAGTAATCTGGTTGCTCATAGTTTGGTTTGTTTTGCTAGGAGATTTGCTTGTAGGCAGGGGTGGCCCTGAGCATGGGCAAGAGGGGAAACAACCCAGGACCTCATTTTGTTAAGGGCACTAAAAATTCTTTTACTTAGTAATATATGATATATTTAAAATAAAGATTTTATGTTATTATTTAAAATAAAGATTTTATGTTATTAGAATTATTTTCCTAGTGGTTGCAGATATATAGCAATATATTATGATATTAACTATTCCTGTTAAAAAAGAAAATCTAAATTGAAATTGTTAAAACTTTATAATGTCACAAATTAGATTAAGTAGTCTCCCTTTAGTTTCTGTTGAAAATAATTTTTAAAAAACTTTAATTATGAACAAATTATTAATGGTTTTCAACAAAAATACAATGAAAATATTATTCAATAACTACAAAGGGCATCATTTTATTTGTTCGTTCAGGATAACCAAAACCTAAGAGTCTAGGATCGATTGTGTCCTAAAGCAGTGAGAGAGCAACAAGATGCATAAGAATATGCAACTTAGTCTTAAGTTCCCTGTGTCATAACAAGATTTTGGTAAATTGTTTTTGACTTAACAATGTATCTTTTAATAAACTAGTAAAATAAAATAAAAAAAGGTAAATTGATTATGTGTTAGTTAAAATGCTATACAAGTCACCTTATGTCTTTATTTTTTTTTCTTTAAAAACTACTACTTTAGAATTGCATGTTTTTTTTTTCAAATAGAATTGCAAGTTTGCGTGAAACCTACTAACAACTTTTACACAAAAAACACAATAGTATTGCTTGAAAGCAAACATGATTGTCACATGATAACAAAGTCACTCAACAAGTTGATTAATGTTACCCCATAAATACTCACTAACAAATTAATTTCACATATTATTATGACATTAAATGATAATAGCACTGATAAATTTTAGATTAAACTATATTTTTGGTCTCGTGTTTTCAAAAATTCAAACTTTTAGTTTTCATATTTTAAAATTTTAGACATTTAATTATGATGCCATTTTATTGGTTCGCCCAGGGCCTCAAAAATCTCAGGATCGACCCTACTTGTAGGCACTATACTTTGGCCCTCCCCATTGAGTTGTAATGATTATCATGATGTAATGATTTACTTCTTTGTAATGATTTTAATGCAATCATCTTGAGTTTCAAAAAAAAATGAAGGGTAACTAGTTGACCTCTTTGTATTCTACGCTTTGATTAAATATCTTATATGCTTCCATGTTTTATTTCTAATATACTTGAGAGACTTGTCCTGTTTCAACCTTCGCATAAACAATGCACTTTCTCTCTTCTCACATTGCCTAAGCTAAGGAAAGTGAAAATGTTCTCATATATCAACTTTATGAAGTGATAAGAAGATATATTTTGAGGATGATATTTTTTAAGAGGGAGGGATTATGTGGACCAACATATGAGAAAGGAAAACCCCACTTTGTAGTCATATGATAGGCATTAGAAAGATTGCTTAGATATTAGAAGTAATAATTTCCTAAAAACTTTTTATTGGGATTTAATATTTAAATTTGGAGGTGCAGCTAACAAACTATATTGATTCACTTGTATGGTCGACGCTTTTTTCAGCTAAGCCGTTGCCAAATTCAACTTATAAACTTCATGTATATGCTAAACTTAAATATATTTGAATCATTTTGGTAAATTTGAGAGTTTAGAGTAGAGGTGCTCCCCTTCTTCTTTGAACTATCACGAATCTCATTAAAGCCTCTATGGTGGCGATTCAAGTGGTTTTATCACCTTCTCATGGAATTGTCAATCCTTATTTATTCCTCATTTAAAACTTTCTCAATGTATTCGATTACTTTAACAATTTTTTGTATTAATTTCTAGACCTATATTTCGTGATGTTGTACGAATTTTACTCTTTATTTTCTTGAATTTTGGCAAATGTTTAGTTCTAATTTATGGAAATGTCCTCGAAATCTCTTAGTGGTCTTGTTTATTAGATTATTGTTACTTACTGTGCTCTCCAAGACCCCCAAACAAGTGGGTATCTGGTTTGGCTTGCTATAGGGAGAGGGAGCGGATTCAGGAAATGAATCCTTCTATCTAAAGTCTTCTTGATTGTGGAGTTAGCTAGGCGACGTCTTCAATTTGTTGGTAACAATGATGCAAGTTTAGAGATGCAAGGGACTCACACTTAAGAGGGAGATTGTTGGGAATTCATAAGATAATGGTTAGTTCCACTTCAACTAGGAATGAGCTAAATGAAGGATATATAAGAGAGGAGACTTATATACCTAATGCCTTATGTGTGCTGGGTGAAGATGGTGTGCCCAAGTGTCTTGGTAGTTATGGTCATTAGCTAATTGCTCCTCTCGATGCTTCCAAGTCTCGCCAACAAGTGGTAGTTGGATCAAATATCGAGATGCATGTAACTCAAATCTTGATAGTCCTACATTAACTATGAATGATTCAAAAGAAAGATATATAATAGACGGGACCCATATACTCAATCCTTTAAGGTTTTAGGGTGGATATGGTGTATTCAAGTCTCTTTGTAGTTGTATTCATTAGCTAGTCGGTGATCTCAATGCTCCCCAAACTCCCTTACAAGTGGTATTTTTTTTGAGATTAAACGGGGCTCCAGGCCCAAATTAAGAAAAGGACTACACAGGAACCAACCGAGGAGTAAAGACTCCAATTACATCATTATGAACTAAAGATTCTACACAAATCGGAGGGGCGTTGAAGAGTGAAGGTCATCCCCTAAGGTGCAACCCAAATTAGCCAAACCATCTGCCACTTTGTTAACTTCACGATAGACATGAATGATGCGGAAGGAAGTAAAAGCACCAAGAAACCTCTTGATCCTAGATAACAAGGGCATCCCCAAGATATTCCCCGCTGTGTGCCGATCCGATCCAAACAACTAGCAATGAGTTGAGTGAATGATATATAAAAGAGGCAATGCATATACCCAATGTCTTAGGATATGTTTTGATGTAGCTAGGGTTTTGGAGGGGAAGGAAAGACTTATTTTTCAATTTTAAATTAAGGAAGCTATTAAATGTTTTTAAATGTAAATGAAGTGCGATTAAAAATGTTATGTTGTTATTTATCATGTTATACTTTCAATTCTTTTTAGCTTGTTATGCCTCTTACCGCTCTTGGTCATTAGCTTGTTGCTCCTCTCAGAGCTCCCACACTCCCAAATATTTTTAACAAATTAACATATGAATAAAAACAGTCAAATTTAAATATAGACTAATTTTAGAAGTTTCTATATTTTCAACAAATAAAATAAATTAAATTTAAACAAATTTTGAGATAATTTCGTACCTTCCACAAATAGGCGCTGCTTTGAGAGATAGTATCCTGAAATGATGAAGAATAAAATAATATACAAGCTATCAAATTTCATAGGAATATCAAATAAAAGTGTTACACCAAAAAAAATAAAAGTGTTATGCACCACTCTTTATCTCGGTAATAATTTGGTTGTTGTTTTAAAACCCTTGGTTATAATTATATATAAAATAAATCTTTCATGGATCTCGCGAAGTGTCTTATTTATAGGAGCAATAGGGGTGATAAGCTACAAGTTGAGACATGTTACATTTTTTCTAAAATGCATTTTAACATTTGATCAAGCCAATTATATAGACCCTAATATATGCCTAAACCCAAACAAACCAAATGTCCTACATGTAAAATTAAGACAATGTCTACTTAAAATGATACTTGGTTGAGCAGAAATGTAATTAAAATAAAATTATATGTTGATGGTCCTTTATCTTTTTTTCCTCTTTAGTCCTTTATTAGCATCTGTGTCGACAGTTTAGTCATTTATCTTTTATTTTTCTCACTTTGACCTTTTATCTTTCGTATTTGTTTCTATTTGGACACAGAAAAATGGCGAACACTATGAATGTGTTCAATAACACCAAGAATACTTCAATTTCGTGTTTCTTCAATAACTCATTCAATACGCGACCAAAGCGAATGAAATTTGACCCTAACTTGAAAAAAAAATTGCGAAAAATTTAATCTTGAATTTTAAGTTAAAAAATCTTCAACCTTAACAAAGGTGTTGAGCACAAAATTAAACGATTTTTGATCTTTTTGTTTAGAAAAGCGTTTAAAATACAAACACTATGACGAAGCAATTTGGTATCTATAAAACGTGTTTTGCCTTTATTTTCTCATTTCTCAACCAATTTATGTTCTTCATTTTTCTATGTTTTTGTGTAAAGGTCCAAACCGAAAAAAATATAAGGATAAATGACCAAAGTGAGAAAAATAAAAGATAAATATCATCAAACTTGCAGAAATATGAAGTATAAAAGAACAAAGTGGGAAAAAAATGAAGGACCAATTAACTTGAAGCTTTAGTCAAACATAAAACCAAAAATGCAATTTAGCCTAAAAAATAAGGTTTTATTAGTTTTTATGTTTCAAACAAATTCTTTTATTTTTACATACTCAAACAAAAAATCAGTTTTTCTAAATATTCTTTTAAATATTATTATCGAATACAAATAAGCTTTTTAAAATTCAATTTTTTTAATTATTCTTTCTAAACAAAATCTTCAAAACCATTTTTAATCTCAATATTTTCGTTTCGCACTCCCAATTGGCCGTTATTACTATCTACAAAAGTAAAAAAAAAAAAAAAAAAGTGATAAAAGAAGGAAAATTGACGCTCTTCTTACCACATCGGACTTTAAAGCCTAACGGAGTACTGCAATCATCAAGTATGCATTCAAGATCCCCAGTGACTTCATTGACGTCGCAAAATTGACAATTAAGATCTCGGCAAGGACCATTCATCCAGGAAAGGTTGAATCCATAGATTAGCGATTTGTGAACTTGTGCGTAAGAGAGGCTTTGTTTTGGTTGATCAACATCAGTACCGTCCAGCACAGCTGGTGATGACGTCATAGTAATTAACTTGACGTGGCAATCAAGTTTCAATCTCCCAGCCGGCAAGTCACCAGCGATAGCATAGAGATGACCACCGGTGGAGTTGTGGTTGATGCAGGGAGATGTATCAATATACAGTGGATCGTCCATCACCCGATTGCTACAGTTCAAGTAAATTACGTGGTCATTGTGGTATGGAAACCGAACGTCATAATCGTAAGAACCGGTGAAATTTGACACGAATAAGGAATGAAGTGGAATGGAGGAGCAATTTCCATCTTGAATGCCGGAATCAACTAATCTTATTGTGAAGTTTCTATAATCGATTGATTTCACAAAGTATTTGCCCGAAAACAGAGTTAAGACTGTGCGGTTATTTTCGCAAGCTAACTCGTACTTGGGATTTCCACAATTTTCTGGATCATGATCCTTCAATCTAAAGGGATAGCTTATGTTTGTGACTTCACCACAGGAAGAAGGGGCACAACTTCGATTATAATTGTTAGTTGAGGCGCATATTTGTTGGAGTTGGAGGATTAATAACAGCATTAATCCCCCATAATAGGTGAAGGCTTTTCCTCTGCACATTGCTGATCGGTCCTCAAAACATCCAATAGTTGTGTTGTGAAAGTTCAAGGAACGGAACATTTATGTATAGCAGTTATTGCAAGGGATTAGTTGTATTGTGACTTATGAGTGAGGACAAAACTGTCTTTCTCTGCGTCAAAGGCTAGAAAAATCTCCACCAGTAGAGCAAGCGAAGCATCCCTGAACCATCCATCGCTTCGGAGTGCAGAACACTCATAATTAAAGATAGTAACATAAATGTTTTTCTCCGTCACAAAGACTTTTAGCTGTTGACTTGACTTGGATGACTTAGTTTGAATTTTAACCATATGATTGATGTTTTCTCTTCCCAATCAGACCGGTCGGTATATATGTACGTTTGACCTCTATTAGGACTGCTTAGATAAAGAAGGATTCTCCTAGATCTGTCGTCGCCATGACATCTCGGAAACACGAGTCTCTCAGAAACACTCCAGGTTTTACAATCTCAGAATGCGGAGCAGAAAAATAGAAGCAAAGGGCTAGAAAAGCAGATACATAACAAAGAGACTAGAGAAAAAAGACTACAAGAAAACATCAACGACGCAAGAACATTAGATCAGGTCCTCAAAGCCATGTCCCAGCCACGACGCAGAGTAGACCTGAAAGAATATCACACCGTCACCCGCACCCCGACGACGTCGCTTCCATGTGAGAAGCATCTCGAGAAGCACGTCGAAAGCGGCGGCTAAGGACCGACACATGGGGACTATCACATGGGGGTTCTCAAGCGAAGGAGACTCATCCTCCTCAAGAAAGTACCCTCACTCTATTATGAGTTTAGAAAACACTGACAGTACTTTTGTTTCACCAGAATACTCGGTCGCCACGTTCGACATCCATAACTTCGAAGGAGTCCAGATCCATGAAGGCGACCCTTTGGTCATATCTACCATGATCAGAGGCTCCAGCATCCCGCGGGTACTGGTCGACGGAGGAAGCTCTGCCAATGTGATGTACTGGGCTTGCTTCGACAAGTTGCAAGTACCCTGTGAAGCGCTTAAAAACTTGACAGGCGTCCTGACAGATTTCTCTGAATAGAAAGCGGATGTGTGCGGCTACCTCGACTTACCAACAACATTCGGAGGTCCGGGCCACAAAAAGAAGGTAGTTCTCCAATACATGGTGATTGAGGCATCATCGGCATACAATATCGTTCTCAGTCGACCCGATTCTACATGCATTGGTGGCAAACAACGATGTCGTACCTGACTCAAAGATGAAGTACCCACTACCGAACGACAAAATCGGTACAATCAAAGAGGAGTTGGCTGCCCAAAAATGTTACGCTGAAAGCGCAAAGCTATGAGCGGTGTAGAGCAGACCACTACAATCCAAGGACTGCGGATTCCTAGATCTAGGTCCCATGCTATATGACCCGGCGAAAGAATAGAAATTCCCGAAACTGGTCGAAGACTTAAGAAACAAAGTTCGGCCCGACCAACCATTAGAGAACCAAGATCGAGGCTGGCCTGTTAACACCCAAAATTATTTAGGTCGTGGGTCGAGGGCCGAGGAAAAGAAGAAAAGCCTAGGTTGTCAAGGTAGACAACTAGACAGAACTATAAGAGATTGTTACCAAGGAAATGAACTCCAAAAGGGCCCCTCGGGGTAGAGTTGCGAGAAAAACACCCAAAGGAAGGGGTAAGCCCGAGGGGAAATGAGCAAGGCCCGAGGAGAGTCAAGCCTCAGCCTTCGACCACGATGGCTTGGGTTCCCGAGTCTCTAAGATTTCCCGAGGAGCAAGAGGTAGCTGAGGGATCAAGTGGCCGAGGTAAAGTAGGTTTGCTTGGAAGGAAAGTGGGAAGCACGAGGATTGCATGTGGGACTAGCTAAAGATCAAGCGAAGGAGCGAGGCTTCAGCCTATAGATCTGTTTATGAAACTGCACTAGGTGCAGGTGCATTGGTAGAAGTGAAATTTTTTATCATGTTTGCGAGAGAGGATACTTGAGCAGATAGAGCTTATACTCCATTAACCTCATGTACCCCTGTTGTTTTTTTTTGGTTACTCACCCTCTCAATAGGCCAACTAAGGCTATTGGATGTAATTCTTTCAATCAATTCACAGGCCTCAATGTAAGATAGATTTAGTAACACTCCCCCCAGAAGATGCATCAAGCATTATTCTAGTTTGAAGTTCTAAACCATTATAGAATGTTTCCATTTGAAAATGACAGGTAATCCATGATGGGGGAACTTTGTTAAAAGTTCTTTCCATCTTTCCCATGCTTCAAACAATGATTCAAACTCTTTTTGTCTATAAGATGTAATATCAGCTATCATTTTGGCATTTTTGATAGGCGGGAAATATTTTTCTAAGAACTTTTCACCAAATTTCATACCATGAATGGATAGAGTTAGGCTTTAGGTAATTTAACCAAGCCATAGCTCTATCCTTCAAAGAATAAGGAAATAATATTAATCTAAATGCATCTTCACTAACACTATAGGAATGATAAAATTACTACATACTTCTAGAAATTGTTTTAAATGCAAGTGGGGATCCTCATGAGGAAATCTACCAAATTGACCAATTGTTTGGAGCATTTGAAACATCATGGTTTTAAATTCAAAATGCACAACATCTATATGAGGTTTTGCTATGCTAGTTTGCATGTTTTGATGATCAATTTGAGCATAGTCCCTCGTTGGCCTATCTCTATTATTAATCATACCTATTGTGTCCATGTTGATGAGTTGATTCCTATGATCATCTTCAGAATCATGATGTGAGCCAAGAACACCTCTGACTGAGGCTGGTCTTGAGCCTTGTTCGTCTCCTTGTTGAGACATTGAGTTTGTCCAGCTTTGAAGTGTCCGCTTTTGGATTCTAAGAAACTTCATAAATCTTCCTTCTATTTCAGGGTCTAATATGAATTCTGGTAATTTGGTCTTGTGCATATGCTAGAGCATGCTCTTGCACTTCAGTAAAAAATACCAGAGTAATACACACTAATTTACAATAGATCCAAACTTTAAAAATTAATGGCAATCTCTGGCAACGACGCCAAAAACTTGGTGTGAAAAAATATAATGTGCAAGTATACACAGTCTACAACATGAAATATAGAGAATATGAGATCGTACCCGTAAGGATTGGATTAATTCTTAAAGTTTGTATATAGAGAAATTAATGTGGAGTAACCAAGTAACAAACAAATATGGATGGTGTGAGAACAGAAGATAAACAAGTTATAAAATAAGTGTGAATTCAGTGGACAATGATAGTTGGAATGTTCTTTACCAAATAACTCACTTTTATTGGTTTTGTGTTATATGTGATGACGATGCACTGAATGCTGTTGCATTAGAAATGTGCTTTTCAGTCACTATCTTCAGAGTTTCATTACAAGCTCTTATGTCTAAGATGTTAAATAGGTTCACTCTTGTATTTTAAGTACCCACGTAACATGGTTCTAACAAAGTTTCCTTAATTAAAACACTTACCCATATTAGTTCTAGAGTTCTAGTTATAAACCATGTCTGTATTTATAACTCTACTTATTCTAAGTGATCAATCTCAAAATAAGTGTTGAAAGAAGTTTAAAACAAGAACTAAAATGCACACATCACATATGAACACAATAACTTAATTAAAAGATCATTATAAGGTTAGAACATTACAACTAAAAGAGTTTAGCTCATGTTAGACATTGCAAGGCATATATAGACTGAATTGATCATATTCATATAATTGAAATCACAAAAGGAAAGCAACAAGGTAAAGGTTACACAGGTTGAAGTCCTTTACATGAAATCTCCAAGCAATCCAGGTGCATCAACTTCACTGCATTCAGTTAGCACTACGTTGAAGTAAAGAAAGAAGTTGTCAATTCCTTTCTTGCCTTCTTACAAAATAAAAACTACCTAAAACTATCTAATTTTGTATCTACTTAATACTTTGAGAGATATCTTCAAATGAGGAATGAGGGTATTTATATAGCTTTCAAAATGTGAGTCTTCCTTGGGGGTGATATTAACTTGAGAGTAGAGTTAGGGTTAAGTTCTGATCCTTCCAAAAAGTAAGTTTTGTTTCTTTATGACTAAGCATGTTGATGGTCCAAAAAGTCTTCATGCATTGTAGTTTGTTTCCAGTGTAGGTGCTTCCAATGCAGGTGCATTTTTGTTTTCTGGTGCGGGAGCATGACATGCAGGTGCACTGAACAAACGCATCAAAATACCAAAATATATGCAAAAGCCCATCTAAAAAAAACCAAAATATATGCAAAATGCTTAATCATTAACATAACCCTTCTTTAAACTCTCAATTTTTTGTTTTGATTATCTCATGAAGAACAAACAAATCAAACTCCTTGACGACCACAAGATACCTCCTCCTGAGGAAATAAACGGGAAGAAATACTTCAAGTGGAACTATTCCTTCAATCATGCCACATTTAATTGCATCATCTTCCGCCGAGCAATTTAAGAAGCTATTAGAAAGGGGAGGTTCAAGATGGCTGACAAGGGAGCGTCAGAGATGATAGTGGATATTGACTCTTTCCCCAGCATGAACATTAATATGGTCTCCTTTTCGGGGAGTGACCGAGGGAAAGGAAAGAAGAAATACGTATGGGTGCCCAAGCAGGTGGTATCCCCAGAGAAGATAGTGTCAGCCTTTGATTGATTAGGTTCACCCCTAGGGGATCCACAGTGGCGGAGCATATGGCTCTCCTCCAAGAGAGGCTACAGATAGGTGGGCGAGAAACTCCCAAAGTCGGGGAAACTTGTCCAGGATCTTAGATAGTTACATTTGTCCAAGCTCAACCCTGAGAGACATGCACCCCGAACTAGGGATGTGAGGGAAAGGCTCCAACTCATCCCACCTAAGGGGCATGGGCGGTATGTCGATGATTCTGTCGGACAAGCCACCATGCCCAACCCAGGGGAGAAAGCTCGCCTCAAGGAGAAGAGAAGAGTAGCAGAGGTCACAGGGCTCAACATTGGTGGATATCACGATCCTGAGCGACCGTGAAATGAGGGTTGCCAAGACTCTGAAACCACCTTCGGAGGTGCCTCAAGATCAATGGATGACGTAGGCATCAGTAGAGGTGCCAGCATCCAAGGCAGCCCCCAGATCAGGCTCACAGAAGAGGAGGCTGCAGAGGGCTAGAGATTATAACATAATGAAGGAAACGCTTCAGATGCTCACCTTAGCCAGAGAAGGTAATGCCTAGACCATCCTCGCAGCCTCGGTGGCTACGGCGTTGGAATAGGCTTTCCCAAAATCGGTCGAGGATATAACTTTGGGTCAGCCTTCCGAGGTAGTTGGCCCCTAGTGCCTCAATTGACACAGTGAAAGAGCCCGACACCATGATAGGGATGGTGGATGTAGCTCATCACCCACTCACCGAGGCCGTGATCGAATGCCTCTACGAGCCTCACAGACCCAAGCAACCACAACCAGCTAGTCCATCACATGTCGAGGGGCTTATGACTGAAGAGGAAATGGCAGAAGACGATCTCTTGGGAGAAGACGGAGAGAATCCCCTCGGCCATTTGAACTTTGACGGATATTCCCTAACAGAATCCATACTCGGTGACATAATGGACAGGGAGGATGGGGAATTCTGTATAGACAAAAAAATGATGAGTCTCCTCCCACCGGAGTTCTGGGGAAATAAGGATCAGCCCAAAGCCCTTGAGGGAGACGTCTTTGCCTAGGAAGCCGAGTGGGCTGCCTTGATAGAGCCTGAGGGACTGGTCATGGAAGGGATGTTATTTGAGAAACCCACTGCGGAAATGACCAGACACTTGAATGGGAAGTTATTCAACCGGGTTTTTGTGGATGGTGGTGTTGTGCTAAATATCATGCCCCTAGCAACAACGAAGAAATTGGGAAAGAATGCCGAGGACCTCATCCCAACCACCATGACCATGACAAGTTTCACGGGACACCCCTCTCACGCCTTGGGAGTGCTGGTGTCCGATGTGACAGTGGGGACCAAGGTGACTCGGTCGACATTCTTTTTCATAGAAGGAAAACCCTCATATGTCGTGATACTGGGAAGAGATTGGATCAAAACCAGTGAGTACGTTCCTTCCACTCTGCACCAAACTATGCTCTGGCCGAACCGACCAACTATTTGGGATTAAAACCTTGGGTCCTCATGTTTGACGGCTCAAGCACCCAAACAGGGGCCGACATCGGTGTGGTGACCGCTAGCCCTCATGGCCAAACTTGGAAGTTTATGTCCGGATATAGGACCAAGCCTCCAACAATCGGGCTGAATACGAAGTCGTGATCATGGGATTGGACATCCTGGCCGCCACGAAAGCCCAATTCGTAGAGGTGAAGGGTGACTTACAACTATTGATTAAAAAGATCACTAGGGAATACAAATGCTAGAACACGAAGCTTCGGAAATTACGAGCCTCGGCGCATGACTTGTTGAAATTTTTTGTCGATGTTGTCATCACGTATGTCCCTAGGAATGAGAACCAGGAAGCAAATGACTTGTCCCAGCAAGGCTCGGGGTACAAAGAGGCATCAGTCGAGGTATTACAACAAGATACCTTCGTCTCGATTGAGGAAAATCCCACCAATGCTTGGATCGGGATATTGACGGTGTACCTCCGCAACCCAACGAGCGACGTCGACTTCAAGGTCAAATAGAGGGCACTCAAGTATATCCTGATAGGGGATAACCTTTATAAGAGAAGTGCCAATGAGGTGTTACTGCGAAACCTCAAGAGGAAGGACGCCTATATGGTGATGGCACAAATTCATGCAGGAACTTGTGGTGCCCACAGGTCTGGCCCCATCATGAAATGACTCATGTTCAGGTATGGATACTATTGGCCGATGATCACTGCCGATTACTTCACCTTGGCCATTTAGAGGATGGGCCATGGATCTTTTAACACCCCATTTCTACCCGTTCATTTTATTAATTATCAGAGTGCGGAATTAAAGCTAAGCATGCAATGGAGTGTCACATTCGACATTTCGAAAACCAACCAACGTTCATTTAGTCAATAATAAAACTCGTCATTAATTATAATCGAGTGATACATAGCACGACTTGATGGGGCGAACCCTCAAAACACCGATAATACAATCCAGAAAAACATCAAATAGTAGAAACACAGTTTATAATAAAATAACTAATACTAGTGTTTGTTCCCCTGTGTGCTACGATCGAGCAAACGACACGACTCAAACTAGGCGAAGGTAGAAAGCCTTCACTCGCATTTACCACGCGTTACCGCATAGGGTAACATTCAAACAGAAGGGTGAGTCTAACAGCATAAAAGAAAACATGATAAGTAGTATGCTGGAATTCAGACAACTACATTTACCATAACGCAACTACACCAGAATACAACCCTCAATGAACATCAACTATAAGAAAACACATAAATCAACGACGACATCCTGATATCATGACGCTATAACTACCACAGCACATTAAGACCATAATACAACTATCACGGAGCAACACCAACAAGCAACAACATAAGCAAAACTACAAGTAGCAACATAAGCAAAACAACAAGTAGCAACATAAGCAAAACAACAAGTAGCAACATAAGCAAATCAACAAGCAACGACACCATGAGTATGACGTATATGTATGAAATGCAACCCACTCCGACGGGTATATGCATGTGGTACCAATCAACGTAAATAGCCTTTGTGGCTTCATCAACAACACTGAGCAAAGCTCTAAGACCGCAGCCTACAACAACGTGGTATGCATATGCCATGTATGAGACACCATGTACGACACCTCGGGACCATCAACAACATAATCATACATTATGCACAACAACATCATCAATATGTGGTCATACTTGACCCAACAACAACTTCATCAACGTTTTAGTCATACTTGACCCAACAACTACCACAACAACATATAGTCACATTGACCCAACAACGACAACAACAAGATTTGGTCACATTGACCAAACAACGACAACAACAATATTTAGTCACATTAACCCAACAACGACAACAACATCATCAACGTCAACATTTGGTCACATTCGACCCAACAACATCATCATCAAATTTAGTCATATTGACTCAACAACAACATCATCAAGGTTAGTCATATTGACTCGACAACAACATCATCAAGGCTTAGTCATAGTGACTCAACAACTACAGAATTCAACGTTTGGCCATAGGCCTACAACAACACAACAACAACAACAAAATTCAACTTCAACTTATTCAACAAAATAATCATTCTTATTCAACGTTCAAGCGAATCTACATAAACTCAGGTGCAGAAAATTCTGTAACTATGCACCTACTTTGGCGAATTAATTAAAATAGTAAACGACATCGGATTTCGACAAATAAATACTTGTTGGAAATCCCTATGGGTCTATTTCTTATCCCTAAGTTCAGTTTTTGAAGGAGAGTGTTCAATAGGTACAGTTTTCAAAAATACACACTAGTTTCAAAAGAGGGCAGTTTCTGTCCTTCAAATTCAAGCAGTTCTAAAATGACCAAAACTCAATCAAATTGCATGAAACTTGTGCATAAACTGGAGAAAATTCTGTTTAGTTTTCAAATAAATTGGATTCGTTCGAAAAGGAGTTCTTTTGAAAACGCAGTAGCCAAAACACTGACCCTATGGCCAGATTGTTTCCAGAATCTTACATTAACTTGTGGAATTCATATCTCGAGCTACACAACTCTAAATGCAACCAAACCAGTGCCACATTAACAAGCATTAAGTCTATTTTCCAGAAAAGTAAACTACATAATTTTTCAGTCAATACAACGTTCCCAGTTACCGAAATACTGAACCCATACCCAAATCGTTTCCAGAATTTTAACCTAACTTGTATCGCCTATAACTCGAGCTATACAACTCCAAATGCAACCAAATCAGTGCCAAATTAACAAGCATTCAATCAAGTTTTCGAAATGACAAACCACATAATTTTCTAATCAGTAAAACGTTCTCAGTCACTGAAATACTGAACCTATGTCAGAACATCTCAAAACAGTGAATTCAACAACACAAACAATCATCACAATTCAGCCACCAATTCAAACACTATCAATACATTCATCAAACACCTTATATGCAACGTTTTACCATCGATTTCATTCAAAGCCATCAACACTCAAAACAACACCAACAACATATATATTTCATGATTCATTGCAAACATATAAGCAAACATGTCCTAGGCATTGTAGATTCTACTTATACAATTTAACCCACCCTTACCTTAGAATTTGATGGAGACAAGAACCCTTCTATGAATCACCAACAAGAACCACGGCAACAAGTTCCTTCTTTCTTCCTCCTTCTCTTCGCGATTTTTCTCCTCCTTTCTCTCTCTCTCTCCTCTTCTTTTCTTTGTGTCGTCTCTCTCTCTCTCTCTCTCTCTCTTCTCTTCTTTTCTTTCTTTCTTTCTAAAATGAGTGAGACACTAACCTAGACCTTATATAATGTTGGGCTCATGCGCTATGGACCCTATTTACCACCCACTTAATTTCTCATACCACTCCTTATTTAATTAAAATACCACTCATTCATTTACTACACACCACTCCTTATTTAAATTAAAACACCGTGTATTTATTTTATTATAACCAACCAACATAACACCTAAATAAATTAATTAAATAAAACACCGTGTATTTTTTTTTGGAGTTACAGATCTCATTTGTAAGATATACCCTCCGAGCTCAAAGGGCCACAATTTTTCTGTTGTAGGAACCGATTACTTCACTAAATGGGTGGAAGTTGTGCCTTTGGGTAGTGACAATCAGGCTGCAGTGATTAGATTCATAGAGAACCAAATCCTAAATAGGTTTTCTATCCTTGAAACCATCATCGGTGGCACGAGACCTTAAATGACATCCTTTGGGCTATGAGAAATTCTAAGTCGACGGCCACGGGGGCATCTCCCTATCGTTTGGTATACAGGCAGGACGCCATGCTTCCACTACAAATTTGTGTACCATCCTTAAGTGTGGCTCAGCAACATTCCCTCAATATGGATGAGTACCAATAGGCCATGCTGATGGAGTTGGACTTAGTGGACGATGACAGGTTGGCTGCCCTTAGCAGAATTGAAATGAATAAAGCCAAAACGGCCTGAGCCTACAACAAGCACGTCAAGCCAAAGAGTTTTGTTGAAGGTGGACTCGTGTGGAAGACTATTCTGCCACTTGCTAAAAAGGATTCCCGGTTTGGCAAGTGGTCTCCGAATTGGGACGGGCCCTACATTGTAAGTGAAGTATACAACGGTGGGGCATACCGATTGATTACGCTAGATGGAATTGGTAGTTAAAGTAAAATGTCAGAGTGGTATGCCACACACTGGCAACCAAGTGCAAAAAACGAAAGTCGAAAAAACGACCCTTAGTCCTCCGCTACGACACCTCCCTCCGCCACAGATTAAGGCTCTTCTTGGCCCAATGGAACATTGGCACGAGAAGAGGTAGCTGCGGAAGGAACGAACAAGCAACTGAAGACTCACCAGCTGGGGAAGAGGCGGAAGAACTGGCCAAACGGGCACAATGTCCATCCGACGAAGAAATGGCCGACTGAACATCGCTCTGACCACACTCCCAGTCATAAACGAATACTCCTTTCTGGGACTCCAATTCCTTAATATGTTGGTCCAAGGGTTTGCTTTGGTTGTACAGACAGGTTTGCTCCTCGGCGGACTTGGCAAGTTTGTTCGTCGCATCCTCCCGCTGGGGGCGCAAAATGCTTAGTTCTCATTGAAGTTCAGATAGAGAGGATTCAATCTCTTCCTCGGCTAACGCCAACCTGCGCTCCGCCTCCAGGGTATTCGGGATATCCAAGGATAGTTGGGTGGCGTCCTGAGCAGCCTGGAAGGCAAAGTAAGATTGGGAGATCTTCAGTAGTCGATATGCTATATCCTTTAGGGCTTTCTTCCTCTGCTCTGGCAGATTCCCCGAGGAAGCCAACCTAAATTCTAAAGACCAAATATCTGAGACTTGGACAGGATCGGTAATGATGCCTCCTTGGAGGGCATCCTCTAGTCGTTGTACCTCATCCGCAGAAGGTGGGATTGGTTGGAATGAGCTTTGGGATACAAAGTGTTGGGCCACCTCCGCATTAGTCACAACTTTGAGATCTGGCTGAGGAGGAGAACACCGAGCAGGAATTAAAGGTTCATCTTGAACTCGGAGATCGGCCGCCTCCACGCAGAGCTAACAGTGGGAAATACACTAGTGAAAGATAAAGAGAAAGGACTGGGAAAGTACCACATCTTGGACTTCTTGGAAAAGCGAGGGGTGTCTTCTACCACCACAATAGCCCTTTTTGCCATTGTTTTTGAAGAAGCCTTCAGTGGGGCGCACTGAGATGATTGTCGCCTAAAAGTGAGAGGGACATTATCATCATCTTCTGAATCACGACCACCAGGAAGTTCTACAACCAAGAAAAAGGGCAAAGTTAAGAAAAATGGGGACACATGACCAGACAATAGAGTTATAAGAGAAGCAGGAAATGAACCGATGGTTGGTTGAGACCGAGTTGAAGACCGCCGAGATGAGACTGTAGACTTAGGTGTTTTCTGGGTAACAGGAGGAACATTGCTGGAACTGACCAATGGCACAGCAGAGGTCAGAATCGCATGAGGTTGGCTGAGATACTTTGCAAGGTAATCATCCAACACTCGATGGAAAACTAGGTCTTTGACACCAAGCCACTAATTGGTGAAGGCACTGGTCTCCCCTGGGCACATATCGTAGTGTGCCCTGTAACACCCCAAATCTACCCGTTCGTTTTATTAAAATCAGAGTGCGGAAATTTAAATTTAAACATGCAATGGAGTGTCACATTCGACATTTCAAATCCACAACTTTAGTTCCAATTGAAAAATGCAATAAAACAATAAGTAAGACAGTGTTCATCCCCTTCCCCGAGTGTTACGTATCATAGACAACACCGACTCAGCTGACGAATGTAGACAGGCCTTCACTCACTATCACCTGCACGTTACCCACATGGGGGGTAACATTCAAACAGAAGAGGTGAGTCTCTAATAGTATAAAAGCATGTATGATAAGCAGTATACTAGAGTTCAGGCAACTATAATTACCACATCATTAACAACAACATCATTAACAACAATATCATTAACAACAACATCATTAACAACAACCGCATTACACATCAACAACATCATACAACAACATCGTCAAAGTCAATCACCCAAAAGAAGTCATCAATGTAATGAATGGGGGGAATGAAATGCAACCCACACCGACGGGCATATGCATGTGGTACCATCACCGAAAAATAGCCATCTCGTGGCATCATCATCAACATTGAGCATAGCTCTAGGGCCGAAGCCCTACATCACCGGAATATGCATATGAATGCATGCGACACCATGAACAACAATCATACATCATGCAACAACAACACCATTATCTTTAAGTGATCACATTGACCCAACAACATCATCATCATTAAGTGGTCAGATTTGACCCATCGTTTATCACTGTAGTTAATACAACACATCAATTATAACATTCAGAGCTAACACCAAATTCCAAAAACCACACCAACACCTAAGACACCAATTAGATTACACACCAATGACACGGCAACACAGACTTGGCGCCAGACAACAACATAGGCGCACTCAGACACAAAACTGGCGCCTAGGGCAACACAACACCCCCTGGTGCCAAACAACACATAAAATGGCGCCTGGTGGCAACACAGGCACACCCTACAGCAGTGCACCTACTTCGGCGAATTAATTAAAATAGCAAACGACATCGGATTTCAACAAAAGACCACTCATTGGAAAGCTCTCTGAGTGTAGTTTCTACCTATGATTTTAGTTTTTCAAAATAAGTACACTGAGGTACCAAAATCGGACAGAACTCTTTACCCAACTTGCAACCAAATTTTCTTTCTCATTTATTAATGAAATTTCGTGAAACCAGTGCCTATTTCGTAGAGAATTAAGTCTACTTTTCAATGAAACAAGAATCATTCAAAACGGAGTTCAATTGAGAACACAAAACCTGCAAAAACCGAATCTACTCACAGTTTGATTCCAAAAATTTGACATAACTTTGGAGACTCATAACTTGAGCTACACAACTCCAAATTGAACGAAATCAGTGCCAAAATGACCGGCCTTAAGTCTATTTTCAAAAACAATAAGCCACATAATTTTTGGATCAACCAAACAGTACCAGTTTCAGAAAGACCGAAACAGTGTCCAGAAACGCACAGAAACCCCAAGCAAGTAAAACTCATCATGATCAATCACCAAAACCAATTATAATCATCACAAATACAATCAAAATTATCAAATAGCACATCAAACATAATCAAATCACCTAAGGTGCATCAATTCACCATCAAATCATACACAAGTCATTAACACCAAAACGAAATTAAACACCACATATATACATGCAAGAATCATTCAATCATATATTCAAACACCTAACATGCATTATAGTTCCTAATCTCCCACATACACCCCATTATACAACCCATTATAATATTAGAACCCACCCTTACCTTGGAATTTGTCGAATAAGGAACTCTTCCACGCACTCTAAGGAAAACCACCGCAACTAGCTTCCTCTTCTTCTTTTTCTCTTCTCTTGTGCACAATCTCTCCAGTCTTCTCCTCTCACTTGCGCCGCTCCCTCTCTCTTTTCTTTTTGCTCTCCAAATGAGCAATTGGCTCTAACCCTAGTGCTTATATCATTGGGCTCTTGGGTCATGGGCCTCTTCCTACCACTTAAATAGTTACTAACACCACCTCTTTCTACCACCTACTTAATTTCTAAACATCACCTTTTTCTACCACTTACTTAATTACTAAACACCACCTTTTTCTACCACTTCTTTATTACTAAACACCAACTTTTTCTACCACTTACTTAATTACTAAACACCACCCCAGGATTTAAAAGAAGTACCCCATTATTATTTTAATCACGATACCTATACAATTCCTAAACAATCTAATTAAATAAATAATTGAATTATTTGGGGCGTTACATGCCCACACACTCTCGGTGATCTTGTAGTAATTTCTTACCCCCATTTTACAGACTAGAGCGTCCGACAACCCCTCGTGGCGGCGAGGATCCTTCAAGGGTTGTTAGGGAAAAGGTACGTGCTACAACAACCCAAATTGCTTGCAAAGAAAGTTGGGATAGTAGTACTCCGCCAAAGCTTTGCTGTAGCGAGAAGTAGTGAGATACACAATTGGCAGGTCTCGGGCCACCACGAAACACCGCCAACTATCACGAACGGTGGTGAAAGCGTCATCGGAGAGTTCGGTTTGATCCCGAAGAGGAACAAAGATCCAAAAAGGCCCATATTTCTTATCCAGCTTTGGGAACCACGCCTTGTTGGCCGTATTCTCCTGCATAAGGTCCTTCATAAACTAGGTGGCAGACAGCCGGTGACAATGGGTGGTCAGAAGTTGGAGACCCAAACACCTGTTTGTTGGTGACTTGTGGATGACCAAACCTGCCGAAAGGATGTAACAGAAATAGAGGACAGCCCACAATTGCAAGAACCACATGGGACCCTGAATCTTCGTGACTCGGCCACAATCCTTAATTTGGTCAACCATGACGTGGATGCCTCGGTAGAGCTCGCCGAGGAAATTAGGAGCCCACACTAGAACTTTAAATTTTGTCATCAAAGAAACGAAGGGCTGATGTTCTTGAACAATGCCGGCAGAGGCAGTACCATAGAAGAATCTACAAAAGAAATACATAAGGAAGGCAGTATGCTCCTTATCAGTAATCTCAGGATTGTCCCTTGCGTTATCAGAGATAAACCTTGAGTAAACGCCTCCAGCATGAACATGGCCGAGGTTAATCTTCTTTGGCAACCGAGAAGGGTGGATACTCTCGCTAAATGCAGGCAAACAAGTAATCGCATACACTTCAAGAATGGTAGGAGTCATCATGCCCCATGGAAAAATGAAGGCATTGAAATCAAAAGACCAAATGCCCAGGAGAGGCAGCAAAACATCGAAATTGTGGGGAATGGGCACGAAAGTGAGAGAAATGTCGCGGAGGCCCCATTTTCTCCAAAGGTCCTTCTTGATAGGGTGGATTCAGTTGAACTAGGCACGATACTCTTTAGTGGGCTCGACCCAGCCTCTAGTTACTGACACCCTGGCATTAGTGTTGAACCTATCGTGGGTGATCAGGCAGGCTGGGATGAGCAGAAGCAGTGAACACCCACTTGAAATCATTGGAATCGTCGCAGACTTCAGTAGTGATGGGCCGAACAATGACACCGCTTGGAACGGAAACAAGAATATATTTTGGGGAAGCTCGGGGGTGAGGGCTCGACGGAGCCGGATGAGAAGACGAAGAACTGGATGGACTGTAGTTGCGTCCATAACTGTGGTCTTCATTTTGGGAATCAGAATGAGAAGACATGGTGACTGGAGGAGAGCGATGGCAAAGGGAGAGGTGAACGGTCCGTTTCGTAGAGGAGAAGAAACAACAAGAGTGATTTCAAGAAAGGGGAAGTAACCTGTGTTGCCAATGATGAAGGCTATTTATAACTATGGGGAGAATCGCTTGCGTAGTCGATGGGAACCGTCACACAGTCGTTTCGATTGAAGCGAAGCGCCAAGTGGCACATAATAGTAGTCACGTCTCTTCAAACAGTCACATCAAGTCACATCAAGGAGTTTTTGTCCCATCAATCATGTTTTCGCGGCCATATGACAGTACAAAAAGGGGGCAATTGTTAACACCAAAAATTAATTAGGTCAAGGGCCGAGGGCCGAGGAAAAGAAGAAAAGGCTAGGCTGCCGAGGTAGACCAATAGACAGGGCTATAAGATATAGTTGCCGAGGAAATGAACTATAAAAGGGCCCCCCAGGGTAGAGCTGCGAGACAAAACACCTCGAGGAAGGGGTAAGCCCGAAGGGCAATAAGCAAGGCCGAGGGATAGTCAACTCTCAGCCTATAGAGTGCCTCGACCACGATGGATCGGGTGTCCCAGTCTCTGAGATTTCCCAATGAGCAAGTGGCAGCCGAGGGATCAAGCGGCCGAGTTAAGGAAGGTTTCCTTGGAAGGCAAGAGGGAAGCACAAGGATTGCACGTGTGACTAGGTAAAGATCAAGCGAATGAGAGAAACCTTGGAAGAGTGGCGCGAAGAAGTTTTACCCCACTAACCATGCTAGTGGGGATCGTGGGTAGTGGCTCCTCCTCTTTAGGGCTCGAGAGCAATGACAGACATTGATCTTTAGTATATCAAACGGTAGATAAATGTTGGTTAGAGAAGTGGCCGATGAGGGCCTATGTATATAAATAGGAAAGAGCGCAATGGTACAAGACATCACACATCAATATAATCAAATTTATCTTCCTTTACCGCACTTTTTATTTATCTTTACATTAATACATTAGGTCAATAGAATAATCCAACCCTCGCGTCCCATTCACCCACCCTGACCATTTCTTGAGGAGTCAGGATACCCACAGTCGAGGAGCAAAGTTCCCTCCTCGGCACAATTGCTTGAAGAATAGAGGAATCGAAGACTTGTCCAAACCCCTGGCCGATCCCACAGCTAGGACCTAAGAGTTTGACGACAACACGGCCTAGACCCAGATGCAGAAGGGAGCCTCATCAAGTTTTTAGCGAAAAATCTGGAAGTATTTGCATGGTCCCCCAAGATATGCTGCGTATTGACCTTAACTTTGTCTATCACTAAAACCATCTGTTAGACTCGAGGCCCAGAGGAGAGAAAGCAGGGCAAGGAGAAGACGACAACCATAAGAGAAGAGTCTGACATGCTCATAAAAGTTGAATTCATCAGAGACATCTGGTATCCTACTTGGTTAGCAATTACAACAATGGTGAAAAAGTTGGGCGGTAATTGGAGGATGTGCTAGAATACACCGACCTGAACAAAGTCTTCCATTCATTTTTGGCAAGATCAAGGATGACAGTAGGGTCTGGAGGAGGGGGAGGAGTGTGTGGAATCTGCTTTCCTCAACTATTTCTATGATATATTGAAGTCCTCGACACCTGCTAATAAGGAAGGAATTTGTTATGTGGTGAAAGTTAAAAATGGTGATTATAATGGCCAATCGGATCCTTGGCAAAGGGATATTCCACCCTAGAAATCAAAAACGTTTTGAAAAACGATCTAGAATCCCTAACAGTGGTAATAAAAGTGATCATTTGTGTTTACCTCTTGAAGCGTGCTTTGATCACCAATCAAAAAAATATCTGATCTCTATGAAGTCCACACGAGCAACCTGAAAGGAGGTGCTAGCCATCCAAGGGAGAGAGAGCGCGACCGCTTCACACATCGCATACCTAGGGATGAGTGCCACTTTTCTATTTATAATGAGTGGCATCTCCAAACCTATTTGGTTAATGGTTCATACCCATAAAGTGTAAGCTTGACGCAAAATTAATTAAACAATTTAATTAGTTTTTGATTTTTTTTTACAATTTAATTAGTTTTTGATTATTAATTATATTAAATCAGATTTAAAAAAATCAATTAATTTCCCTTAATTAATTAATTAAATCAAATTAATATAACTGTCAATTTTTTTTTAAATCACACATAGCTAAATCAACATCCGATTAAATTAAATCATATCTTACTATCTATGTGTGTAACCCTTATAGATTCTCAGTGTCACGACAATAATAGTTATATTATATTTAATCAAAATATAATATTTCATATAAAAGCAAAGAGCGGCGTCTAGCAACACATCATTGCTACCCAAGTCGTGAGAAAATCGGTGATCCAATTTTAACGTTTTCACGACCATAACTAATTGTGCAATAATTTTCCCTTCGCTAAATGTCTAATTGAACAGAAGTCAAAATGTGTGTCATAATTTCAAAGTCCAATTATTTATTTATTGATCCCTGAGTCGACACGTAAATGAAATGAACACAATATCAGATATTGGTCCATTCTAGCATGGCCATGCATTTCTACGATCTCACCCAATCAATAGGCCCACGACATAACTCCCATTATGTAGGAGGGGCGAATCCTATCTAACTCATTCACACCCCTCCACATGGTTCATTGCAGGCCATCAACCTAATCTTTCTCTTGCATGAATTTTAACGCTGCTTTATCTTCTTAGCTGGAAATTATCCTTCATCACCTTTGTTCCGGAGTGGGCTAGTAAGCCCAATAGAGTTATTCAGTACAGATTGGACCAGCGACCCAATTCACGCAAACAGGCCCAACAAGGCCCACGCGCTCAGCCTTGGGGCGCAATTCTCGCTCCTGGCCGTTGCGCATTATTCGGCTAGAGCGCCTCACTCTATCAGAGTATAAATACTACCCTCACTCATAACATCAAGTTCGTTATCTACAACTTGTGACCCTGCCCGATTGCACACCCTTGACTTGATCGTCGGAATGTCATTGCAGGTACCATCCGCGTGCGACCAAGACATCCTGTTCCAGGTAGCTCCTCAGCGACTGAGCTACAACAACAGATCCAACAACACTTATTGATCAAGGTACGATCAACCTTCAACTGTAACACTCAACAACCACAACATATATAAGAATTGCAAAATTTTGAACAGAAAATAAATGTAGGGACAAAAAGATGCAGCAATACAACCAAGAGACTTCTTATAATCTTTCCACCATCTTTATTTTACATACCTAGGAAAGATGCAATGCCAAAAAGAATTACGCCACGCAACAAAAGCACCCAAAACTCTTAGTGTGTTCTGGAAAATTAACCCTCAGTTCTCAAAAAAAAAAATGACAGTTGCAAACAATAGAAGCCTTGACTAATAACTTCACAACTTCAGTTTCTAGGAAAACTTTGCTATCGGTAAACTGATTATCCCATGTCTCAACATGTCTAACATCAGTCGTGTCCTGTTTCAACTCATGGACAGACTGCAAATGAAATATACTATTATGACAATTAACAAGAATCATTAACAAAAAATGAATTGAGTAATTACCGAGATCGTGTAATCTCTGCACAGATCAAACTCTTTCTGAATTAACTCAAACATGGAAGGAGTGAACAACTCAGCTACATGGCACATCAAACGACTGTTGGGATGCCTATTCTCAACAACATTGTGTTGCATAATAAAATCAGGCATAAATTTATTGTGACCCAAATCATTGAGGATATCCTGGAACCTAGACAACAATTGAGAAATGGAGTGTTTAGTCTTCAGAAAAAATTGAGTAAAGACATTGAGTTGTTCTCTAAATTGCGTGGTCTTCTTCCCAGTCGTTAATGTATTCTTCACCCAAGCAGAAGACCATTGCCTCCTGTTGGTGTAAATGAAGTTTCCCTTTCCCTTCTTATTCTTCCAATTATTTTTGTTCTAGTTTTCCTTTCTTCTGAAAATGAGCCTATAGTGCTTGCTTGTTCGATTCTCCACCAATTTCTCCTTTCCTTTACCTCTTTCTTTGATTCTTACCTCATGTGCCTCTAAGGATCCCTGTAATTCCTCCAATTTCATTCTAGACAGAGACTTGGACTCCTCGATCGCAACCTATATGATCGATTTTTGGAGTTAGTTAGGGTCACTAACAGGTTCACATTTGATTAGTTAGGGTCACTAACAGGTTTATGAATTGCACAATGGTTTCTCTATGGTTTATCTGAAGTAGTTCGTTCTATCGCCCCAAAGCTTGAAGCTTCACACGCTTCAATTTATCCTCGCCGGAGTACGCCGTCGCCAACGCGTCCCAAGCCTCCACCGTCATCTCGAATTGAACGATTTTCTCAAACACATCAGAGTCTACACACTAGGGAATGAGAAACTTTTCTTTTTCTGATCACTGCAACACCGTCACGAACCAATTCTAACACATCCTGATAGTGAAAATCATCTTCATCTGTACGATCCACCGATCGTAGTGTTTGTCGTTGAAGACTAGAAGCTTTATCAGAAAATTGCCGCTACTTGGGTTAGCATTCACCATCGTCGTCTTCAAATGATCACAATCTAAGGCTCTAGATGCCAAATCTATTGGAATAGATACTCAATTGTTCAGTGAATTGCACAATGTTGTAGAGAAATTGTTGTTCTCTGCTAACAACCATGCACACACACTACGGATAAACAGTTATAAATCGTTAAAAGAGAGAGAAAATCGGGTAACAGAATTATAGAAGTGAAACTCTCTTTTATTGCATTAAATTGAAAGTGGACTAACATGGTATTTATAGCAAACTACTCATCCGATTCAATTATAAGCAAAATAACTACTTTCACAAGTGTAGTAGTTGTGTGCATTTAGTTTCCTTGAAATCATGGGAAAAAAATAGATTTACTAAACTATCTCTAATTAATAATCATCTTCTAACAACATTAATGAATTAATTTAAGAGTAGTTGTGAGCTAATCTTTCTTCCCCTGTTTTTTTTACTACTAGATCTGTAGATCCATAGATCTGTGATAATGCAGCATCAATGACAAATTAGGAATGTGATTGTGAAAAAACTTGTTCCTGTGTGACTTCCATTCCTATTTGCCTCTCCCCCTTTTCCCCTTTGTAGTGGCAAAACCCAGTCTCCCTGCCCTTATTATTTTCCCGTGCAATTCTGATTCCCAAATTCCCCCTGTTCTTTCTTTTTTTAATCATATCACATTATTAATTTGTTTTTAACCCACTCAACATGCCTGGATAATCCAATTAATAAATTGTGTATTTAATTGCTTTTTACCCACTATCCATTATAATTAATTATTATACTTTTAATTTGTTTTTACTGTACAATCATAAATTATTTCAAGAGCAAATTATCACCGCGAGACCAACAATGAAGCGAAACACAATGAAATTAATTTAGAAGAGTTGTGATCCAAATCGCGAAATCATAATATTTGTAGATCATCCGTGTAATTTGAATAATTATATCGTTATTTTTAGAGAGAAACTGATTCTCTGCATTCACTGATTTCAGCCTCTCCTCTTATTTTTTTTAAACTTTTTAATATAAATAATTTAATGATCAGGATTTACTATTATATGCATCTAATGGTCTTAAATCATTATGATTTTAGTGACTACCGTCGTTTTTGACGGCAGTGGATCGTGATCCACCCAGAATTGTCCAAAGTTTTTGCCTTGAATGACACTCTGAGCAACCTCGACATCGACTTGGACCACAGCAGCCTTCAACCCCTTATTCAAGCAAAACATCAGTCCCTCAAGCACGCCAATCCACATAATTCCACAGCCGTCGACTTGGACTTTCAACCATATGATTGGTGCTATTACTATCTACGACGTTGCAATGCACATTATGGTCTCGGTCTTTGAATGGTTCATAATCCATCTTTTCAATTTGTGGTTCAATTCTATTTATATAATTATAATAACAAACATAAATGAAACTCGAAATTTTCAAGGACGAAAAATTTATGGTTCAATTCTATTTATACCAAATATAGAATATTTTGTTTCTCGTCCTTAAATTTTTTGTTTTTTATTTTTATTATTTTCTATATTTTGTTTTTCTCTCTAATTTTTAAAAAATGTTTATCCTTGCAATAAATGTCTATTTCTTTTTGGTAAAAACGAGGCATCTTTTGCGCGCAATTGCAAATACTATTCCTCGATACAGGTAAGACAACAACTGACCCTCAATAGTTTTAATACTGCTGCAATCCTAAGGTTGGATTTGAACCTTGGTTATTTTTATCATCTCATCCAAGCGCTCTTTGGTATAAATATCTATTTTTTTATTATACCTCATATTGTTCATGATTCAAAGACTTAAATAAAAATGATCCCATAATAACTAATGCATCAGATCCGATTAGAACTCTGCAGTTAAACGTATTTGAACGAGAATAGTGCTGAGATTGGTGACTCATGGTGTTACACCTTTTTTTTTTAAATTATCCAAAATATATAATAATAAAAATGGTCCCTAACTTCAGGGACTATAACTAATATAAAAATATTATAGGGACAAAAAGCAAAAACAATCTCTATTATAGGGATGAAAAACTAAAAGGTAATATTTTTCCAGTGACAAAAAAGGAAAACCACTATATTTACTGCATGAAAAACGTATTTAAATTTTTTATTTGTTTTAAAAATATCATTAAAATCTAGCTGAACTTACCCAATATGCAACATAACATTAACAACCAACAAAGATTTGTCCAAGTGGTACTGGACTTGGATCTCACATGAGTATTTTCCTTAAATTGATGTGTGATTCTCCTGGCATCCTTTGTGGCGGCAGTGTCTTCGGCCTCAATGTGCCTGTCTGCCCTTGTCCTGACCTCGTCCATGTTCCTCGGGGTTGTGATGGATAACGCTTCGCTGAAGGTTCTGTTCCGGAGCCCCTTCATGATAGTTGTCACGAAGAACTTTTCATCTGGATCCTCAACCTGCACTGTCACTTTTTTGAAGCGCACCAAGTATTTCATATGGAGCTTTCTGCATGGTTCATAATCTATCTTTTTTCAATTTGTGCTATTACTATCCATGACGTTGCAATGCACATTATGGTCTCGGTCTTTGAATGGTTCATAATCTATCTTTTTTTCAATTTGTGGTTCAATTCTAATTATATAATAATTATAAAAACAAACATAAATGAAACTTAACACCAACCTCACACAGAAAAAAAATGGAGTGAAATGCCGTCAAGCTCTCCGAGTTCGGAATCAGATACGAAGCCAGAACCTCCATCAAAGCCCAGGTCTTAGCCGACTTTGCAGCCGAAATGACACCAACGCCTGCAAGCTCGGATACTTTGTCCTGGACCCTCCACGTCGATGGATCCTCAAATTCTAAGGGGAGTGGTGCTGGGTTAATCCTAGAGAATTTCGAAGGATTGATGGTAGAAGTTTCACTGAGTTTTGCCTTTACCACTTCCAACAACCAAGCCGAGTATGAGGCTTGCATCGCCGACCTCAAATTGGCCTCAGACTTCAGCGCCAAAATAATTGAACTAAACACCGACTCTTTGCTGATCGTTTCTCAGGTAAAGGAGGAATTCAGTGCTAAAGATACGGTCTTCGCAACGCTACAGGCAAAAGTCGAGAGTCGCTCCTCGGTTGTGTGGTGGAATTGAAACATGTCCCAAGGTCGGAAAATGCCCAAGCAGACGTTCTGGCCAAGCTAGCTAGCACCAAGCCCTCCGGCGGACTCCGAAGTATTATCCAAAAAGTCTTGACAAAACCCAGCTGGATCTCTCCCCTCTCACCATGACCGACGTCCATCTCATCGCCGAGCGCGATAGCTGAATAGTGCCGATAAAGAATTAAATCGAGTCTGGGGTCGAGCCGTCCGACCCCAAAAAAGCAACAGTCGTACGAAAAAAGGCTGCCTCATTCACAGTGATTGACAGAATACTCTTTCGACGAGGTTTTTCTTTCCCACTATTGAAATGTGTAGAGGGCGAGGAGGCCGAATACGTGCTCAAAGAAATTCATAAGGGAATCTGCAGACAACATCTCGGAGCCTGAGCTCTATCGAAAAGGCCCTCCGCGCCGGTTATTTTTGGCCAACGATGGTCCAATACTCGGCTAACTTGGTCAGAAGGTGCGATGTCTGCTAAAGGTATGCCGATGTGCATAACGCTCCTTCGGTTGAGCTGACCTCCTTATCTGCACCATGGCCTTTTCCCAATGGGGAATAGACCTTCTCAGACCTTTCCCAGTGGCAAGGGGCGGGGTAAAGTTCCTCATCGTCGCAGTAGACTATTTCACAAATGGATCGAAGCCGAGCCATTAGCACAGATAACGACCCAAAACTGCATCAAATTTGTCAAGAAAAACATCTTGGCAAGGTTCGGTGTAACGCCCCAAATTAATTCAATTATTTATTTATTTGGCAAGGTTGCGCATGTGTTGAGGTGAAGTATTACTGTGTGCCGAGAAGGGTCGGTGCGTTGTAGCTTGCGAGGGTAGTAGGTGTGTGCGTCGAAGGATAGTGAGTTAAAGTAAGGGTGTGCCGAGAAGAGCAGGTGTGTTGAAGTGAATATGTGTGCGTCGTAGTATGTGTGTGTCAAAGTATGTAGGTACTGAAGTGTGGAAGTACCAAGGTGTAGTATATGGATGTCAAAACTAGTGTAACCGAGGTAGTGTAGTAGCCTAAATGTAGAGTATATATATGCTGAAGTGTAGATGTCGGGGTGAGGTGCATATAAGCCTAAGTGTAGTTGTTGAATTGTGGATGTATTTAAGTGAAGTGCAGTGTATATAATTCGAAGAGAAGCTGTCAAGGTGTAGTGTATGTATGTCGAAGTTAGTGTTGACAAAGTGTAGGAGTACCGAGGTCTAGGGTTGTAGTGGTGACGAAGGGTAGGGTGTGTGTGCCCAGGTGCAGTGTGGTACGCCGAGGTGCAGTGTAGTGTGACGAAGGGTAGGGTGTGTGTGCCGAGGTGCAGTGTGGTGCGCCAAGGTGCAGTGTAGTGTGACCAAGGGTAGGGTGTGTGTGCCGAGGTGCAGTGTGGTGCGCCAAGGTGCAGTGTAGTGTGATGAAGGGTAGGGTGTATGTGCCGAGGTGCAGTGTGGTGCGCCAAGGTGCAGTGTGGTATGACGAAGGGTAGGGTGTGTGTGCCAAGGTGCAGGTTGGTGCGCCAAAATGCATGATGGTGTGACAAAGGGTAGTGTATGTGTGCCGAGGTGCTGTGTGAAGTGTGTCGAGGTGCTGTTTTGATGCCAGTGTAACACGAGTTGCTACGGCAGCGATTTTGGAGTCTTTGTTTGGAGTGCGAGAAACGCGTCTAAGTGTTGAATGGTGAAGTCAGGTTAGTCCTTAGGTGACGTTTAGTCCTTAGGTGACGTTTGGTCCTTAGGTGACGTTTAGTCCTTAGGTGACGTTTGGTCCTTAGGTGACGTTTTGGTCCCTATATGACGGTGAGGTTGACGTTAGCCATAGAGCTATTAATTATGGTGTAGAGGTGTCCGGTGAGTTGGACGTTAGCCATAGAGCTATTGATTGTGGTGTCGATGTGTCCGGTGAGTTTGAGGTTAGCCATAGAGCTAGTGATCGATGAGTTTGAGGTTAGCCATAGAGCTATGACCGAGGTGTTGAGGTTAGCCATAGAGCTATGATCGAGGTGTTGATGGTAGCCATAGAGCTATTGACTGGTGTAGTGATGTTAGCCATAGCGCTATTGAGGTTGTCTAGGTGAAATAGACAATGGTGTGATGATGTTGTCTAGGTGAAATAGACGATGGTGTGATGATGTTGTCTAGGTGAAATAGACGATGGTGTGATGACGTTGTCTAGGTGAAATAGACAACGGTGTGATGATGTTGTCTAGGTGAAATAGACGACGGTGTGACGTTGTCTAGGTGAAATAGACGACGGTGTAATGACGGTGTCAATGCATACATGGTATGATTGGTTGTGATTGATGCATAGTTCATGGAGTCACATGCTTATGCATCCCTAGTGACGGACATAGGCTTCGGCCTCGATATTGTAGACTTCGGTCTTAATATCATTAGCGACGATGACGCCTTTAAGGAAAAAATAGCGACGATGACAGTACCATTAATCCGGTGATGGTATCCATGCATTATACCCTTGGTGTTGGGTTGCATTCATGCATACACTCATGTGATTGGTGATGTTGCTGGTTGTTTATGAGTTGAGGTGTTCTAACTTGATGTGGTGTGGTTGTCTATTGATGTCGAGGTGTTCCTAGTGGTTTTCTCTAGCATAATATTTATCATACATTTTATTATATGTGTTAGAGACTCACCCTTCTGCTTTTATGTTGCTTCTTATGTCGGCAACGTGCAGGTGATCCTGAGTGAAGGTAGTCCTCATACCTTCTCCTAGTTGGTTATGGCGTCTTGCTCTGTGACGTAGAACTGGGGGGCCGAGTAGTCTATTAGTGTTTTTAATTTAAGTGGTTGCAAATGTAATTAGGTGATGTAAGAATTATTTAAAGAACCAATGTTTTGAGGGTTCGCCCCATTAAGTCGTGTTATGTATCACACAATTATATTTATTTGAGAAAAGTATTGTTGACTAAATTAAAGTGATGTTTTGGTGAACGTAGCATTCCCTTGAGGATGTATCTTTTTAAAAGAAAAATGATTTTTGAACTCCGATTTTAACTAAATTATAATATGAGGAAAGGGGGTGTTACAAGTTGGTATCAGAGCAGTTCGGTCTATCCGGCCAAGTTTGTCCAGTCGTAGTGTCTCAGAGATCCCTTGTCGATCTCCGACAGAGACTTTGTTGTAAATTTTGTTTGGTTGTTTGTGACTGTGGTTTGTATCATTGAAATGTGTGTGATTGAAAAGGGTTTTAACGACGTCGAAAGAGTGGGAGTCGTGACGACGCCTTCGCACTCTAGACCGCGTTAAAGGTATTTCAGTGTGGTATGTGTAAATTTGAAAAGACGTGGTTTTGTGACCTTAACTAATTGGTTGCGTGAGTAGGAGGGACTGATCACCCCAATAACTCATCCCCAATGAAAGAGGCGACAATAACTCGTGGCTATTATAAATTTTGGATAAGTACTAATTTCAACTTGATTGATTGAGTGGTGTGTGCAAGTTTGGTTGATTCTTAATTTTTAGATAAATAGGTGCCTTATGGATGTTTGTGTTTTTGATGTGGGGGTTGATAGTAGGGAGATGTAAAGATAAGGATCGGCAATTGAGTTTGAAGTTCATGCAAAGTAATAGAGCATGCCTTTTAGGAAAGAGTTTAGAAAAGCGGTTTCTAGGAAACCTGAGGTAGGATAATGGTTATTAAGAGTATGGTGGCCCAATAAGTGTGTAACTTTGGTGATTAAAGGATTAGAATTCAGTGCGGGGAATAGGATGCAGAGATGAGGAGGGCATTGTTTGTAGTTGGGATATAGATTGACGTAAGAGATGAGCATAAGTACTTTAAATGATTGCTATAGTGTAGTTCCCTAACGGTAGATTAATAGTGTTTGGATGATCGAGTGAGACTTTGGTGACCCTGAGAATAGAGTTTCAGTACAAGGTAAAGGAGTAGAGAGGTGTGTATGTCCTAGTACTTAGTGTACAAGGAGGCATTGTTGATAGTTGGGAGCAGGAATAGGATTGATGGAATTGGTGTGTTCATATAATTGATGAGATTTTCGAGGACGAAAATATTCTAAGTGGGGGAGAGTTGTAACGCCCCAAAATTAATTCAATTATTTATTTAATTGGGTTATTTAAGGCTTACAACATTTTATTAAGTCAAATAATTCATTTGGAGGTTTCATTTTATTTAGGAGGTGTTTGTTTAAATGAGGAGTGGTGGTTAGTAAAAAGGAGTGGTAATTTAATTTAAAAGAGGGAGTAGTGCAAGTAATGGAGGAGGTGTAAATAGAGGCCCATGAGAGTTAGGCCCATGATCCATGAATTAGGCCCATCTTCATGGGATAAGTGTAGTGGTCGATGGAGAGAAAGCTCATTTGCAATAAAAATCAAAGACAAGTCAAAGAGTAAAGTAAGAGAGAGAGAGAGAGAGAGGTGCGAAGCTTTTAGAGAGAAGAAGAGAAGATCTTGGCGTGGAGAGCACTAGTTCAAGGAGGAGGAGCTGATTGTTGGTGGATCGGGAAGTCTTGGTGGAGAGAGTACTCATTCTTCAACCTATTGAGGTAAGGGGGCTCTCTTTCATCTATAGTAGAGTATATGATGATTGTTATGTGTGAGCTAGACTCTAGGGTGATTTGAGTTGTTTGTGTTGATTGTTGTGTGAATGATTGTTGTGTTTGTTTCACTTTGGTGAAGTGGTGATGTGTGTATGTGTTGTTGGTGAGTTGGTCAAATGAGAGACCTAAGAGAGAAATGGGAGTTGAGGAACTCTCAGTGTAAGGAAGTTACGGTTGGTGTTGGTACCTTTGTTGAGTACGTTGATGGGTGTTGAACGAATTTCAAGTAAATAGGTGTTGTAGAATTTATGGTTTAAGTTTGATCTTAGTATGAGAGTCAAGGATAAGAGGGAAGATGAGAGTTAGGCGCCTAGAGCGGCATTTGAGGTGAAGCGTTGCGCAGGTGTTGAGGTCAAGTATTACTGTGTGCCGAGAAGGGTCGGTGCGCTGTGTAACACCCCAATTCTACCCGTTTACTTTATTTAAATATCAGAGTGCGGAAATTAAATTTTAAACAGGCAATGGAGTGTCACATACTACATTTTAAAATCCATACAAGGTATAATTAAAACGAACGTGGAAAAACACTTCAATTTAGTTTACATCACCGGAAAATAAATAATATTTCAAAATCCACGACATCGTGTTCAAAACAACTAATGCAACAAACAATTAATAAAGACAGCGTTCATCACCTCCCCGGATGCTACGTATCAGAAACGACACTAACTTAGCTAATAAGAGAACCTGGTCTTCATTCTTGACTACCTGCATGTTACCCACGTAGAGGTAACATTCAACAGAAGGGGTGAGACATCACATTATATAGTAGAATATATGTTAAATGGCAGATTAGGACTGAATATTACTTTTTATCACTTCACAGTCACATCGCAACTTCTGCATTATAGTTTTCGACAATATATATCCATATATTCTACAATATGTTTCCCAATATAATTCCACTTCACAGACATCACGAAACACAACACGTCATAAAATGTATATGCGAAAATGCGTCCCTACACTAATGCACATGCATGTGGTACCATTGGAGCAGAACTCCCGACTTAAAAATATACCCGTAAATAGGGGCATCAACGACTTATAAATGAGGCAACACCTCCGACTTAATAGCGACTTGGAAATGCTTGGGATGCCATGCAATGCGACAAGTAGGAATGCACAAGACGACATAATTAATCATTCCACAGCGACTTAGCGACAATAAACCACGTTGGCCATAGGCCTATAATTCGACTTATTGCCCATAAATAGGGCTATTTTACCTGTTACAAGGTCACTTGCAAATCCACATATTATTGTTTCTCGGCAAAGCATCCGTTATTTTTTTCTATTTTCGACAAGGCATTCAATTTTCTATTTTTCGACAATAGCCGCCGGGACGGCAAGAACAACCAATAATGGCAACAGTGAAAACTAGCAACAGCAATACATCAAGCATGCATTAGCAACGTCAGTGGGCAACAACAACGAGAAAGCATAATAGCTAAAGCAACAATCAAAGCAACAATAACATCCACAACATGTCAATTCACGGATTTCGCACAGAACATACATGGTGGGAAATTAATAACACCCAATCCCTACATGCACATCATCATACGCCCTACTATGGAATGAGTACCCCACCCTTACCTGGAAATAAGTGGCGCAAGTTCTCCTAGCCTCGCTCTCCGATCCTCTTAACACGACAACGCTCCTTAGACTATAGATTGGGAATATTCGCCCTTTCTCTCGCCTAACCAGGTTTTACAACTCAGAAACTTCTATCCTATTGAAGCCCTTTGCGTTACGAAGAGAACGCAACAAACCGCGTCCAAAACGGAGTTCCAGAGAAGAAGTTATGCAAAAAGGAGTGTGACGGCTACAAAAACCCTAGGTTGCGCTGCACAACAGCATATATATATATAGGAGACACGTGCGCCGCGCGCCAACAGTCAGGGGGCACAGGAAACTCGCGCGCTAGACGCGCGCCAAATTGCTGAAAACACATTTTTGATCATAACTTTTGATCCAGGAACCCGATTTAAGTGTTCTAAGATGCGTTTCGAAGCTTATTCAATGATTTATTCAGATAGATTCTAATTTCTACAGTTATCTTATGGAAATCAACTTCAAAACATGGCTAAACTTATGGATTGATTTAGGGCGTTACAACTCTCCCCCACTTAGAATATTTTCGTCCTCGAAAATATACGCCAAACCCATGAAAACAAAATATCTAATACTAGCAACAAAAGATCAAAGCACACAACATAAGCAAGAAAAAGCACACGACTCACTTGCCATCTCAACCTAGCACTACAGCACAAACAATAATTAGAACTAGTTTATAAGACACTACGACTGGACAACTTGGCCGGACAGACCGAACTGCTCTGATACCAACTATGTAACACCCCAATTCTACCCGTTTACTTTATTTAAATATCAGAGTGCGGAAATTAAATTTTAAACAGGCAATGGAGTGTTGTAACACCCTAAATGATTTAATTAAGCTATTGATTAAATTATTTAAAGTGTTGCAAGTATTTTATTTAATTGAAGGGAGTGGTATTGGAAATACTGGAACTGCTATTATTGGCCCAGGAGCCCAAGCCCAATGACTTAGGCTCCTAGGGAATGTGCATTTCGCACCAAAGGAGAAAAGAAAGAAAAAAAAACGAAGGAAAGGAGAAGAGAGAAGAAGAACGGCGCGCTAGAGAGGAGAAAGAGAGAGAGAGAGCTTCGCACCTTGAGAAGAAGGAAAGGAAGGAGCTGTTGCTGTGGGTTTTGTACGTGACTCCGTGAAAGAGCTTCTCTACGGTCTAATTTAAGGTAAGGGGAGTCTCACTCTATAATAGAGATTGATATTGAATTTGATGGTTGTATGTTTGATTTTGATGAATTGGAAGTGAATTGAGCATGAAATTGATTTAGGGCTTTAGGTTAGGGTTTTTATAATCTTGATTTGGTTTTGATAGATGATTGAATGTTAATTTGTGAAATTGACGTTGTTGGTATGATTATGGAGTGTAATTGCATTGTGAATGATGATTGGAATTGAGAGAATTTGGGAATTTGGGATTTTTGGGAATCCTAGGGGTATGGGGCGCCAAACGGCTAGGATTCAGCGCCGTGTGTCTTGTTTAAGTCTTTGGTTGTGTGTCGTGTGCAGTGTGTGTTCGCCAGGCGCCAAGTTCTTTGGGAAAATGGCGCGCAATCGCTTTGTTTGTGTGGTGTGAGTGTGTGTGCCGTGGCGGCGCCAAATCCGCCTGCATGCCAGTGCGTGCGTGTGTGTGTTGTCGGGCGCCGGTTTCTTTGGGAATATGGCGCCTGCACCGCTTTATTCATGTGCGCCTATGGGGTGGTTTGAATGAAACTTAGAGTTCTGAGCATATTTTACCGTGCCATCTTTTGCAGTAGCCTGCCCAAATTCAATTTTAAACACTTTGGCTCGAGTAGTTTTATTTTAGCATGTCTTTGTGTGTCTTTGGGCCAAGCGCTGGCGCAAAAAAGTCTTTTGCCAGGCGCCCGATGTGTCCGTGTGCGAGTCGTGTCTCGTTTGTGTCTAGGTTTGTGTGTGCAGTCAGGTCTGTGCGCCTGCGGGGCGCCAGATTGCTAGGAAAATGGTGCCCAGTGGCTGTGTTGCCACAGTGGGCGCCAAGTTGCTGGGTTTTTGGCGCTAGTCTTTGTGTTGCACAAGGGCACGAGTGGGCCAGGGGAAAATGGCGCCCAGTGCTGCCTTGTGTCTAAGTGTGTGCTGTTTTGGTCCCTAGGTGACAGTTTGGTCCCTAGGTGACAGTTTAGTCCTAAGAGTGTGGTTTTGGTCCCTAGGTGTTGTTTTGGTCCCTAGGTGTCAGTTTGGTCCAAAAGGTGTCAATTTGGTCCCTAAGTGTTGAATTGGTCCTAAAGGGTGGTTTAGGTCTCTGAGTGAGGATTTAGTCCTCTGGTTGTGTTTAGTCCTTGGGACATGAATAATGATCATGCCATGGGGGCATGGGCCATGGGGGCCAGGCCATGAGGCCAGAGTCATGAGGACTCAATTTATTGGTGAAAATGATGAATGGTGTGGGCTGCGGTCTTGGTGTACAAATGATTTTGATGATGTGTGTGTTCATGAGTCACATGCATACATTCGGCTGCGGTCGCGACGATATATTGTAAAGGCTGCGGTCTGGTGTTTTATTTCGGCTGCGGTCGTGAAGTATAATAAGTAATGATGAGGCTGCGGTCTGGTGATGATGGTACCACATGCATCTCTGCATTGCATTGCATCCATTCTCATACATGGTATTGAACTGTCTGTGATGGTTGTGATTGATTGACTCCTATAAACCTGAAATAGTACTTATTATAGTTTCTATTATATAGTTCGAGACTCACCCTTTTCTGTTGTTGTTTACCACAGGTAGTCAGGAGTGAGGGCTTGCTACCTTCACTATTCCCCGAGTCGGTCTGCTCTGATACGTAGCACCTAGGGGATGGGGTTTAGACTTCTATTTGCTTTGTTTTGCTCACTGTTGAGCTTTTATATGTGATACTCTATGTATTATTTGAGACTGCTGATTACACTTGAGATGTAACTCTATTTTCCGCTGCATGTTATGAGAATATTTTCCACGTGTTTATGGTGTTACGTATTGATTATATCTATGAGCTGAATTGGCTGTTTGAGTTATTTTTGAAGTGATAAGTGTAGCATCCCATTGGATGAGTTCAATTTTGAAAAACAAATTTTATACTCTGATTTTTATTATAAATGTACGGGTAGAAATGGGGTGTTACATTAGTGGTATCAGAGCAAAAGTTCGGTCTGTCCGGCCAAGTGTGTCTGTCTGTCATATTGTGTATGACAATTAGGTGTCTAGAATTAGTTCTGAATGGTTGTTTATGTTGCATTGCTAGGTTGATATGGCCAGGAGAGTTGATGCTGCCATTGCTGAGGCTTTGCAAGCCATAGCGCAGGTTATGGGGAACCAGCAGAATGTTGGTGAGAATGCTGCGACCCGTAGCCTGGCTACCTTTCAGAGGGAGAACCCTCCTACCTTCAAGGGGAGGTACAATCCAGATGGTGCTTTGGCATGGCTGAAGGAGATTGAGAGAATCTTGAGTGATGGACTGCAATGATGAAGCGAAGAAGTCGTATGGTACTCACACTCTAGCCGAGGAGGCGATGACCGTGGTTGGAGACCGGTGAGAGGTTAGGGGCTGCGCATGAGGGAGGTTACTTGGGCCGTGTTCGGCGGAGTTCCGAGGAAGTATTTTCCAGAGGATGTCGGGGGAAAAAAGATGGAGTTCCTTCGAGTGAGGCGGGGGAGTATATGCATTACAGTATCTTTGCTAAGTTCACGGAGTCGCTAAGTTCTATCCACATTATTCGAGGTTTGGTTACGAATTCTCAAAGTGCATTAAATTTGAGAATGGGTTGAGAGCTGATATCAAGCAAGCCATTGGGTATCAGAAAATCAGGGTGTTCGCTGATTTGGTTGACTACTGTAGGATCTATGAGGAGGATAGCAATGCTCGCTCGAGAGTCATGAGAGACCAGAGGGGTAAGTTCCAAAACAGGGGTAAGCCATATGAGACATCTGCCGGCGAGGGTAAGCAGAGGTATCTTTGGTGGTAGCAGTCCGCTGAGGGTAAGAGGTCTGCTGAGGGCAAGAAGCCAAGTGGGGGAGATGCTCCTACTGACATTGTGTGCTTCAAGTGTGGCAAGCCGGGTCACAAGAGTTTTGAGTGCAAGACTGGGGTAAAAGCATGCTTCCGTTGTGGGAAGGATGGTCACATGGCAGCTGATTGTGATCACAAGGAAGCAGTGTGTTACAATTGTGGTGAAGCTGGTCACTTTAGCTCCAAGTGCACCAAGCCAAAGAAAGAGAGATCCAGTGGGAGAGTTTTCGCACTAGCAAGGTTCAGAGGACCTAATGAGATTAGAGGTACTTGCTTTATTTATGGTACACCTTTAGTTGCTATTGTTGACACGGGTGCTACGCACTCTTTTTATTTCTTACATGCGTCTTTGAAAAGTTGAATTTAGTATTGTCTACTATGGAGAGGGGATGGTTATCGACACTCCCGGCTAAGGGTTCGGTAACTACTTCTCTAATGTTGTTACCGTATCCTCTGTCGGGTCTTCTGCAGAGATTTTCAGTTGACCTTATCACATTTACCATTGGGTGGGTTGGATGTGATTCGGGTATGGGTGGTTAGTAGATAACCACGTGCACATCAAGCTATTCAAAGAAGTTCAGTGAGTTTCCTTCCTCCGGAAGAGGAAGAGTGCGCTTTCTTTGTCTGCGATCAATTGCGTGAGGTAATGAAAGAGGGTGGTCAGCTGTTTGCTTTGATGGCCTCTATGTCTGCTGAGAACCAGGCTGTAGTTGATGGGTTGCAGGTGGTGTGTGAGTTCCCTGAAGTGTTTCCTGATGAGATTCCTAGTGTGCCACCAGAGAGGGAGGTTGAGTTTGGGATTGAGCTTGTGCACAGTACTAGGCACGTGTACATGTGCACCGTCTGGGATGTCGACCGAGTTATGCGAACTAAAGAAGCGGTTGGAAAGAGCTACTTGAGAAGAAGTTTGTGAGGCCTAGTGTGTCACCATGGGGAGCCCCAATTCTGTTAGTGAAGAAGAAGGATGGAAGTATGCGTCTGTGTGTGGATTACAGGCAGCTGAACAAGGTAACTATCAAGAATAAGTATCCTCTCCCGAGGATCGACGATCTGATGGATCAGGTGGTGGGTGCTAAGGTTTTTAGCAAAATTGATTTGAGGTCGGGTATCACCGCAGTTAAGGTAAGAGATGAAGACATTGTAAGAGGCAGCGTTGAGCGAGGTATGGACACTATGAGTACTACTGTAATGCCGTTTGGTGTCACTAATGCACGAGGGTGTTTATGGAGTACATGAACCGGATCTTCCATAGCTACTTGGATCGGTTTGTGGTTGTTTTTATTGATGATATCTGGTGTACTCTAAGTCCGAGGAGGAGCATGCGAGCACTTGAGATTGGTGCTAGAGGTCTTTGAAAGAGAAGAAGCTTTATGCTAAGTTATCCAAATGTGAGTTCTGGTTGCGTGAGGTGAGCTTCTTGGGTCACATTATTTCTGGTGATGGTATAGCTGTGGACCCAGCCAAGGTTGATGCAGTGTTGCAGTGGGAGAGCCCAAAGTGCAGAATCGAAATCGAAGTTTCGGGGTTGGCTGGTTACTACAGAAGGTTTATTGAAGGGTTCTCTAAGCTAGCCCTTCCGTTGACCCAATTGACTTGTAAGGGAAGAGCTTTTGTGTGGGATGCAAAGTGTGAAGAGAGCTTCCAAGAGTTGAAGAGGAGGTTGACAACATCTCAAGTGTTGGTGTTGCCTGTGCCGGATCAACCTTTTGTTGTATACTGTGATGCTTCCAAGATGGGTTTGGGAGGTGTATTGATGCAGGATGGGAAGGTAGTTGCTTATGCGTCCAGACAGTTGAGGACACAAGAGAAGAACTATCCTACTCATGATTTGGAGCTAGCTGCTATTGTTTTTGTGTTGAAGATTTGGAGGCACTATCTCTATGGTACCAGATTCGAGGTGTTCAGTGATCACAAGAGTTGGAGGCACTATCTCTATGATTTTGGCTTGAACTATCATCCCGGCAAAGCTAATGTCGTGGCTGATGCTTTAAGTCGGAAAACTTTACATATGTCAGCTATGATGGTGAGGGAATTGGAGTTGATTGAGCAATTCCGTGATCTGAGTCTAGTTTGTGAAGTGACACCCCAGAGTGTCAGATTGGGTATGCTGAGGATTGGGAATGACTTCTTGGTTAGTGTCGTGGGGGCCTTGAAGTTGGATGTGGCTGGTTGATTTGTTGGTAGGTGGTGATCAGTGTGGATGGGGATTACAGGTTGGATTCCCAGGGTGTGTTGAGATTCAGGGACAGAATTTGTGTTCCTGGAGAGCCATAGGAGCAAGTTAAGCATTCATCCGGGTGCTACTAAAATGTACCATGATCTGAAGAAATTGTTTTGGTGGCCTGGTATGAAGAGGGATGTAGCACAATTTGTATATGCATGTTTGACTTGCCAGAAGTCGAAGATTGAGCACCAGAAGCCTGCGGGGCTGATGCAACCTTTAGAGATTCCGGAATGGAAGTGGGACAGCATTTCCATGGACTTTGTGACTGGGTTGCCAAACACTGTGAGAGGGTTTGACACCATTTGGGTGATTGATCCGCTGTCGCGCACGGATCAAAAACGAGTATTTTGAAAATATAGTATCTTTGTAGCGACAACTCGAGTATCGTCTCTCAAGGATTCTTGTATAATTATTAACCGAGTGAAGTCGAATTAGGGAGTTTGGTTTAAAATCGAATTAACAAATAGAACAATTAAGTGATTATCAAATACGTTAAAAACCAATTTCTTGATTCGGTTCCGCCTATCATCGATTATCGTAATTCCAACGCAAATTGTCTATTCCTATTCGATTATAATATCATTGACAAGCGCAATTGTGGTATAAGTTGTATGTTCCTATTATCCGAATTAAGCAAAGCGGGATCAAGTTTCATGAATTAAGCAAACATGAATTAAACAAACATGATAGCGAATTAAGCAAGCGATAACATGTCTATGGTTAGGATCATACAATCAATCGAATTAAACCAATATAACCTATGTAAATCGAATTAAGCAAACAAGAGACATAGATTTATATTGGAAGGAATAGAAAACACGGATTATAATTACTAAAATCTCAAGGTGTTGGAACACGAATCTGACAAATTGTTTGGATCCTCTAGTTCTCCATGAGAATTCGTATCCAAAACTTCTCAAAGTATTTTCGTGAACGAGTGCAAAAGTGACGATGAAACGATCTACGCGGCTGCTAGGTATAAAGGAAAAAACAAGGATTCGGGTTCTAACCCAACGGGTCAAAAAAAACAAAAAAAACCGCCCAAAACTAAATATTTATTAAAGTCCGGAACTTCAACAACGAATTATTTGAGACTCTTGCGCTCCGAATTAGCTTTTGCTGAAACATGAAAGTTGTAGCTCTTTCTCTTGGCTTTTCAACGCATATTAGAACGCGTCGATCTGATACTCGCAGCTCAGTTATGAATTTTTCCGTGAAAATTTGCTAAAGCTGAAAATAAAACACGAAAATCAAATTAAGCCAAAAATAAACTAAATTAGAAAAACATTATAAAACATAAAAATAAACAAAGCAAAACATAAAAATGCTTAAGTAAAAACATGGAAGAACGTGCATCAAAATGCACTGATCAAATTCCCCACACTTGAACTTTTGCACTCCGAGCAAAATAAAAATAAAAAAACTCAGCAAACACACAAGCATCATGAGTTACTCATTCCAGGCCACAGACTTTCCTTCGGCTAGGATTGCGTTGATAGGTACTAATCTTGCACACTAAGGGCATCGTATGAACACTAATCCACAATTGTGCGATCATAAGCCTCCACGAAAACACAAACCAACTCGAACCATGTTATTATGCCTAAGTCTAACTTACCCATCCTCATTTTTCCTCTTTTTCATTCTGGCGCAATCACATTAAGCCCGTTATCTCCACACACCTATAGTAAGGCTATCGCCGGTTAGTGACTCTGATCCTTTTTGCATAGGAAACTGGAATTAAATGGCATTACCCTTGTTTACCCAATTGTAGTTGCGGGGGATTGGACCGTAATCCACCCTACCAAGTTCAGCACCAGAAGCCTCTGAACCAACTAACAATGGGAATCTCTCTTTTTTTTTTTTTTTTTTTTTTTGTGTAGGTTCTCGTCCGTTGGGTTAAGTGACCGGGTGAGGTCACCAAACTTAGAAGGAGCATCCCCTTTTTTTTTTTTTTTTTTTTTTTTTTTTTTGAGATCACTCACTTATTTTCATCGGCTTCCTTACATAGAGCATGTGTGAGATGGTCTTGTTGCAAAGATAAACTACTCAAGAGTTTGTCGGAGGGTGAGAGTTCAAGGCTATGTCATAATAAGGATTCAAATTAATTTCCATAAGCGGGAGATTCACGGTGTTAAAGCGATACCGATCTTGTGAACTTTTCCCAAATCTCCACAACCTAAAACTCAGATTAATCTATAGCCCAAAACTTTCAAAAAGATGCAAATTTTTTTTTTTATAGCGAAAACAAACAAAACAACGAATAAAAGCAAAGAAAACAAATGATTCCCTCCCCACACTTGAAACACGCATTGTTCTCAATGAAAGGGCATAACTATTAAAGTAGAGAAGGATGAAGCACTCCACGATCAAGTAGCGGTGTAGTTGGGTGCTTCCAAAGAAAGCTCCTCTATGTTTGCATCTTGGTATTTGAACTTTCATGGAATAGCTTTAGGCGCTGCCCATTGACCTTGAAAACTTTGTCATTACACTGCACTTTTAATCTCTTGCACCATGAGGGGAAAACATTAGTAACAACAAAAGGGCCAATCCATTTGGATCGAAGTTTCCCGACCATAAGCTTAAAGCGGGAATTAAATGAAGAAACTGTTGGCCCACAGAGAATTCCTTCCTAGAAATCATTTTATCATGGAAGTGCTTTGTTTTCTCTTTATAGATTCTAGAGCTTTCATAAGCCTCTGGCGAAGCTCTCAATTTGTTATGGCTGGAGTTTTCTTTCAATACACGCTTGTTGTAGCTCCAAATTACAACTCTTTACCGCCCAATAAGCACGGTGTTCTATCACTACTGGGAAGGTGACATGCCTTACCAAAAACAAGCCGATAGGGAGACATCCCTATTGGTGTCTTGAAAGGTCGTTCTTTGAGCCCAAAGTGCGTCTTCTAGACAGCGGCTCGATCCTTTCTGTTTGGTTGCACCATTTTCTCTAAAACTGTTTGATCTCCTGTTTGAGATCTCTGCATGCCCATTAGTTTGTGGGTGATATGCGGTTGACACTCTATGCACAACTCCATACTTAGAGAGCAAAGCTTCCATGGTGCGATTTGCGAGAAATGAGTGCCTTGGTCACTTATGATAGCTCGCGGTATTCCAAACACGCAAAAAATATTAGACCGACAAAATCTGCAACAACTCTAGAATCATTAGTCCTAGTGGGAATGGCCTACCCACTTTGAAACATAATCAACAAAGAAGTAAAATGTAGAGAAAACCAAATGATATAGGAAAGGGACCCATGAAGTCGATTCCCATACATCAAATACCTCACAGAAAAGCATGGGTTCTTTGAGGCATTTCACTCTTTGCGAGTGATGGCGTAGACTGCTATCGACACTCCTTACAAGTGCGGTAAGTCTCATAAGCATCCTTAAAAGCAGTGGGCCAATAGAAACACGAGTCTAGGACTTTTCTTGCAGTCCTTTGAGGACCAAAGTGTCCCAGACTTGAGATGCATGAGAAAAATGCAAAATAGATTCAATCTCATAGTCGGGAACACATCTCCTAATTACTTGATCAACGCCAAACTTCCAAAGGTATGGATCATCCCAAACATAATATTTGGCATCGCTCTTGAGTTTTTGAATTTGTGGCTGGATGCACTGTAGGAAAAATACAAAGAACAAGATAATTAACAATATCGACATACCAAGGAGTAACTCCATGCATAAGTAAAGCTGCTCATCGGAAAGTCATCCCGAATGGGATAAGGATCTTCATCCTTTCTATCCTGCTCAGTGATCACCACCAAGTTCTCGGCTCCACTTTTATCTTTAATCTCCACATTAAACTCTTGAAGTAACAACATCCACCGAATCAATCTCGGTTTCGCTTCCGCTTCTTCAACAAATATTTTAAAGTTGCATGGTCGGTAAAAACCACAACCTTGGAACCTAGCAAATATGATCCGAATTTATCAAGAGCAAAAACAATAGCTAGAAGTTCCTTTTCGAGTGGTGGTGTAATTAGACTATCATGAGAATCTAAAGTCCTAGAAGCATAATAAATAACATGGGCAGCCTTGTCAACTCTTTTGTGCAAGGACAGCCCCAACAAAGATAGTTAGAGGCATCACACATGATCTCAAAAGGAGGAGGTCGGTCGGTTTGGATGGCGGGAGCGGAGGTCAATGCTTTCTTCAAGAAGTCAAAACTGTTTTGCATTTGTCATCGAAGTTGAAAGTAACGTCATTCTTCAAACAAGTTGGACAGCGGAAGAGCTATCTTCTTTGAAATCCTTAATGAAAGCGCTGTAAAACTCGCATGACCAAGAAAAGAACGAATCTCGCGAATGCAAGATGGATAAAGCGATGTAGAAATCACATCAATCTTAGCAGGTCTACTGAAATTCCTTTCGAGAAATTATGTGACCCAAAACAATTCCTGTTCAACCATAAAATGGCATTTTTCATAATTTAAAACAAGGTTAGTTTCGATGCATCTCTCAAAACCATATTTAAACTGCTGCTCAAGCATGCATCAAATGAAGAACCATAAGCGAGTGAAATCATCCATAAACACTTCCATGCAATTTTCAATAAAATCAAGCAAAAATGCTAATCATGCATCATTTGGAAAGTGCCAGGAGCATTGCAAAGACCAAAAGGCATCCTCCGTAGTAAGCAAATGTACCGAATGGGCACGTAAAAGTAGTCTTTTCTTGATCTTGGTGCAATATGAATTTGAAAGTAACACGAAAAGCCATCAAGAAAGCAATAATGTGATTTACCAAAGAAGCCGTTCAAGCATTTGGTCAATGAGCGGTAAAGGAAGTGATCCTTCCTAGTAGCCTGGTTCAATCTCTCCCGTAATCAATACAAACCCTCCGGCTATTCTCGAACTCTAGTAGGGACAAGTTCATTCTTTTCATTTTTGACCACTTTGTGAGTCCAGTTTCTTAGGTACAACCTGTCATGCGGGCTTACCCATTTCTTCGTCGAGAGATAGGGTAAATAATGCTGCTTGCAAGAGTTTGGTTACCTCTTTCTTCACGACATCGAGGATCAACGGATTAAGCCGCTTTTGGGGCTGCCTTTATTTTCGCACCATCCTCAAGTAAAATCTCGTGCATACACAAGGAAGGACTAATACAGGATGTCGGCTAATGTCCAACCAATTGCCTTCTTGTGCTTCTTCAAAACTCGCAGCGATTTGTTTTCTGATCGAAATCAAGGTTAGAAGAGATAATAACAGAGGAGTTTCTCATCACTTCCCAAATAAGCGTATTTCAGATTATCCGGGAGTTGTTTCACTCTAAGGGCGGGGTTGCTCGATGGATGGCGTGTTTAGGGGGCATTTGGGATGTCGAGAGCATCAAGCGCATAAACAACTTCATTGACAACGACTTCACTGTAGGAAACATGTCACCGCAAGGCAAAGATCAATCTCAAAGACATACAACACAAAGGTTAGTTTCAGTACAATCAACACATGAATAAATATCATCAAACCCAGATAAGGATGGAAAATCCAGTGATAACAATTCAGAACAAGTGTCCTCAACCAACTCAGAGATCAATTCAATATGAAAAACAGAATGCTCTTCTAAGGGGTATTTCATAGCATCAAAAATGTTAAACTTTGCAACAATGTCACCAAATTCCATGGACATGGTTCCATCATCAACATCAATTTTAGTTTTCGCCGTTTTCATGAACGGTCTGCCTAAAATGATGGGAGCCCTGCTTGACTTAGTTTCTCCCTCCATGTCTAGGATATAAAAATCTGCAGGAAAAATTAAATCGTTAACTTGAACCAGAACATCTTCCACCACCCCGGTGGGGGCGTTGCTCCTGTTCGCCAGCTGGACGATCAAACCTGTCAGATCTGTATGTTGCAAAGGACCAAGATTAAGGTTATTATAAATAGAAGTAGGCATAACATTAATACCCGCTCCTAAATCAAGCATGCAATTCTCAAATTTACTATCCCCGATGGTACAAGGAATAGCAAAAGTTCCTGGATCTTTCTGCTTTTGTGGCAAGACTGAGTGATGGGCGAAACATTTTGCTCGCCCTGTAGCCCTTTCAGATGAAGGCTTGGGCTGAATAAAAGCAGAGATATTTCTTCCCAAATTGACTCTTTCACTTCCTTTCATCCTCCTCTTGTTGGTACACAAATCTTTTAGAAACTTGGCGTACTTTGGAACTGTTTAATTACATCAAGAAGCGGAATGTTGACCGCAACTTTTCTCGAAAACATCCAAGATCTCCTTGTCTTTGTCTCCTCATCGATCCCTTTATTTTTCAAAGCACTCTATGTGGGAAAGGGACTGGTGGTGCATACTCTTTTCATTTATTGTTTCCAGTTTCCACCACGGTGAAGAAGGTGTTACCTCAGCAGTTCTTTTATTTTTTTTTTAAAAGTGGTGGGTTCTACTGACTTTTCAGGATCTCAAGGAAATTGCACTCACATTGGGGCCTCTTGGGTTCAAATCGTTTGGCGGGAAGTTGGTTCGATCCTTGGGCTTGCCGTGCATGGCATTCATTGAAGTAGCAAGTCGCCCAATCTGTGTTTGCAAGGTCCGAATGCTAGAATCGGTTCTTTGTTGGGGCGAAGATTGTTGGCAGCCATTTGCTTGACAAGATCCTCTAGTGAAGGTCCGGGAGGGGGGGTGGTGGTCACGGGGAAGGATTTGGTTGTTGGTTGAAATTTTGTTGGTTCCCATATCGAAGGTTTGGATGGTTCCTCCAATTGGGATGGTATTTATTAGTGGATAGGTCGGGAATGTTGTACATCTTTACGATTGTTTCCTTGGTTGTAAAGGTTTGCTGCATAGGCTTGAGGCAACTCGGTGGTTGACTCATCTTTCAAAATAGGACATGTATCGGTCGGGTGCTCAGGAGAAGTACAAATACCACACAAGTTTGCTGCTTGAGCCTTACCTGTTGCCAACCGTTTCACTAGAGAAGTAAGCTCATCAATTCTTGTTTCTAAAGCTTTGTTGGAGGAACCCTGGATCTCGTTCACACCCTTGGTTTGGACAGTACTGTTTCTAGTGGTGAACTGTTGGGAGTTGAGAGACATGTTCTCAATCAAGGCTTTAGCAGCAGCTGGAGTTTTATCAACAAGTGCTCCACCGCTAGCAGCATCAAGAATGTTTCTATCCATTGGTAACAGACCTTCATAGAAGTATTGGATAAATAATCGCTTTCGGTGATCCGGTGTTGGGGACAATGGACACTAATCGCGCTTGAATCTCTCCCAAGATTACTCGCCTAATGACTCACCATCCTGTCTAATTCCACATATCTGTTTTCTGATTGATGCAGCTCTGGAGGCAGGAAAGTATTTTTCTAAGAACACTCTTTTCAGAGCATTCCAGCTTGTGATGGAATTCGGTTCAAGGTAATATATCCAATCCTTCGCCGCACCTTGCAATGAGAATGGAAAGGCTCTGAGTTTAATGTGATCCTCAGTGATTCCTTCAGGCCTCAATGGTGTAGAACACACAACCTGAAATTCCTTCAAATGCTTATGCGGATCCTCACCTGCAAGACCATGAAACTTTGGCAACAAGTGTATTAAACCAGATTTCAATTCAAATGGTGTATCAGCTTGAGGGTAATCAATACATAAACCATTATAGTTCACATCAGGGGCAGCAAGCTGCCTTAGTGTTCTTTGTTCAGCCATGTTATCAAAAACACACTAGTGCAGAAAAGGCTTTTTGTATCGGTTGTTTTGCACTTTTAGTATCGGTTATCTGTCGATACTAATTCGACCGATACTAAATGTCTGACATTTAGTATCGGTTAAATAATCGATACTAAATGTCACTTTTAGTATCGGATTTTCAAAAACCGATACTAAATGACATTTTTTGGTGATTTTTATGTCTTGAAAACGTACATTTAGTATCGGTTATTTAAATAACCGATACTAAATGTCACTTTTAGTATCGGTTATTTAAATAACCGATACTAAATGTCTTTTCAACATTGTGTTTACTCTCTAAAAATTGACATTTAGTATCGGTTATTTAAAAAACCGATACTAAATGTCACTTTTAGTATCGGTTATTTAAATAACCGATACTAAATGTCTTTTCAACATTGTGTTTGCTGTCTAAAAATGACATTTAGTATCGGTTATTTAAATTAACCGATACTAAAAGTAACATTTAGTATCGGTTATTTAAATAACCGATACTAAATGTCTTTTCAACATTGTGTTTCTTTGTCTAAAAATGACATTTAGTATCGGTTATTTAAATTAACCGATACTAAAAGTGACATTTAGTATCGGTTATTTAAATAACCGATACTAAATGTCTTTTCAACATTGTGTTTACTGTCTAAAAAATGACATTTAGCATCGGTTATTTAAATAACCGATACTAAATGTCACTTTTAGTATCGGTTTTTCATAATAACCGATGCTAAATGTCTATTGCTTCACTTAAGAACTAAAGGAGAGTAGAACAGAATTTTAATCTGAAAATTCATGAAAAAACAACAATACATAATAAATTCATGAAAATTCTTCAAATTCCATTGAAATTAAAATATCTTACAATACAATTCATGAAACTTAAAATTTCTACAAGTTTCTTAACACAAAATTCAACAAAGTGTTCCTAGCAGTTCTTATTTCTAGTAAGGATCCAAATTTTCTTCACACGTTTTATTGACTACCTACACCTTCAGCTGTTCCATCCAACTAATCTTATATATTGTATTACTAACTGTGAGTTTCCACTTCATGCGTAGTGCGAGTCCGAAAGGATGTCTTCAATGAATCGAAATGCTTCGACCTCAGCAATCATAGCAACCACATCATTTAGTCTATTAGCTGCAGATCCCACACCCTGTGATGCCCAATGAGATTCCATGCTGGGTGTTGATAGAGAAGCCAAAAGAGGTAAAAATATAAAGACATATTTGTATTCAATAACATGACTTCTAAAATTTCCTCCCTTCCCACATAGAACAGAAAAACCATCATACCCTCTGAATATCATCTTCATCCTTTCTACTAAAGCCACTGGCAGCAAGTTCCTTATCTAGAAATCCAGCACTTCTGTCTATTGAAGAAAAACAGAGTTTGCAACCTTCGCCTCTCCTTCATCAGAATCATCAATATCATCTACGCTTTCTTGAAAAGAAATATTGAACCTAAAAAACACGTAAGAGGGGACTAAATATGAAGATAACTGATTGGGCAGCCATAAAAAGAACCAAAAAGTTCTGATAAGCTGACCAACAAAAGATAAATTAAACATTCAATCAAAATAAGAGATGCAATATGCTCAAGAGTAGTTTGTAGACTACTGAATCAAGTAAAAAATAAATGGCAAAGGGGGATTTATACAGATCATTTTGAAGGTCAGAGTAAAATAACCCCATCTTCACCATTGTGCCAATGACATCCTTAACATCATTTCTTTCCCAACATCTGAAGACCACCTGAAATATAACGGTTTCAAAATTCAGCAAACTTATGACTGATAGCAGGTTTTGTTCAGTTACAAAAATTCAAATAGTAAGTTTTTTATCACAAGGTGTGTTAGATATGGGCCTTAGGGGGCCTTTGTTATGTTAGGAGTGAGTTAGTTAGGCTGAATTAGTTAAGGCATGTTACCTATAAATAAAGGAAGAGGTTAGAGAGTGGGGTATCTTGTTAATTGTCTAATTGGTGCCTTTGGCATTTTGGGTGGTGCAGACCATCGAAGTCTGTCAGTGCTTTGTAATCCAGGGGAATTCTTCCCCATTTCTGCAATAATGCCAGTTGGTCTCTATCAAGGTGTTTCTCTATAAAAGCCATGTTGATATGTTATCATCTTGGGTTGGGAGTTGAGATAAATCTTTCAGGATAAGCCATTTCCTCTTTTATGGCATAAAGTGGTCGTCTACTCCTCTTCTTAGCTCATTTGTGGTACTTGGCTAAGAGCTTTTCAAAAAGAGGTTCTTCATTCAATAAACAAAGTCATTAGCACGCATTGATTTGAATCTGTTTTAATCTTGTGCACTCTTATGTTTGTGGTTTACTGTAAGAGGACAATGTAAGTAGAATATCAAAAAGCTATCTCATAATATCATTATCGCCTCTTGGTATATTTAAAGAGCATCTTGGAAAATCTTGCAGGAGTTCCATACTTCATTATTTGTTTTCCAATTTAATTAGGATTAATAGTTCACTGTAAATAAGGGTATTTGTCTTGCCTTTCATTACACACAATATGGTATATAGTATGTCCTCTGATCTTTTACTTCTCTCCTCTCAAACAAATTTTCTTCTCTTGTTAAAAAAACAAGAAAAAGGATAATGAAGCATGTCATGTCCGTCCAGGTTGTCATCCTACAATCTGAGCTGTTGGCATTTAATAGCATGCAGAGATTCTTACTCATTACACTAATAACAGATAGCCAATACAGAGTTCAGAATAAGTTCAAAAGACACAATGAAAAATCATAAAAAACTCACAAATTCAGTCATCAATACCTGTAACTTAGCTGAAGCGAGCCTGCATTGAGCTGATAAATTCATCGTGTTGTTCCATCACATCAGCAATAGAATCTTCATCGCTAGCAGAAAATGTGGCCTTCTCAGTGGATATGGAATGTGTTCTCTGTTTAACTTCAAGGAATGAGAAAATCGTATCTTCCAAAGAAAAGAAAACGAGAGGGAAAAAAAACATAAAAGGCAGTAGCAAATAAAGTTGTCTCCTAGTATAACTGCATCAAACATTAAATTGTTTCTAAATCCATGAATTCTCCAAGTTCAACACAACTGTCTTATTCACATGTCATAAACCTTTGCAGATAGAAATGTGCAGAAGTGGAAAATGATAGGGTTTGAAACAGATACTTTACTGAACTCCACACAAAATGGTACACAAATGCATAGGTCCTGTAGATGAACTTCCCAATCAGCCTTAGAGCCAAGGCTGTCCTCCCTTAGCCTTGAACAATAGAAAAACAGAATAACTGCAACAATAGAAAAACTGCAACAAAACTATCTTACTATATTATTATAACTGTTCTATTACACATTTAAAAAACTATACATAACTGTTCTACCATATTACTGCCATATTGCTATTCTGCCTAGTTATTTTCTTATTTCTTCCCAAACAATATGCTATGAAGCACTTGCAGGTTGTCATCAGGTTTTATCTTTGACAACTTGAAAGCCACTGAAACAATTTATACATAAATAACTTGATCGAGCAACACAATTAAATAATAGTAACTGGCCAATTTTGAAATCTGCATAGATAATAGTCTATGGCCACTAGTACCAGACTTATAATACACACTAGAAGAGATAAATGAAACCAACAGACTAAATTCAAGAACAACATTACTTTAGGCCAATCATTACTTCAGACACAAAGTTGACAAGCTACAGAATACTTTTGAGATTCACTGTCATAGATGCCATTTACATGTATAACACTTGCATAGGAAATAAAAGGGTTTGATGTAAACAACATGTAGCATTCTACCAAACTATATTAGATTCCATGTTAGAGTCAACAATCCTGCTATTATTATGTATGAAACCTAGAAAGGCATACAAACATACCCTTCCTTCAATTAAGTCTTGAGTGCCAATGTTGACTACTGTACATCCAATTGCTTTAGCAGAATTGAGGCATAGTGTGTGGTTTTCATTCCTCTCCCATGGATTAAGTAATCTTTTTGTATTGATTGCCCGTTCATCGATGGTCCCCGGAACTGCCACATTAATAAGCTTACTGCAAGAACATGTAATTCATTTTCAAAATGAAAATAATAAAAGATTTCATAATAAGTCACATAGGAAGATAAACAATTATATATAGTACCAAAGAAGATAACTGAAAATAGTAACACTACAGAATAGGCACCTCTGTAACAGTATCTTTGGCTGGTTTTGCTATTCTTCCCAGACACTTTGATTACTCCTAATTAACATAAACTACAACAACATAATAACAATCAAGCTTTATTCCACTAAATTGAGATTACTCCTAATTATATTATATAGGAATTTACTTTAAAAAGAACTATTTAATTCAATCAAAAACATTAAAACTTCACTGCAAGCTGACAAATTATTACTAAAAATAAATCACAGGAACACAGATATAAGTAGCCATGGGAAAGTGAAGTGAAATGACCTTCAAGTGAAGCTTTCAGTGGGTGAACTTGGGGTGTTCCTTCTGTTGTAGTATAAAGACAATATCCCCAGTCATTGTATCAGGCTGCAAAACAGATGAAAGATCAGTCAGTGTCTAAATTCGGTAATCCAACTCAAAATCAACAAAAACCATGATCCACATACCGCCTCATCAGCTTCACCAGGGAATGTAATCTTCTGTCCATTCTGCATTCCCTTCTCCACAACAACTTCAAGTACTTTCTTCTCTTGAACAACCTTTTCTCCCTTGCACTGTGGGCATTTGTCTTTGTCATTGATTGTCTCTCCATTACCCTTACATTCATTGCAAGGATGCTGCATTTGTTGAATCATAGAGGGACCCAAGTGCCTAATAGAAACCTTCATACCAGTACCTTAACAACCAACACACTTCAAGGAAGCCCTAGACTTGGACCCTTTCCGTAATCAAACCTAGCCAGTATTGTAAGAAATAAATGAGTCAATAAAAAAACCAACAATCACACAAATAGGCGTTGAATGATACACACCCACTGCATTTTGAGCACAAGACATTTCTTGAAAGGGATAGCTTCTTAGATATCCCAAGGAAAAGATCCTCCAAAGAAACCTTCAAGGGGTGAACCACATCTTCTCCCCTTCTCTGCCTCCTTCCTCTACCACCACCACCTGAAGCATTTAGACCATTTTTCTTTGTAGCTATTAAACCATAACTTAGAAAAAACCTACAGCAAATTAAAGCAAATAGTGCTTCTTTTTTCTGCATATATCAATTTTCTATGTAGCAATAACTAATTTAGCATAGTCAATTTTCTTTGATGCATATAGCTAGTCGTATAGACATATGTTGCATCAATTTTCTTTGCATGCTTTCATGATTTTACGACCACTCAATCAAAAGCAAAGTTTGGTGACTTCACAGTTGAACAGATAAACCATCATTGAACATTAGAAACTACTAAAGCAAAGTTTAGCGAAGTTTGCATATCTCTGAAATCAATTAAGCACTTCACAGTTTGAATAAGCTAGTATGACATTAGAAACTATTTCCACTAAAAAATGCATATCTCTTCATAGTTACATTTAGACAATAATTAATGAATAGTACAGATTACCTACTATGCCTTCAATTTCTGAAATCAAACCCTAGAAGCTCTTCTGCAGATGTTAGAGGATCAGAGAACTTTGACCAAAATCAAGCAAATCTGCAAATATAACACAGTTTAGGGTTTCAAATTCAAATTCCATCTTCTCTTACTTTTAGGGTTTCACAAAAGCAAGTAATCAAATCAGAGAAGAATACAAACCGTGAGAGAAGAAGGCTGTTCTGGAACTGAAGGGAAGAGCGCCGTTCGTGAGAGAGAGCTTCGTGAGAGAGCGCCGTTCTGAAAACGTAGGGTTTCGTGAGAGAGCTTCGTGCGTGAGAGAGAGCCGTGAGTGACAGAGCTTCGTGCGTGAGAGAGAGCTTCGTGCGTGAGACGAACGGCGGTGAGACGAACGGCGGTGAGACGAACGGCGGTGAGAGAAGCTTGCTTGTGTTGAGAGAGCTGCGATGTGTCCGTGAGGAAGACGAAGATTTCAGTGAGGGAGCTGCGTTGTGTTGTGTTCGAGAGTGATGAAATGTGTTTGAAGGAAAGAAGGAGAGAAGAACGCGCACGTTCAGCAAAATAAAAGGGCTCTTTAGTATCGGTTGTTCAGAACACCGATACTAAATGTGCTTGACGCCCTTTAGTAACGCGTTTCCAATTGCTAAACGTCCCATGAACAGACTTTTAGTATCGGTTGTTTAAACAACCGATACTAAATGTAAACGTGAAAATTGAAAACTTCCATTTAATTTCAAAATTGCCACCGGTTCTACATTTAGTATCGGTTGTTTAAACAACCGATACTAATTGATGCTGTTTAAAGTCTTTTTTGCACTAGTGACAAGTTCAGAATCAGAATCGATAACGGGTGGTGAACTAGTGCTAGTGTGATTTGCTCTGCGGCGTGTGTGTAAGGTTCTCTCAACTTCAGGATCAAAAGAAAACAAGTCAGAACAAACAGACCTAGTAGCGAACTAATGCAAAGAATGCACAAGAAAATCCGAAAATGCCAACAATGTCCCTAGTAGGCAGAAACAAAATAAACAAAGGGATAAGACTAAAACAAATTCAGAAAAATACAAAAACACCAAATTTAATCTAATTAAGTGAAATAAGAATTATGAGAATTTTTGGAATTTTTCAAAACTAAGCTTGATAAAAAATTCATAAAAAATAGAAGGAAGAGGAATTTGGCAATTTGAGGTTTGTAGTCCCATAACTCATTCCATGACTAGGGGACTAATGATCGCACGATTTTTACGCTCGGGTTGCAAGAAAGCAGATTTTGAAAGCGGACACGATTTTCCGGCGGATTTTTGACACCGAGTGCGAAATTGCCAAAGCGGTGAGGAAGTAGGGTCTAAGCGCAAGAGCACTAGACACGTGACTCTAAGATCGATTATTAACAACAAGAATCCCGAACAGCGGCGCCAATTTGATCATTGTCAGCGCGCACGGATCAAAAGCGAGTATTTTGAAAATATAGTATCTTTGTGGCGACAACTCGAGTATCGTCTCTCAAGGATTCTTGTATAATTATTAACCAATGAAGTCGAATTAGGGGAGTTTGGTTTAAAATCTGAATTAACAAATAGAACAATTAAGTGATTATCAAATACGTTAAAAACCAATTTCTTTGATTCGGTTCTCGCGCTATCATCGATTATCGTAATTCCAACCGCAAATTGTCTATTCCTATTCGATTATAATATCATTGACAAGCGCAATTGTGAGTATAAGTTGTATGTTCCTATTATCCGAATTAAGCAAGCGGGATCAAGTTTCATGAATTAAGCAAACATGAATTAAACAAACATGATAGCGAATTAAGCAAGCGATAACATGTCTATGGTTAGGATCATACAATCAATCGAATTAAACCAATATAACCTATGTAAATCGAATTAAGCAAACAAGAGACATAGATTTATATTGGAAGGAATAGAAAACACGGATTATAATTACTAAAATCTCAAGGTGTTGGAACTCGAATACAAAGAAATTGTTTGGATCCTCTAGTTCTCCATGAGAATTCGTATCCAAAACTTCTCAAAGTATTTTCGTGAACAGTGCAAAAAGTGACGAGTGAAAACGAGTACATGGCTGCTAGGTATAAAGGAAAAAACAAGGATTCGGGTTCTAAACCAACGGGTGAAAAAAAACATAAAAACCGCCCAAAACTAAATATTTATTAAGTCCGGAACTTCAACAACGAATTATTTGAGACTCTTGCGCTCCGAATTAGCTTTTTGCTGAAACATGAAAGTTGTAGCTCTTTCTCTTGGCTTTTCAACGCATATTAGAACGCGTCGATCCGATACTCGCAGCTCAGTTATGAATTTTTCCGTGAAAGTTGCTAAAGCTGAAAATAAAACACGAAAATCAAATTAAGCCAAAAATAAACTAAATTAGAAAAACATTATAAAACATAAAAATAAACAAAGCAAAACATAAAAATGCTTAAGTAAAAACATGGAAGAACGTGCATCAAAATGCACTGATCAGTGATTGTGGATAGGTCGACCAAGTCTGCTCATTTCATTCCTATCAACATCACCTATCCCGTGCCAAAGTTGGCTAAGATTTATGTTCAGGTGATTGTGAAGCTGCATGGGGTCCCGAAGAGCATTGTGTCAGATAGAGACCCGAGGTTTACATCTGAGTTTTGGGGGAGCCTGCAGGAGGCATTGGGGTCTAAATTGAGGTTGAGTTCGACTTATTATCCTCGGTCGATGGGATGGATGACAGAGAGAACCATCCAGTCCTTGGAGGATCTTCTGAGAGCTTGTGTGCTAGAGCAGGGAGGTGCGTGGGATACACATCTTCCACTGATTGAGTTCACTTACAATAACAGCTACCATTCGAGTATTGGGATGGCTCCTTTTGAGGCACTGTATGGGCGGAGGTGTAGGACTCCTTTGTGTTGGCATGAGTCCGGCGAGAGCGTTGTGCTTGGACCGGAATTGGTTAGGGAGACTACAGAGAAGGTAAAGATGATCAGAGAGAAAATGAAAGAGTCCCAGAGTCGGCAGAAAAGTTACCATGATAGGAGGAGAAAGGACTTGGAGTTTCAGGCTGGTGAGCATGTTTTCTTGAGGGTCACGCCTATGACTGGTGTTGGGCGTGCCCTGAAAGCAAAGAAGTTAACTCCGAGGTTTATTGGACCGTATCAAATCACTGAGAGGGTCGGAAAAGTTGCTTATAGGGTGGCCTTGCCACCTAATCTTTCGAACTTGCACGATGTATTCCACGTGTCACAGCTTCGGAAGTATATTCCAGACCCGTTTCATGTGATTCACATGGACGATGTGGAGGTACGTGAGAACCTCACTGTGGAGACTATGCCAGTGAGGATTGATGATAGAGAGGTGAAGGTGCTGAGGGGGAAAGACATTGCTTTGGTCAAGGTAGTGTGGTTGGGAGCTACTGGCGAGAGCATGACTTGGGAGCTGGAGAGCAGGATGCGGGAGTCTTATCTAGAGCTCTTTGACTCAGGTATGAATTTCGAGGACGAAATTTCCTAAGTGGGGGAGAGTTGTAACACCCTAAATGATTTAATTAAGCTATTGATTAAATTATTTAAAGTGTTGCACTTATTTTAATTATATTAAGTTAGAATATAATGGTTATAATAAAGTATTTTATTTAATTGAAGGGAGTGGTATTGGAAATACCGGAACTGCTATTATTGGCCCAGGAGCCCAAGCCCAATGACTTAGGCTCCTAGGGAATGTGCATTTCGCACCAAAGGAGAAAAGAAAGAAAAAAAAAACGAAGGAAAGGAGAAGAGAGAAGAAGAACGGCGCGCTAGAGAGGAGAAAGAGAGAGAGAGAGCTTCGCACCTTGAGAAGAAGGAAAGGAAGGAGCTGTTGCTGTGGGTTTTGTACGTGACTCCGTGAAAGAGCTTCTCTACGGTCTAATTTAAGGTAAGGGGAGTCTCACTCTATAATAGAGAGTATAATAGGGTGTAGGTCGATTATAGGGTCTCTAACGTTGTTAATTGATATTGAATTTGATGGTTGTATGTTTGATTTTGATGAATTGGAAGTGAATTGAGCATGAAATCGATTTAGGGCTTTAGGTTAGGGTTTTTATAATCTTGATTTGGTTTTGATAGATGATTGAATGTTAATTTGTGAAATTGACGTTGTTGGTATGATTATGGAGTGTAATTGCATTGTGTATGATGATTGGAATTGAGAGAATTTGGGAATTTGGGATTTTTGGGAATCCTAGGGGTATGGGGCTCCAAATGGCTAGGATTCTGGCGCCCTGTGTAACACCCCAAAATAATTCAATTAATTAACTTAGTTGAGTTATTAAGGGTTTGCAACATTTTACTTTGAAGTCAAGTAATTCATTAAGCGAAGGTTAAGCATGTGTGGCATTTTAGGAAAATGTCTAAGTTAGGAAAGGGTGTGGGTAGAAGAAGCCCACGGCCTAATAAGGCCAAGGCCTCATTTAAGTCCCTTAGGACATGTTATATGGTGCCTTCGTAGGAGACCATCACATTGTTCCCAAAAATAGTTAAGTTACCAAATTAAGAAAGTAGAGAGAAGTGAGACTTAGAGAGAAGGAAGAGAACCGAAGAGAGAAGAAAGAGAACCGAAGGGAGAAGGAAGAGAACCGAGCTGAAAAAGGGAAGAGTGAGCTGAATCTTGAAGGATTCCTAGAAGTGCTAGTGAAGAGGGTGTGTCTACGGTTATAATCAGGTTAGGGGGCTCTTTTAATCCTTGTAATGTTTTGTGTTTGGTAGTATTTTGGTGTGAGTGGTTCTGATCACCTTGCATGTGTGTTTTATGTGTTGTTCATAACATGTTTTGTTGTGTTTTTGCTCTTGCTTTGTGATTTGTGGTGAGTACGATGGTGGATCGGTTGGGAAAGAGAGAGGAGTGTAACACTCTCTGCTGCGTGTGGTCTGAAGAGAGCATTGCATGGTGAGGCATCGAGTGTGAATCGGTGTAGTGTTAAGAAAATGAGTTTGCATGTAGAGTTAGGGAGAGGATCGGAGCCAATGGAGTGAGTATCCGAGTGTGCATGAGTGTGGTGAGTGGGAATGGGTTGCATGTTGGGTTTAAGTAAAGAAAGCAGAGTAAACCAGAAGTACCCTTGACAGAGTGAGAGAAACCGAGGTTGAGGAAGTCAACGCCTAGAGTGTCTTAGTGTTGAGGGTGCGTTGGTGAGTTTGAGGGAGAGTATGTGTCTAAACACCATTAGCGAGGGTAGGGACGCATAAACCAAGAAGAGTAGGTGTTTCGCCTTAAGGTTACCGAGGTGTAGAGGAGTGAACCAGAGGTCCTCAAAGCCGAGGTAGCGTCACCGAGGTGAAGCGCCCAAATGCCTAAGTGTAGGTGGAACCGAACCGGGGAATGCCAGAAGTGAATCCCCATGAGTTAGACGATTTTAGTGTAAGGGAGCGCGTAGCGTGAGCGTGCTACCGAATTGAGGGTTTGCGTGTAACATGCCGAGGTGCCAAAGGTGAGCTAGGTGCGAGGTGATGTAGAATGCCGAGTTGGAGTAGTTAGCGAGGTACACACATAGTGTGCCGAGGTGATGTTAAGCGCCAATGTTGCCTAGCACATTGTGGGACGCCATTTGTGAGTGCTATTTTAGCACCAAATGTGCATAAGTAAGGAGGCGATAGAGTCCATTTTGGTCCTTAGATGACATTTTGGTCCCTAAGTGTCGTTGCGGTCCTCGGTGTGACAATTAGTCCACCATGGAGTGCCGAGGTGATTGAGAGGTCGGTTGTTGAGTGCCGAGGTGATTGAGAGGTCGGTTGTAGGTCCTAGGGTGATTCTACAGGTGTAGTGCGGTCGACCTTAGCATTGTGATGATGTCTAGATGGTGTGGGCGTCGGTGTGAGCGACGGAGTAGAGAAGCGGCAGTAGAGCGGCGAATAACGGCGGTGAGCAGCCGGTGTAAGCATTCACATGCGTTATGATTGATTGGTGTGTGATTGCATTTGTCATGAAGTCACATGTTCATGTGCATATAACGACGGAGGAGGTTTCGGCCTCGATGTGGTAGGACTTGGTCTCCATATCAAATAACGACGAGATAACGACGGAGAGCCGATAGGCTAAATAACGACAGTGGAGGTACCTCATTGCATAATGCCACGTGGTTGGGTTGCATACATGCATACATTTCATAATTTAATGTGTTTTTGGTGATTGATAATTGTTGTGGTTATTTGAACTATCGGTGAGTGTTGTATTAGGTGAACAGAGGTGCTTTAGTGCTATCTCTAACCTTAAGCTTCTTCACATTATATTCCTTGTGTTAAGAGACTCACCCTATTTGCTTTTATGTTGCTTCTCATGTCGGCAACTTGCGATTACACATGAGTGATGGTTGTGCCTAGCTCAAGTCGGTTTGTATCCGCTCAGTCGTGTAACTGGTTGGGTTCAGCCGAGTAGATTTTAGTGCTTTTTATGCCTATCTTGTGTATTTTACGCTAGATAGTCTTTTGAACTAAAACTATCACATTTTGTTGTAACTTTTTACTATGTATTATGACTTGATGTCTTCTTGGCGAGGTGCCTTATATGTCTTCTTGGCCGAGGTGCCTTATATGTCTTCTTGGCCGAGGTGCCTTATGTTATGGGCTTAGACCCTTTGGCGATGTGATGCGCATGATTACATGCTTAGTATAATGCTGTGCAACTGTTTGAACTTAATTGAATTTCTGTTTTCCTTTTTAAAATCATCAAATGTAGCCCTCCTTTGAGTGGAATTTTGAAACTCTGATTTTAATTTAGTAGATCGAATTGATTAGATAAGGGGGTGTTACATTGTTGGTATCAGAGCATAAGTTCGGTCTTGTCCGACCAAGTATTGAGTCTAAGTGTCTTAAGCCTCGAGTCTTAGGCTCATTCTAAACCAGTTCTTGATTGTGTATTCCGAGTTGGTAGACAGTTGTAGAATTTATGAAGAAGATAGTGTGGCTACTAGCCGAGCTAGGGAAGATAAGAAGTGTAACACCCCAAAATAATTCAATTAATTAACTTAGTTGAGTTATTAAGGGTTTACACATTTTAATGTTTAAGTCAAGTAATTCATTAAGTGAGTGTTAGGCATATGTTGCTATTTTAGGAAAATGTCTAAATAGGGAAAGGGTGTGTGGGTAGTAGAAAGCCCACGACCTAATAAGGCCAAGGCCCCATTTAAGTCCTTTAAGGACATGTTAAATGGTACCTCCGTAGGGAACATTCCCATTCATGTTCCAAAATCAGTTAAGTTACCAAATTTAGAAAGAGAGAGAAGTGAAACTTAGAGAGAAGGAAGAGAACGGAGCGTGGAGAGTTCAAGTGGAGAGGAGAGCTTGTTGCAGTAGTTACTTGGAGAGTGAAGGGTTCTCAATCTTCTCAAGTTGTTAAGGTTAGGGGGTCCTTTTAATAATGTCTTGTGTTTGATCGTGTTTCGGTGTGAGTATGTTCTGATCACTTTGCATGTGTGTTTTATGTCTTTGCATATGACATGTTTCTTTGTGTTTTGCTCTTTCTTTGTGATTGTTGGAGAGATACGATGGTGGATCGTTTGGAAGAGAGGAGTGTAACTCTCTGCATTACGTGTGGTCTGAGGAGAGCATTGCATGGTGAGGTATCAAGAGTGTGATCGGTTTAGTGTGGAGAAAATGAGCTTGCATGTAGAGTTAAGGAGAGGATCGGAGCGAAGGAGTGAGTAATTCGAGTATGCATGAGTGTGGTGAGTGAGAAACGAGTTGCATGTTGAGTCTAAGTAGAGAAGCAGAGTAAAGCGAAGTAAAATGGGGTTAAGCGCTTTATTGCGCGCGAAACCGAAGTCCCCCTTCGACTTAGAGTGAGGGAAAGCGAGTTGAGGTTGTCAACGCCTAGAGTGTCTTAGTGTTGAAAGTCTGTTGGTGAGTTTGAGGAGAGTGCGTGTCTAAACACCATTAACGAGAAGTAGGGACTTATAAACCGAAGTGTAGGTGTGTCTCGCCTTAGGTTTTCAGGGTGTAGAGGTCCTCGGGCCGAGGTAGCGTCACAGAGGTGAAAGCGCCTGAAGTGCTAAGAATAAGCCCGAACCGGGGAATCGAGAAGTGATTTTCCATGACTTAGATGATTTTGGTGTAAGGAAGTTCGTAGCGTGAGCGCGTTGCGAATTGAGGATGTGAGTGTGGTTAGCCGAGGGTACACACATAGTGTCCGAGGTAATGTTGCGTGGTTAGCCGAGGTACACATATAGTGTGCCGAGGTGAGGTTAAGCGCCAATGTTGTCTAACCCATTGTGGGGCGCTCTTTGGGAGTGCTACTTTAGCACCAATGTGCATAAGTAAGGGAGCGATTAAGTCCATTTTCGTCCTTAGGTGACATTTTGGTCCCTAAGTGTCGTTGTGGTCCTCGGTGTGACAAGTAGTCCACCATGGATTGCCGAGGTGGCGAGAGGTCGGTTGTAGGTCCTAAGGTGATTCTTACCAGGTGTTGTAGGGTCGACGCCTTAGCTTTGTGGCGATGTTCAGGTGGTGTAGACGCGTCGGTGTATAGCGGAGAGTAACGGCCGAGTGGAGCAGCGAATAACGGCGGTGTAAACACTCACATACGTTATGATTGATTTGTGTGTGATTGTATTTTTCATGAAGTCACATGTTCATGTGCATATTACGACGGAGGAGGTCTCGGCCTCGGATATGGTAGGACTTCGGTCTCCATATCAAATAGCACGGAGTTAACGACGGAGATGCCGAAGCCGGGCTAAATAACGAGCGGTGGAGGTACCTCATTGCATAATGCCACTGTGGATGGGTTGCATACATGCATACATTACATGAATTGTTGTGTTTGAAAGTGGTTGATAATTGTTGTGTTTATGTGGACTATCGGTGAGTGGATTGTAATTCTTTGAACCGAGGTGTTGTTTTTAGTGCTTTCTATCCTTAAGCTTTCTTCACATTATATTACTTGTGTTAAGAGACTCACCTAATTTGCTTATTGTTGCTGCTCTCGTGGCAACTTGCAGTACTCATGAGTGATAATTTGTGCCTAGTTGATGTTGGTTAGAGTGCGCTCTGGTCATGTAACACTGGGTTGGGGCCGAGTAGATTATTTGTACTCTTTGTGCGATCTTGTGTATATTTTGCTAGATAGTCTTTTGGAACTAAAACTATCATATTTGTGTAACTACTACTATGTAATATGACTTGTTGCGTTACTGGCCGAGGTGCCTTATATGATGGGCTGAGACCCTTTTAGTGGTGATGCGCATGATTGCATGCTTGTATAATCTTGTGTGAATTATTTTGAACTTAATTGGTTTTTCTGTTTTCCTTTTAATCACCAAATGTAGCACTCCTTTGAGTGGAATTTTGAAACTCTGATTTTAATTTAGTAGACCGAATTGATTAAGATAAGGGGGTGTTACAAGAAGACTTTTCAACCTCAGTACCATTGGAAACCTTACGACCATTACGGTGGTAGAGGAAGGGAATTCCGCGAGGAGAGGAAAGCCTAGTAGGAGACGCGCTCACGCTATTCGACTTTGTTACAAGTGTGGATTGCACTGGGCACAAGGCGCGAAGGAGTGCAAGGGTGAGGTGAAGTGAGGTGTGAATAAGCCTATGTGTAGTTGATGAAGTGTAGTGCATGGACGTCTAAGCTAGTATTTCCGAGGTATAGGGTGTATATACCGAGGTGTATGTGTTGAGGTGAGGTATTGTGCGGTGCTAGCGAAGTGTAGTAGTCTAGGTATAGTTCATTTGAGGCGTATGTGTGTAGAAGTGCTTGAGTGGTCTTGGGAGTTTACGAGAGTATAGTCGAGGAGAAGCGAGGTAGTTGTAGAGATGAATAGTGAAGGGGTGATGTTCCTAAGTGTATCTGTGAAAGTGGCAACCGAGGTAGAAGCGAGGAGGATGATGATGAGGTGTAATTTGTCAAAGGGAAGTATCAAGGTGTAGATTAAGTATGCCTAAGGGTAGCTATTTTAAGTGAGGTGTATTATGATCAAGGTATGTGCTAGAGGTGAAGGAATCGGCTTTACTTCTGCTAGGCAAGTCGCAAGTTGTTAGGAGAAGGGTTACTCTGTTTGCATTATGGGCGTCATTAACAGTAGTGAATCAAGTCAAGATTGAAGATCTGCCAGTGGTTAGAGAGTTTGCCGAGGTGTTTCCTGAAGAAATTCCTGATGTGCCACTTGAGAGAGAAATCGAGTTCACCATAGAATTGATTCCTCGAGCGAGGCCGGTGTCTATGGCACCTTATAGGATGTCTCGCATCCGAGCCGTCGAGTGAAGAAAGCAGTTGGAAGAATTGCTAGAAAGGAAATTCGTGAGACCGAGCGTATCACCGTGGGGAGCACCTGTGTTGCTAGTGAAGAAGAAAGATGGAAGCATGAGATTGTGCGTGGACTACAGACAATTGAACAAGGTTACAATTAAGAACAAGTATCCACTAGCAAGAATTGACGATTTGATGGATCAATTAGTGGGTGCTCAGGTATTTTCCAAGATTGATTTGAGGTCGGGCTACCATCAAATCAAAGTGAAGGACGAAGATGTACCAAAGACGGCTTTTAGAACTCGGTATGGACACTACGAGTACTTAGTAATGCCATTCGGTGTCACTAATGCTCCAGGGGTATTCATGGAGTATATGAATCGTATTTTTCCATGAGTACTTAGATCGGTTTGTGGTAGTGTTCATAGACGATATCTTGGTCTACTCAAGTCGCGAGAAGAGCATCTGCAGAGCATTTAAGGGTAGTGCTGAAGGTTCTGAAGGAGAAGAAGGCTGTATGCGAAGTTATCCAAGTGTGAGTTTTGGTTGAGGGAAGTGAGTTTCCTAGGCCATGTGATTTCCAGCAATGGGATTGCGATGGACCCTTCAAAGATTGGTTTGTGTTGAAGTGGGAGGCACCCAAGTCGACCACCGAAGTGAGGAGCTTCGTGGGATTAGCCGGTTACTACTGACAGAAGATTCATTGAGGTTTCTCCAAATTGGCGTTGCCATTAACTTGATTGACATGTAAAGATGGGGCTTTCGTATGGGATGGCCGTCGCGAAGAGAGTTTCCAAGAGTTGAAGAGGAGATTGACAACGTCGCCGATCTTGGCGTTGCCTAATCCGGAGGATCCTTTTGTGATCTATTGTGATGCATCTAAGTTAGGTTTGGGGTGTGTCTTTGATGCAAGAAGGTAAAGTAGTGGCGTGCGCTTCAAGGCAGCGAAGACTCATGAGAGAAGAATTACCCCACTCATGATTTAGAGCTAGGCTGCCGTAGTGTTTGCATTAAAAATATGGAGGCATTACCTTTATGGTTCGAGGTGTTTAGTGATCACAAGAGTTTGCGGTACTTGTTTGATCGGAAGGAATTGAATATGAGGCGAGAGGAGATGGTTGGAGTTATTGAAGGACTATGACTTGATGCGAACTATCACCCGGGGAAGGCCAATGTTGTAATTGATGCACTTGGTAGGAAATCTCTGCATATGTCATCGATGATGGTAAAGGAGGAGTGGAATTGATTGAGCAGTTTAGAGATTTGAGCCTAGTATGTGAAGTAACACCTCGGAGTGTTAAGTTGGGGATCTTTGAAGATCACCAATGAGTTCATGGTTAGTATAAGGGAAGCCTGAAGGTTGATGTGAAGTTGGTTGATGTGTTTGTGAGAGTTGGCGAAGTGATAACAAAGATTTTGAGTTGGATGCGCAAGGATTGTTGAGGTTTAGAGGTTCGGATATGTATACGATGATGAGGAGATCAAGAAGGCAATTCTGGAGGAGTGTCATAGAAGTCGGTTGAGTATCCATCCAGGAGCTACGAAGATGTATCAAGACTTGAAGAAATATAATTATTCTGGTGGCAAGGAATGAAGAAGGATGTGGCTCGTTTCGTCTATGCTTGTTTGACTTGCCAGAAGTCAAAGGTGGAGCACCAGAAGCCGGCAGGGTTGATGCAACCGTTGCATATTCCTGAATGGAAGTGGGACAACATTTCCATGGACTTTGCAACCCGGGTTGCGAGGACAACAAGAGGTTTGACACCATTTGGGTGATTGTTGATAGGCTGACAAAGTCATCACACTTTATTCCTATTAACATCACATACCCAGTGCCGAGGTTAGCAGAAATTTATATCAATGTCATTGTGAAGCTTCATGGAATCCCTTTGAGTATTGTATCGAGATGAGAGATCCAAGGTTTACTCGAATTTTGGAAGAGTTTGCAAGAGGCGTTGGGTTCCAAGTTTCGTTTGAGCTCGAAGATACCATCCTCGGTCGACGGTCAATCCGAGAGGACTATCCAGTCCTTAGAAGACTTATTGAGAGCTTGTGTGCTTGAGCAAGGAGGTGCGTGGGATTCGTATCTACCATTGATAGAATTCACTTACAACATGTGATCATCATTCAAGTATTGGAATGGCACCATTTGAAGCATTGTATGGCCGTAGGTGTAGGACTCCACTATGTTGGCATGAAGCAGAGAGAGGGTTGTGTTAGAACCCGAGTTGGTTAGAGAGACTACCGAGAAGGTTAAGATGATCGAGAGAGAGAAGATGAGGCGTCACAAAGCATGACGAAGAGTTACCATGAAAAAGGAGGAAAGACTTAGAATTTCAAGCGGCGACCATGTATTCCTTAGAGTCACCCCTGCGGATGGAGTTGGATGAGCTCACGAGGTCAAGAAACTATCACCTCGTTTCATTGGACCCTATCAAATCTTGGAGAGAGTTGGGAAGGTGGCGTATCGAATTGCATTGCCACCCAATCATCAAATTTGCACGATGTGTTCCACGTATCTCAAGCGAGGAAGTATGCTCTCGACCCGTCCCATGTCATTCAAATGGATGATGTGCAAGTGAGAGACGACCTCCTTTGTGGAGACAATGCCGATCAATTGAAGACCGAGAAGTAAAGACTCTTAGGGAAAAGAAATCAAGTTGGTGAAGGTGGTTTGGGTAGGAGAGCTGTGGTGAGCATGCTACTTGGGAGCTAGAGAGCAAGATGAAGGAAGCCTATCCGAAGTTTGTTTGATTAAGGTAAGATTAGAGGACGTAATCTCCTAAGTAGGGGAGGTTGTAACACCCCAAAATAATTCAATTAATTAACTTAGTTGAGTTATTAAGGGTTTGCAACATTTTACTTTTAAGTCAAGTAATTCATTAAGTGAAGGTTAAGCATGTGTGGCATTTTAGGAAAATGTCTAAGTTAGGAAAGGGTGTGGGTAGAAGAAGCCCACAGCCTAATAAGGCCAAGGCCTCATTTAAGTCCCTTAGGACATGTTATATGGTGCCTTCGTAGGAGACCATCACATTGTTCCCAAAAATAGTTAAGTTACCAAATTAAGAAAGTAGAGAGAAGTGAGACTTAGAGAGAAGGAAGAGAACCGAAGAGAGAAGAAAGAGAACTGAAGGGAGAAGGAAGAGAACAGAAATGAAAAAGGGAAGAGTGATTTGAATCTTGAAGGATTCCTAGAAGTGCTAGTGAAGAGGGTGTGTCTACTGGTTATAATCGAGTTAGGGGCTCTTTTAATCCTTGTAATGTTTTGTGTTTGGTAGTATTTTGGTGTGAGTGGTTCGATCACCTTGCATGTGTGTTTTATGTGTTGTTCATAACATGTTTCTTTGTGTTTTTGCTCTTGTTGTGATTTGTGGTGAGGAGTGCGATGGTGGATCGGTTGGGAAAGAGAGAGGAGTGTAACACTCTCTCTCATTGCGTAATGTGGTCTGAAGAGAGCATTGCATGGTGAGGCATCGAGTGTGAATCGGTGTAGTGTGAAGAAAATGAGTTTGCATGTAGAGTTAGGGAGAGGATCGGAGCCAATGGAGTGAGTATCAGAGTGTGCATGAGTGTGGTGAGTGGAAATGGGTTGCATGTTGGGTTTAAGTAAAGAAAGCAGAGTAAACCAGAAGTACCCTTCACTTAGAGTGAGAGAAAGCAGAGTTGAGGAAGTCAACGCCTAGAGTGTCTTAGTGATGAGGGTCTGTTGGTGAGTTTGAGGAGAGTATGTGTCTAAACACCATTAGCGAGGGTAGGGACGCATAAACGAGAAGAGTAGGTGTTTCGCCTTAAGGTTACCGAGAGGTGTAGGGAGTGAACCGAGGTCCTCGAGGCCGAGGTAGCGTCACCGAGGGTGAAATGCCTAAGTGTAGGTGAACTGAACCAGGAATGCCAGAAGTGAATCCCCATGAGTTAGGCGATTTTAGTGTAAGGGAGCGTGTAGCGTGAGCGTGCTACCGAATTGAGGGTTTGCGTGTAACATGCCGAGGGTGCCAAAGGCCGAAGTTGGTGCCGAGGTGATGTAGAATGCCGAGTTGGAGTAGTTAGGCGAGGTACACACATAGTGTCCGAGAGGTGATGTTAGCGCGCCAATGTCGCCTAGCACATTGTGGGACGCCATGCTTGTGAGTGCTATTTTAGCACCAAATGTGCATAAGTAAGGGAGCGATAGAGTCCATTTATGTCCTTAGGTGACATTTTGGTCCCTAAGTGTCGTTTGCGGTCCTCGGTGTGACAATTAGTCCACCATGGAGTGCCGAGGTGATTGAGAGGTCGGTTGTTGAGTGCCGAGGTGATTGAGAGGTCGGTTGTAGGTCCTAGGGTGATTCTACAGGTGTAGTAGGGTCGACCTTAGCACCGTGATGATGTCTAGATGGTGTGGGCGTCGGTGTGAGCGGCGAGTAGAACGGCGAATAACGGCGGTGAACGCGGTGTAAGCATTCACATGCGTTATGATTGATTGGTGTGTGATTGCATTTGTCATGAAGTCACATGTTTCATGCATATAACGACGGAGGAGGTTTCGGCCTCGATGTGGAAGGACTTGATCTCCATATCAAATAACGACGAATAATTGACGGAGAGCGATAGGCTAAATAACGGCAGTGGAGGTACCTCATTGCATAATGCCACGTGGTTGGGTTGCATACATGCATACATTTCATAATTTAATGTGTTTTTGGTGATTGATAATTGTTGTGGTTATTTGAACTATCGATGAGTGTTGTATTAGTGAACCGAGGTGCTTTAGTGCTATCTCTAACCTTAAGCTTCTTCACATTATATTCCTTGTGTTAAGAGACTCACCCTATTTGCTTTTATGTTGCTTCTCATGTCCGGCAACTTGCGATTACACATGAGTGATGGTTGTGCCTAGCTCAAGTCGGTTGTATGCTGCCTCAGTGCGTGTAACTTTGGGTTGGGGCCGAGTAGATTTTAGTGCTTTTATGCCTATCTTGTGTATTTTCTGCTAGATAGTCTTTTGAACTAAAACTATCACATTTTGTTGTAACTTTTTACTATGTATTATGACTTGTTGTCTTACTGGCCGAGGTGCCTTATATGTCTTACTGGCCGAGGTGGCTTATATGTCTTACTGGCCGAGGTGCCTTATATGTCTTACTGGCCGAGGTGCCTTATATGTCTTACTGGCCGAGGTGCCTTATGTTATGGGCTTAGACCCTTTTGCCGATGTGATGCGCATGATTACATGCTTAGTATAATGCTGTGCAACTGTTTGAACTTAATTGAATTTCTGTTTTCCTTTTTAAAATCATCAAATGTAGCCCTCCTTTGAATGGAATTTTGAAACTCTGATTTTAATTTAGTAGATCGAATTGATTAGATAAGGGGGTGTTACACCTGTGTATCTTATTTACGTCTTTGGTTGTGTGTGTGTGTGTGCAGTGTGTTACGCGGGCGCCAAGTTCTTTGGGAAAATGGCGCCTTGTGCACTGTTTGTGTGGCTGTGAGTGTGTGCCAGTGGCAGGGGCGCCAAATGCTGCCCCAGAATGCCCAGAATGGCGCCTGTGTCACCATAGCTTGATGGATGGGGTGCGTGTGTGTCTTTGTCTGGCGCGATTCTTTGGGAATATGGCGCCACAATGCCTTTGTTCATGTGCGCCTATGGGGTGGTTTGAATGAAACTTAGAGTTCTGAGCATATTTTACCGTGCCATCTTTTGCAGTAGCCTGCCCAAATTCAATTTTAAACACTTTGGCTCGAGTAGTTTTATTTTAGCATGTGTCATTTGAGAGATGTTCTGGTGGGTATTGCTGTGGCGCTATATGTGTGCGCCTATGGGGTGGTTTGAGTGAAACTTAGAGTTCTGAGCATATTTTACCGTGCCATCTTTTGCAGTTGCCTGCCCAAAAACAATTTTAAACATTTTGGCTCGAGTGGTTTTCTTTTGCATGTCTTTGTGTGTCTTGGGCCAAGTGCGTGGTGCCAAAAGTCTTTGCTAGGCGCGAGAAATGTGCACGTGTCGAGTCTGTGTCTCGGTTTGTGTCTCAGGTTTGTGTGCCGGTGCTGTCTTTGCCGGAGCGCAGTTGCTAGGAAAATGGCGCCCGTGATGGGTGTGTTGCCTGCAGGCGCCAAGTTCTTTGGGTTTTTGGCGCCGAAGTCTTTGTGTTACACAAGGCGCGCGGATTTGTGGGGAAAATGGCGCCCGATCTTTGCCTTGTGTCTAAGTGTGTGTTGTTTTGGTCCCTAGGTGACAGTTTGGTCCCTAGGTGACAGTTTAGTCCTAAGGGTGTGGTTTTGGTCCCTAGGTGTTGTTTTGGTCCCTAGGTGTCAGTTTGGTCCAAAAGGTGTCAATTTGGTCCCTAAGTGTTGAATTGGTCCTAAAGGGTGGTTTAGGTCCCTGAGTGAGGATTTAGTCCTCTAGTTGTGTTTAGTCCTTGGGACATGAATAGTGATGAGCTAGTGAATAAATGTAATAATGATGATGCCATGGGGGCATGGGCCATGGGGGCCAGGCCATGAGGCCAGAGTCATGAGGACTCAATTTATTGGTGAAAATGATGAATGGTGGGCTGCGGTCTTGGTGTACAAATGATTTTGATGATGTGTGTGTTCATGAGTCACATGCATACATTCTAGTACTGATCGCGACGATATATTGTAAAGGTTGCGGTCTGGTGTTTTATTTCGGCTGCGGTCGTGAAGTATAATAAGTAATGATGAGGCTGCGGTCTGGTGATGATGGTACCACATGCATCTCTGCATTGCATTGCATCCATTCTCATACATGGTATTGAACTGTCTGTGATGGTTGTGATTGATTGACTCCTATAAACCTGAAATACTACTTATTATAGTTTCTATTATATAGTTCGAAACTCACCATTTTCTGTTGTTGTTTACCACAGGTAGTCAGGAGTGAGGGCTTGCTACCTTCACTATTCCCCGAGTCGGTCTGCTCTGATACGTAGCACCTAGAGGATGGGGTTTAGACTTCTATTTGCTTTGTTTTGCTCACTGTTGAGCTTTTATATGTGATACTCTATGTATTATTTGAGACTGCTGATTACACTTAAGATGTAACTCTATTTTCCGCTGCATGTTATGAGAATATTTTCCACGTGTTTATGGTGTTACGTATTGATTATATCTATGAAATTTGAATTAGGTACATTTGAGTTATTTTTGAAGTGATAAGTGTAGCATCCCATTGGATGAGTTCAATTTTGAAAAACAAATTTTATACTCTGGTTTTTATTATAAATGTACGGGTAGAAATGGGGTGTCAAGTGTCACATACTACATTTTAAAAACGAACGTGGAAAAACACTTCAATTTAGTTTACATCACCGGAAAATAAATAATATTTCAAAATCCACGACATCGTGTTCAAAACAACTAATGCAACAAACAATTAATAAAGAAGCATGCGTTCATCCCTCCCGGATGCTACGTATTAGAGCGACAACGACTCGACTAATAAGAGAACACGGTCTTCATTCATGTGACTACCTGCGCGTTACCCACGTAGAGGTAACATTCAACAGAAGGGGTGAGACATCACATTATATAGTAGAATATATGTAAAATGGCAGATTAGGATTGAATATTACTAATTACCACTTCACAGTCACATCGCAACTTGTGCATTATAGTTTTCGACAATATAATTCCACATATTCGACAATATGTTTCCCAATATAATTCCACTTCACAGACATCACGAAACACAACACGTCATAAAATGTATATGCGAAAATGCGTCCCTACACTAATGCACATGCATGTGGTACCATTGGAGCAGAACTCCCGACTTAAAAATATACCCGTATATAGGGGCATCAACGACTTATAAATGAGGCAACACCTCCGAATTAATAGCAACTTGGAAATGCTTGAGATGCCATGCAATGCGACAAGTAGGAATGCATAATAAACCACGTTGGCCATAGGCCTATAATTCGACTTATTCCCCATAAGTAGGGCTATTTTACCTGTTACAAGGTCACCTGCAAATCCACATATTATTGTTTCTCGGCAAAGCATCCGTTTTTTTTTCTATTTTCGACAAGGCATTCAATTTTCTAGTTTTCGACAATAGCCGCCGGGACGGCAAGAACAACCAATAATGGCAACAGTGAAAACTAGCAACAGCAATACGTCAAGCATGCATTAGCAACGTCAGTGGGCAACAACAACGAGAAAGCATAATAGCTAAAGCAACAATCAAAGCAACAATAACATCCACAACATGTCAATTCACGGATTTCGCACAGAACATACATAGTGGGAAATTAATAACACCCAATCCCTACATGCACATCATCATACGCCCTACTATAGAATGAGTACCCCACCCTTACCTGGAAATAAGTGGCGCAAGTTCTCCTAGCCTCGCTCTCCGATCCTCTTAACACGACAACGCTCCTTAGACTATAGATTGGGAATATTCGCCCTTTCTCTCGCCTAACCAGGTTTTACAGCTCAGAAACTTCTATTCTATTGAAGCCCTTTGTGTTACGAAGAGAACGCAACAAACCACGTCCAAAACGGAGTTCCAGAGAAGAAGTTATGCAAAAAGGAGTGTGACGGCTACAAAAACCCTAGGTTGCGCTGCACAACAGCATATATATATATAGGAGACACGCGCGCCGCGCGCCAACAGTCAGGGGGCACAGGAAACTCGCGCGCTAGACGCGCGCCAAATTGCTGAAAACACATTTTTGATCATAACTTTTGATCCAGGAACCCGATTTAAGTGTTCTAAGATGCGTTTCGAAGCTTATTCAATGATTTATTCAGATTTATTCTAATTTCTTCAGTTATCTTATGGAAATCAACTTCAAAACATGGCTAAACTTATGGATTGATTTAGGGTGTTACAACTCTCCCCCACTTAGAATATTTTCGTCCTCGAAAATATACGCCAAACCCATGAAAACAAAATATCTAACACTAGCAACAAAAGATCAAAGCACACAACATAAGCAAGAAAAAGCACACGACTCACCTGCCATCTCAACCTAGCACTACAACACAAACAATAATTAGAACTAGTTTATAAGACACTACGACTGGACAACTTGACCGGACAGACCGAACTGCTCTGATACCAACTATGTAACACCCCAATTCTACCAGTTTACTTTATTTAAATATCAGAGTGCGGAAATTAAATTTTAAACAGGCAATGGAGTGTCACATACTACATTTTAAAATCCATAAAACGTATAATTAAAAACGAACGTGGAAAAACACATCAATTTAGTTTACATCACCGGAAAATAAATAATATTTCAAAATCCACGACATCGTGTTCAAATCAACTAATGCAACAAACAATTAATAAAGACAGCGTTCATTCCCTCCCCGAATGCTACGTATCAGAGACGACACTGACTCAGCTAATAAGAGAACCTGGTCTTCATTCGTGACTACCTGCACGTTACCCACGTAGAGGTAACATTCAACAGAAGGGGTGAGACATCACATTATATAGTAGAATATATGTAAAATGGCAGATTAGGACTGAATATTACTAATTACCACTTCACAGTCACATCGCAACTTGTGCATTATAGTTTTCGACAATATAATTCCACATATTCGACAATATGTTTACCAATATAATTCCACTTCACAGACATCACGAAACACAACACGTCATAAAATGTATATGCGAAAATGCGTCCCTACACTAATGCACATGCATGTGGTACCATTGGACCAGAACTCCCGACTTAAAAATATACCCGTAAATAGGGGCATCAACGACTTATAAATGAGGCAACACCTCCGACTTAATAGCGACTTGGAAATGCTTGGGATGCCATGCAATGCGACAAGTAGGAATGCACAAGACGACATAATTAATCATTCCTTAGCGACTTAGCGACAATAAACCACGTTGGCCATAGGCCTATAATTCGACTTATTGCCCATAAATAGGGCTATTTTACCTATTACAAAGGTCACCTGCAAATCCACATATTATTGTTTCTCAGCAAAGCATCCGTTTTTTATTTCTATTTTCGACAAGGCATTCAATTTTCTATTTTTCGACAATAGCCCCCGGGACGGCAAGAACAACCAATAATGGCAACAGTGAAAACTAGCAACAGCAATACGTCAAGCATGCATTAGCAACGTCAGTGGGCAACAACAACGATAAAGCATAATAGCTAAAGCAACAATCAAAGCAACAATAACATCCACAACATGTCAATTCACGGATTTCGCACAGAACATACATGGTGGGATATTAATAACACCCAATCCCTACATGCACATCATCATACGCCCTACTATAGAATGAGTACCCCACCCTTACCTGGAAATAACTGGCGCAAGTTCTCCTAGCCTCGCTCTCCGATCCTCTTAACACGACAACACTCCTTAGACTATAGATTGAGAATATTCGCCCTTTCTCTCGCCTAACCAGGTTTTCCAACTCAGCAACTTCTATCCTATTGAAGCCTTTTGCGTTACGAAGAGAACGCAACAAACCGCGTCCAAAACGGAGTTCCAGAGAAGAAGTTATGCGAAAAGGAGTGTGACGGGTAGAAAAACCTTAGGTTGCACTGCACAACAACATATATATATATAGGAGACTCACGCGCCGCGCGCCAACAGTCAGGGGGCACTGGAAACTAGCGCGCCGCGCGCCATTCGCGCGCCAGACGCGCGCCAAATTGCTGAAAACACATTTTTGATCATAACTTTTGATCCAGGAACCCGATTTAAGTGTTCTAAGATGCGTTTCGAAGCTTATTCAATGATCTATTCAGATATATTCTAATTTCTACAGTTATCTTATGGAAATCAACTTCAAAATATGGCTAAACTTATGGATTGATTTAGGGCGTTACACGTTGTAGCTTGCGAGGGTAGTAGGTGTGTGCGTCGAAGGATAGTGAGTTGAAGTAAGGGTGTGCTGAGAAGAGCAGGTGTGTTGAAGTGAATATGTGTGTGTCGTAGTATGTGTGTGTCAAAGTATGTAGGTGCTGAAGTGTGGAAGTACCAAGGTGTAGTATATGGATGTCAAAGCTAGTGTCACCGAGGTAGTGTAGTAGCCGAGGTGAAGTGTTGTGCTTAGGAGTGGAGTGTCTAAGTGTAGTAGTCGAGGTGAAGTGTTGCGCTTAGGTGTGGAGTGTCTAAGTGTAGTAGCCGAGGTGAAGTGTTGCGCTTAGGTGTGGAGTGTCTAAGTGTAGTAGTCGAGGTGAAGTGTTGCGCATAGGTGTGGAGTGTCTAAGTGTAGTAGCCGAGGTGAAGTGTTGCGCTTAGGTGTGGAGTGTCTAAGTGTAGTAGCCGAGGTAAAGTGTTGCGCTTAGGTGTGGAGTGTCTAAGTGTAGTAGCCGAGGTGAAGTGTTGTGCTTGGGTGTGGTGTGCCTAAATGTAGTGTGACCGAGGTGAGTGATGATGAAGTGAGGAGATGTAGAGTATATATATGCTGAAGTGTAGATGTCGGGGTGAGGTGCATATAAGCCTAAGTGTAGTTGTTGAATTGTGGATGTATTTAAGTGAAGTGCAGTGTATATAATTCAAAGAGAAGCTGTCGAGGTGTAGTGTATGTATGTCGAAGTTAGTGTTGACAAAGTGTAGGAGTACCGAGGTCTAGGGTTGTAGTGGTGACAAAGGGTAGGGTGTGTGTGCCGAGGTGCAGTGTGGAGGGCCAAGGTGCAGTGTAGTGTGACGAAGGGTAGGGTGTGTGTGCTGAGGTGCAGTGTGGTGCGCCAAGGTGCAGTGTGGTGCGCCAAGGTGCAGTGTTGTGTGACGAAGGGTAGGGTGTGTGTGCCGAGGCGCAGTGTGGTGCGCGAAGGTGCAGTGTAGTGTGACGAAGGGTAGGGTGTGTGTGCCGAGGTGCAGTGTGGTGCGCCAATGTGCAGTGTAGTGTGACGAAGGGTAGGGTGTGTGTGCCGAGGTGCAGTGTGGTGCGCCAAGGTGCAGTGTGGTATGACGAAGGGTAGGGTGTGTGTGCTTGGAGGTGCGGTGTAGTGCGCGAAAAGCGGGTGGTGTGACGAAGGGTAGTGTATGTGTGCCGCGTTGCTATGTGAAGTGTGTCGAGGTGCTGTTTTGATGCCAGTGTAGCGCAGGTTGCTACCAGGCGCAATTTTGGGTGTTGTTTGGGTGCTGAGCACGTCTAAGTGCTGAATGGTGAAGTCAGGTTAGTCCTTAGGTGACGTTTGGTCCTTAGGTGACGTTTGGTCCTTAGGTGACGTTTAGTCCTTAGGTGACGTTTGGTCCTTAGGTGACGTTTTGGTCCCTATGTGACGGTGAGGTTGACGTTAGCCATAGAGCTGTTAATTATGGTGTAGAGGTGTCCGGTGAGTTGGACGTTAGCCATAGAGCTATTGATTGTGGTGTTGATGTGTCCGGTGAGTTTGAGGTTAGCCATAGAGCTAGTGACCGATGAGTTTGAGGTTAGCCATAGAGCTATGACCGAGGTGTTGAGGTTAGCCATAGAGCTATGACCGAGGTGTTGATGTTAGCCATAGAGCTATTGACTGGTGTAGTGATGTTAGCCATAGCGCTATTGAGGTTGTCTAGATGAAATAGACGACGATGTGATGATGTTGTCTAGGTGAAATAGACGACGGTGTGACGTTGTCTACGTGAAATAGACGACGGTGTAATGACGGTGTCAATGCTTACATGGTATGATTGGTTGTGATTGATGCATAGTTCATGGAGTCACATGCATATGCATCCCAAGGGACTGACATAGGCTTCGGCCTCGATATTGTAGACTTCGGTCTTAATATCATTAACGACGATGACGCCTTCAAGGCAAAAATAGCGACGATGACGGTACCATTAAGTCGGTGATGGTATCCATGCATTATACCCTTGGTGTTGGGTTGCATTCATGCATACACTCATGTGATTGATGATGTTGCTGCTTGTTTATGAGTTGAGGTGTTCTAACTTGATGTGGTGTTGTTGTCTATTGATGTCGAGGTGTTCCTAGTGGTTTTCTCTAGCATAATATTTATCATACATTTTATTATATGTGTTAGAGACTCACCCTTCTGCTTTTATGTTGCTTCTTATGTCGGCAACGTGCAGGTGATCCTGAGTGAAGGTAGTCCTCATACCTTCTCCTAGTCGGTTATGGCGTCTTGCTCTGTGACGTAGAACTGGGGGGCCGAGAAGTCTATTAGTGTTTTTAATTTAAGTGGTTGCAAATGTAATTAGGTGATGTAAGAATTATTTAAAGAACCAATGTTTTGAGGGTTCGCCCCATTAAGTCGTGTTATCTATCACGCAATTATATTTATTTGAGAAAAGTATTGTTGACTAAATTAAAGTGATGTTTTGGTGAACGTAGCATTCCCTTCAGGATGTATCTTTTTAAAAGAAAAATGAATTTTGAACTCTGATTTTAACAAAATTATAATATGAGGAAAGGGGGTGTTACATTCGGCATCTCGTCCACCATCATAACAGACAACGAAACCCAGTTTGCAGAAAAAGGGTTTCGGCGATGTTTGACCGAGCTAAACATCAGGCAACATTTCACCTCGATCGAACACCCGCAAACCAACAGCCAATCTGAGGCTGTGAATCGAGTAATGCTGAAGGCCTCAAAAAGAGATTGAAAGGCGCGAAAGGAGTTTGGACCCTACGTTTTCTAGACATATAGCACCACACCACATTCTACGGCGGTTGAGACCCCCTTCCAACTCACCTATGGGACCGAGGCAGTCATCCCAGTGGAAGTCGGGGAATCAACTTGGAGAACCCTCTATCCGCTCACACTACAAGAATTATTGGAATTTCCGGCCATTAATTTCTGGCGGATTTTAATCCCCCGGAAAATTTCCGGCGGATTTTTGTATTTTTCGGCGGATTTAGTTGGACAAAAATTTTTGGCGGATTTTTTGTTATTTTCGGCGGAATTTGGGTATTTGTGGCGGATACAGAAGTAGCAGAAAAAGTGAAGAAAAAAAAATTTATATTCCGCCGAAAAAGCTGTCATTTCTGCCGAAAATGACAGTCAAAAAAGGGCGGCTAATTTGAATTCAAAATTCCGCCGGAAATGGCTCCTAAATCCGCCGAAAATGGCTCCTGAGCGCGGTCTTCGAGCTTTTTCATTCGCGAAAGCGGCACTATTCATGAAAATGGTCAACAGCAAATATTATAACCGAGCTGTTGAAATTACCTGTTCATATGCTCCATATTCTTCATTTTCCTTTCATCTTTCGTCTTCCTCTTTGTCTTTTCTTCTTCCACTATTCAGATCCACTTTTTTCTGCACATGTTTTTTTCGCTTGCCTCTCAGGTTCACCATCAGATCCTATCTTTCTTAACAATAAAGCCAACTACAAATTAATAAAGTCATCATCTCTATTAACACCGATATTCCCACTTAAAAATAGAACGATGATCGACGTGTAAGAAAAGAAAATTCTTGGGTGATTAAAAGAAACAATGAAAGTTTTTGGCGACCAAGGTAAGGTTTTGATTTTACGAGGAAAGGGGAATGCTTTTTCCTTTAAAGAAGTTCTTCTTCCCTCTTTTAATCGTCCACATCTTCTGTCCCAACCCTTTCATCTTCCATCACCTATACTCGTCATTCACCATTTTCTTCTCAAAGCTAGCCAATAGATTCATCTGGAAATAATATATTTAATTAAAAAAGTAAACGTTTAAAAAAGAAAAAATTTATTTACTGTTTTTAAAAATTATTTATTTAAAAATAAATAAATTAATTTTCGGCGGATTTTTAAATTAAAAAAAATATATATAATAATTTTCGGCGGATTTTTCCCCCAAAAATGACAAAATTCCCCCGGAAAGTACCGGGGGAAAATCCGCCGCAAATTCCGCGTCAAATTTCCGCCGAAAATGACTAAAAATCCGCCGGAAATTACCGGCGGAAATTCCGCCGAAAACACGTTGCCACCAACGTTTTACCAGCGGAAAAATCCGCCGAAAATGCACGTTTTTGCGGCGGAATTTCGTGATTTTTGGCGGAAAAATCCGCCAAAAATGCACGTTTTTCTTGTAGTGTCAGTGAAGAAGAAAACAACAAAGCTATTAGGGAAGAGTTGGATACCGTCGAGGAAACCCGAGACCGAGCTCAGCTAGCCGAGGCTGTTGTTGGTGTGTGGAAAACATGTGCAAGTATACACAGTTCTTAACAAGTAGTATAAAAGATCGAACCCACATGGATTGAGAAACTCTTATTGAAAATCTATACAAAGTAATTTAATGAAAAGTAACCAAATAACAATTGTAGTGGAGTTGGTACTATCACAATCAAGTTAGTAAAAAGCAAAGTGCAAGTAGTTGTTATACAAATGAGAAAAGCTAGTTGGAATGTCTTCACCAAGTAATTCACCTTTAAGTGTTTGACGCAGTATGTGATGTAGTTGCACTGAATGTTGTTGCATTAGCTATGTGCATTTCAGTCACTTTCTTTAGAATTTCATTACAAGCTTCCTATGTCTAGGCTTGCTAAATAAGTTCACTCTTGCCTTTTAAAGTACCCACAATATCACCCTATGGACTATACTATCCTATGTCTAGGACTTAGCATGGTTTTCACAAAGTTTCCTTTATGTAAAACACTCACCCATATTATTTCTTGAGTTCTTAATTGTAAACCATGTCTGCTTTTACAAATCTACTTATTCTAAGTGATCAATCTCAAAATAAGTGTTGAAAGTATTATCAAGCAAGAACTAAAGTGCACACATTACATACATGCATCATACTTACTTAAAAGCTCATTAAATGGTTAGAACATTCCAACTAAGAGAGATTTAGCTCAACATAGACATTGCAAGGCAAATATAAATTGAATAGAGCATGTTTATATAATTGAAATCACAAAAGAGAAACAACAAGATAGAGATTACACGAGTTGTAGCTCTTTGCATGAATTCTCTTAGCAATGCAGTTGCATCACTTCTCTGCACTTAGTAAAAACTACTAAATTGAAGTAAGGAGGATTTGTCAATTCCTTCCTTTCCTTCTTACAAAATAGAAACTAACTATGTCTATTGAAATTTGTATCTAACTTATGGATTGTGATATATCTTCAAGTGAAGAAGTGAAGGTCTTTATATAGGCTTTGAGCTTTCTTCATGAGAGGGTTTCCTTCCTTGTAGTTGAAGTAAACTAGAGGTGGAACCATGACTACTTTTCATAAGTTGTTTCACAAGTTGAGGCAGCCATTCAAGTGTGTAGGGAGTTCCAATGAGAGTCGAGCATGTGTCTCTAGGTGAATGACTCTTCAAAGCTATATGTGAATTGTAGGCGCTGAAATATAAAATGCTCTTGCTTTTGGAGACCAAGCATGAGGTCAGCAATGCAAGTGGATGTGCAAGTGGATGGCTTCAATCTCTGAGAAATGCAGAAGCATTGTGTTGAATCCAGTGCAGTAGCATTTGTAGTGCAGAATCAATGCAGTTGCATTGATGCAGGAGCATCTATAGACTGCACTGAACAAACTCATCAAACACACCACAATATATCCAAAATAGCCTATTAACAACTATAACCATGTCAAACACTCAAGTTATCATATATCACACAAAATACTATATAAACTCCTTATACTTGAAAGAGAGAAATTTACAAAGTTTAAACATGTGAATAACTCTATATAAAATAGAGTTATCAGTTGTCAAAGCTTGATCGCACGCCGCTACAATCAACGAGTCATTCCCCGGGAATTCATCGTCGGCGATTTGGTACTTTGGCGGGTCGACGTTGGCAACAAGAGCGCACGAGATGGGAAGCTAGCTCCAAACTGGGAAGTCCCATACATAATTGTCTCAAAAACCACGCCCCTCCTTCAGGCAAATCAAAGCATAACTGTACTAAACGAATAGCCTTCAGGAAATCAATGAACTAATTTCTCATTCTCATTCGCAAAGTTGCTTGTTTTCCTAATTTCAGGATTAAAACCACGCCCCTCTCCCTTGACTCTGGCACCGGGCTGGCCACCCGGCAGACGACGGGATGAGGCGAGGCCTACAAAGAATGCCCTCTGCGATCCCGGACTCATACGTCCCATCACGAGGTGCAGGTGAAGCCCACAGCGGCTCAGGTCCTTAGCGACCCTTATTTGCTCCGCGTCGTTGACCACTCTTGACTCGTCGAAAACCTCCGAGACAGGTGACTGGTGGCGCGAATCAGCCTCCCCTTTGGTTAGCCTCCGCGGCCACGCCAAAGGCCGGGGAAGAAGTCTAAGGGCGACTTCGACTCATGCGTTAACTGGCACAGCCTTCTCACGTACTGAGGACTCAACGTCCAATTGCGTCACCGAAGGAAAGAGCTCTCAGCAGCTTCGCCTATCTCGATTTCGAGCTTAAATGCTCTGTCGAGACCTTGATTCCGAGCTTAAATGCTCTGTCAAGGGACAATTGACTCCAAGCTTCAATGCTCAGTCAAGATCTACTTGATTCTGAGCTTCAATGCTCTGTCAAGCTCTTTCAGGTTAGAAGCACTCACGCATGTCCCGATGGAGGCCCTCGGGAAGGAGAGACGACAAACGTACTTTCCAAAGCCGAAGTACCGTGATGACTGTTGACAAAACTACTGCATCGAACAGAGCTCATCAAGCCGAGGACGAACTCACATCTCCCTCAACTTGGGGGGCCACTGTTCCGGCCTGGGCCAAAAGCCCCATTGAGTATTGGGCCCGACCCAATAACGCTGCATGAGCGCGGCCCAGATACACTAAGGCGACAAGCGCAACATGCCTCGCTCGGATACGCAACGCCGACGGCTAAGATCGCACGAACAGATCCGACGAACAAGACCAAGCCACTCCGCCTATAAATAGAGGTGCATGGCTCTAAATCCAGGTACACTCTCATTCTTGCACATTCCGCCTATTCATTTGCTGACTTAGGCATCAGAGTGTCTGCATGTAACCCCACCCGACGTGGGAAGGATTTGCGACTCGGATCGCCGAGGACGAATCCCTTGTTCCGGAGACAGCCGACGAGTCTCGAGAAGCGGAATGCTGTAAGCTCCTCGGACGAGGTAATTTCTCTGTTCAGGATTTACAATTATATGCATCTAATGGTCTTAAAGCATTATGACTTCAATGACTGCTGTCATTTTTGACGGCAGCGGATTGTGATCCATCCAGAAGTGTCCAAAGTTTTTGCCTTGAATGACACTCTGAGCAACCTCGACATCGACTTGGACCACAGCAGCCTTCAACCCCTTATTAAAGCAAAGCTTCAGTCCCTCAAGCATTCCAATCCACATAATTCCACAGCCGTCGACTTGGACTTTCAACCATACGATTGGTGCTATTACTATCTATGACGTTGCAATGCACATTATGGTCTCGGTCTTTGAATGGTTCATAATCTATCTTTTTTTCAATTTGTGGTTCAATTCTATTTATATAATAATTATAAAAACAAACATAAATGAAACTTAAAACCAACCTCACACAGACAAAAAAAAGGAGTGAAATGCTTTGCAATCAAAGTTCTCTACTTATGCTAACGTTGCTAATGCTGCTACTTATGGATCCTGGTTCGTCCATTGGATGTCCCTTCAGTGTATCTTGCACGGAAAATAACTCGATGATTCTTGAACTTCCAGCAAATCCAATCCCCATAAAACTTGTCGTTACTTACATTAACTTCAAATCGCGTCAATTAGAAGCTTATGATCCAGAAAACTGTCTACCGCAAATCTTACTTAGACTCAAATACCCCTCACAGTTTCCCTTCCAATTTCAGTATCCAAACAGTATGACTTTCTTTAATTGCTCTTCGTTGTGGGAAAAAGATTTGAAAAACAAGTATGCATATGATTACGGCCACGATAACTGCCCAATTCGAATGGTTGACTCTAGCTACGGCATCATTAACTGGGACCTAGCCTTCTGCACTAAACTGTCTGACCGCGTTTTGCCAGTAATCGATACATTTGATACTGTCACATGGGGATGGTCCGAAACAAGTTTTGATAAACAGTGTTTAGAAAAATGTGGCCACAAACCAAAAAAGAAGAACAAGAGTACATCTATTATTTTATCCTCCACAGGTGACACACCTTTCTTACTCCTATCCTTTCATTTTTCCAATATTTTATTTAAGCATTATTATATTTTTCGTCAACCCAAATATAGAATATTTTGTTTTTCGTCCTTGAAATTTTTTGTTTTTAGTTTTTCATTTTTATTATTTTCTATATTTTGTTTTTCTCCCTAATTTTTTTTTAAAAATGTTTATTCTTGCAATAAATAACTGTTTTTTTTTGTAAAAACGGGACATCTTCTGCGCGCAACTATAATTGACCCTCAATACAGGTAAGACCACAATTGACCCTCAAGAGTTTTACGCTGATGCAATCCTAAGGTTGGATTTGAACCTAGAACCATGGTTACTTTTATCATCTCATCTAAACGCTCTTTGGTATAAATATCATTTATTATTATTATTATTATTATTATTATTATTATTATTATTATTATTATTATTATTATTATTATTATTATTATTATTATACCTCATATTGTTCATGATTCAAAGACTTAAATAAAAATGATCCCATAATAATTAATGCATCAGTCCCATTAGAACTCTCAAGTTAAACGAATTTGAACGAGAGTAGTACTGAGATTGGTGACTCATGGTGTTACACCTTTTTTTTAAATTATCCAAATTATATAATAATAAAAATGATCCCTAACTTCGGGGACTATAACTAATATAAAAACATTATAGAAACAAAAAGCAAAAACAATCTCTATTATAGGGACAAAAAACTAAAAGTTAATATTTTTACCGTGACAAAAAAGGAAAACCACTATATTTACAGCATGAAAAACATATTTAAAATTTTTATTTGTTTTAAAAAAATCATTAAAAATCTATCTGAACTTACCCAATATGCAATCATCGGTACCATTGTCTTTTGTTTACTATATTCTATGGTACCATTGTCTTTTGTTTATTATATAATTAACCAAATCAAAACTTAAAATTAAATTAAAAACTTTTGGAGTCATTTTGTCTTTTGTTTATTATATTCTATGGTTAATTTGCAGCTGCAATCATCGGTACCATTGTGTTGGTACTTGTGTTCGGTGCTAGCTTTAGAATATATCGCCATTTCGAGTTGAAAGGCGAAGATCATGCAAGAATTGAAAACTTTTTGAAGGATTACAAAGCATTAAAGCCAACCAGATTCTCTTATGCTGACATCAAAAGAATCACAAATCAATTTAAGGATAAGTTAGGTGAAGGTGCGCATGGATCTGTTTATAAAGGTAAATTATCCACTGAAATTCTAGTTGCTGTGAAGATGCTCAACAACACAGAGGGAGATGGAAACGAATTCATAAATGAAGTGGGGACTATGGGTAAAATCCACCATCTCAATATTGTTCGATTGCTTGGCTTTTGCGCAGATGGATTTCACCGTGCTTTAGTCTATGACTTTTTCCCAAAAGGATCATTGCAAAATTTCATTTCTCCATTGATCAACAAGGATACTTTCCTTGGATGGGATAAGATGCAACAAATTGCACAAGGCATAGCCAATGGCATCGAGTATCTTCACCAAGGTTGTGATCAAAGAATTCTTCACTTTGACATCAATCCTCATAATGTCTTGCTAGATGACAATTTTGCCCCAAAAATTACAGACTTTGGTTTGGCTAAGTTATGTTCAAAAAATCAAAGCACGGTTTCCATGACTGTAGCTAGAGGAACATTAGGGTACATGGCACCTGAAGTTTTTTCTAGAAACTTTGGGAACGTTTCTTATAAGTCTGATATATATAGTTATGGAATGTTGTTGTTGGAGATGGTTGGAGGAAGAAAGAACACAAACACAACGACTGATGAGGAAAATTTGCAAGTGTTGTATCCAGACTGGATTCACAATTTGCTTGATGGAGGAGACATACAAATCCCTATAGATGAAGAAGGAGATTTTAGAATTGCAAAGAAGTTGGCTATAGTTGGACTTTGGTGTATCCAATGGCATCCTATGCATCGCCCGTCAATGAAAACTGTGATGAACATGCTCCAAGGAGAAGGTGACACCTTAGAAATTCCCCACAATCCTTTTAAGGAGCCGGCAACTACAAATGACACAACCTCTAATACAAGAACAAAACCTTTGAATATGGAGCTTGAAGTGATTCAAGAATTAGATTAGATGTAGTTGACGGCTGAAAGTTAGTAGAGGATTCAGATAATAACTCTCAACAATGATTCATTTACTTCAAATGATTACACTGAAAGAGAATTGTGTTTCTCAGTTCTGGGTATGTCAACTACTTGAAAGACCATTTGGTTAAACCATTTTGTATTTGATTCTACTGAACTATGGAGAACATGATAAGTAAAAAAGCATAAAGGAATGACAAATTCCTTGAAAATAAACTTGTATTCGATTGATGTGTGTCTAATATATTTACAAGCAAAGTATGTATGTTTGTATGTATGTATGTGCAAAGTCGTAGGCTAATTTTCAATTGAACACCAACTTTGACTAACAACTAATTATGCCTCAGCCAAATGGATATTCGGCTAAGAATTAACAACACTAATGTCACATCCTGTGTTTTTTGGTTGTAAATACCTCGACACAACGTTTGTAACGTTCCACAATGCACATTATCCACATCCGTTCAACTTACGAGTGTCTCAAATTATGTGGCGTGAAGTTTTACATTATCTGTAACACTTGTTGATTGATGTATTAATCGTCTCTCCTTCCATGGTTGAGACTAGAGGTGTCAATTTAGTCTATTTATCCATTGGATATCCATCCAATCCATCTATTACAAAAAAAAATATTAATGGATTGGATTGGGTCCATCCATTAAGTTTTTAAAATCCAATGGATTACAATAACTACTAAATCATAACTATTGGATAATTATAAATATTAAAATCTAAAATAAAATAATTGTTAAAACTAAAAAAAAATCAGATTTTCAATTTTAAAAAAAAATTCCAAAAAAAAAAGCTTAAAATATTATATATATATATATATATATATATATATATATTGTATATTGTAATATATATATATATATATATATATATATATATATTGTATATTGTAATATATATATATATAATATAAATATAAAATATATATAAATATTATATATAATAGTATCACGAGCGCCACCACCAACCACACAATGAAAGCGCATAACCATCGCTTGATCGCCGGAGAGCTGTCGCGCAGTTGTTGGAGAAACTGTTGCTTGGCCGCCGAGCTCCGCCCGCCGCCAACACCACCACCACCTATAAATATTATATATATTTTATTTATATTTGTATTTAAATATATATATATATATATGTATATATTTATATATATATATATATAAATATATATTTAAGTTATATATATATAATTATATATATATATATATATTTATGATTATATATATATATATGATAATATGTAACTATATATAATTATAGATTATATATATATATATATATATATATATATATATATATAATTGTTCACGACAGTGAGCATGACATTTCTTTAAAGACCTTCTCATTATTCTTCATCACCACACATCTTCCGAACAATTGGTCAGGGCACTTTTTGTAGAGGAAGGGTTCATCCCAGAAATATTGCTTGACAATATGGAAGAATCTCTTCTTTTGTTGGTAGTTCATATCACAAGGAACCACCTTGCTAACCAGAAAATTGACAATATCAACATACCACGGTGTTGCAGCATCAGATGCTGCATCACTTATAGCCAATAAGTGCTCATCAGGAAATTGTTCTTTAATTTCACCAAATGTACCTGCACTTTCATTTTCCAATCTAGACAAATGGTCAGCAACTTGGTTCTCCACCCACTTTTATTTTTAATTTCAAGATCAAATTCTTGAAGGAGGAGAACCCATCTTATTAGCCTAGGCTTTGCATCTTTCTTAGCAGTCAAATACTTAATGGTAGAGTGATCAGTATAAACAATTACTTTTGTGCCAACTAAGTATGATCTAAATTTATCAAATGCAAAAACCACAACTAACAATTTTTTTCCAGTAGTAGTGTAATTCAATTGATAGTGTTTTTCTAGCATAATAAATAGAAGGTTTAAATATCATTTTAGTCCCTGCAAATATGACGAATATCCATTTTGGTCCCTGCAAAATTATTTTTTCAAAATAGTCCTTGCAAAATTTAAAATTATTCATTTTGGTCCCTGCAAAAAGTTTTCTATTAAACTAGCCATTGCAAAATTTAATATTATTCATTTTGGTCCCTGCAAATATAGTGAATATTCATTTTGATCCTTACAAAATGAATTATTTTAATTTTTGGAAAGGTTATTTTAAATAAAAAAAAGTTTTGCAGGGACCAAAATGAATAATTTAAAATTTTACAAGGGTTATTTTAAAAGTAAACATTTTGCAGGGATCAAACTGAATAATTTTAAATTTGCAAGGACTATTTTTAAAAAATAATTTTGCGGGGACCAAAATGGATATTCGGTGTATTTGCAGGGACCAAAATTATATTTAAGCCTAAATATAATGAAAGACTTTTCCATTCCTTTGGCCAAGGACAACACCTATGGCATAATCACTAGCATCACACATGAGCTCAAAAGGCTTGCTCCAGTTTGGAGTCACAATCGTAAGTGCAAGAATAACAAGGCATGCGCATTTCGAATCATTTGCAAAGACAGCTTCATCAAAGACAAATGGAGTGTCATGCTGTAGCAATTGACACAGTGGCTTAGAAATTTTGGAGAAGTCATTGATGAATCTTCTATAGAACCCAGCATGCCCAAGGAAACTTCTAATACCTTTCACATTGGTTGGAGGATGCATCTTCTCAATAACTTCCACCTTAGCTTTATCAACTTCAATTCCCTTCTTAGAAATCTTGTGACCCAACACAATACCCTCTTGGACCATGAAATGACATTTCTCCCAATTGAGCACCAAGTTGGTTTCTTCACATCTATCCAAAATTTTCTTTAAGTTATCAAGGCACAATTGGAATGTTTCTCCAAAGACAGAGAAATCATCCATAAACACCTCCATAGATTTTTATATAAACTCAGAAAAAATGGACATCATACACCTTTGAAATGTTGCTGGTGCATTGCATAACCCATATGACATTCTCCTAAAAGCAAAAGTACCATAAGGACAAGTGAAAGTAGTCTTTTGCTGATCTTCAAGCACTATGGCTATTTGATTGTAGCCAGAGTAACCATCCAAAAAGCAATAGAACTTCTTACCAGCAAGTCTATCAAGCATTTGGTCAATAAAGGGCAAAGAGAAATGATCTTTTCTTGTGGCCTTGTTGAGCTTTCTGTAATCCATGCATATCCTCCAACCAGTTACAGTTCTTGTGGGAATAAGCTCATTCTTTTCATTTGCTACCACTGTGACCCCTCCTTTCTTTGGAACACACTGCACAGGACTCACCCATGCACTATCAGATATAGGATATACAATGCCAGCATCAAGCCACTTGATAATCTCTTTTTTCACAACTTCTATCATGATAGGGTTTAGCCTCCTCTGTCATTCAATACTGTTTTTAGCACCTTCATCAAGAATGATTCTGTGCATCCAGATGGTAGGACTAATCCCTTTTATATCAGTCATTTGCCACCCAATTGCCTTCTTATGCCTCTTTAGGGTAGTAATGAGATCATGCTCTTAACTTTTGGAGAGGTCAGAAGCAATGATCACAGACAATGTATCATTTTCCCCTAAATAAGCATATTTGAGGTGTTGGGTAGTTCTTTCAATTCAAGATCGGGGGGTGTCTCTATGGAAGGCACGTTCCTCTTGAGAGTAGAATCTCCAAGTTCAAGACACTCATATTGTCTAGTCCAAATCTCCTTGAGAGTAGCCTCCTCATGCAACAATCCTTCACTCATAAGTTCACTTTTATCAACTTGGAAAAGAGATTTCACCAAGTGGTCACTTTGCTTGTTGAACTTCTTCTGCACTACAGAGTCTAGAGATACAACAAAAGAGCACTCCTCAGTTCCTTTATCAGGTAACTTAAGAGCATTCATCACATTGAATTTGATCTCTTGATAATTGACTCTCATAGTCAGTTCCCCCTTCTGCACATCAATTAGAGTCTTGCTAGTAGCCAAGAAAGGTCTTCCAAGGATGATAGGAACTTCTTTATCTGCATCAAAATCTAAAATCACAAAGTCAGCAAGAAAAACAAATTAATCAACCTTTATTAGAACATCTTCAATGATTCCTTCAGGGTAGGCAATTGATCTATCTGCAAGTTGAAGAGTAACAGTTGTAGGCCTTTCAACACCTATACCTAACTGAGTAAAAACAGACTTAGGCATCAAATTGATGCTTGCAGCTAAGTCACAAAGAGCTCTACTAGTATAGGTTTCACCAATAGAACAAGGAATAGTGAAACTTCCTGGGTCCTTCAACTTGCTTAGTTAGGCATGTTTCAAATTCACCAAGTCTCCTCCTTTTGGTCAAGACATGTTTCATGAACTTTGCATAGTTAGGCATTTGTTGAAGAGCCTCAACCAAAGGAACATTAATGTGAAGTTGTTTCAACAACTCTAAGAACTTGCCAAATTGCTTGTCTTGCTGTGCCTTCTTCAATCTATGAGGAAATGATGGAGGTGGCACATCTTGATCAAGCACAGGTGGTGGCACTAGTGTTACATCAAATGTTGCAAGGTGCAGGTTTTGTCGCATCTGTCTTACTATTTTTTTCATTTTTCTCGTTTTTTTAATATTCTTTTTCTTTTCTTTTGTCATCACCACCTGTAGCAAGTGATGGCCCATTCAAATCCTTCCCACTCCTCAGAGATATAGCCTTGCATGACTCCTTCCCCATAGAATATGAAGCTTCAATAGTGGATGGCAATGATCCACTAGGTCTTTGTGTCTGATATTGAGTCTATGTTTCATTCATGAAAGCCTTAAGCATGGCCTCCATAGAGTTATCAGTTGCAGGAGAAGCTTTCTTTGATTGAGCAGGGAATCCTGATGGCACAGCAGGTGTTGGAGTAGTTGCTGCAGCAGGTGTTGCTGTAGCATGGTTGCTCCATCTGAAATTAGGATGATTTTTCCATCCAGGATTGTAGGTATTTGAATATGGATTATTACCCTTGTTGTACCCAACATAGTTGACTGAGATAGGATTCACAGGGCACTCATAAAGATGACCTCCTCCACAATAAACACAACTTGGAGAGGAACCACATGGAGCTGGTTCAATTGCTGCTACGGTTGCTTCAGTTTTTGCAGCAATTGTTGCTACAGCACTAAGTGCACTCATATTCTTGATCATATTGGAGAGGGAAGCCACTTGAGCAGACAAGGCAGTGACCTCACTCACTTCATGTATACCGACCACCTTCTTTTGAACAACGACCTAGCAAAGAGGCCATTGATAGCTATTTGCAGCAATATCTTCAATCAAGTTGTATGCATCATTGTAAGATCCATTGAGTAGAACTCCTCCAGATGAGACATCAAACATGATCCTTTGTATCTTTCTCATGCTTCAAACAAGGTTTCAAATTCAGTTTGCTTGAAAGAGGTAATTTCATTTCTCATCCTGGCATTCTTTATTGGAGGAAAATATTGTGTCATAAATTTTTTTGCCATCTCATTCCAAGTAACAATAGAGTTAGGCTCTAAGGAGTTAAGCCAGGCCTTAGCTCTATCCTTCAAGGAATAAGAAAATAATTTCAGCTTAAAAGCATTATCTGTAACACCAGGGAGAATGAAAATACTGCAAACCTCAACAAATTGTTTCAAATGCAGATGTGGGTCTTCTAAGGGACCACCACCAAATTGCCCAATTGTTTGAAGCATTTGGAACATCATAGGCTTAAATTCAAAATGAGTTGTGGCAATCTCTGGCCTCACTATGCCTGTTTGCATAGTTTGAGGGTCAAAGACTGCATAGTCCCTCATAGGTCTATCCCTATCATTGGCCATGCCTATAACGCTATTTCAAGAACTTGTCTTTTATTCCCTCCATCATCTCCAATTGTAGGAGGTGGTGAAGGTGGTGGAGTAGGATTATGCTCAGAATTGTTAGGACTAGCCATAGCAGCAGCTCGTCCTAGTTCAATAAGTCCTGGAGTACTGTGAACTCTTCTTAATCTTCTAAAATGTCTTTCTATTTACAGGTGCAATCTGAATTACGGTGTGTTACGTGCGGGCTGTGCATATCCGCAAAGCAATAGATGTTCTGACAATCTAATGTTGTAGCAACAAAAACAACACAAACAGAATAATGAACAAAAGGCAGTAAGTTGCTAACTAATTAAACAGTCTATTAAACCTTAATTCCCCGGCAACGACGCCAAAAACTTGTTGTGTAAAATGGTATAGTGCAAGTGTACACTGTCCAAACAAGTAATAAAGAGTAAGCGAGATCGTTCCCACGAGGAATTAGGTATAACCTTGTAAGTTTAATTTGGCTAACAATCTAGTGCTAAATTAAATGACACACAAGTTTTTTTGGATAACATAAACAGTAATAAAAGTAAATGGGTAATGTGAATCAGTGATGAGAACAAGCTGAGATGCATTCACTTCAGTAGCTTCATTAATATGCAATTAAGGGTACGTTCAATGCTGCAACATTAGGTGCTGCAGTAATAAGACATATTTTCTCGAATACTTCACACTAGGTTTTCCTTGCAAAAGTTTATCTCTAAACCCCAAAAAAGTACCTCCTAGGCTGCTTGAGAAGCGACAGTATTAACCATAAGCAAATATATACTTTAATGATCTTATCAGGTATAATAGAACAGCAGACCAGAGAAGTTTCATGAAGCAACTTCAATGGATGTTATACTTTTTCCAGGCAAATAGAACAATAGATAATAAATAATAGAGCATGAACATTAATTAGTATGTAAATAGTGTCACAGTTTGTTTAAATTAAGACACAGATTCCATCAACTTTGAGAAGGAACTGTTGTTGCACTAGTCAAGGAAAAATACGATCCTCTTTGTTCTGATAAAAGTGTTTTGCAAACTTTAACTGCTTTTGGGTCATATTCTTTCAACTCCTTCACAGTCTTCTTTAAGGCACTTTGAGAATCACCATCAGCGAGGAATTCGGCAAAACTAATGCCTCTGTAAAGTTGGAATTTCAATTCAATTAGAAAAGATTAGAAAGTGACCAAAAACAGATGACCAAGTAATAAGTGCTCATTTATCAAACAATATTCAAATTCATGTTAGAAATTATAGGATTAAAGAGGTGAAGTTTCTCCTCATAAGAGAAGTATGCTAGAGAGCTTGAATGATAGAATTTCTCAAATGGAATCATATTGATTGAAAAAGATAATGGAAATGAATAGAAGATGCTCTTTATATAGAGCTTAACAAACTAACTAAATTTACTAACTAATTCCTAATTAGTTGAAACAACCCCTAACTAACTATTATTTCTAATAGTTTCCCTCTTTTCTCTTTCAAGTTTCCACTAAGCTCAATTCCAAATGTGTATTTACTGCTAAATTAAAATACAATAAGGGATAACAAATGACTAATTCAAACTGAACTCCTTTCATCAAACATCACAGTTGGGGTGAACTCTAGTAATCAACATACAGTTCAAGTAGCATTCTACAGACTACAAAAATAGTAGTGTTTGCAATGCTTACGAACTTAAAATACAAGTTTAGGATCCTCCACTGATATTAACCAAACTCCTTTTAGGACATGGAATTACAACTGTGTTTAAATAATGGAAAATCTTAAACAAGAACTTGCACTGGAATACTAGAAGGATTATATTTTTTAGAATACTCTATAGTCTAACTACAACATGGCCAGGTTAAATAAAATAGAATAACAAAAAAGCTATCATTGGTAAGGGCAGCAAGGGTATTTTAGAGAGGAAGGTTGATGGTTTTGGAGAGTGATAGGAGGTGGGGAAAAAGTGTTGGAAAAGGAAACTTGGACTCGTTAAAAATGACATTAACTTGGACTCGTTAAAAATGACATTCTTTGAAATGTAAACTTTACCAGGGGAGGAAAGGCATTTGTGACCATTGTGTTGGGGTGAAAGGTATACACATTCAGGTGACCGTAACTGGAGCTTGTGTTGGTTAAAGGGTCGAGTGTGAGGAAAGCAAGATGATAGAGTCAATTTAGTACAATGAACTGAAATGAGTTCTGCTAACGCAGCAGAACTGTATATTTGATTAATATGGTGAAAATGTAGTAGAATCAAGGTGATTCTACTTTGATTACAATGTATGAACTGGGAAAAAAACAAAGGAGACAATAGCAAGACACTCTAGAGGCCTAATCTCTCCGGCCAAAGCCAATTCCAATCTGATTCTCTCTAACAAACAAATCTCCTATATTCCCTCCAATTCACTCTCCTCCCACACGCCTGGTTTGCCACCTCAGCCAGAGTGTGCACCTCCCACTATCACTAATGATGACTTAGTTAATGGGGATTTGATCCCCTACAACATGACCTACCTGACCTACCGTAGACCCTCTTTTCATCTTTCTTTTTATACACCTTACCTTTAGCAAACTTATCAATACCCTCCCCTTCAAGACACACCTTGTCCTCAAGGAGGAATAGTTCCCAACAGTTTTCAAACTCTGGTAGACCTCTCCATTTGAGCAGCACCTCCCATTCATTTCTGTCATTCTTCCTCTATTCCTTAACCAGCTCAGGTTCAGCTTCCAGCAACCATTCCTCATTCATGCATGTAGGCAGTGGTTGGGACACTACTGTTGGTGTAACTAATTTCTTCAACAATGAAGCATGAAATATTGGATGAACTTTACTATTGTTCGGTACCTAGACTTTGGAGTCATTCCTCGGCCAGGGGAACTTGGTTGGGTGTTCCAGAGATCATTTGTTGCAGCTCGGTAATCCAGATTCAGGGCTTGATACGCGAAGTTCCGAGCGTAGCCATGTCGGGTGGGGGGTACCTGCAAAACACTCTGACGCTCAAGTCAGTAGGTGTCTGAGATAGAGCAGGTGGATTAAGCGAAAGAGAGAGGGAAAGAGAGAGAGAGAGAGAGAGAGAGAGAGCGCTCTAAGGGAGCGGAGTGACAAATGAGAGAGCTTACCGGGGTAGAGGGGTGAATCTCTATATATAGAGAGAAAGGACGTACCACGACCGTCGGATCTGGTGGAGAGATCTTAGCCGTCGGGCCAGGTGGAATGGTACGGGCAGCATTAAGTGGTGAATGGCGTGGTATGGACCAAGATATTGGGCCGACCCAATTTCCAGCGGGGCCTTACAGCCCAGGTCGGAACAGTGACCCCCCAAGTAGGGGACGAGCGTGGAGCTTGTCCTCAGCTTAAGTTGCCCTTTCGTCTTCGTGGAGCCACGTGTCACATGAAGATTGGCGGGACAGTAGTGCGTCGTTTGGTCTGCTCGAGGTGCTCAGTATTGATGGTGTCGGGCAGACGCTTTTAATGGTGCGACGTTCCGTTGCAGGCGCGAGGGATGAGGCATATATAAGGATTGAGGGGAGGATTCCCCCTCACTTGCAACTGAGAGCGAACCTTTTAGAGAGAGAAACAGCGCAGGATTGTTGAGAGAGAAAGCTTCCGGCCGCCGTCCGAATTCAGCTCCTCCGCGCGCGAGTTCAATCTTCCGTCGTACCAAAGTCGAGCTGTCCCAAGCTTCCTCTTTTGCATACAAGTTAGTTCCGAATAACTTATCTTATAGATAGTTTTTAAAGATTAGTACCTGTAGAGTAGTTAGTAGAGGCGAACTCCTGCTAGGGAGGTCCGCTTCAATTCGTCTTGCCTCGGCCTCGGTTGGCCCGAGGCGAACAGATAGTGCGTCAGAGTGGAGAGTGACTTGGTAGCATGCCTCCTGTTGCAGATGGTCCAGACGAAGAGTGAAGAGAGAAAGAGCTTCGTGCTCCGGGAAAACCGATTCTCAAAAGAAGGGCAGATGGATATCTGATGCCGGCGCTAGAGGGTTCCTATTCTCTGCTTAAGACGACTTACCACAACATGTCGGTGAAGTCTAGCTTCTCGGTTCCCAAGTCTGGATGGGAAAGGCTGCCAACTCCGAGCTTCGAGGATGATAATGAGGTGACGTCCCATCTAGCCGCGGTCGAGGTGATCATGGAGAATCATTCCGAGCGCTTCGAGGACGTATATGACTGGGTGTCGACTAAAGTCTGCAGGCTTTCTGCACGTGCAAAGTCGGACAAACCTGCAAAATTTTACGAAAAATGATCGTACCTTAGACCAATGAAGTGATGTTGTTGTCTGCTGGATTGGCCGGTCGTTGAGTGAGGGAAAGGACCGGTCTTGGCTGCACGCTGAGCACCTCGGGTGATACCTGCAAAGACACTCCGGACGCCAAGTAAGTGGTCGCCAGGCGGGGTATCACAAGGTAAAGATAACGTACCTGATGCGATATGCGAATGGCGTATATATACTGTAGAGTGCCGACCGTGATGCGAGAATTTCGGCCGGCTAGCGCGAAGTGCACTCCAAGCAACCGAGCTTGGGTCGGTTCGCTGGTGTGGGCCGACGGCCCAATGCTATTGGATCCTCTTGGTTTTGCTGATACACCCCGGAACAAAAAATATTACCTGGACGCACCCGAGGGCGAGAAATGGAGAGTCAGTTTGGTGCCAGGCGTTTCGGTCTGTAGTGAACATTGTTATTTTGGATACTTCTTCTACGGGGCAGCTCTCGAAGCCATGAATGTCCGGCTGCCACTGAACTCCTTCCAACAACAGGTGTTGAGGTACTCGAGGCGCGCTGTCGCGCAATCGATGCCGAATCGGCTGGGCCATCCGAGGGATTCAAACTGACCATGAGGTATCTCGGGAGGAAACCAACCGCTAGGGTCTTCTTCGCCCTTTTTACCATAACTCGTAAACTGAGTCTTGCACCGGGGGCAGCAGGTATGGGCATATAGGATTCAAGACCAAGTCGGACCGATCGTATTTCTTTCCGGCGAATGACTCAAACCGTAATTTCAAGGAAAACTTTTTCTTCATGCAAGCAGTGAACTAGGCGGCAAAGAAGTCTATTGCCGAGATGGCGGGTGGAACCTTGCTGAAAGCCTACTTTCCGTTTAGCTGGAGTCGTGCTCATCACTTCACTGGAGGGGGACACGTCATCACCAACGCCGACTACCTGGTTGAGCCGAGTACTCTGGAAGGGTACGATGGGAGTCATTCCGACTGATAGACAACTGGGGCAAAAAGCTGGCCGAGAAGAACATGAAGCTTAATTGTGGCAAAATGTTCGATGCGTTAGCCAAGTCCAAGAAGGAATTGCATGATTACTTTGAGAAACATAGATTTTGTACTTGTGTTTATTTTGTTTTGTTTATTGATCGGCCTATTGCTGACACCGAGTTCCTTTTACTATTCTTTTGCAGATAAAATGGACCCCCTCGACCAACTTCTGAACGAGACCATGGCGCCCAGTGGCTGTGTTGCCACAGGGGGCGCCAAGTTGCTGAGTTTTAGGCGCCTAGTCTTGTTGTTGCAGTGGTGGCGCTGCATCGTGGGGAAAATGGCGCCAAATGCTGCCTTGTGCCTAAGTGGGTGCTGTTTTGGTCCCTAGGTGACAGTTTGGTCCCTAGGTGACTGTTTGGTCCTAAGGGGGTGGTTTTGGTCCCTAGGTGTTGTTTTAGTCCCTAGGTGCCAGTTTGGCCCAAAAGGTGTCAATTTGATCCCTAAGTGTTGCCTTGGTCCTAAAGTGGGTTTTAGGTCCCTGAGTGAGGTTTAGTCCTCTATGTGTGATTAGTATTTGGGACTTGAGTGTGTTGAGTTAGTGACAGAGGTGATTTGATGATGCCATGGGGGCATGAGCACTACAAGAAAAACTAAAATTACAAGGCATAACTTTCTGGCGGATTTTAATCCCCCAAAAACTTTCCGGCGGATTTGGTACTTTTTGGGGGATTTAATCCGCCAGAAACGTTGTGGCGGATTTTTGACATTTGTGGCGGAATTTTTGACATTTTTGGCGGATCACGAGTAGGAGAAAACAGACGGGGAAAAAATTAGTTCCACTAAACGGACACTAATTCCAGTCAAAAGCGCAAAGAAAAAAGGTGCCCGATTTGAAATTTTGGAATCCATGAAAATGACACCCAATCGCGAAAAGGACGCCTCGTTGAACGAGTCTAATTCGCTAAAACATGTTAATTCCAATGAAAACAATTCTTTCTTTAAAACCTCTCTCGACGCAATTCTTTCTTTCACTAAGCAATTATTTCTCTAAACCTCTCTCCGAGGTCTTTAAAACAACTTTAATTTTTTCTACCCAACATCTCTCTCCTCTCTCTCACGCCTCCCACTCTCAAATCTCTTTGTTTTTTCTCAACAACACCATTTCCCTTTTTCTCGATTACCTCTCTATTCTCAATTTTTCTCAACAACACCACTTATTCACCTCTCTCTGCTTCTCTATGGTGTTTCTCCGCTTCAAGATCCTCCTATTTACCTTATCCCGCAATCGGATCTCGCAAATAATGAAGAGCACCATTGATACATGATTTCATGTTTCGGGTTGGTAGTGAATTTTAGTGTTGATTTGAAGTTTTTTCTACTCCTCCTTGAAGATGGATGTATCTCGCATAAAATTATAAAATTATTACTTAAAAAAAAAGAATTAAAATTTATTTATTTATTACTTCCAGACTTTGGGTATGACTTAAATTTATTTTTTTTAAAAAAAATTAATTAATTTTCGGCGGATTTTTAAATTTAAAAAAAAAAAATTTAATTATTTTTAGTGGAATGTTGTGTGTCATTTTCAGTGAATTTAAAAAAAAAGATGTCATTTTATGTGGATTTTCCCCAAAATGACAAAATTCCAGAGAAATCAAGTGAATTTCCACTAAAACACGTTGCCACCAACGCTTTTATCTAGAAAAATCCACCGAAAATGCACGCTTTTGCGGCGGAATTTTTGTTTTTTTTGGCGGAAAAATCCGCCGAAAATGCACGTTTTTCTTGTAGTGGAGCCATGGGGGCTAGAGCCATGGGGGCCATAAATGAGATTAATAATGAGGTGAGAGATAATGTGTGAATTGTGATATTGTAAATGTGCTTGTGTTATGTTCATGGAGTTTCATGCATACATTCGGCTGCGGTCGCGACGTTTATAAATTAATTGTGAGGCCATGAGGGCCAGGCCATGGGGGCCAGAGTCATGAGGGCTCAATTTGATAATGATACTGCCATGGGGGCAAATGGTACCACATGCATGACTACATTGCATACATTCTCATAAACGCATAAGTGCTATTGATTAATGAATTGTTTGATTTGTGTGCTGTAAACTGTGCCTGTGTGATGCTATGATTGTATATATATTGCTTATTATCACCTTTATTATATAGTTCGAGACTCACCCTTTCTGTTGTTGTTTACCACAGGTAGTCATGAGTGAGGGCTTGCTACCTTCACTATTCCCCGAGTCGGTCTGCTCTGATACGTAGCACCTAGGGGATGAGATTTAGACTTTAGCTATTTTGTTTTGCTCACTGTTGAGCTTTCATACTGTTATACTGTGTATTGTTGAGATTTGATGATTACTCCTTTGACTTGTATTTATTATTTTCCGCTGCGTGCTATGAGATATTATTCCACGTGTTTTATGGTGTTACGTATTGTTTTATATTTATGAGTTGAACTGACTGTTTGAGTGTTTTAAGAGAGAAGTGTAACATTCCATTTAATGAAAATAATTTTTATTACTCTGATTTTTGAATTAAATTGCCGGGTAGAAATAGGGTGTTACATAAGTGGTATCAGAGAAAAAGTTCGGTCTGTCCGGCCAAGTGTGTCTGTCAGTCATATTGTGCATTTCGCACCAAAGGAAAGAAAGAAAAAACAAAAGTGAGAAGAGAAAGGAGTAGAGGAGAACGGCGCATTAGGGTTAGAAGAGGGAGAAATTGGATCGCACCAATCAAGAAGGAAAGAAGGGAGCTCTTGTTGCTGTGGGTTTTGTACGTGACTCGGAGAAAGAGAGTTTCTACGGTTTAATTCAAGGTAAGGGGAGTCTCACTCTATAATAAGGAGGATAATGGGTTATATGTAGATCATAGGTCTTGTTTGATGTTAATTGATGATTGTATGATGATTTGAACCATTGAATTTGATGATTTGCATGTTGAAATCGATTTAGGGCTTAAATTAGGGTTTATAACATGTGATTTTGTGATATGAGATATTATTCCACGTGTTTTATGGTGTTACGTATTGTTTTATATTTATGAGCTGAACTGACTGTTTGAGTGTTTTAAGAGAGAAGTGTAACATTCCATTTAATGAAAATAATTTTTATTACTCTGATTTTTGAATTAAATTGCCGGGTAGAAATGGAGTGTTACAACGGTGGACACCAACGTGGAGATTCCTAGGGCTGTGCCGAAGAGCGCACAGAAGAAGAAAGAAGACGGGCAAACCTCCTCCACACGCATGGAGCCCACAGCCAAACCAAGCTCTTCCAGCGCCGTGAAGGCGGTTGACCCGAAGAAGAAGAAAAGGAAAGAGACTGAGAAGAGCTCTTCCAAGGCTGGATCTCCTAAGGGCCCTCAAGGACCTCCAGAGGTGGACCAACGAGAAATCGACAAGCGGCCGAGGAGCGGGGTGCCCTAGGCAAGAAAGAAGCAAAATCGCGATACAAGAAGAAATGAGGAAGTCACCAAGGTTGACTTCGCTGCAGTGGCCAAGGTCGCCAGACTGGGCACCGAGGCCATTGAGAAAATGAAGAAAGCTGTCCAGGTCAACACTCCGGAGAATCTGGCAGGTATGTACTCTGAGTCTCAAGCATATAACAACCGTTTAGCATGCAAACTTGCCTGGATCCGGCTAGAACTTAAATATGCACGCGTGTATGCAGAGTTGCTGAAGGAGAACCGAGAGATGCAGGAGGAGTGCGATAAGAACGCCGACCTGCTGAACCGATTGATCGCGACTGAGACCCAAGCTGCAGAAAATAAGAAAAAAGCTGCTGACCTCGAAAAGGTCTTCGGGGAGCTGCAGAGTGCTCGGGAGGATTTGGCCCAGGCGCGCAAAGAAACCGACGACGCGAAGGCCAACGTCGAGGCTCAGGTGAAAGAGATAGAGCTGAGATGCCAAGAGCTAAAGAACTCCAACGCCGAAATGGCCAAGCTTGGGTATACTCGGTGCCTTTCACAAGTCATGGTGCTCAACCCTGAATGCATGTTTAGTTGCATACCTGCGGTCGGCAGTTAAGATGGGTTCATTGTCGCTCGGGCATGAGAGTGAACCAAAGAATAGGGCAAGTGTAGGAACTTAGCCGAGAGAGAAATTAGGGGTTCGAGACGACCGGCAGCTGAGCGCCGAGGGGGCAGGCTCATTGCCTTTGTAAGATAGGAAGACCATTGTGGGTCCCCTTCTCCTTCTTCTTACCGATGCCGGCTGTGCGGCGATCGGCCTTGGTACCGGGGCTGTTGGGGTGCCCGGCCTTCAGTTTCATCCTACCGAGGCCGCTGTGGGCTTATCGGCCTTGGTACTGAGTCTGTAATAGGCGTTTGGCCTTCTTACCGGAGTCGCGTGAGACATCCGGCCTTCTTACCGGTGTCGCGTAAGACGACCGGCCTTCGGGGCGGAGACCACGCAATGGGTATCCTTCCTTCGGCCTCTTGATGGAACTCGTCAGTTCAGACATCAAGAGGGAAGGATGGGCTCGCATAAAGCGAAATTGGGAAACCGTTCGACCCCCGACGGAACTCGTCATCACCTTGACCGGAGGAAGCGGCAAACCGGATTGAGACTCTGCAGTGCGATGTTGACTCAACCAACAAGCCGAGAGTCGGTGAAGCCCAAGAGGATATTCGGCGCAGAGCTCGGAGGCGTAGTAGAATCTCAAGAGGCTATTCAGCAGGAGCTCGGAAGCGAGCTGTTGAAGCATGAAGAGGCTATTCAGTACCAAGATAAGTTCGGGGTGAGATGTGTTCTGGAAGGCTGATTAACCTCCCACTGTGGTCGCCATTGTTCGGTACAAAGACTTTGAAGTCATTCCTCGGCCAGGGGTACTTGGTTGGGTGTTCCAGAGATCATCTGTTGCAGCTCGGTAATCCAGATTCTAATAAGCACCCTATGGTTAAGAGAGTCTATGTGAAAGGAAAGAAGAGCATAAGTAAAGAATAACTGTAACAGTTAAGCAGCAAACATAAAGTAGTTGTAACAGAGTGTTAGATAATAGTTGATTAGCTAGTATATATAAGAAGCTATCAGCTATAGAAAAGGTAGGCAATTTGTAACACATTGTAAGGAGAGTGAGGTCTCTCGAATCACCTCAATGTACATTATCAGGCTATCCAATTGCCAAACTGAGAATATACCAAATTTGTTCTTCAATTCTTCCCTTTTCTCTTTCAATTCCAGTTGAGTCTATCAACTGGTATCAAAGCAGAACGGTCCTCGTGGTCAATTGATGACACGCAAGAAGATGGAATCTCGAATAGAAGCGTTGGAGCAAGGTTTGCACGCGGCGGAGACTCGCCTATCAACGACGATGCAACAATTGGAGGAACGATTGATGTCGGCGATGGGGAACATCGCAAAGGCGACAGAGATCGCACAACAGAAACGAAGCGATACCAACGACAATTCGAACGAAAAGCCGACGACCGACGAAGAAGGTTCTAACGACGACGTAGTCATCGTCAAGTCTCGCGATAACTAATGGAAAGTGGTGCGAAAGGTGTAATTACCGTTATCCAAAGGAGAGGATGCACCGGGCTGGATTGGGAAAATGGAGCGATACTTCCGTTTTCGCAAGATCAACAAGGAAGACAAGATGGATACGGTACTGATGGCTATGGAGGGAAAAGCACTTTCTTGGATGCAGTGGTGGGAATCGTGTACTGATAAACCGAGTTGGGAGGATTGCAAGGAAGCTATCTTGCGAAGGTTTCAAACGACGGTGGTGGAGAACGCGTTTGAAATTTTGTTAGGCCTAAAACAAGAAGGCAGCGTTCGTGAATATAGAGAACAATTTGAGGCGTTATCTGGGCACCTCAAGATTCCTAGACCAGAATACATTTGTGGAATCTTTGCAAATGGATTCAAGGAGTAGGTAAAGGCTGAAGTACGTATCCATAGTCCTAAGGATCTCAAAGAAATGATGGAACTGGCATTGTTGGCTGAAGAGAAACTGGGAATCAGCAAGGGCACTGCAAATGCATCACAGAACCGAGGCACACTCAAAAGCACTAGCAACTTCAGGCCATGGAAGAATGACAATCCAAGCAAGACTGCAGGGCAATTGAGCAGTGTTGTAGCTACTGCAACTACAGCAGGGGAGGCCATGACTAACAAAGGTACGAAATTTCGCGATATGTCTTCTGATGAATATCATGAAAAAAGAAAGAAAGGACTGTGTTTTTCTTGTGATGAGAAGTATTCCCGACACATGTATGCAAGAATAAAACGTTAAAGATAATGATAGTAGAAGATGATGGAGAAACTGTAGGTGAAGTAGAAGGGGGGAGGAAGAGATAGTGTGGGAAGGACAATTGAAATGCTTGAATTTGCTGAGTTTGGCTGGTCTGACTTCCAAGAAATCATTTATGATCTGGGGGGAATTGGGAGCACACCAGGTGTTGTATTAATGGAAAATGGGGCCTCTCATAATTTTGTATCACAGAGATTGGCGAAGAAATTGAATTTGACTGTAGAAACCACTATGCCATATGGGGTGAAGATTGGCAATGGGCAAAGAATTCAAACTAGGGGGTATTCCGGCAAGTGAAGGTTAGTTTGCAGGGAGTGTCATTCTCAGTGGACTTATATGTGTTTCCATTGGATGGAGAAGACATTGTTTTAGGAATGGAATGGCTTGAGAGTTTGGGGGACATTAAAGCAAATTTCAGGGAACTCACACTTACCATTAAGAGAGATGGTGCCAAGCACACACTCAAAGGAGATCCAACATTGTCTAAAGGAGAAGCCACAATCAATGAGCTAGTAGCAGAACTGCAGGACACCACAGAAACATTCATGGTGGAATGCAGAAAGTTGCAAGCCAATGAGTCAGATCAGAAAGTTGTACCACTCAAGATAGAAGCTGTGTTAGTCAAGTTTGAGGGGGTGTTCCAAGCTGCAGATGGTCTGCCTCCACCACTCCAACATGATCATGCCATTCACCTCAAAGAAGGAGCCAACATTCCCAATCTAAAGCCATACAGGTACCCACATTTTCAAAAAAACGAAATTGAGAAGTTAGTGACTGATATGCTTAAACAAGCAATCATTAGACCTAGTTGTAGTCCCTATTCTAGCCCTATTATACTAGTCAAAAAGAAGGACGGTAGCTGGAGATTTTGCATATATTACAGGGCACTCAATAAGTGACTGTTCCTAATAAGTTTCCTATGTCGTTGATTGATGAGTTGCTGGACGAATTGGCTGGGGCTGTGATTTTTTTCAAAACTTGATTTGAAGTCAAGGTACCATCAAATATGGATGAGAGAAGAAGATATTCCAAAAACGGCCTTTCGTACACATGAAGGTCACTATGAATACTCGGTGATGCCATTTGGGCTCACCAATGCCCCCTCTACATTCCAAGCCTTGATGAATGAAGTGTATAAACCGTTTTTAAGGAAATTTGTTCTCGTGTTCTTGACGACATCCTCATCTATAGTATGACAGAAGAGGTGCATGTAGAGCACCTCCAATGTGTGTTTGATACCCTACAGCAGAATAGCTTGGTAGTCAACAAGAAAAAATGTGATTCTGGAGTATCGACAGTTGAATATTTGGGACACTTAGTCTCTGCAGCAAGTGTATCAGCTGATCCTCAAAAGATTGAAGCCATGGTTAAATGGCCAAACCCAAGAGACATTAAAGGATTTAGAGGGTTCCTAGGACTCACGGGGTATTATAGAAGGTTTGTAAAAGGGTATGGACTCCTTGTTAGACCACTAACAGAGTTGTTGAAAAGAGATAAATTTCAGTGGAATGAGGAGGCAGAATCGGCTTTCCAGCAACTAAAGATATCAATGACTTCACTTCCTGTACTAGCAGTTCCAGATTTCAACAAGCAATTCATTGTCGAGACGGATGCCTCTAGTAAAGGGGTGGGGGAAGTTTTGATGCAAGAGGGCAGGCCTATATCATATTTCAGTCAGAAACTCTCACCTAGAGCCCAACAAAAATCTGCATACGAGAGGGAATTGATGGCTATAGTGTTAGCCATCAAAAATGGAAACATTACCTTCTAAGACAGCATTTCATCATACGGACAGACCAGAGAAGCCTCCAATTTTGGGTGAGGAACAATTTAAATGGACTTCTAAATTGTTGGGAATGGATTTTGAAGTACAATACAAAACTGGGAGTTCTAATAGAGTGGCTGATGCTCTATCTAGACAAATGATGTATGCATCTCTGTCTAGAGTTGAATTAGAAGAATGGAATAATTGGGAAGATGAATTAGCAACTGATGAAGACCTTAAGAAACTCTGCCAGCAAGTTTTGTTGTCGCCTAAGTCACATCTGGACTATAAGGTGCAGAAGGGTCAGTTATTCAGGAAGGGGAGCTTGGTATTACCTAAGAAATTCTCTAGAATCCTACTCATCTTAGAAGAATTTCATTCCTCTGCAGGGAGGTCATTCGGGTGTATTCAGAACATACAAACGAATTGCTGCAGTATTTTTCTGGGTAGGCATGAAGAAGGACATTGCAGCTTTCAGAGCTCAGTGTGGTGTGTGCCAACAAAAAATTGATACCCTGTCACCTGCAGGGCTGCTACAGCCTTTGCCTATTCCCTCGAAGGTGTGGACGGAAATCTCTATGGATTTTATTGGTGGCTTACCTAGAGTGGGAGGTAAGGATACTATCATGGTGATTGTTGATAGGCTTACGAAATATGCTCACTTCATATGTTTGGTGCACCCTTTCACAGCAAAAGAGGTAGCAACAGTGTTCATAACTAATGTAGTAAAGCTACACGGTTTCCCCGACTCGATTGTGTCTGACAGAGACACTATATTCCTCAGCCAGTTTTGGAGGGAATTGTTCACACAGGCGTGCACGAAGCTCAAATATAGCTCTGCCTTCCATCCACAAACAGATGGACAAACAGAAGTTACAAAACGATGCCTGGAAGTTTATCTAAGATGTTTTGTAGGTGACAAACCAAAATCATGGCCAAGATGACTCAGTTGGGCAGAACTATGGTTTAACACAAATTTCAACATTTCAATTGGTATGACACCCTTCAAGGCACTCTATGGCAGAGATCCCTCCCCATTATCAAAGGGCCTGCAATTCCTACAAATATTGAAGCGATGGCAAAGCACTAGTGGATGATAGAGATGCTCTACTGGGTCAACTACATGGTAATTTGGTAATGGCTCAACAAAGGATGAAGAAATATACTGACAAACACAGGCGGGAGGTGCAGTTTAAGGTAGGAGATTGGGTCTACCTCAAGGCTACTCCATACAAGTGGAAGTCCCTAGCTCATAGAAGAAATGAGAAGCTCAGCCCTAGATACTATGGGCCATATCAGATCACAGAGAGAATTGGTGCAGTGGCCTACAAACTAGCATTACCCGAAGGTTGTGTCATTCACCCAGTATTCCACATCAGCAAGCTTAAATAAGTTGTACCTGCAGAACGCACTCCAACACAATTGCCTCCAAAGACTCACACCGGTGGGAGATGCTCAAGCGACAATTGAAGACTTTATCGAGTCGAGATACAACAACCAAGGAGTAGTTGAATTACTAGTTAAATGGATAGGGCTTCCTGAATGTGAAAACTCATGGGAGGACATAGACAAGCTGCAGAAGACATTCCCTGATTATCCCCTTGAGGACAAGCTGAAAGTCCTAGGGGGAGTATTGATAAGCACCCTATGGTTAAGAGAGTCTATGTGAAAGGAAAGAAGAGCATAATTAAAGAATAATCAGAATGCGATTAAGCAAAGAAACAGAAAGTAGTAGTAACAGAGTGTTAAATAATAGTTGATTAGCTAGTATATATAAGAAGCTATCAGCTGTAGAAAAGGTAGGCAATTTGTAACACAATGTAAGGAGAGTGAGGTCACTCGAATCACCTCAATGTACATGATCAGGCTATCCAATTGCCAAACTGAGAATATACCAATTATGTTCTTCAATTCTTTCCTTTTCTCTTTCAATTCCAGTTGAGTCTATCTGATTCAGGGCTTGATACGCGAAGTTCCGAGCGTAGCCACGTCGGGTGGAGGGTACCTGCAAAACACTCCGACGCTCAAGTCAGTAGGTGTCCGAGTTAGAGCAGGTGGATTAAGCGAAAGAGAGAGAGAGGGAAAGAGAGAGAGCGCTCTGAGGGAGCGGAGTGACAAATGAGAGAGCTTACCGGGGTAGAGGGGTGAACCTCTATATATAGAGAGAAAGGACGTACCACGACCGTCGGATATGGTGGAGAGATCTTAGCCGTCGGGCCAGGTGGAATGGTACGAGCAGCATTAAGTGGTGAATGGCATGGTATGGACCAAGGTATTGGGCCGGCCCAATTTCCAGCGGGGCCTCGCAGCCCAAGTCGGAACAACTATGATCAAGTAGCTTCAATTTGTAAGCTACTGGTCCAATTCTTTCCTCAATCTCGTATGGACCATAGTACCTAGGACTCAATTTTTGATTGATCCCCTTGGCCAAACTCTTCATCTTGTATGGTTGGATCTTCAAGTAGACCATGTCTCCCACTTGATATTCCACAGCCCTCGTATGCTTGTTAGCTTGAGATCGCATTCTATCTTGAGCCTTCACCAACTGTTATTGTAATTCTCTGACCATGTCATTCCTCTCAGCTGTCAGCCTACTCACTTCTTCTACTGCTGAATGGTGTACATCTCCTCTAATCAACACCGGAGGAGCTCTTCCATACTAAGCCTCTAAAGGTGTAGTTTTCAATGATGAATGATAATTGGTATTATACCGATATTCAACCCAACTTATCCACTTAGGCCATAGCTTTGGCTTGCTTTGTATCACATCTTTGATAGGCTTCAAGACACCTATTCACAACCTCAGTCTGTCCATCTGTTTGTGAATGGTAAGCACTACTGTATTTCAACTTTGTTTCAACATTCTTAAACAACTCTACCCAGAATGCACTTAAAAAAACTTTATCTTTGTCAGAGATAATTGATTTTGGAAATCCATGAAGCTTAACAACTTTTTTGGAAAAAACCTCAGCTATGTCTTTAGTTGTGTATGGATGACACACGGGTATGAAATGGGCATACTTAGTCAGCCTGTCCACCACTACTAACCAAATATCAACACCCGTAGCTTTGGGCAGCCCTCCAATAAAGTCCATTGAAATATCACTCCAAACCATATAGGGAATGGGTAGTGGTTGTAGTAACCCACCTGGACTCAATGTTTGATATTTATTCCTTTGACACACCTCACAAGCTTTGACATATTCTTGTATCTTCTTTCTCATTCCTACCCAATACACTAATCCAGAGATTCTCTTATAAGTGCTGAAGAATCCAGAATGACCACCAACAGCTAAGTCATGTAATTCGTGGAGTATCCAAGAAATTCTAGGTGAATTTCTAGGTACTACAATTCGATCTTCCTTATAAAGTCCTCCCTTCTTCAATTGATACCCTGGGTAGCTAGTTGAGTCTCCTAGAAGATCCTAGACGATCTTCTTTAGCTTCTCATCATCTTGTACTTCTTCCTCTAGCCCTGCCAACACTTCACATTGGATGGTGGTGAACTGAGAGTACTGCATCTGTCGTGATAAAGAATCTACAGCCATGTTGTCCTTTCCAAATTTATACTTATATCAAAATCATATCTCATGAGTTTTGATATCCATTTTTGCTGCTCTTCCCCCATAACTCTTTGTTCAGTCAGAAATTTCAGGCTCTTTTCGTCTGTTAACACTTGAAAATGTCTTCCAAGCAGGTGTGGTCTCCGTTTTTGAATGGCTAGCACAATAGCCATTAGCTCTCTCTCATAGACAGATTTTTTTAGCTCTATTTAAGAGAGTTTGACTCATGTAGGTCACTGGCCTCCCCCTTGCATCAACATTGCTCCTAAACCTTTGCCTGAAGCATCGATTTCCACCACAATCTTTCTCAAAATTAGGAATTCCCAACACTGGCAATGTTGTCATAGCTACTTTCAATTGATCAAAAGCTCTCTGTGCCTCTTCACTCTATTGGAAACCATCTTTCTTCAACAGTTGTGTCAATGGCCAATCCATTTTTTCATAATTCTTCACAAACTTCCTATAGGAGCCAGTCAAACTTAGGAAACCCCTCAAACTCTTCAATTCCTTGGGTTCTGGCCACTTCAACATGTCTTGTATCTTCTTAGGGTCTGCTGCTACACCCTCTCCAAAAATTAAGTGACCAAGATACTCAATTTGTTGTCTCCCAATTGAACATTTGTGAATGCAGTCTTATGAATGTCTTCTTCCTTCATCCATATTTGATGATAATCAGACTTCAAATCTACCTTAGAAAAAATCTGAGCTCCACCCAATTCATCTAAAGTTCATATATCACAGGTATGGGAAAATTGTTGGGGATTGTTACATTGTTTAGAGCCCTGTAGTCTGTGCAGAATCGCCACCCTCCATCCTTCTTCTTCACCAATATCACAAGACTAGAGAAAGGGCTTGTACTGTCTTACAATGCCTGTTTGCAACATCTCCTTGACTATCTTCTCTATCTCATTCATTGATAGTGAGGGTATCTATAGGGCCTGATGTGAGGAATTTTAGCTCTTGTTTTCTAAGTGATTGCATGATAATGCTCTGTAGCAGGGGGTAACCCTTGAGGTAATTGAAACACATCACCAAACTCATCTAATATAGCTGCCCAGTTTTCCTCTATCTGTATACCTGCTTCGGTTGCAACCTGTTCATTATCTCCTTGAAGGTAAAATCCTACACCTTCATCATTCAATGCCTTCAACATTGCTTTCCAAAAGGCCTGCCCATTACACAAAGCAGGGTCCCCTTCTATTATGTACTTTTGACCATCCTGTTTCATTTCAAACACAAGTTTCTGAAATTGGCTTCAATATTTCCTAACCTAGTCAACCAATCAAGCCCCAACACCAAATCCATTCCTCCTAACTCCATGAGGAAACATTTTTGTTCAAACTCAATCTCCTGTACTACAAACTTCAACTTCTTACAAACACCATGTTTTTGGATTTTCTCACCAGTTCCTATTTCAACAATGTAAATTGGAGTATCACACACCTCCAATTTCAACTTCTGAATTAATCTAGGATAGATAAAATTGGTAGTACAATCAATCAATCCTTAATCGTTACCCACACCTTAAAAGACTTATTGGAAGTTAAACCTTCTTTGCTTTGGAGGGATAGTTGTAGGGTCTTAAACTACCCTACCTCTTCCTGTACAGCTTCACTTTCCTCTTCTTCATCACTACTCTCCCCTTCACATAACATCAACCTCATGTGCTTTATTTTACACACATGACCCTCCCCCCACCTTTCACCACATTTAAAACACAAACCCTTCTCAGTTCTACCCTCCAACTCAGTTTGACTCTACCTTCTCCCCTTGAATCCTTCCCCACTCTTCTCAACATTCTTCACCGAAGTATTCTGTACTCCTGCCGTGGTATCCTTCTTGTCTTTACTAACTTCCCAAGAACTACGAAACTTAGGGATGAAGATCTTCTCCTTCAATTCCCCTTTGTCCTTTACTCCTCCATTCTTCCCATGGAGCGCTTGATTTTTTTCTTTCAATCAGTAGTGCTCGATCCATCAATTCATCAAGATCATCCAAGTCATACATCTTCAATTCAGGTTGAATTTCATTCTTAAGCCCATTTAAGAATATGCTAGTCAACATCATTCGTTCCTCCTTCTTCAACGACGTAGTGTGCCTTTCAAACTTGTCACGATACGCCATGACAGTTCTTTCTTATCTCAATTTTAGTAACAGGCTCATCGAGTTGTGAAGAGAACCCGGGTTGAAACTGCGTATCACAATGCTCTGAAATTCAGTCCAAGTTTGCATTGGAGCTTGGTCTTCCCACCATTGGAACCAATTCAAGGCACGATCCTCCAACGTAATCACAACCGCATTCAGTTTCTCCGCTTCCTTCATCTCGTTGACCCGGAAGTATCGCTTGACCCGAATCAACCATCCTTGAATATCATCACCGTTAAAAATTGGAATCCCAAGCTTACGACATCCAGCTCTGTAATGAGGTGTGTGATGATCCATATCTCCCCTCAGAGAAGTAATCGCACTTCATTCAGATGATGTCTCACTGTCGCTGTCTCTAGATCAGATCTTTCTCCTAGATAATTCTGAGTGACGCAGTAATCGCAACGAGTTTCTCCAGCACTTTCGTCAAGGTTTCTTCCACGCCTCCGACCCTCAATTCAACTGCATCCATTCGATTCTCCATCATGCTTCGAGTAACAACCATTCACAGCACCAGGAAGGGTGCTTTGATACCAAATTGATAGTCAATTCAGTAGAATGAACTGAAATGAATTCTGCTAACGCAGCAGAATTGTATATTTGATTAATATGGTGAAAATGTAGTAGAATCAAGTTGATTCTACTTTGATTACAATGTATGAACTAGAAAAAAACAGAGGAAACAATAGCAAGGCACTCTAGAGGCCTAATCTCTCCCAAAGCCTAAGCCAGATTCTCAAATGCTCCCTCTACTTTCCGGGCATTCAAAACTCATGAAGGACACTATGAATAAGGTGGAGTAAAATTTGTCCTCTCATTGTTCATTTTTTTGAGTTCCGAAAAACCCTACAAATTTAGGGATACTCGAAATGTTTAGTATTTGGCTTTAGAGTGATTCAAAGACTAATCTTTTCCAGATTACTACTATTAGTTATGAGCCCTTCAATTTATTAGGGTCTATTTGGGAAGGGGATTTTGGAGTATCTACGGGAGAGAGTTTTGAAGACCAAAGTCTATATTTTGACATACACTTGAAATTTAAAATGTTTGAAAGATTATTATGATAGATGATTATATAATATTTCAATCACGCTTCATCATTTTTGGAAATGTATATCTTCTAAGCCTACCTCCCAACATCATACTTATTAAATCCGCACTTGTCGAGGCAGAATCCTTCTTTCTTCCACATCTCTTCCTTATAAGTTTGTTCTCTATTAAGAGCACAGACAGCCTTCATACACAACTCCGAATCCTTTCCAAAGTCTGCAAGCATGTCAGCCTCAAAATCCCACTTCATTTTGCGGTTTCTTTTCCTTCGAAATTGTGATATTACCATACCATAGTCTATTCCCCCATCAGATACATCCTGTGAATCAGAATCCTTGTCACCATCTTCTAAATCTTGTAAGTTACTGGAATCAGCATCCGCTAAACCATTAGATTCATCTTGTGACTTGCTAGATGCATTCTTACAATTATATACATCAGAATCATCAATAAAACCACTCAAGTTTCCTTCTTCACTGTATGACAAACCCTCTTCTATTTCATCATCATCAGTAGCATCAACATTTGTCGGAATAGTTTGCTCATTCTTGACCTTATGTTGTTTGCTCACTCTCTTCATGGTTATTAGTCTACTAATTGGCATATCATCATCACTTACTTCTTGAATATGCATAAGTTTACTAATTGGCACATCATCATCATCATCATCATCATCATCATCATCATCATTTTCAGAGTCACTTAGAACAACATTACAAGTCCGTTTCCTCTTGCTGGTTTCAAAAACTATGACGTCTTCGCCTATATCCAATTTTTCCTCATTGTTTTGGCTGCAATTGGTGTCAGAGTTCTTTCCTTTTTCTCCTGCAAAACATGTTGAAAGGGAAAAATGATAATATAATAAAAGAAAATTTTGGGCGAAAATATAAACTGGAATATTAGAAGGATTTTAGAACACTATGCATACACCACAAAACCAAGTTAAATAAAATAAAAAAAATCCATGTCCCTACCAGATACATCCTGTGAATAAGAAACCTTGCTATTATCTTCTTTAACTAGCGAGTTACTAGAATCAGAGTCCTCTTCACCATTGGATCCATATTGTGAATTTTTAGATGTGTCTTCAGAGTTAGAGACATCAGAATCATCAACAATAAAACCACCCATGTTTCCTCCCTCACCGTATGACAATTCTGTTGGAGATAAGTCTGATAATGAAGACAAAGCTACTGCCAACTCATTGGTCAATGCCACCTAGGCATACCACATCACACTCCTTTTGACTTATTTACTTTACCAATACATATTTTTTTCTGCAGTGTACATAAAAGCCTCTCTTAGTGTTCAGTTAAAGTTTTCTTTCTTTGTTAGATTTTAGTTAGGAATTAGTTATCGATTCAGTTATCATCAAAGGCTGAATTTTTCTTCAATTCATTGTATATATAGTTGTACTCCTCTCTTATTTTATAGAATAATGAAGTATTGCTTTTGAATGTTTACTTCTGATTTTTTCTTCTTGATCTCAAATCACCTTTGAGCTCGCATCTCATCTTCAATGGAGTTTTGCAATGAGTTTTTACATGGTACCAGAGCCTCTTTATAGGGGCTCTGCCACCGACCGCTGCAATATTCACTCTATCTCCTCTGATCTTCTTCATCATCGTCAGATCGTTCTTTGTCATCTTCAAATCCCACTTTTTTTCCTGGTCTAATCTCACGATTTTGACCCTGTTTCTTCTCCTTCTTGGCTTTCTGTTTAATTGTTGAAACTCACGATTCAACAATTTTGCCCTATTTTTGTTTTCCCCCTTGTTCTTGACCTATTTCCCTTGACCTAATTTCTTGCCCTTTCCTCTTCTTGTTCTTCTGCAAATGGCCGACATTGAAGATCCCGAAGTTGGAAGCAACGCTGGTAATAATGGAAAAACTAACAGAGAGAAGGCATATCAAACCGATATGCTAAGCCCATACTTCATGCATCCAAGTGACAATCCTGGTATTGCAATAGTCACCCCTCACCTGAACGGAAACAATTATCACACATGGTCTAGGTCCATGACCATGGCTCTGAGGTCAAAGAATAAGCTGCACTTCATCGATGGATCATTGCCGAGGCCTGATGACGACGATAGAAACTCTATGGCGTGGGACAGGTGCAACACGATGGTTATGTCTTGGATAAACAATTCTATAGTTCCTGAAATCACTCAAAGTATACTGTGGATGGATACGGCTGCTGAGGTTTGGAAAGACTTGAAGGATAGGTTCTACCAAGGGGACATATTCAGAATTTCAGATTTGCAAGAAGAGATCTACACCACAAAACAAGGTGATGGCTCTATTTCTACATACTATACAAAATTAAAGAAATTGTGGCAAGAATTGGAGAATTTCTTGCCTGCTCCCAATTGTAACTGTGGTACCGAGAACTGCAAATGTAATGTCGTAGTCAAGTTTAAACAATATAGAGAAACTGAGAATGTTCTTAGGTTCTTGAAAGGATTAAGTGAACAATACTCTTCTGTGAGATCTCAAATCATGTTAATGGAACCTTTACCCAACATTGGAAAGGTTTACTCTCTCCTAATTCAACAAGAAAGACAAAATGCTTTGGAGGAACCCAAGATCCTTGCCACCACCAATTATCAAGGAAGAGGTAATGCTGCTAAAGGAAAGAATGACCGTGGTGGAAGAACTTCTTTCGGTACTGGAAGAGGTAGAGGTAAGATGGTATGCTCGCATTGTGGGAAGACTGGTCATATGGTGGATAGTTGCTATAAAAAGCATGGTTACCCTCCTAATAATGGGACCATCAACAATTGTGCCACCGAAGGTGAGGAGGAGGGAAATGGATCCGATGAAGAACACCAAGATGCTGCAAAGAATGGCTCTGGAATGCTCACCTTCACACCAGAACAACACAAGGCTCTTCTTGCTCTCTTACAGAATACAGGGCAGTCCAATAGCATTAATCATTTCACCACCATCAAATTAGGTATTATCCTTCTTATCCCTAATTAAAATAGGTCAAAAGCATGGATTATAGATACAGGGGCTACTGACCATGTTTGCTTTATTATAGATTATTTTCAATGCATAAAAAGAATCAAACCCATCTCTCTTAAATTGCCAAATGGAAGTATAGTAATTACTGAATATGCTGGAACCATATGTTTTGATAATGGTCTTTGCATACATGATGTACTCTATGTACCAAATTTTTCCTTTAATCTCATATCCATTCCAAAATTAGTTGTTGATATTGATTGTGATGTACATCTTAACAGAAGGGGATGTTTATTACAGGACGACCCCTGCCTGAAGACGATTGGGAAAGCTGAGTTGAAGAATGGATTGTTTAGGCTTATATCCCCAACTGTTAGGATAAATGTAAAATTGTCTTTAGGTAGTTTGAACAATGTTAAAATGATGAATGTAGTTAATGATGCCAACCTATGGCACTTAAGATTTGGACACCCCTCTATTGAGAAATTGATTGAAATAAACAAAGTTTTTCCATATGTAAAATGTATGAAATCTGATTTTCCTTGTGATGTCTGTCAATATGCCAAATAGAAGAGACTCCCATTTCCACATAGCACTAATATTTCCTCAAAATGTTGTGATTTGGTGCATATGGACATTTGGGGGCCTCTATCTGTTTCCTCTATCCTTGGGCACAGATACTTTCTAACCGTGATGGATGACAAGAGTAGATTCACATGGATTTTTGTTATGAAATCCAAATCTGAAACATCACAGTTAGTAAGGTCTTTTGTTGAATTGGTACACACACAATTTGAAGTTAGAATTAAAAGCATTAGAACTGATAACGGACCTGAGTTTTTCCTTAAGGATTTCTTTAATGAAAAAGGTATTTTACATCAAACCTCATGTGTTGGCACACCTCAACAAAATGGAATTGTTGAGAGAAAACACCAACACATTCTAAACATCACTAGAGCTTTACTTTTCCAAGCAAATTTACCTAAACATTTTTGGGGGTATGCAGTTACACATGCTGTGCACATAATCAATAGACTCCCTTCTAAGTTTCTTTCACAAAAATCCCCTTATGAATGCTTACATAACATTCTTCCTGACATGCATCCTTTAAAAGTGTTTGGTTCATTATGTTTTGCATCAACTTTGAAAGCAAATAGGAAGAAATTGGATTCTCGTTCTAGGAAATGCATTTATTTGGGTTTTAAAACCAGAATTAAAGGTCATGTCTTATTTGATTTAAAGATGTAGATTTCTTTGAGCATGTTTTTCCTTACAGGTCTACATCTAATGAAGCAACCAACACCCCTTGCACCCCTCTGGATAGTCATTCATCTCACCACTTTGATGATCCCTTCAAGGAAATTGAAGTGAATGACATGAATCCCACTGTTACTACTGATCCTGCATCTGAACAGAATGATTCTTCAATTATAGGGAACCAAGACACACCAGACAGTCCTGAACCAGCATTAGAAACTAACCAAGCTGCAGAAACAAATCAAACCGACCACCCAAGTGAGAACCAAGTGCCTGTAAACACTGCACCACTCCCAACTGATGATGAGATTAGAAGGTCTACCAGGACAAGGAGAGCACCAGGCTACTTAGAAGATTATCTTTGTTCCTTGTTAATTGACACTGTCACAAACATAACTACCTCACAATCTACCACAAACAGATACCCCATATCAGATTACATATCATACCACAAGCTTTCACCCTCACATAGATACTACACTCTAAGCCTTTCAACCAACATTGAACCTTCAACCTACGAAGAAGCCATTAGGAATGATAATTGGAGGAAAGCTATCCAAACTGAACTCTCAGCCCTAAAGGAAACCAACACTTGGGAATTGACTGAGTTGCCTCCCAACAAAAGGGCAGTGGGATGCATGTGGGTGTTTAAGGTAAAACTTCATGCAGATGGATCTGTTGAAAGACACAAAGCAAGGTTAGTTGCTAAAGGTTTCACTCAAACTGCTGGTATAGATTATACTGAAACTTTTAGCCCTGTTGTAAAAATGACTACTGTAAGACTTCTATTGGCAATTGCTGCCACTCAAGGGTGGCACCTTTGCCAACTAGATGTCAATACAGCTTTTCTCCATGGAGATTTAGTGGAGGAGGTTTACATGAAACCACCCCAGGGACTTGAATTGCCTAGTCCTAATCTTGTATGCAAACTGCAAAGGTCCCTTTATGGACTAAAACAAGCTAGCGATGGTGGAATGTGAAACTTCATCGACACTCGATCTCATTGGATATACCCAGTCCAAGGCTGATTACTCCTTATTTACAAAATTCTGCACTAATGGTTTTTCTGCTATCTTAGTTTATGTGGATGACTTAGTTCTTACTGGTACTGACATTGTTGAGATCAATAGAGTTAAAGCTTTATTGGATCAAAAATTCAGTATCAAAGACCTAGGAACTCTAAAATATTTCTTAGGTTTTGAAGTAGCAAGGAGCTCAAATGGCATATCTCTTTGCCAACGAAAGTATGCGCTGGATCTTCTGCAGGAAGCTGGAGTTCTTGCTACCAAACCCTGCTCCACACCCATGGAACCACTGTTGAAGTTGAGCAAAACTTTTGGGCAAGTTATATCTGATCCATCTATTTACAGGCGTTTGATTGGAAAATTGCTATACCTCACACATAGCAGACCTGAAATTTGCTATGCTGTTAGCAAATTGAGTCAATTCCTTGAAACTTCCAGGGATATTCACCTACAAGCTGCTATCAGAATCCTCAAATTCATCAAACAGAATCCTGGACAGGGCCTATTCTTCAGTTCCAAATCACCATTATTGCTCAAAGGCTACTGTGATTCTGACTGGGGGGGCTTGCCCAGACACCAGAAGGTCCACCACCGGATTCTGTTTCTTCATTGGATCATCCTTAATCTCTTGGAATAGCAAGAAACAGTCTATTGTTTCCAGATCATCATCTGAAGCCGAATATAGAGCTCTAGCTCAATCCACTTGTGAGGCACAATGGTTACTGTACTTGATGAAAGATCTTCACATTGAACACAGCAAACCAGTTATCATCTATTGTGACAATAAATCAGCTTTGCACATTGCTGCAAACCCTGTTTTCCACGAGCGAACAAAACACATAGAACTTGATTGTCACATTGTTAGAGACAAGATACAAGCTGGGATTCTCCATTTGCTGCCTATCACTTCAAAGGATCAAGTTGCAGACTTGTTAACTAAATCCCTGCATCCTGGACCTTTCTTTCATCTACAAAACAAGCTTGGATTGATTGATATCCATTCCAGCTTGAGGGGGGATGTTGGAGATAAGTCTGATAATGAAGACAAAGCTACTGCCAACTCATTGGTCAATGCCACCTAGGCATACCACATCACACTCCTTTTGACTTATTTACTTTACCAATACATATTTTTTTCTGCAGTGTACATAAAAGCCTCTTTTAGTGTTCAGTTAAAGTTTTCTTTCTTTGTTAGATTTTAGTTAGGAATTAGTTATCGATTCAGTTATCATCAAAGGCTGAATCTTTCTTCAATTCATTGTATATATAGTTGTACTCCTCTCTTATTTTATAGAATAATGAAGTATTGCTTTTGAATGTTTACTTCTGATTCTTTCTTCTTGATCTCAAATCACCTTTGAGCTCACATCTCATCTTCAATGGAGTTTTGCAATGAGTTTTTACAAATTCCTCTTCTGATTCATCATAATCATCATCAAAATTTGTTGTTGGAATAGTTTTGCTGAAGCTTGTTGACCTTATAAGGTCTACATGGAGATTTTTATCATCCTGACTTTTGTTTTCACAATTTCTAAGAGGCTGTAGACGGCGCCGAGTCACTTTAATTTTTCCTTGTAAGTTGACTAATTGGCATATCATCATCACTTATTTCTTGAGGATGCGTATCACCATCCTTATCGTCATCATCCTTATAAGGTGTACATGAATATTTTTTGTCATCCTGATTTCTGCTTGGAGATTAATTGTAGACAGTGCCGAGTCACTTCCTTCCTCCTTGTAAGTTGACTAATTAGCATATCATCGTCGCTGACTAACTTGTCAACACATACTTCATGAGTATGCATATCATCACCCTCATTGTCACTTAAAACGACATTACAAATAAACTCAGAACTGCATTCATGTAAAACAATTAACTAAAATATTTGAAAGTTGTTTAGCAAAAACACAAATAAATAAATAAAAGCTCTAGCTCTATCTTTCAGTTAAGGTATTCTCTGATGATTGCATAAGGTGATGTATCAAGGAAGTCACTCATCGGTTATTAGTCAAATTGATCGTATGATATAATACCAAATGCTATGAGCGGTTGAGATGGTATAAAAGAAAAATAAAAAATGATTCATGTTATAGAAATTCCCAACACAGTCAAGGCTCCAATGTTTAGAATCACATCAAAATCATGATTTCTGGGAGCAGTTTTAGTAGAATAAAACATCTTTTAAAACACGTGTTTTTATAATACGTCGACACCCAAAGGAGATATTGTAACCAAACGGAATGAACAAAAACTGGAGAATACCTTAAGAGTGTGGATAATACAATGCTTTTTTGAAACTGTTTATCAATAAAACACTTAATTGGTTTTCAATATGTTAAATAAAATACTCTAAAAAGTTAAAAGTAAAACTAATTGTTTTTTTTATGAAACGTAAACCTAATTGTTATCAACCCCAAAAACAACTGTTGAATGAAATAATCACTAATGAAGTAATAACAGTATTATCCTATTTCAAAATATTACTATAATATAATATTCTAACTCTGATTGTTTTTTTCGTTTATACGTTCATAGATTCATTGAGAAACTGGTTGCCATATTATTATACTCATTTGCATTATAAATCTTCAGTTAGAAAACATACCACTTTCAGTCAAAAAACATACTACTTAATACATTTAATATAATAATGCTATGAATTAAAACTGTTATAGAATTGAGTTGTTTTAAAATTTAACAAAATATTGAATGAGAAATATATCAAATATCAATGCATTTAAAAATAAAACATATAGAAATGGTAAAGTAGTGCATAATAATAATTTCAGTATTAATTGATTGCTTACTGAGAGAATGATATTTGGAAAATAATTTAATGAAATTATTTTTAAATCTTAATATATATCTTTATAAAAATGCTGCAATAAATTAATAACAATTATGAAAACGTCTGTTACAAATTTTCTTTTAAAAGCATAACATTAAAATTTAATAACAATTATAATATTATTAATGGCTACTAAAGTTACTCATACCAATAAATTGAAGATGTAAATAGGTATGGGTAGACCTAATTATTAGAAATATAACTTATATTTTTATTTTTAATTAATTATAATAATACTATTTAAATTTATGAAAATATATAATAAAATTTAAATTAAATAACTTCTTAGAACTGATTGTTTTATTTATAACCTATTTGAAACAAAGAATAAAATAATTCTAGAGGCTCCACCTAAATGTAATTATAAAGATAACAACTGTTACGTCTGTTATATTATAAAAAAGATGTATTATTGTTATATATTTGATGCTATCCATATGTGGTAATTAGTCATTTTAAACTGAAAATGCATCATAGTACTAACGGTGGTTAATGCTTTTGGTCTTAAACAATAGGCTAAAGTGTTGAATAGTGGGAAAAGTTAACACTTAATACTAAAATAAAACTGCTAAGACAAATTTAATTATACATTTAAAATAGAACTTAATATGAAAGTCACACAAAAAATAATGTCTTGTGACCAAATCATAGAAATTACAGAGAAGACGATATTTACCTTATAGTAGTCAGGGATGCTAAATCAATGGAAAAAACATAGGGTTCAAACTTCAAACAATATGAAAGAAAATATAAAAATATTTTTTTCGACAACAAATATATCTATATATATATATATATATATATATATATTGTTGAGTGACTCGTTTACAAAATCATTAAAAAGTTCTATAAGAAAAGTGACAAAAAACTGGTGTAGAAAACATTCAATTTACAAAATCTATAATATTTGAAACAAATTCTACACAATTGATAAGAAAATAGAAACCTTAAGTAGGAAGAAGGAAGAGACAGCCTAAAACAAAAAAAAAAAATCACAACTCTTTGTTGCGCCCCGAAAAATCCGATTTGGACTTCTCGTTTGACAACGTGAAAAATAGTAGAGCCGCCACCAATATTTATTTAGGAAACATTGAAAAAACCTTTTTTGGAAAAAACGGGTGGTCTTTTGTAAACGCAGAGATGTAGGTTCGGGGGTCGGTTACGCATGGGGAAGGTATTAGCACCCCACGCGTCCTTTCTACCGAAAGAGAGCCATTAACTTGATGTGTGGTTTAGACAAAAGTTTGAGTTGAAAGCAATTTGTTCTACTTCTTTTCTTTTCTTTTTATTTCATTTGAGAAATTGTTTTATTAAAAACGGGGGAAAAAGAATATTTGGTATCTTTGAAAAGCGGAACAAAACAAAGATTTTTTAAAAGGGTGCTTGACGGGACATGAACCCGGTCCTACGTACCCTCACTGGGATGAGGGATCAAAGCTACGTAGTTCTTGACTTTTGCGTCTGAAAACGGCTTAGGGTTTTTCGCAATTGTGTGAGCGTTCGTGGCGACCAAACAACAACGGTTAGAATGGCCACACTACTAGCTCTCTTGAAAATAGAATCATCATTAATGATCTAAACGGCAACGGCGCGCTTGACCGTTAATGACAATCGGTTTTATTAAATGAGGAAGAAAACGTTTTCGCAAAGACAGGAGTGTTTGTGGAGACCGAACAACAACGGTTAGAATGGCCCCACTACTAACTCACTGGGGATAAGAAAATCATCATTAATAATCTAAACGGCAACGGCGCGTTTGATCGTTAATGACAATCTATCTTATCCATGTTTTTAAAAAAAGTTTTAAAATGAATTTAGGAAATGGGTTTTAGAAAAGAAGTAGAACATTTCAAATCAATTCTAAATCCATAACCAAATGCCAATGAATGATCAAGACTCATACTTTCACAATCAAGCAATCATGAACATATCATTCATCAATCAAGATTAAGCATGCCAATATAATCCAGGGATTCAATTGTCAAAGATGCAAGACAAAGTTCTCAAAACAATTGTGTGTGTGAAAGAGAGGTGCATTTATCTTAATGACTCTATGCTACACAAATAGTAGGCTTACGTCTTCATATAAGAGTACATGTATGGGGGAAAGGATTGCACACAATTAAATCAAGACATTTAAATGGCATCATGGACAAGAGAATACAATTGATCATAAGCATAGGGTATTCTTGGTTGAATGAAGAAACATGTAAGCAAGGATGCATTGATTAATTTTGAACATGCATTTTGATCAATTAGGTTTTGAAAATTAGGAGCAAGAGTTGAATCACTTTCAAGTAATCCTCAACACCTACTAAATTCACTAGGCATGAGTGTTGGGTCATGTTACTAAATCATCAACAATTAAACAATTAGCACACCAAAAGAGGTTGAATCACATTGAGCAATCCTCCACACTATCAAGTATGTGCATTAAGGCACAAGTGGGAGTCACTTTGCCAATCATCAACAATTAAACAATTAGCACATCAAAGGAGACTGAATCACATTAAGCAATCCTCTCACTTAGGTTAAAGTGCACGAAGCACAAGTGAGCATCACATTGCCAATCATCAATCAAATATTAAGTTGCAAGCGAATTAGGTCAAAACAACTTGAGAAAACTCATTTTAAAACCCATTTCAATTCGGTTTACAAGCAAGGTCACAAACCCTAGCTCACATCATAATTTGCAAAGCAAAACAACTTTGAAACAATTTTTATTTTTCACAAGACTTAACAACAATTATTTTTGTGGTTTAAACACATCAAGTAGGCATAAAAGGGCCACAAGGCCGAAGCGTATTGTAATTCAAACCAACATTTATTTCATGCAAAAATGAAAGGAAAGAAAAAGCAACAAAACCCTAAAAATTGGCTTGAACCCGAGGCATCATTTGCCCAAAAATCATCAAATTATTTCATCAAAATTTACCCAATCACATAGATAAGCATGAATACATGATGAACAACAAAAAACAAGCAAGAACCCTAAAATTGGGACCCAAAACCGAAGCCTAATTCCCCAAAATTCAAGCTCAAGACATCAAGATTCAACAACAAACGTAGTTCATCATTAATTCACAAAATTAGCACAATCAATCTTGCATCAACATCAAGATCAAGCCTTATCAAGCCAAGATGAACAAGAAAATAAGATTAAACATGTCCATGATGAGATTTGCGAACCAAAAACACATGGATTCACAATTTATTTCACACAAAAAATGCAAAATCAACACAAAGCAACATAGAACAATTTATTTGGTGGGTGAGATGCCAACTCTCACCCACAACAGCCCCTAATCTACATAATGATGTTATGTGATGCAAATGGAGGAGAGGAATTTGTGAGCTGATGGTGTGCTAGGGTAAAAATGAGAGTGAGTCCCCCTATTGTCTCTTATTTTTTGGTTTTTATATGAAAGCCAACTTAAGGGTATTTGTGACAATGTGCTTCTTGCAAACCAATAGGATTTGAGATAAAATTTAAATCAATGGTCAAGATTGCAATGCACAAGGATTAGGGACAATGAGAAAACACAAAATGGAAGGGAATCAGCTGGTGTTACACGAAGTTGAAGGGTTTTTGTGCACAAAAATTGTTGAGGGCAATTAGGTCAATTTGCACATAGTTGTAGCCTAGGATTTGATCTAGAATTTTAATCAATGGCTAGGAATACAACTCACATGGATCAAGGGCATGAAGAAACACAAAATGAGGTGAAAATAGGCTGGAAAATTCGGAGAAAACATGAGTGGAATGAGTGGAAAACTTGCAAGTTGTCATTTTTGTCTTATTGAGGACACTTTACCTTTCAAAATTCAAAAGGTTTTTGATTTTTCCTTTCTAGATAATTCCTCATTAATTCATGCCATTTTGGGCCATATCCTAGGAATCAATCATTGGGCCTCAAATTCTATGATATCACCATTCCCAAAATTGATTTGATACCTCACCTTGAGGGAAATTCCCATTTTACCCTTTTCTTTAAATTTGAGTTTTTATGCAAATAAATAATATTCATGCGTATAAAATAAAAATAATTAAACATGTTCTTCCTCAAATAATTCCCCTAACAATTGCCCAGTGATTTGTGATGGAAAACCGCTTTTGTCGTGAAATGACCAAAATACCCTTTTGCCCCAAAAACCCTAGTTTTGCTCAAAAAGTGTATTCCAACCCTAAAAATGATTTCAAGAACTTTGGAATGACTTCTAGGACCCAAAATGCAATGCATAATGCTCTTCACTCTTCAATTTATTTATTTTTTGTGAAAAATTAGGTTTTGACCAATGGGACAAAAATTGGGGTATGACAGCTGCCCCTCTTTATCTAGATTTTAACAAGGAATATGAATTGGCCGAAACATATTCCGAGGCAAAATAAAGATAAAGAATTTAGAAATTATACCGATTTTGTCTACTTAGGGAAAAACCCAACGTTTCTTTTTCTATTCTCCTTTTTTAATTTTTAAATGGATGGGTGTTAGCCTGAGATGAACGCAATGGATGGATCGTCAGCACTTAGTAAACTAGCAAAACAGAAAATAAGGCAACAAAGAAGCAATAAAGAAAGCAATAAAAAGGTGTCGGTCCTCAACCGACACTGGAGGCTGCCTAAAGCCTTTTAACGAACCGCGAACGATCCGAGTTTGCACTTGGGCCTGGGAGCACGTGGGCTCCAGAGGGGTGGTCTTGCGAGCGACTGGGGGAGGGTACTATATCAAGTCTAGATCTCGATATTTCCCTAGGACTGCGCCATGTTTTAGGCCAACACGGCTATCCTCTGCGACTGGACCTATTGAGGTCAGGGGGACTTACCTACAGCTCGAATACGAGGTGAAGTCTGCTTTTGAAGGGACGCTCGGGTCCTGAAGGGATTCACGAATCCTGCTGGTTTTCTTCAGTCGATCTATGCTTCCGCACCGATCCAGGGTGTCTGCTCAGGCTAGCGAACCTTTCTTCTGCTTCCTCTGATTGGTGATCAACGTCGTTGCACTGATCCAGGGTGTCTGCTCAAACTAGCGGACCTTTCTTTGCCTTGCTTGACGGTCAATGCCATTGCATTAATCCAGGGTACCTGCACACGTTAACAGATGCAAGACATGGTGCATGGAGTATGAATGCATGTTATGCAGGGTCTGTTATGCAAATGCATGTTATGGGAGTGTATGCGATGCGATGATTTAGTGGAATGATGAATGCAATGAGATGCTATTCTTGATTTTCTTTGGTCAGCTTTCTTTTTTCTGACTGTTTGTTTTTTCTTTGTTCTCTCTTTGATCAGCTTTCTTTTTTTTCTCTCTTGCTCTTTTGCCCTGTTGGCTTATCTTCTTGCTGGTTCAGCCAATCCGCGACACTCATGGCACGAGACTGAGGAATATATAGAACTTGCGGGGCTCATGGGCCAGGTGCAGGTGGGCTTTAACTTTGTCGTTCGAAGCAATCGTGGGCTCAATCACTTTCTCTTGCATGACTAACTTGTTTTGGGGAATTGCCTCTTTCCGTGACTTTTAAGAATTTCGTAATGATTTGCAATGCTATATGATCTATGCACATGTTTTACAGTTCTAGATCACCATCATCATAAAACGTTTATTTTGAGCAGAAAAAGCAGAAAATAATCAACAAACAGACATGAGAAAGTTTGAGCTTTATTGATGTAGAAATCGGTCGCACAGAAAGTTACGCCGATTGTTCAATACATTTGAAAGTTTAAACTACAAAAAGACATGAAAAAAGAGAGAAGCTAATTTCTAACTGTCCATCTCTGTGGGACAGTGCCAACCATTGGTTTCCATGACTTTGACCACCTCTTATCCAGACCTTCGGGGTGTTGTATGCCTTTGTCTACTTTTCATGCCCAAGCTTTCTGACCCTAATTTTTGCCTGGATCGCCCTTTGCGGGTTTTCAATCCACCGGGTCGCTCTGATTTTGCCTAGGCCTCCCTTTCGGGTTTTCAACCTAGCGAGCTATTTTTACTTGGCTTATCTTTCTCTTTTTTCGTCTATTTCTTTCAGGCATAATACTTCTTCACCTGATCAGAATTAACTGGGTTCCTCAGATCTTCGCCATCCATATTTGTGAGTATCAGCGCTCCTCCGGAAAAGGCTTTCTTGACCACGTATGGTCCGTCATAGGTGGGCGTCCACTTCCCACGGGGATAACTTTGAATAGGCAAAATCTTCTTGAGTACCAGATCTACCTCATTGAACTCTCGGGGACGAACTTTCTTGTCAAAAGCCGTTCTCATTCTCTGTTGGTACAACTGCCCATGACACAAGGTTGCAATTCTTTTTTCTTCAATGAGGTTTAGCTGATCCAGACGGGCTTGAACCCATTCTGCTTCTTCTAACTTGGTTTCCATCAAGACCCGCAGGGAGGGTATCTCAACCTCAATAGGGAGGACAACTTCCACCCATATACGTAGAGAAGGATTTGCCCCGGTTGAAGTGCATCAAGTTCAGTAGCCATGCAAAGCAAAGGAAGCATCTCATGCCAATCCTTGTAGGTTACCACCATCTTTTGCACAATCTTCTTGATGTTCTTGTTGGTTGCTTTGACTGCCCCATTCATCTTCGGGCAGTAAGGAGAAGAATTATGATGCTTGATTTTGAACTCTGCACACAGGTCCTTCATCATTTTGTTGTTCAGGTTGCTGCCATTATCAGTGATGATCTTGTTTGGAAGACCATAACGGCAAATCAGATCTTTCTTCACAAATTTGGCAACCATTAAACTAGTTATACTGGAGTATGAGGCAGCTTCAACCCACTTGGTGATCTCTAAAACTTTGCCTTGATATAATTGTAACTTGAATGAATCTTGGAGTGCAAGCCTTTTGATTTTTCTTTCCCCCCTTTTTATTTGAGATTTTTTTTTCTAGACAAACATATTTAAATAAATAAACTTATTTGTCCTAAAGCTAAAACTCTGAGAAAACAAAAGCAATCGATCATTGATCGGAATGGATTTTTGGAGATTGTGGTTTTTGTGGAGGAAGGATGATTGGGTTTAATGAAGTGCTTGAAGCTAATGGTAGGATGATTTTTATTCGGCGTTGGCTGACGTTTGATGATTTATGATGGTTATTTGGCTTGATGAGGTGTTTGGAAGTTTTATTCCTGGCTAAGGGTTGGTGGAGGGCGGGATGCCGAGGTCAAAGGGAAGTATTTGCAGTTTATTGAGACAAGGATCTCTTGTGTTTTGTGGTAACGTGTATCAGCTCACCACTTACATTTCTTTTGTATTTTTGGGATTTTCATATTTAAATCCCTTTTTTTTCTTTTTTTCTTTTTGATTTTTTTTCGATTTTTTTTTTGATTTTTTTTTCTTCTTTGACTCGGGTGAGTGATAAAAAGTGATGCACCTTTTTGATATTTGAGGTGATCCTTGTCTAGGTGATTTTTGGATTTTTGGCTTATAGTGGGTATACAGCTTTTTTTCGAGAATATGAGAAGATGGTCAAACTTTATTTCAAATCATGATTGCTCGCTTTCTCAAAAATTAACTCAAGGACAATAATTTATTTACTCCTATATATTTGCTTTTTTATTTCTTTTGCGCTCTCCTTCCTTCATTCACAGTACATCCACCTTTACTTCCTTCTTCATCGTCCTCTTCAAGCACCCAAATCGACCATTTCCGTAGACTCCCATGGGGCTCGATGACATTTTCTTCTTGCTCCATTACTCTCATACCGATTCCGTGTAGTTTTCCCAATCTTTCTCAACATCCTCACTTGATTGATAGGTGATCAAAGTCGAAATGCGGATCGCTAGCATTCGTTATTTGAGAGAGACAATTGTTGTGGATCCGCCTTTACCGGCTTAAAAGGTAATGAAAAGCTTAAACAAACAAGCAAACAATAATGAAACAGAAAAAGGACACATGAAATATAGAGAAATGATTTTTATTGATGGAAATTCAAAAACAACGCTTTTATTGATGATGATGATTACAAAATAAAAACATGCGTGCCTCTAACAATTTGTCCTATGGCCTTGGGCAGAGCCACAGTGGTTGCATTACAACTAATTACTTTGAGTTAAAAGGTCACGGAAATCAGCGATTCTTCCCAATTCTTCACCTCTTTTCCTAAGAAGACAATGACGAACTGCACTGCACTCCACCTTCTTCGGCTTCGTGATCCACCACGGATGGCAAAGCAATTTGGTTGTGATTAAGCAAACCCGCACTCACGAAGCTCGGCGGATGTCACGCATGAGAATGCTCGAGGCCGTGGATCCGGCCTTTGACTCTCACCCAACCATCCGCCACTTCTTTCCTCTGCCATTTTCCTTCTTTTGGCTAGACTTGGATTGTATCCCAACCCGCAACGGTCCTTGTTCCTTTTTAGCTGGACGTGCGCAAGAATTCCTTGTCCAGATTTTCCCAAACCAGACCCAACCTTATACCCTTGATCCATCATGATTTTAGCAATCTTTCTTATTACTTGCCAGTAAAATCTTCTATGGCATTAGTGGTTGGCCTCTCGTGTCCCGGCAATGGGTTTGCAGTTATGCTTGGACCATTTTGCTTGAATGAAATCTAATTGGCATCGATTAGGTCTTGCACCACATGCTTGAAGGCTTTACACTCCTCCACAGTATGACCAACCTCGTTTTCATGGAAACTGCAGGTAGTATTAGCGTTGTAACTTCTAGGAAATGGCGGCTGAAGTGGCTTCATTGAACGAGTGTTAAGTTCTTGGAAGTTAGGTGATCAAACAACTCTGTATATGTCATTGGTATTGGGTCAAAGCTGGTTCGTTTCTTGTACTGATAACCCTGAGCCTTGTGACTATCATCGCTATGTCTTTGGGCACAGAGCAGGAATGGACGATTTTATGAGGAGGGTACCAAAAGATGAATTTCCTCCTGAGATGACATTAGTTTCTCCTTCTTTCTTCTTAGGGAAATGGGACTGGTACTTCTTCTGACTATTTGAACCACCAGAACTTCCAGCATTACTGAGGTGATTCGAAATCTTCCCACTTCAGAGGCCATGCTCAAGTCTTTCCCCGAAGACTATCATATCAGAGAAGCTAGTTGAAACACTTGTAATCATCCGATCATAGTAAATTGCTGGCAGGGTTTCCAAGAACATGTACACCATTTCCTTCTCGGTCAGAGGAGGTTGGACCTGGGCAGCGGTACTTCGCCATTTCTGAGCATACTCTTTGAAAGTCTCTTTTACGCCCTTACTCATGTGTTGCAATTGTGACCTGTCGGGAGCCATGTCCATGTTATACTTATAATGTCTCATGAATGCTTCGGATAAATCCTTCCAACGACGAATTTCAGAGGATTGCAGTTTCATGTACTAGTCTAGAGGAGCTCCATCCAAACTATTTTGGAAGCAGTAAATCAGCAGCTTATCGTCATTGGCATAAGGACCCATTTTTCTGACAAACATCGTAATGTGACTCACCGGACATCCAGTTCCTCAGATTTGTCCACCTCGAGCTTTGAATTTTGGTGGCAAAACCACATCCGGGACCAAACACACCACAGCCTCCTTGGCTCGACACCAAGCACCTCCATCGCCTTACTCTTTCTTCGAGCGCACGAATTGGGTCATTTGGCTGCGCGACCCTCAAACATGTGTCCTTGGGGGTGACTCCCCATACCGTAATAATACCATCCAGGCTGAGGAGCATTGTGAGGTGGTGCCACCAGCCCCGGAGTAGGACTGAGCGCAGTAGAAGAACTAGAAATCTGGATTTGCGGTCCTCCGGCAGCCTCCGCAGCACGGCAAGCGAGTGACTTGATTAGGCGCATTCACACCGGTAGGAATAGATCCAACAGTTTGCGGCATGTACTCAAGCAGCATACCCAAGGGTATCTTTGTAAAGTGTATTGATTCGGCACATTCACTCCTGAAACAAAGACAGGATTACTGACTCCGGATCCCGGAGGAACTGTGGCGGTAGCATTTACTGACACTGGAAGAGGAACGAAAGAAGTGACACCAGGACCCACTACGGCGACACCTTCAGCAGCTGTCCCACTCTTCAAACTTTGCAACATAACCATCATCTCATGCATCTGGGCCTCCATTGCCCCAACCTTATCCTTAAGCACTTGGTACTCCTGAGCCAGCTGCTCAGGGTTCAAAATTTGCACGCCCAAATCTTCGTGTTCTGAATTGCTTTCGGCTTCAATAGTCTCAATGATCGGATCCTCTGGATGATTAACCATCAGCCTAGCTTGCAATCGGGTGAAGTATCGGTGGCAGTGAACCGGCTTGCCTTACTTGATCTTACGAAACATTCTTTATGAGCATCGACATTAATGAATGCAATGCATGCAATGCAAATGAGTGTTAGTTTTAGTTTGTCTTATGCCGAGAGAATCGGCAAACAAACTTTAGTGAGATGCAAATGATGCGTGTATGAGCCATAAAAGTTTATGTAAGATGCAATGCGGAGATGCATGCAAAATGAGGATGATGCTTTATGCAAATGCAAATTAAGGCAAAATCTTTATTTGGGCATTAATTCAAGTTATTTTTTTTTGAAAACACGGACCGTACGTTGCTTCATATGGACCAGGTAAGAGAAAGGCTACAACGGCAACTCTTTCCCTTCCCTTTTAAAAAAAATGGGCCACATGTTACTTCGTACGGACCGACGAAAGAAAGGCTACAACGACAACTCTTTCTTCCTTTTCTCTTTTTTATTGAAACATCTTTTTTTTTTGTTTTTTTTTTTTGAAAACATGCCTAGATTACAATGCAACACACAATTTGGTATGCCCCTTGTGTCCTACAAAAGGTGGGAAATCCTAAGTTCTAAGGCAACTTCAAAGGTTCCTCCCATGTAGTTCTAATTCACACCCTCACAATGGCTACCGGAGCTAATTCTCTCTCATAACAAAGACACCACAACGATGGGAACGCCATCGGTGTGAGGTATTATGAAAAAGCATACTCATTTGAAACTTTCGTGAGAGTCAGAAGGACAACGGTCCAATTGCCAATCACTACTCGTTTCCACTCTCCTAAGTTTTTGTCAGACCTTGGGTTTTAGGCCCCTCTCAAAGCAATAATCATAAGGTGTGAGTGTGTGTAGCAAGGGCATACCGCCTAGAACTACCCACATATGTTCCCCACCGCAAAAAGGAAAACCTGCATCACCTGCATAAAAGCAAGCAACAACATATCGTCTACCCTAGGGTTCAATATCAGAATACCAATGAACTAAACTAGGTTTCAACAACAGCCATATGCACGACTTACCTCAAGAAAGGGAGCGGAGAAGAAAGGGACATGGGAATTGAGGAATGCATGCATAAGCATAATCATAGGCATATAAAAGAAGAGAAAAGAAAAGAAGAAAGGGAATAGGTAAAACTAACTTTCAAATCAAACAAATTAAACACACATCAAGTTAACTAGGCTTGACCCTCATCTCTCCTTTTTTTAAAAAAAGAAAAGTTGTCCCCAGCAGAGTCGCCAGCTGTTGCGCCCCGAAAAATCCGGTTTGGACTTCTCGTTTGACAACGTGAAAAATAGTAGAGCCGCCACCAATATTTATTTAGGAAAACATTGAAAAAACCTTTTTTGGAAAAAACGGGTGGTCTTTTGTAAACGCAGAGATGTAGGTTCGGAGGTCGGTTACGCATGGGGAAGGTATTAGCACCCCACGCGTCCTTTCTACCAAAAGGGAGCCATTAACTTGATGTGTGATTTAGACAAAAGTTTGAGTTGAAAGCAATTTGCTCTACTTCTTTCCTTTTCTTTTTATTTCATTTGAGAAATTGTTTTATTAAAAACGGGGGAAAAAGAATATTTGGTATCTTTGAAAAGCGGAACAAAACAAAGATTTTTTAAAAGGGTGCTTGACGGGACATGAACCCGGTCCTACGTACCCTCACTGGGATGAGGGATCAAAGCTACGTAGTTCTTGACTTTTGCGTCTGAAAACGGCTTAGGGTTTTTCGCAAGTGTGTGAGCGTTCGTGGCGACCAAACAACAACGGTTAGAATGGCCACACTACTAGCTCTCTTGAAAATAGAATCATCATTAATGATCTAAACGGCAACGGCGCGCTTGACCGTTAATGATAATCGGTTATATTAAATGAGGAAGAAAACGTTTCGCAAAGACAGGAGTGTTTGTGGAGACCGAACAACAACGGTTAGAATGGCCCCACTACTAACTCACTGGGGATAAGAAAATCATCATTAATAATCTAAACGGCAACGTCGCGTTTGATCGTTAATGACAATCTATCTTATCCATGTTTTTAAAAAAAGTTTTAAAATGAATTTAGGAAATGGGTTTTAGAAAAGAAGTAGAACATTTCAAATCAATTCTAAATCCATAACCAAATGCCAATGAATGATCAAGACTCATACTTTCACAATCAAGCAATCATGAACATATCATTCATCAATCAAGATTAAGCATGCCAATATAATCCTGGGATTCAATTGTCAAAGATGCAAGACAAAGTTCTCAAAACAATTGTGTGTGTGAAAGAGAGGTGCATTTATCTTAATGACTCTATGCTACACAAATAGTAGGCTTACGTCTTCATATAAGAGTACATGCATGGGGGAAAGGATTGCACACAATTAAACCAAGACATTTAAATGGCATCATGGACAAGAGAATACAATTGATCATAAGCATAGGGTATTCTTGGTTGAATGAAGAAACATGTAAGCAAGGATGCATTGATTAATTTTGAACATGCATTTTGATCAATTAGGTTTTGAAAATTAGGAGCAAGAGTTGAATCACTTTCAAGTAATCCTCAACACCTACTAAATGCACTAGGCATGAGTGTTGGGTCATGTTACTAAATCATCAACAATTAAACAATTAGCACACCAAAAGAGGTTGAATCACATTGAGCAATCCTCCACACTATCAAGTATGTGCATTAAGGCACAAGTGGGAGTCACTTTGCCAATCATCAACAATTAAACAATTATAGCACATCAAAGGAGACTGAATCACATTAAGCAATCCTCTCACTTAGGTTAAAGTGCACGAAGCACAAGTGAGCATCACATTGCCAATCATCAATCAAATATTAAGTTGCAAGTTTAATTAGGTCAAAACAACTTGAGAAAACTCATTTTAAAACTCATTTCAATTCGGTTTACAAGCAAAGTCACAAACCCTAGCTCACATCATAATTTGCAAAGCAAAACAACTTTGAAACAATTTTTATTTTTCACAAGACTTAACAACAATTATTTTTGTGGTTTAAACACATCAAGTAGGCATAAAAGGGCCACAAGGCCGAAGCGTATTGTAATTCAAACCAACATTTATTTCATGCAAAAATCAAAGGAAAGAAAAAGCAACAAAACCCTAAAAATTGGCTTGAACCCGAGGCATCATTTGCCCAAAAATCATCAAATTATTTCATCAAAATTTACCCAATCACATAGATAAGCATGAATACATGATGAACAACAAAAAACAAGCAAGAACCCTAAAATTGGGACCCAAAACCGAAGCCTAATTCCCCAAAATTCAAGCTCAAGACATCAAGATTCAACAACAAACGTAGTTCATCATTAATTCACAAAATTAGCACAATCAATCTTGCATCAACATCAAGATCAAGCCTTATCAAACCAAGATGAACAAGAAAATAAGATTAAACATGTCCATGATGAGATTTGCGAACCAAAAACACATGGATTCACAATTTATTTCACACAAAAAATGCAAAATCAACACAAAGCAACATAGAACAATTTATTTGGTGGGTGAGATGCCAACTCTCACCCACAACAGCCCCTAATCTACATAATGATGTTATGTGATGCAAAATGTAAATTGAAAAAGGATTTTAATGCAAGAAAATTGATGAAAATGCAAAGGGTTTTAGGTTATACCTTAGTTCCAAGCTAATAAGAGTAGAAAATGAAGATCAAGAGTAACAAATCACCAACAATCTTCAAAAGTCACCAACAAAAGCCACACTAATCTTGAAGAACAGCCCCTTTGATGATGTAAATGTGGATTCAAAGATGAAAGGAAGAGGATATGTGAATATGGAATGAGTTTGAAGTGATTTAGTGGATGAAAGTTGAAAAAGAAAATTGGGGAGGAGAATGGAGGAGGATGGCCACGGGTTTGAGAGGAATGGAGGAGAGGAATTTGTGAGCTGATGGTGTGCTAGGGTAAAAATGAGAGTGAGTCCCCCTATTGTCTCTTATTTTTGGGTTTTTATATGAAAGCCAACTTAAGGGTATTTGTGACAATGTGCTTCTTGCAAACCAATAGGATTTGAGATAAAATTTAAATCAATGGTCAAGATTGCAATGCACAAGGATTAGGGACAATGAGAAAACACAAAATGGAAGGGAATCAACTGGTGTTACACGAAATTGAAGGGTTTTTGTGCACAAAAATTGTTGAGGGCAATTAGGTCAATTTGCACATAGTTGTAGCCTAGAATTTGATCTAGAATTTTAATCAATGGCTAGGAATACAACTCACATGGATCAAGGGCATGAAGAAACACAAAATGAGGTGAAAATAGGCTGGAAAATTCGGAGCAAACATGAGTGGAATGAGTGGAAAACTTGCAAGTTGTCATTTTTGTCTTATTGAGGACACTTGACCTATCAAAATTCAAAAGGTTTTTGATTATTCCTTTCTAGATAATTCCTCATTAATTCATGCCATTTTGGGCCATATCCTAGGAATCAATCATTGGGCCTCAATTTCTCTGATATCACCATTCCCAAAATTGATTTGATACCTCACCTTGAGGGAAATTCCCATTTTACCCTTTTTTTTTTAATTTGAGTTTTTATGCAAATAAATAATATTCATGCGTATAAAATAAAAATAATTAAACATGTTCTTCCTCAAATAATTCCCCTAACAATTGCCCAGTGATTTGTGATGGAAAACCGCTTTTGTCGTGAAATGACCAAAATACCCTTTTGCCCCAAAAACCCTAGTTTTGCTCAAAAAGTGTATTCCAACCCTAAAAATGATTTCAAGAACTTTGGAATGACTTCTAGGACCCAAAATGCAATGCATAATGCTCTTCACTCTTCAATTTATTTATTTTTTGTGAAAAATTAGGGTTTTGACCCAAGCTGGACAAAATTGGGGTATGACACTCTTAATCAATTATTAAATGAGAATAGAAAATGGGCAGAGGAGAAAACCCAAAGAAACATTTTCAAAATGACATAGACCTCTGGTCAAAAAAAAAATGACATAGACCTCGAGCTATTTCCTTTCTTCTATTAGTTTCATGCTTTTCAATTTTTGTCAAGCTTCCTTCCAATCCACTTCTTCTGTATCTGCAATCTTCTTCGATTTGATTCCGAAATCTCGACTGTGTTTGACGGTTGTCCTTTCATTGAAGGCAATTATATATGTTTCAGATGAGAAGCGACAAAATCCTTTTGTATCTAGAGTAAATAAATTAACCTTGATATTGAGAAGACTATGAATTTACGTGGATATAGTAAAAACACAAACAAAACAAAACAAAACAATAGCATTTAAATAGAAAAAGAACACCCATTTCAAATCAATCTCTTTGTATCCCCTCATTCAGTAATGAGCTATAAGTATTTGTAAAAAATTTCTCTCAAAAATATTTGTAGTTATATATATATATATATATATATATGATGATCCAAGTCTTTGGGCATTTTAATCATAAAAAAAGGCAAGACCAAATGAAGGAATAAAAAACAAACAATATTATATGAGAAATCAATATAATTACTGGTGGAGTAGATGGTCATTTGTTCTGTAACACCCCCTTCTACATATGCTAATATTTAACTTATTTAAAATCGAGTTTGAAAAATTTTTTGGTCATGACCACACACGAGGTGCCACATTTAAACAAAACACCTCAAATAACTCCAAAATAATTAATAAAAATAAACTCCAAGTACGAGATACATAGCACCAAAATAGGTTCGAGGTAAACACCATTGCAGCGGAAAATAACACAACGTAAAATGTCGAAATACAGAATCTAAAGGAAATTCAATAACATGAAATCAAATAGCAAGTATTAATGCCCCCCAGGTGCTACGTATCAGAGCTGACTCGACCAAACTAGAGGAAGGTACCCAAGTCACCTTCAACATCACACCGTGACGCTGTCGACATGAGAAGCAACATAAAGCAGTAGGGTGAGTCTTTTTTCATAAGTAATAACAAATACAACAAGTAACACAATAGAGCAGGCAACTAGCACACCAAAATACAGTCATATTCAATACACCATTAAGTTATAATCACCCAAGCAATCACCAGAAATGTATGAAATGCAGCCCAAAACTCCACGGGCATATGCATGTGGATCCATCACCAAAATAGCCTTGAGGGCATTCACCAAAATATTTTATGAGGCCGAGGCCTATTCACCAAAAATGCATATGATTATGCGACACCATGACTATGCACCATAACACCAAAACACCAAATTATGCATTAGCATGCTCACCAATAATTTATGTACTCACCAACACCAAGAGAGGTCATATACCCCCAATCACCAGTATTCACTCACCATTAATTACATATCACCGTAAAGAACAGCCCATAAGGACTAAAAACAACACCAAAAGGACTAACTCCGTATTAGGACTAGAACTACACCAGGGACTAAAACCACACCAAGGACTAAACCCAACATCAGGGACTAAACCCACACCTAGGGACTAAAACAACACCTAGGGACTAAAACAACACCTAGGGACTAATTCAACACCCCAAGGACTAAAAACGCACCAGGGACTGAAACCACACCTAGACACAGGCGCATGATGTCGCGCTTGAACGCCAAGTGGCGCCCATCACTGACACTGGCGCCAATGTTGCGCCCAGGTTACCTGATGGCGCCCATCACCTAGACACAGGCGCCAATGTTGCGCCTTGGGCTGCCAAAATGGCGCCCATCACCTAGACACAGGCGCCGATGTTGCGCCTTGGGCTGCCAAAATGGTGCCCTTCACCAAGCACAACCACACACAGCAACGCGGGGCAGCCAAATTGACGCCCTGTCATCAGTCACCAGCACAACACAATGCATTTGGGCAGCCAAATGGCGCCCTACACTTAGACACCAGCACACACAGTGCACTTGGGCAGCCAAAATGGCGCCCTGCACTAGGACACCTGCAACACAGTGCACTTGGGCAGCCAAAATGGCGCCCTGCACTAGGACACCTGCAACACAGGCGCACATGGGCAGCAAAAATGGCGCCCTGCACGCCACACCTGCACACACAGGCGCATTTGGGCAGCCAAAATGGCGCCCTGTTGCGCAACACAGCACACAGCACACAGCAACACAGGTGCATGTTCCTGTGCCAACACCAGCACACACGCACGCACACTAGGCGCACTGGGCACGCCAATTCGGCGCCCTTGCCTGCGCCACACACCAACACACACACACACAGTAACACAGGCGCGCAGGGCATGCAAAATTGGCGCCCCTGCCTGCGCCACACCCCACGCAACCAAACACAGAACACACAGGCGCCATAAGGCGCACAGTTTAGGCCAAATTGGCGCCCCCCTGTTCACAGCACACCCGATAGCAATAACCCCCACACAACATCATCAAACAACTTCATTCAAGCAAATCAACAAACACATAATCATCACCATAATTCCTCCTATTGATTTTCATTAAATCCATGCAATAACACCTTAACACCAACTATAATAGAATTAGCAATTCAATTTTCACATAGTAATCAATTCAATCACATATTCATTCAAATAATCAACCCAATCACTCAAGCACTCCATAAATCAATTTAAACAATTTCTCCTAACACCTAACTCCTATGGTTACTAGCTCTATGAGTTATTAACCATGAAAGAGAGCCCCCTTACCTTTGTTAATGGAAGAAAAACTCCTAAGCCTCAAGCAATTCACCCAAGATCAACGACTCCAAGCTTCTTCTCCCTCAAGCTTCTAGCGCTCCCTCTTCTCTTTTCTCCTCCTAGCCGTCGCCTCACTCTCAACTTCTCACTTTTCTAATTTTGATTTCTCTCAAGTGAGGTTTTCTCCTAAGACCCAAGGGTTTTACTAACCTAGTTTGGGCCACTTAACAATAATGGGCCCTATTTGCACACCCTTAATTACTTAGACATCACCTGAAATAAAATAACCTCTAATTAATTAATTTACTTAAATAAATATTGTAAGCCTCTAATAACTTAATCAAATAATTAATTAAATTATTTTGGGGCGTTACAATTCTCCCCCACTTAGAACATTTTCGTCCTGGAAAATCTACGCCAACTCACTAAAGCGACATCCAATCTCTTTGTCACCTCTAACCGTCCTTATCCATGACCCATCGTATACCTCGCGGTAAACCAAACACCCTTCTCTATGTTTTCACCCCTAATGGATGTTCTAATCTGTAGGTTATCAAGTCCTACCCGACTAATCAAACACCATCTATCCGACATAGGGGTACTATACTCTCAACGACGATTGTTGTGGCTTCACTCAATTCTATTCCAACTCCTACGAGTCACTCCCCAGGCTCAAAATTCTAATTCTATTTATCTCGTTTTAGGCCGACAGTAGACCAGACTCAGCACCCCCGAAACTCACCGACTGTCTACGACCATTCATATGAACATGGTTATGCTTTAACCAATTCATACCCCAGATTACGATTAACCCACCCAACGGCAAACCACAAAAATCTACAGCAGGGTCCCTGTCGAAGATCGACAAGGCACTAGTGCAGAAAAGACTTTTAGTATCGGTTATTTTGCACTTTTAGCATCGGTTATCTGTCGATACTAATTCGACCGATACTAAATGTGACTTTTAACATCGGATTTTCAAAAAACCGATACTAAATGACGTTTTTTTGGTGTTTTTTATGTCTTGAAAACATACTATTAGTATCGGTTATTTAAATAATTGATGCTAAAGGTCCATTTTTTGTGACATTTAGCATCGGTCATCTAAACAACCGTTGCTAAAGGTCTATTCTTAGTGACTTTTAGCATCGGTTGTTCAAATAACCGATGCTAAATGTTCTGAAAAGTGACATTTAGCATCGGTTATTCAAAACAACCGATGCTAAATGTCTTGAAAAGTGATATTTAGCATCGGGTGTTTCAAACAACGATGCTAAATGTCTATTTTTTAAAAAAAAATTAATTGGCACTATTAATAGATGCTAAATTCCTTTTTTTTAGTCTCATATCCTCCCCTCCTCTCCCCTCCAAACACACCCTTAAATTAATCTCATGTCCTCCCCTACCCTCCAAACTCTCAAACACACCCTTAAAGAATCTAAAAGTGCACTCTATCATCTAAGAAATCTCATTCTTCAGGCAGTGATTGCTGCATCTGCTATTTTTTAAATATCAATGGGATATCATAATTTCTTCTATTATAACTTATGCAAATATAAATGTAAATACTAAAGCTTTAGGAAATAACACAATTTAGCATTCAAATCTTAAACCATTATAATCCGCAAACTCAATGCCCAAAACACATGTAGACAAAGTAATTTTAAATTTTCAACACATCAACTCCCACAAGCAAGCAATCCTCGATGTTTATAAGAGAGCACACCATTGGTGACATCTTTGTATCATCATCATGCTCCACATTAGATTTTTCCTGTATTCATAACAGAAATATTTAACATCAAGAGGTTCAAATCACATAAATACAAAAAAATGATCAAAATGAATTCCTCTTTACAAAAAAATATTCAACATTTTTGACTTCCTTCAATATAAAAGTTGCTACCTTGGACCATGCATAGAAATGCAAGGAAGTCAGCCTTCCAAAGCTGGGTTGATCCATGTGAATATTTAAGCTCGACTGATCTATGTAGCATCCTCTATCAGCAGCCATATCTACCAATGTCCTTTGTTTAATTTCCCAAACAGTTTTGCTCAAACAAAAATTTAGTTAAAGTGAATACATTACAGCAAACTTTTGGTTAGTTAAGAAATTATAAACTCATATACTTGTAAATGGTCTTAAGCTGTTCAGGTATCTCTGGAACTTTTTTAACTGAACCATTATCATAGATAATCTTGTTCTTGATGGTAGGAGACCAAAGTCTCATTTCAGTCAAGTCATGAAGAAGATGCTTGTTCACAACAAAAAATTCACCACTAAGACAAACAATCAGCATAACCACAGAATCGTGAGTTGGACCGTTTTGCATTTTTAATTGGGTAGCTATTAACATCAATTATTTTATTCAAAGTTTACCGTGACTATTGCAAAGAACTCGTAATTAGTCCTAACCACGTAATCGTGATGTCAATAAGGTAAAGTATACATGTTGAAACAAACGAACATCGGTTATTGTTAACAAGAATGTACCTCTGCTAGTTTATCAAAGTCAAATATCGACTTCCAGAGTTTGTGCTTCCAGCAAGCTTGGATGGATGAGACTCTATTGGCACCCCCTATGGCATGGATAAACTACATTCATATCAGCAATAAAAAATTGGTTTAGAAACCAAACATCTGTGTGGCGTTACCCAGTGACATTGGCGCCAAAGACTCTAATTATTGTGAGTTACCAAACCAAATCATCTTAGACCAGAAGAAAAGTAAGTCCTACCTTTTCTCTTACATATCGTGGAAGTGCAATCGATGCCAAATTGCACACAACAGTTTCAGTTGGAGTTGAATACTCAACTATCTCAGTACACAAGTTTGACGACTTAATTGTACCCAGATTCTGCTGGTTGCTTTTCCTATTGCAAGCATCCTAGGATAATCAAAAAATGTAGGATTTAATCAACAGATAAAAAAGATAATACAGAATGTACTTTAGTGAAGCAGGTGCTTATAGAGAACGTGCATCATACCCAGGGACGGATCTAGGATCGAATTCATGCGGGGGCGAGTTAAAAAATAGCATATATTTTTTTGAACAAAAATTATATATATATCAACTTAGTGACTTTTATTATATTTATTTAGGTGTTGCAAATCAATTGTTTAATTTTTTTTAAAAGTCAACTTGTGATATCCTCTACATCTACATTTATCAATTGAAAAGTTTTTTTTCCCAGTTTTCTTATCACATAAAATTTACTCAATAATGTATAAAGTTAAATAGCAAGAAGAAGTAGGAGGACCAGTAGCTGCAAATAGGCATCATTAAGTCTCTATTGAGAAAGGCATCATAGTGATTCTAATGAAGAAAAAAAAGGGAAAACGTGAGTGAGTTATAGTAGAAAGAAAAGCAAAAAGAGATGAGAGATATAGCACAATGACATGACATATATAGAGGAAAAATAAAAATCTTTAAAAACAACAAAATTGTAAATTGAACAAAGGCTTGTATTTGGGCAAGATAATCAAAGTCAAAGCATCTATTATGACCAGATAGATAATAAGTTGTTAAATACATTTGACAATGAACAACAACAACAAGTGCTGCTAAAATCAGTCTCATGCAATGATGCTGCTACATATATATCCAACATGGAAATTCACATTCAGGAAAACACATCCTCCATAACTTGAATGACTAAACTATTTCTTGTGTTGTGGCCTAATTCTTCATCTAGTAATAACTTATGCAAGCGTGACCTTAGTTTCTTAACTATTATCCAAAAAGAATGAGCCTAATTCTTTATCTAGTACTCGCACTGAAGTGTGCAAGAGCTTTCACAATAGCTATTAGCTAAAGAACACTACCAAAAAATGAAGATATAGTGAACATATGGTGCTAGTTCTAAGTAAAAAAAGACCAACCAAATCATCATTTTTGTTGCATATAGCAACAGAATCACACAGCAAAGACAGAGGTAATCAATTTCAGCACATAGATTCCTTTTATATGTAACTACTCGATGTCCGCTTCTATTTTCTAATTGAAGAGGTAAAATGTATGCATTATAACTTGCAAGTCATTAGCGTAAAGCGGTGTTAGTTTAGTTAGTTAAAGTAAGAGTAAACTTTATATCACTAAATTGTAAATCGAATAAATAAAAACGTGAAGAAACAATCTAATATGGAAAGCTAAAATGCTACCCGCCGCCCTCTCAAAATCCACCAAAAATATGTTATTATACCAAATACTATTGTCCGAATAAAGAATATATGGTACCTCTACAACTACAAGCCCCCGATAGTCAGATTAAACAAACCATTATAAGTAATTTGAATGGAAAAAATAGCTATGGAAATAATCTCCGAAGATTGTGAGACTGCACCACTGGTGCCGTGATATGCAATGGGAGAGTATATTCTCGCCGCTTTCTCTCTATAGAACACTTGTCCTTTCTATTGAAACAATCGGTTGTATGAGAAGAAGCGTTGTTTACACCTACAAACAAGCAAGCGGAATAAAGAGCTCCCATAACCACAAGCAGCTCTTGACTTGTTGCCTTGCAGAAAATTAATTAATGATCCTGTTTCAACATCCTATACATTTAGCTTGGACTATTATTTATCCTTTTTTCTAGAAGATGAACCTTTATTCAAATCATCTATGTCCAACATTAACTCAAAAATAAGAACAAAAAGAACCCGACAATAGCTGTTGAGAAACAACATATTAAACCCACTGTATTGCTCCGAATTCTTGTAAATTTCTCGCAAAATCTGCATTAATTCTCTCTTCAACAAAGAGGTGTAGTGACTTCTAACACCCACGTTGCGTGGATTGTATTCACTTGGAATAGGGGAGATTCCACTGATACTCTATAGAGCAGATAGAAAAACAACTAATAAGTGGTGGTAGTAATAGTAGTAGTAATAATAGTAGTAAACATAATCACTCAAAAAATAGTAGTAGTAGTAATAATAATAACAATGTTAGTAATAAATTGTAATGTCACCTGAAAATAGTCTATCATTATCTGCGAAGAGGAATAACTGTCCGTGCCTTTTGAACCCATGTCTCTTCTCAACCCATTCAACCTTTGTCACAGAGAAGATCTTCTGCAAATGTTAGATGAAAATCAAGCATCAGAAATCAAGCAAATCTACAATTAGAACACAGTTTAGGGTTTCAAATTCAAATACCATCTTCTCTTGTTTTTAGGGTTTCGCGAGAAGCAATTAATCAAATCAGAGAAGAATACATACCAGAAATGATGAAGAGAAGAAGGGAATGGAAGACTTCGCACAAGCTTGCTTAAAACGAGAAGACAATCACGAACAGAGAAGTCAAAACGAAAAGTATCGCAAAATGAAAACGATCACAATCACAATCAGGACTTCGTTTCACATTGTTGGACGATTAGAGGTTCGATTGTTGATTTGAAGGTTAGGGTTCGATTGGGAGCTTCGTTTCAAATCGATTAGAGGTTCGATTGTTGGACGATTAGAGGTTCGATACGCATCAATGAGGGAAAGTGAGAGAGAATCATGAGAAGGAGACGGTGAACGGAGATTATGAGAGTAGAGAAGGAGACGGTGAGAGAGAATCATGAGTGAGAGAATCGTGAAATGAGGGTTCATAGAGAGAGAGGTTCAGAGAGTGAGAGGGCGTTTGTGAGTATTGTCGTGAGTGAGAGAATGAATTAGAGAGAACGCGTCTTCTGAGCAAAATTAAACGTCACTTGTAGTAGCGGGTGTTCTAAAACCCGATACTAAATGTGTTTGAGACACACATTTTGTATCGGTTGTTTAAACAACCGATACTAAATGTAAGCGTGAAAATTGAAAACTTCCAGCTAATTTCAAAATTGCCACCGCATCTACATTTAGCATCGGCTGTTTGTACAACCGATGCTAAATGGTGCTGTCAAAAGTCATTTTTGCACTAGTGAGGGACACAGAGAACACACCAGGCAATACTATACCAGTTATAACAGACAATACAAGACTTAAACATTCACAACATTCAACAGCAATAAATGAATGTGTAGCACCAGTACCGACTATAGCAAGCAACGAAGTACCCTTAATGAAACGTACCTCTAATCTCATTATCCGCCTCAGACTCCTTCCACAGATCACAACATCGTGTACGAGCACGCGATGGATCCATCAGACTTCGTTAAGTCCTTCGGATTAGTTGTGTCACCAAGGCACAGCGTAAATCCATTGATCAAATCGATTCGGACTTGATATTGATCGGCGCTCAAAAGGCCACCCCCGAGCTCGTGACTCGACAAGAGTCCGTTAAAAGGTTTTAGGCAACCTCCGAATTTCCAATTTACCGCTTTTTCCAATTTATCGCTTTTTCCAATTTATTGCTTTCGCACGCGACCGGTGTTAACCTCAAAAGGAAAAAAAACCAAAAGATTTGAACTTTTCTCAAGCGGACAAAATTAGTATTATTTCTATATCTTTATTTCCATTTCACCAACAAATATGAAAAGGCCAATTCATATTTTTGGCGAAATGTGAAATAAAGAGGGCAAATTGTAATACCCCAATTTTGTCCGCCCTTTCTAATTTAAGTCAATTTTAGTTATCAAATTCAACTAAATTGAAATACCGTCGTTTAAATTAAGCGCACACGCGAATGATCATTTTTTCGTGCGTTCTTCAATTTAATCTTCGTATTTGAGTTTAGTCGTACATAAGTAGTGTTTTTAGTTAATGAGCTCATTTCTTCTATTTGAGTCTCGTTTTAGCGTATTCGTCTAGTCTGGCCCGTTCTCGTCTTTGTGTTTGGCCAGACTCTTTTTATTATTATTATTATTCTTTTTTTGTGCAGTTAATTTATTTTGAGCATGTATATATATATAGTACAAAATGTCAAAAAGTTCTATTTAGTTTTATTTACAATTTAAAAGTGTTATATAATCCAAAAATGTCAAAAAAGAATCTATTTAATTTTTATTACAAGTTAGAGGTGTTCAAATGTCCAAATGTCCAAAAAAATACAAAAAATAATAATACAAATATACAAAAATAAATAAATTCGAAAATTAAAAAAAATAAAAAAAACAACAGAAGGCAGCAGCAGCAGTAAAGTTGGGGTCCCAACAGCTGCTCTCCAAGTAGCTGGGCTTGGATCCGCACTGAAAAAGAGTCAAAGCCAGTCAAAATAATTAATGCAGAAACCTAATGTTTTGATATAAAAAGGCAGTCAATGATCAGTCAAGAGGACACAATTTTCGAGGTAAATCAAAATCACCAGAAAACAGATTAGGGTTTTACACTAAAACCCTAATCATAAACACCGTTTTTGAGATCTGAGCAGTGGAAAAAAGAAGAACTCGAAATACAGCAGAAGAGCAGCGGTAAATCACTAATAACATCAAGATAGAGCCTGCTTTTCTTTCTCTCTGCGAGTAAATCAAAAAGCAGTTGGTACCTTTTTTATCTGAAAACACATGTTCTAAGTATTTATGGGGTAAATATGAATTGTTTTTGATGTGGATCAGACTTGTATTGTGTGTATCTTGTTTATAACAGTCAGGCCAGAAAACGTTTTTGTGTATGTTAGCACAATGGTTTTTTTCAGGAACAGATCCATAAGTTAAGAAACCAACAATCAGAGAACAAAAAGAAGACCAGAACCAAAAAAATAATAATAAAAAAACTAACCTCATTGTCACCTTCTCGGCGCCGGTGACCCTCCGGTCACCGTCCCAGTGAACCCACCCGGCGAGGTCCCCAAAACCGAGCTAGTAATCACCACTAAACAGAGCCAAGAACCACCACAAAACCGATACCCCCACCATCGTCCCTCCTCTCTCACACCGAACGCGCGGCCCTCTCCCTCTCCCTCTCTCACCGAAACGTCAGCCACCAAAAACCACCACCCAAAATGAACCACCGCCGCCACAGATTCACCCAAAAAAAAGAAACCCGATCAGGAGCTTGCTCTTAGTAACAAGAAACGAGAGAAAAACCAGAAAAATAAGGAAGAGAAGAGGAAGAAAAACGAACCTGAACGCGTCCTCGCCACCACCACCTTCCACCGTCGCAAGCTTCCCTCAAAACCGGGCCACCCATCGCCGTTCTCTCCCTCTCCCGTCGCGTCGCCGTAAGTCTCCCTCCTCCCGTAAAACCGCCGTGTGAATCTCTCTCGGATCCGCGAATCTCTCTCTCTCTCTGGAAGGAGGCGAAATTTTCGCCTGATCTCTCTCTCTCATTTATGGCTGCGGCGCAGCTGGTAAGGAGGGAAGGGAGGGAAGAAAATTAGGGTTTTGTTTTTAGGGTTGGCCCATTTATAGTGTCTCCTAAAATCTATTTTATTTTTTTATTTTTTTTATATTCAGATTATTGCCCACACTCCCCTGATTCATGCGCAGAACCCCCCATCACTTAAGCCCAATTTCGTTAATTGGGCCCTCCTACGCAAATTGGGCTTCTTTGCTTACACCCCTGCTCGGATTACACCACCCCCACAACTAATAACACCCCCACTTTGCAATTTTCACCCCTTTCTCGTTTTAATTCTTTTTTCAACTCAAATAACTTCTCAATAAATCAAAAAACTTTGTTAATGAATTTGCCGAAGCCTCTGCTTGCATAATCATTAACAATGAGGAACTAGCGGTGATCACTTGGAGCCTTTGCTCAATTGATCATCACGAATGCCTAATTTTTCTAAATACTTCTCAATAAATCAAAAAACTTTGTTAATGATTTTGCGAAGCCTCTGCTTGCATAATCATTAACAATGAGGAACTAGTGGTGATCACTTGGAGCCTTTGCTCAATTGATCATCATGAATGTCTAATTTTTCTAAATACTTTCATAAATCAAAAACTTTGTTAATGGTTTTGCGAAGCCTTTCCTTGCATAATCATTAACAATGAGGAACTAGTGGTGATCACTTGGAGCCTTTGCTCAATTGATCATCATGAACGCATAATTTTTCTAAAAGACTTTTAAGTAAATCGAAAAACTTTGGTAGTGGTCTTGCGAAGCCTTTGCTTGCATGATCATTAACAATGGAGTAATAATGGTGGTCACTTGGAGCCTTCGCTCAATTGATCATCATGAAAGCTCAATTTCACAATTAAACAAAATAAAACCAAAAACCTAGAACTACGTAGCTTTGAATTCTCCATCGCACCTGGAGATACGTAGGAGCGGATCCCCTCCGTCAAGCACAACAAACCAAAAACACTTTTCCCTTCAAAAAACCAAAGCGGCTAACTCTCGTCGAGCGCCGCAAATAAAACTCATTAAATCAAGAGGCAAACTTAAGTATTTTTCAAATCAACACTTAAAATCACACGTTTAATTAAAGGTTCCCTTTCAGTAGAAAGGAGGTGTGGGGCGCTAATACCTTCCTCATGCCTAACCGACCCCCGAACCCAAATCTTTAAGTTTTCCAAAAGACCATCTGCCCTCCAAAAAGGTTTTTCTTCAATATTTTCCTTATAAAAAATATTGGTGGCGACTTCATTGTTTTAAAAAGTTGTAAACGAAGAAAATCCTTCGGGGACTTTTTCAAGCGCAATACGGTGGCGACTCCAATCGGGAATAGGAATCGAATTTGGGCACGAGGCGTTCCTGTTCCTTCCAAATTAAAAACCTTTTCTCGGACCTACAAGAAGAAAGAGGGTGAAACCAATGCGATTATCGGAGCCGTGTTCCATCATACAAACAATCCTCCGCAAGCTATTCCATTCCCTTCTCAGCACCACACAGCACAAACCATTTCAATCAAACTATCGATGCAGGAACTATAATGAAAGGAAGCCCGTTGTCTTTGATCCTATTCCCATGTCCTACACGGACTTGTTTAATTATCTCATCACCAACAAAGTAATCAACACTCGTCCGATGAAGCCGTATCAACCTCCCTATCCTGGGGATACAACGCAAATGCTACTGCGCGCTTTCATTGCGGGCGATGAGGTCATGTGGTGGAGGGGCATTAAAGCATTCAAGTATGTGGTGCAAGAATTACTTGATGCAAAGACTATATCATTTCAACAACCTAATGTGGCCACCAATCCGTTGCTGGGGCATGGAGGACTGCACATTAATGCCGTTGACCATCGTGGGGTCGATTATCCGTTAGAAAAGTTGATTGCATTCGGATGCCTTTGAATTTTATCCATCTTTGAATTATGTCGTTTTGGTGTCATCAAAGAAGGGTGTGCTAGGAAAGACGCCTGTGATAGTCCTCGCTGCGTCGGGGCATGTGAAGGCTTTAAGCCAATTCTCCAGGATCTCTTGGACAGACACCTGGTCCAAGTGGGAATCCAAGAAAAAGAAGAAAATGTATCTACTTTGCAATCAGGCAATGGAGGCTTCAGGGGACCGATTGAAATTCCCTGCAACCTGAATTCCAGCCCAGCTGTGATGAGACCCTCGACCATTGTTATTCCAAAGACCTGCTGCTACCCCTAGTAGAGAGACTAGGATGACTCCATGGAGCTGCAATGTGCAAATGCAGGCAGAGGTCCCTAAAGGCACTTTGGACATAACAAACATTGCTGGAGGTAGTGGTATCACAAGGAGTGGAAGGGTGTATGCTCCTGAAAATCTTAGGGGAGAGCAGTCAAAAACAGATGAAGAAAGGGCCCGTAAGGGAAAGAACAAAGAAACGGTAGAAGTCAGACAAGTATCAGACAAAGAAGCTCAGGAGTTCCTAAAAGTAATGAAACAGAGTGAATATCGGGTGGTAGACCAGTTAAATCAAACTCCATCCAAGATCTCGATGCTCTCTTTGTTGCTTAGTTCAGAGGCGCATCGTGCTGCACTGCTGAAAATCTTGAACGAAGCCCATGTCTCCCATGACATCACGGTAAACCAGCTTGACGGTATTGTTGGCAACATTGTAGCATCCAACTACTTGACCTTCTCAGACACTGAGCTTCCTCCGGCAGGAAAGAATCATAATCAAGCTCTTCACATCTCAGTCAAGTGTGGGGACTATATGCTCGCCCGAGTGCTCATTGATAACGGCTCATCCTTGAATGTGATGCCTAAGTCTACCATGAATAAGTGAACGTGAGATCGCTCATATCCGGCCGAGTTCTACCTTGGTCGAGCATTTGATGGGTCGCTGAAGGAAGTTTCGGAGAAGTAGAAGAAGCGCCGCCGCAGTAGGCCCCGAAGTGTTCTATGTTGTCTTCCAAGTGATGGACATCAGTTCCTCCTATAGCTGCCTGCTAGGACGTCCTTGGATACATCTTGCCGGGCGGCGCACTGGCCCTCGCTTCATCGAAACTCAAGTTCGTGGTCGAGGAAAGCCGATAGTGATCCACACGAGAAGAAGAGACATCGATAAACAGATCACCACACAATGTTACGTGGAAGCGGCAGAGAGTCCTCGAGACCGCCTTCCGTGGATTGGAGATCTCAAACGCCGTCTTCATTGAAAGTGAGCCTCGCAGGCTTAAGTGGTCCAAGGCCGACATGATGATCGCAAAGGTGATCTTTGGGGCATGGGTATCAGTCGGCAAGGGCACGGGAAAAAAGCTGCTCAAGGGATTGTAACACCGGTCCAGTTTGAGGGGAAACATTGAAAAGTTCGGTGTTGGGTACATCCCAAGTCTTCTTGATCGGGAAAGGCTAGCATCCGACAAGAGGAGAAATGGCTTGCCAAACTCGGAGGAGGAACACCCAATCGGGGAGGATGATCATCGCTAACCTCAAGAACAACTTCCGAGTCTTTGGCATGTCAACCCCGACTGTGTTAATGTGGTTGAAGAAGGATCAAGCTCGAGTGGTCGTGTTGTTTCGGCTTAGTCTTATTTCTTTGTCTTTATTGGAGAGAAGCTGCAGAATCCGGGAGACCATGGATTTCCCGTGTTTTTCAATTTAAAGTAATTTTCATTGTAATGTAGATTCCTCGGCTCGCCAAGGCCTTGGAACATTTCATTTGGGCACACATGTTTTTGTCAAGACTCATCAATCAATAAAATGTTATTTTGAATTTCCAATAAAAAATTTGTCTTCATCTCTCGTTTGTGTGTCTTTTCTTTGTCTTTATTCGCCGCTCCATTTTAATGCAGATCGGAAATAGTCTCTGAAAATAATAATGCCCATAACTCATCTTTCGTGACTTTGATTACCCGGTTAATCAAGCCGAGGAAGATGTTGAGGACGATTGGGATACTCCTCCGGAAATCATGAGAATGGTAGAGCAAGAAGAAAAAGTCATTGAGCCCCATGGGGAATCCACAGAAATGATCAATCTGGGTACTGAGAAAGACAAGAAAGAGGTCAAGGTTGGTACTGCAATGGAGGATAAAGAGCGCAAAAAGTTGATTCAGCTTCTGCTTGACTACGCTGACGTATTCGCATGGAATTATCAGGACATGCCAGGATTGAGCACAGATATTGTTGAGCACGCATTGCGATGAAGATCGAGAATGTCCCCAGAAAAGTAAGTCGAGGCGAATGAAGCCTGAAATGTCTTTGAAAATCAGGGATGAGGTCAAGAAACAGTTTGATGCAGGATTCTTAGCTGTGGCAAAATACCCTGAGTGGGTAGCAAACATCGTTCCGGTCCCCAAGAAAGATGGAAAGGTCCGAATGTGTGTCGACTATCGTGATTTGAACAGAGCAAGCCCTAAAGATGATTTCCCCTACCCCACATTGATGTCTTGGTAGATAGTCTCGCTTTCAACATTCGATGTTCTCCTTCATGGACGGGTATTCAAAGCTATAACCAGATCAAAATGGCTCCAGAGGATATGGAGAAAACCACCTTCATAACCCTTTCGGGGAACTTTACATTACAAGGTCATGCCTTTCGGGTTGAAGAATGCCGGGGCAACCTATCAAAGAGCGATGGTAACCCTATTCCATGACATGATGCATAAGGAGATTGAAGTCTATGTGGATGACATGATCGCCAAGTCAAAGATCGATGAAGAACATGTGGTTAACTCCGCAGGCCGCTTTGAGCGCCTCGTAAAATACAAACTCAAAGTTGAACCCCGCGAAGTGCACCTTTGGGGTTAGGTCAGAAAGTTGTTGGGTTTTATCGTTAGCGAAAGGAATTGAGGTGGACCTGCACAAAGCACGAGCAATTCCGGAGATGCAGCGCCTAAAAGCGAGAGAAAGAAGTTCGTGGTTTCTGGGAAGAATCAATTACATCTCTCGATTCATCTTCCGCTTGATCGCAACTTGCGAACCAATTTTCAAATTCTTTGTGCAAAAACCAAGAGGTGAAGTGGAATGATAAATGTCAAGAAGCATTTGAGAAAATCAAGGTGTACCTCCAAAATCCACGATCCTAATGCCACCGTATGCGCAGCCTCTTATCCTATACCTCACCATGCTAGACAATTCTATGGGCGCGCGTCTTTCAAAAAGCATGATGATTCAGGAAAGAAAGAACATGCGATCTACTACCTGAGCAAGAAGTTCACAGACTGTGAGACAAGGTATTCACCATTAGAGAAGACTTGTTGTGCTCTAGCCTGGGCTGCTATATGCTGAGTCACACTACCTGATTGGTATCCAAAATGGATCCAATCAAGTACATATTTGAGAAACCTGCACTCACAGGTCGAATTGCTCGTTGGCAAATGCTTCGTCGAATATGACCTCGTGCACGTAACCCAGAAAGCAATTAAAGGTAGCACACTGGCAGATTACCTGGCGCATCAACCGGTTGAGGATTACCAATCAATGCAATATGAATTCCCAGATGAGGACATTATGGCATTATTTGACGAAGGGAAATCTCAAGAGAATGAAAGGTGGAGAATGTTGTTTGACGGTGCCTCTAACATGTGGGGGCACGGGGTCGGAGCAGTGCTGATCTCTCCGGACAACCGCTTCATACCATTCACTGCCAGACTAAGCTTCTATGTCACAAACAATATTGCAGAGTATGAAGCGTGTATCCTGGGTATCCAAGCAGCTCTCGATTGGAAAGTCAAGAGGCTCGACGTGTATGGGGATTCAGCTCTAGTTGTCCACCAGGTAAAAGGGGATTGGGAAACAAGAAATCCTGACTTGATTCCTTACCGTGACTATATTGAAGAATTAATCAAGCCCTTTGAGGAAATCACTTTCCAACACATACCCCGCAGTGAGAATCAGTTGGCAGATGCTCTGGCAACTTTGTCTTCTATGTTCAACGTCAGCTGTGACAAAAGTTTGACGACTGTCAGAATCCAGCACAAAGGCCTACCTGCTTATCACTACTGTATGGCAGTCGAAGGGGAATCAGATAGTAAGCCTTGGTACCATGACATCAAGCAAGTACATCACAAAGCAGAGAGTATCCTCCCGAGCTACAGAGAATGACAAGAGAACACTTCGAAGACTATCGCAGAGTTTCTTCTTGAGTGGAGACGTCCCTTACAAGAGAAACTATGACTTGGTACTCCTCGTGTGTGTAATCAAGAGAGTCAAGAAAGATTATGCGAGATGTTCATGAGGGTTCATTTGGGGTAAATTCCAAAGGCACGCAATGGCTAGAAAAATCACGAGGATTTGGTTACTACTGGCTGCAGATGGAGTCAGATTGTTACAGTTTTGTGAGAAGATGCCATAAATGTCAAATCTATGCAGATCACACTCATGTACCTCCGACTTCTCTGAATGTTTTGAGCGCACCATGGCCATTCTCAATGTGGGGCATGGACATCATTGGTCCCATTGAACCCAAAGCTTCAAATGGTCACCGTTTTATTTTGGTTGCTATTGACTACTTCACTAAATGGGTGGAGGCTGCGCTTATCCCAATGTAACAAGCTCGGTGATTGCTAAGTTCATCAAGAAAGATTTGGTTTGCCGCCACGGCCTTCCAAATAAGATTATCACGCATAACGGCGAGAATTTGAACAGTAGAATGATGAAGGACTTGTGCGAAGACTTCAAAATACAACATCACAATTCTTCTCCTTATCGCCCAAAGATGAATGGGGCAGTTGAGGCAGCTAACAAGAACATCAAGAAGATTGTGCAAAAGATGGTGGTAACATACAAGGATTGGCATGAAATGCTCCCTTTTGCCTCGCATGGTTCTGAGAACCTCGGTGCGTGCACCTCAACCGGGCAACCCCTATTCATCGGGTTTATGGGTCGGAGGCGCCTCCCATTGAGGTTGAAATACCATCCTCGCGGGTGTTGATGGAGACAAAACTTGATGAAGCGAGAATGGGTTCAAATCCCGTCTTGACCGCTTGAACCTCATTGACGAGAAAGGTGGCCGCTATGTGTCATGGACAGTTGTACCAACAGAGGATGATAAGAGCTTTTGACAAAAGAGTTCGCCCTCGCGGATTCAAAGAGGAGAACTTGTACTCAAGCGAGATCTTGCCGTCTGCATGCACCCTGTGGGCAAGTGGACTCCCAAATATGAAGGACCTTATGTGGTGAAGAAGGCATTCTCAGGAGGAGCTCTAATCCTGGCGAGCATGGATGGAGATGAGATTCCAAATCCAGTAAACTCAGATGTGGTCAAGAAGTATTATGCCTAGAAAAATAAACAAAAAAAGAGAAAGATAAGCCAAGAAAAATCAGCTCGCTAGGTTGAAAACCCGCAAAGGGCGGCCTAGGCAAAATCAGAGCGACCCGGTGGATCGAAAACCCGCAAAGGGCGATCCAGGCAAAAATTAGGGTCAGAAAACTTGGACTTGAGAAAAGAAAAGGCAATCAAGACTCCCAAAGGTTTGGATAAGAGGTGATCGAGTTATGAGTATGGGACGGCGGGCACCGTTACTTGAAGATGAAATCACGAGATACATTCCTTTCTCTTGTATTTTCTCGATTTAAAAGAAAGATTACAATGTACTTTCAATTGGCGTGACTTTCTCGCACGCCCAATTTCTATATCAATAAAAGTCCAACTTCTCTTTCATATATGTGCTTTTCGTGTCTCTGCTTTCACCTATTCAGTTTCTTTCAAAATAATAACTTTTATGATTGATGAAATTGATTTGCAAAACATGTGTACGTTCAGAGCATTACAGGATCATTGCGAAATCTTTGAAAAATACAGAAAGAAATGATTTCTCAAGTGAATAAAATTGCAAAAAAAGCGATGATTTAACGAAAAGGCGCAATCCTCGCGTGATCATCGCCCTAGGGCGACTTCCGTCCGTGCAGATGGATTTAACCACCAAAAAAAAAAAACAACAAATAAGCGAGAAAAAGAAAGTCGCTTAAAGAAAAACAGAATAAGCAAAAAAAAAAAAAAAAAAAAAAACGAAAAAGAGAAGAAAATCACAGAGGACGGAACACAAAAGAACACAACATCTTCATATCATTCATCATTCTCATGTCATCCATACCATTCATCACTCCATGGCATCCAACAAAGAGTGCATTACACTTTCAAATTCGCATCTCGTAAGAGCGAAAGAATAATCAAACAAGAGAAACATCCCACCAAAATCAATCATTGCATCCATGTGCACCCAAATACCCAAGTGCATGCATTTCATGCACCATCCAAGAGAAAAGTTACTTTGACCCGAGAGTCCCAAGAATCCCATTTTTAGAAAATCACCATCACCCCGAGTTCGTGAACTCCATCAAGACAGAGTTCGTAAACTCCATCAAAGACGAGTTCGTAGAACTCCATCAATCCGAGTTCAAAACTCCATCAACCCGAGTTAGTGAACTCCTTGAGTTAGTGAACTCCTTCCACGCATCACAACATCGCGTACGAGCACGCCGATGGATCCATCGACTTCGTTAAGTCCTTCGGATTAGTTGTGTCAACCTAAGGCACGGCGTAAATCCATTGATCAAATCGATTCCGACCGATGTTGATCGGCCGCTCGAAAAGGCCACCCCGAGTTCGTAAACTCCATCAATCCGAGTTCGTAAACTCCATCAACCTGAGTTAGTGAACTCCTTCAGAGTTAGTGAACTCCTTCCACAGCATCACAACATCGGTACGAGCACGCGCGATGGATCCATCGACCGTTAAGTCCTTCGGATTAGTTGTGTCACCTAAGGCACAGCGTAAATCCATTGATCAAATCGATTCGGACTTGATATTGATCGGCCGCTCGAAAAGGCCACTCCCGAGCTCGTGACTCGACAAGAGTCCGTTAAAAGGTTTTAGGCAACCTCCGAATTTCCAATTTACCGCTTTTTCCAATTTCATCGCTTTTTCCAATTTATTGCTTTCGTTAATGCGACCGGTGTTAACCCCCTCAAAAGGAAAAAAAACCAAAAGATTTGAACTTTTTTTAAAGCGGACAAAATTAGTATTATTTCTATATCTTTATTTCCATTTCACCAACAAATATGAAAAGGCCAATTCATATTTTTGGCTAAATGTGAAATAAAGAGAGGCAAATTGTAATACCCCAATTTTGTCCGCCCTTTCTAATTTAAGTCAATTTTAGTTATCCAGCTCAACTAAATTGAAATACCGTCGTTTAAATTAAGCAGACACGCGAATGATCATTTTTTTCGTGCGTTCTTCAATTTAATCTTCGTATTTGAGTTTAGTCGTACATAAGTAGTGTTTTTAGTTAATGAGCTCATTTCTTCTATTTGAGTCTCGTTTTAGCGTATTCGTCTAGTCTGGTCCGTTCTCGTCTTTGTGTTTGGCCAGACTCTTTTTATTATTATTATTATTCTTTTTTTGTGCAGTTAATTTATTTTGAGCATGTATATATAGTGCAAAATGTCAAAAAGTTCTATTTAGTTTTATTTACAATTTAAAAGTGTTATATAATCCAAAAATGTCAAAAAAGAATCTATTTAATTTTTATTACAAGTTAGAGGTGTTCAAATGTCCAAATGTCCAAAAAAATACAAAAAATAATAATACAAATATACAAAAATAAATAAATTCGAAAATTAAAAAAAATAAAAAAAACAACAGAAGGCAGCAGCAGCAGTAAAGTTGGGGTCCCAACAGCTGCTCTCCAAGTAGCTGGGCTTGGATCCAGACCTGAAAAGAGTCAAAGCCCAGTCAAAATAATTAATGCAGAAACCTAATGTTTTGATATAAAAAGGCAGTCAATGATCAGTCAAGAGGACACAATTTTCGAGGTAAATCAAAATCACTGAGAAATGCAGATTAGGGTTTTACACTAAAACCCTAATCATAAACACCGTTTTTGAGATCTGAGCAGTGGAAAAAAGAAGAACTCGAAATACAGCAGAAGAGCAGCGGTAAATCACTAATAACATCAGCATAGAGCTCGTTTTCTTTCTCTCTGAGTAACTGAAAAACAGGTTGGTACCTTTTTTATCTGAAAACACATGTTCTAAGTAGTTATGGGGTAAATATGAATTGTTTTTGATGTGGATCAGACTTGTATTGTGTGTATCTTGTTTATAACAGTCAGGCCAGAAAGCGTTTTTGTGTATGTTAGCACAATGGTTTTTTTCAGGAACAGATCCATAAGTTAAGAAACCAACAATCAGAGAACAAAAAGAAGACCAGAACCGAAAAAAAATAATAATAAAAAAACTAACCTCTGCTGTCACCTTCTCCGGCGCCGGTGACCCTCCGGTCACCGTCCCCGGCGAACCCACCGGCGAGGTCCCCCCAAAACCGAGCTAGTAATCACCACGAAACAGAGCCAGCAACCACCACAAAACCGATACCCCCAGCCATCGTCCTCCCTCTCTCACACCGAAACGCGCCGTCCTCTCCCTCTCCCTCTCTCACCGAAACGTCAGCCACCAAAAACCACCACCCAAAATGAACCACCGCCGCCACAGATTCACCCAAAAAAAAGAAACCCGATCTGGAGCTTGCTCTTAGTAACAAGAAACGAGAGAAAAACCAGAAAAATAAGGAAGAGAAGAGGAAGAAAAACGAACCTGAACGCGTCCTCGCCACCACCACCTTCCACCGTCGCAAGCTTCCCTCAAAACCGGGCCACCCATCGCCGTTCTCTCCCTCTCCCGTCGCGTCGCCGTAAGTCTCCCTCCCTCCCGTGTAAACCGCCGTGAATCTCTCTCTCAGATCCGCGAATCTCTCTCTCTCTCTGGAAGGAGGCGAAATTTTCGCCTGATCTCTCTCTCTCATTTATGGGCTGCGGCGCAGTAGCGCTGGTAAGGAGGGAAGGGAGGGAAGAAAATTAGGGTTTTGTTTTTAGGGTTGGCCCATTTATAGTGTCTCCTAAAATCTATTTTATTTTTTTATTTTTTTTTATATTCAGATTATTGCCCACACTCCCCTGATTCATGCGCAGAACCCCCCATCACTTAAGCCCAATTTCAAGTTAATTGGGCCCTCTCCTACGCAAATTGGGCTTCTTTGCTTACACCCCTGTTCGATTACACCACCCCCCCACAACTAATAACACCCCCACTTTGCAATTTTCACCCCTTTCTCGTTTTAATTCTTTTTTTCAACTCAAATAACTTCTCAATAAATCAAAAAACTTTGTTAATGATTTTGCGAAGCCTCTGCTTGCATAATCATTAACAATGAGGAACTAGCGGTGATCACTTGGAGCCTTTGCTCAATTGATCATCACGAATGCCTAATTTTTCTAAATACTTCTCAATAAATCAAAAAACTTTGTTAATGATTTTGCGAAGCCTCTGCTTGCATAATCATTAACAATGAGGAACTAGTGGTGATCACTTGGAGCCTTTGCTCAATTGATCATCATGAATGTCTAATTTTTCTAAATACTTTCATAAATCAAAAACTTTGTTAATGGTTTTGCGAAGCCTTTGCTTGCATAATCATTAACAATGAGGAACTAGTGGTGATCACTTGGAGCCTTTGCTCAATTGATCATCATGAACGCGTAATTTTTCTAAAGACTTTAAATAAATCAAAAAACTTTGTTAGCGGTCATGCGAAGCCTTCGCTTGCATGATCATTAACAATGATGAACTAGTGGTGGTCACTTGGAGCCTTTGCTCAATTGATCATCATGAACGCATAATTTTTCTAAAAGACTTTTAAGTAAATCGAAAAACTTTGGTAGTGGTCTTGCGAAGCCTTTGCTTGCATGATCATTAACAATGGAGTAATAATGGTGGTCACTTGGAGCCTTCGCTCAATTGATCATCATGAAAGCTCAATTTCACAATTAAACAAAATAAAACCAAAAACCTAGAACTACGTAGCTTTGAATTCTCCATCGCACTGGAGATACGTAGGAGCGGATCCTCCGTCAAGCACAACAAACCAAAAACACTTTTCCTTGAAAAACCAAAGCGGCTAACTCTCGTCGAGCGCCGCAAATAAAACTCATTAAATCAAGAGGCAAACTTAAGTATTTTTCAAATCAACACTTAAAATCACACGTTTAATTAAAGGTTCCCTTTCAGTAGAAATGAGGTGGGGGGCGCTAATACCTTCCTCATGCCTAACCGACCCCCGAACCCAAATCTTTAAGTTTTCCAAAAGACCATCTGCCCTCCAAAAAGGTTTTTCTTCAATATTTTCCTTATAAAAAATATTGGTGGCGACTTCATTGTTTTAAAAAGTTGTAAACGAAGAAAATCCTTCGGGGACTTTTTCGGGCGCAACACACCAGAAACATCATAGGGCTTCCCACAAGACTGAGAACCTCTCTTCTCTTTCACTATCTTATATGAAGCAGTGCTATCCTCCTCGAAAATCCTACAGCTATTAACCAAATCAGCAAACACCCGAATCTTCTGGTAACCAATCGCCTTCTTGATGTCGTGCCTCAACCCATTCTCAAACTTGATACACTTCGAAAAATCAGAGTTAGCATCATTAGTATAATGAGGGTAGAACTTAGCCAATTCCACAACCTTCGCCGCGTACTCGGCCACTGACTTGCTCCCTTGCTTCAGCTCCAGAAATTCCAGTTCCTTCTTTCCTCTCACATCCTCTGGGTAATACTTCCTCATAAACTCTCTCTTAAACACATCCCACGAGATCTCTTCACCAGCAGCTTCCAATCTCTGCAGAGCTTCCAGCCACCAATCATCGGCTTCTTCCGCTAACATATGAGTACCAAACCTCACCTTCTGCGCAGGCGTGCAATCCATGACCCGGAAAATCCTCTCGATCTCTTTCAGCCATGCCAGAGCTCCATCAGGATCATACCGACCTTTGAAAGTGGGCGGATTCTCCCTTTGGAATGTGGCCAAACTACGTGCACTAGCATCAGCGGCAACTTGTTGATTTCCCACAACTTGAGCTATCGCCTCTAGAGCAGCAGCAAGAGCAGCATCATTTCGTCCAGCCATCTTAACTTATCATTGAAACAAGATTTCAGTCAGAACGAGTAACAAGACTCGAGAATTATAATACTAAAGACTCCACGACTTGGTCGGACAGACCGAACTGCTCTGATACCACTAATGTAACACCCCCTTGTACATATGCTAATATTTAACTTATTTAAAATCAGAGTTTCAGAAAATTTTCAGTGCGACCACACGAGGGTGCCACATTTAAACAAAACACCTCAAATAACTCCAAAATAATCAATAAAAATAAACTCCAAGTACGAGATACATAGCACCAAAATAGGTTCGAGGTAAACACCATTGGAGCGGAAAATAACACAACGTAAAATGTCGAAATACGGAATCTAAAGGAAATTCAATAACATGAAATCAAATAGCAAGTATTAATGCCCCCCCAGTGCTACGTATCAGAGCTGACTCGACCAAACTAGAGGAAGGTACCCAAGTCACCTTCAGTCACTGTCACCTGCACGTTGCCGACATGAGAAGCAACATAAAACAGTAGGGTGAGTCTCTTTTCATAAGTAATAACAAATAAAACAAGTAACACAATAGAGCAGGCAACTAGCACACCAAAATACAGTCATATTCAATACACCATTAAGTTATAATCACCCAAGCAATCACCAGAAATGTATGTAAATGTATGAAATGCAGCCCAAAACTCCACGGGCATATGCATGTGGATCCATCACCAAAATAGCCTTGAGGGCATTCACCAAAATATTTTATGAGGCCGAGGCCTATTCACCAAAAATGCATATGATTATGCGACACCATGACTATGCACCATAACACCAAAACACCAAATTATGCATTAGCATGCTCACCAATAATTTATTTACTCACCAACACCAAGAGAGGTCATATACCCCCAATCACCAGTATTCACTCACAATTTATTACATATCACCGTAAAGAACCGCCCATAAGGACTAAAAACAACACCAAAAGGACTAACTCCGTATTAGGACTAGAACTACACCAGGGACTAAAACCACACCAAGGACTAAACCCAACATCAGGGACTAAACCCACACCTAGGGACTAAAACAACACCTAGGGACTAAAACAACACCTAGGGACTAAAACAACACCTAGGGACTAATTCAACACCCCAAGGACTAAAAATGCACCAGGGACTGAAACCACACCTAGACACAGGCGCATGATGTCGCGCCTTGGGCTGCCCAAGTGGCGCCCATCACCTAGACACAGGCGCCAATGTTGCGCATTGAGCTGCCACAGTGGCGCCCATCACCTAGACACAGGCGCCAATGTTGCGCCTTGGGCTGCCAAAATGGCGCCCATCACCTAGACACAGGCGCCAATGTTGCGCCTTGGGCTGCCAAAATGGTGCCCTTCACCAAGCACAGCCACACACAGCAACGCGGGGCAGCCAAATTGGCGCCCTGCACTAGGACACCTGCAACACAGTGCACTTGGGCAGCCAAAATGGCGCCCTGCACTAGGACACCTGCAACACAGGCGCACATGGGCAGCCAAAATGGCGCCCTGCACGCCACACCTGCACACACAGGCGCATTTGGGCAGCCAAAATGGCGCCCTGTTGCGCAACACAGCACACACCACACAGCAACACAGGCGCATGGGGCTGCCACATTTGGCGCCCCTGCCTGTGCCAACACCAGCACACACGCACGCACACTAGGCGCACTAGGCACACCAATTCGGCGCCCTTGCCTGCGCCACACACCAACACACACACACACAGTAACAGAGGCGCGCAGGGCATGCCAAATTGGCGCCCCTGCCTGCGCCATGTAACACCCCCTTACTCTTAATACTTTAATTATAAAATCAGAGTTCAAAAATCGTTTTTGTTCTTTTTAAAGATACATCCTCAAGGGAATGCTACGTTCATCAAACATCACTTTCACTTAGCCAATAATTCTTTTCATTAATAAAATATAATTTCGTGATACATAGCACGACTTAAATGGGGCGAACCCTCAAATTCTAATACATCAAATCTATTACAGTTCAACTACAAATCTTAAACAACTAATAGACTACCCGGCTCCCCAGTTCGACGTCACAGAGCAAGACACCACAACTAGACTGAGGAAAGAAAGGATCTTCACTCAAGATCACCTGCACATCACCTGTTTGTCGCCACGAGAGCAGGCAACATAAAAAGCTAGGGTGAGTCTCTTTTCATAAATAATAAAATGTATGATAAACATTATGCTAGAGACAACACCAGAACAACTCGGCTCACAAGCAACAACACACCATCAAACCCTTAATCCTCAACTCCAAATAAACCTAGTTACACACAGCAACTCTCACTCAACCACACTATAACACAGCAACTCATACTCGTCAAAACGATATCAAACTCATATGTAAATGCATGGATGCAACCCAACACCAATGTTTATGCATGAGTACCATCACCGGCGTAATGGCACTGTCACCGTCCTTTAATATCTAGGCCGAAGCCTGTCTCCGTCCTTTACACCGTCCTTTACACCGTCCTTTAATGATACGAAGACCGAAGTCAACAATATCTAGGCCGAAGCCTGTCTCCGTCCTTACACTGTTGTCTATTTCACCTAGACACCCTAAATAGCGCTAAGGCTAACGTCCACTCACTGGACACCTCAACACTCCACTCACTAGCTCTACAGTTAACGTCCAACCAACTGGACACCTCAACACCAAGGAGACCGAAGTCTTCTCACACCAGAATGCCTGGAAGGCGACTTCAAACACCACGGGTACAACTCAGGAACGAGGTCCTAGACCCATCACTCAACGTCAGTTCCCATTTGGAACCTCACCACTTAAACACATCGCCACTCAAAGCTCTAAGGCTGTCAATCACACCTCGGACATAGCTCCATGGCTATCGTCCCAGTCACCATCCAATACACCTCCAATTGTAGTTCTCACACTACCTCAACATCCTCACACTAAACGTAGTGGACTAAACAGTCACTACGAGGACCACAACGTTACCTAGGACTAAAATGGACTATCCCATTTCAACCACTTAAGCGTTCTCAACACCCAACAGCCACTCCCAGTTGCGCCTGGCAGCGCCTTTTGCGCAATCGTGGCTTTCAATCGCACACCTCGGCACCCTCTCCTGGCACCTCGGCACACGCACCACTCAACTCGGTACACAGGCACCTCGGCACCAAACAACACCTCGGCACCCCACAACATATACATCTCGGTATCTATACTTATACCACAACTACCATACTTACTTCACCTTAGTCTTAACGCAACTAGGTTACTCTACTTCAATTCACCCTTAATCACCTCGGTTCACCACCTCGGCTACGCCTACACTTAGTCACGCATCTTATCTTCAATGGCGTCCTTGCGTCTCACCTCGGTTACCCTGGTTACTTAACTTAGGCTACCTATCCACTACAAGAAAATCGTTGATTTGCCACGGACATTTCCGTGGCAAATGTACAAATTTCCGTGGCAAAACAACATTTGCCACAGACCAAAAATGGTGGCAAAAACGCTCGTCGCAAATCATTTGCCACGGACTTTTCCGTGGCAAATTTTTCCGTCGCAAACCCGTGGCAAATCCGTCGCAATTATCGGTGGCAAAGTCGCCGCAAATTTCATCGCAAAACTGCGGCAAATCCGTCATAAAAATTTAAAAAAATTTAAAAAAAAATTAAATCATAATTTTAATTCTTCAACCCATTCATCAGTCAATTTAATTAATTACATTATAACCAACTAAAAGACCAACTAAAAAGACCAAAAGACCTTGCTTTTAATGGTTGTTTTAATCCACATACATCCTTACTATTAAAAAAATAAAATAAACCAACTAAAAATTTAATTAATTACATTATAACCTATTGAGTCTCCTAAGGCTATCTCCAAAAAATTCCAAAAAAGCTTGATTATCTCTTCAGCTAGCCCCCTTCTCTAAAATTGCCCTAAAACTTCAACATCTTCCACAGATGTATTTTGGTTTTACTCAAAAATGATACAAAGACCCTCGAAAACAAAAAGGAACATTCTCAATCCTCAATAAAAGCCATCATGCAAATGCCATAAACTCAAGACAAGTAATAATCGAAAGGTACCAAATTCCCAAAATATAACGCAGATTCAATCAAGATCAACAATTTACCTCGGCGTTCTTTTTGGTGCCACCATTTGGTCCAATTGGAATAGGTTTGTATTCTCGTCGCCTTTAACTCCGCCAAAAAGAAAGTTACATAAACCCTAACATCGGGAAAAAACAAAATGACCTGATGACGCTTACTAACGTTTTGTTAAATGTTGATGAATAGCTTGTGAACTCACCAATAGATTCTTGTCGCCTAGCATACTCCTAAAGTGAGCTTCTTATCTTTCATATCTCACCATATGAATTTCCAATCATCACATTCAACAAATTCAACATGTTAACTATGACCATTTCACACAGAACAAAATTAGATGGAGAGTTTAGAACAAAATCACGTAAGCAGATGGAGGGTTTGGTATCTTTACATTCAACAAATTCAAGATTAGATGCACAAAGACACAGTATATCTTTACAAGACTTTGAAACTAAAGGGAAGTCACAAAATAGCAGGGGCAAGCTCTAACTAGGATGTACTCAAACAAATTCAAAGCTTTTAGAAACAGATATGATGTCCAAACTACATGATGTAATTGACACCATATAAATTCTGTAACTGCACAACATTAACATCGGTCTTAATTCATTCTCTAAAGTGTCGTAACCATAAAACATTGTTAGAATCAGCATAACATTAACATCGGTCTTAACATCAGTCTTAATTCATTCTCCGATTCACCACTAAAACACCGATATTACACTATTAATCGTAAGATTATCTAAAAAAACACTATTAATCGAAAACCTTCATAATGAGTCATTATGATCAATAAAATATCATCTTTGCAGGATAAATTAAATGAGACCTTTTTCATTATGGTTTCCTTATTCCATGTCTCAACCCCCTTAAAGAATGCTTTTGTTTGACGAGCCTGCAAGAGAGTAAAACTAAAATCGAGTGAGAGGTGCAAAACAAGAATAAGAATCTCTAATTGAAAAGACAGGTTGAGCTAAGCTAAGGTTACCTAAGAAAAGAATAATAAGCAATATAGTCACCATCCAATCGGGAACACAACATTGAAGACCACTCCAATGCCGATACCAAGCATGAGCATTGGTTGAATGAGAAGTGCCAAATCATAGTCAATGATGGGCATATCCAATGTTGGATGTCTTAGCTTAAGGTTGTAGTAAAGCAGTTGATAGAGTCGCTCCCATGACCATACGCTACAAACAGAAACACCCAATAAGTCCGCGTAACGTTGTTTATCCTCCCCAATACCAAGAAGAACTTACATGCATATCTCGATCAAAAGAAAGCTAGTGCTACATTAGAACCAAGAAAGTAAAATAAGTAAAATGCATTTCATACCATACAGAGGTTTCATCTAACTTTTCTTCATCCGCAAGTCTATATGTCATTAGGTATTGCCACATTGCATTTATTATACGGTCGAGAATAGGCTCATCACAAGTCCATTCAGAAGGCGAGGAAGAAGTTACTGAATCAACGACAACCTTTCCGGCTTCCAATATTTTGGATGCATCGATACCATTTATTTCGTAAATGTTTGGAAGAGATTTGAGAATATCAATGGCATTTTCTCCTAGAGGACCACGAATATCCACCTAAAATTGTTCAATGTCCCAAAGGCCAAAATACTTGTTACTAGGGAATGGAAATACAAAATTCAAAAAATAAAAAAGCCAATTTGGGGTTAAAGGTTGTGATAATATAAATCAAAGTACCTCCAATGAACGTAACAAAGGAAATCCCCTCAGCAGATCTAACAAGTCACCAACTGAGTTTTTCTCCAATGGATTTCTACGAATGTTCAAGTATAAGAGAGATGCCAAAGAAATGGGTGAAAATTCCTGAGCAAAGAGGGGATCATAAAAAGAATTGGATCAAAACAAACAAATTTGGTATTGGGAATAGTGATTTTGTAATATCACAAGTTAACATCTTTTATTGATCACGCTTTGTTTACCATTTAGCATGTCCTAGACATGCATGATTCCAAGATTTTTGAATCCCTTCTCTATACGTTATCGACATAAGCTAAGAAAAAAATATGCACAAAGAAGTAGAAATTAAGCATAAGAAATGACCTCACCTTGTTGATTAAATTGTGAATGTTTCTATTTGAAAGGTCCAGACTAGATACATTCTTTAGTGGAGTGTCACTGATTATCATTTCTTAGGATTATCCTTTCCATATATCCTCGCACAAAATCCCAAGGCCCACTCCCGAAATTGCTTGTGAAAGATGAATTATAAATTTCGATTCTGGTAACTCCTTAAGAATAGTACACTGCAAGCTTACCATCACTAGAGGTAAAGTAATTTAGTTCTCTCTAATGAGAAAGGAATGAGGAGCGACCAAAAACGAAAATGTGCTTTAACAACTTAGTAAATATGAGAAAACTTACCCATTTATAAGAACAGGATTATTGTTCACCAGAGTCCTTTGAGATGTTTAAATTTGACAACTTCTCGAACAATCAATTCGACTCTTTGAGCTTGTTTCCAAAAGCAGCTAAGTGCCACTAAATCTCAAACAATGAAAAAGTGTATATTCAAATTACTATTATCACAATTTATAAATCTTTGAGATGAAAACAGAATAATCGAATACTTTGGTGTTGATTAATTAAATAATAATGTTGGCAAAGAAGATGCCACTCTAATCAATTCATATCATACTAAGACATTCCTAAGTTTACTAACCACGATTTCTATATGCTCAATGAACAATATCACATTATCAAAATAATAGAAACTAGAAAGAATCACTAACAACAAAATATAAAAGCCTATTTTGTAAATAGCAAAGAACTATTATCCCTAAACTCAAACCGCAAAGACCACAAATTACCGCTCATGAACCGAGAAATTAGCAATTAGGGTATAAATTTTTAATCAATCCCGGGAGAATCAAGCTAAACGCACGCCCAATAGTCCGTTGACGTGAAAACAAGCTAAAAAATTCATAATCGATTCAATCTGGTCCTTTACTTGTCGTTGTCATGGTTATGACTTATACAATCATGAAACATCCATATCGATTCCAATAAGCTGTCACTAGAAGTCAAGAACCAAAACTTTATGAAATTTTTGTAGATTCTGAATCAGGTAAATGGCACAATCCTACAATTAATTGCTTTCAAGTTTCATCCATCTGCCAATGTATTGAGTAAAGTAAATCCATTCATTTGTTTCAACAAGAAAATCGATGCAAAAAGTCTCAGAGTGAGATACTTCTACTCCAAAAACATACATTGGATCTCAAAGAGATAAGTTGATCGAGATTATCTTACAGAGAAAACTTTGTTCTAGCAACATGTTCCAATAAATAGAGGATAAGAACCATGATATCAAAGGTTGATGAATGATTGTGTCAAATCTTAATGAAAGTTTATCAAAACAGAAAACATGACTTACTTTTCAAACTTCGAGACGGATTCAACAGGACTTGAAAAGAGAATCTATGGAGGACCCAAAGGTGAAATTGGTGCTCAAATAGTGATTTGTTGTCATAAAATGTCATCAATTGTCCAACACTTTCAATACGATTGGGAATTCACTTTTCTATCAATGGGACCCAAAGTAGTTTTTGATTGTAAACAAAGGAGGTTGCATTTTCTTTCAGTTTTACATCTTCACTTTGAAGACAAGGTGAATGATTAGGGAGAGTATTAATAGATATGTTAGAACTAGTTAAGAGGCTTAGTTACTTGTAAGAGTTGATTAGAAAGTGATCATCTTGTAACAAGGAATTCTACCTATTTTCTACATAATAAGTTGGTTCCTATCACAATATCATTCTATTGTAGAATGGAATGTGTTCTAGTGGCTAAAACAATAATAGGACATGACATCAAATCGAAACTCCTACATTTTGCAAAACTTACTACAAGGGCAATTTAGAATCTCCTCATATAGGTGCAACAATGCTCACATTACCGACCGTCGCTCAAATAAACGTGTATCAACTCGAAATTTGGCACCACAGGTACACAACTAGTGAGACGTATATGTAGAGCATTACAAGTCAAAGATATAATGTTTCAAAAGTACGTCATCAAGGTGTGCCCAGATAAAACAAAATATGGAACATTTTCTACTGATTGCGATACAAAGAACCCAAGACTACCAAACCTAACTAAGCAACTCAAAAAAATTACATTCGCAGATTGATCAATCTCACAGATACATCTAAACTGGAACCTTGGTTTCTTAAACTCGTAAATTGAATGACAATCATCAATTTCATGACATAAACAATAAAGGAAAATCTTAAATCGTGATCCTAAAGAACCTAATGTAATGTGTGCATTGTACATAAGATATAATCTCACAATGCCTTGGACAAAGAAATGCAGAAAGATATTCAAGAAATGCAAGTACCACAAATCCATAACCAAAGGGTTCGAAATTTGCAATCACTAACCTTGCTCTTCCCAATTTTTCTACCACATCAAGCATAGCAAATATAGTCATTTTCTTCACCTGTGACCAAAGAAGCAACAATCAGAAAAAAAATACATAAAATCCCAATAAGAAAAGCTGCAGACACACGAGGACATCACACGCATGTAACTAAAACAAAGTTGATGATCAAGACTTCAAACATTCAACAAGGATTAATCCAAATCAAAATATTCGAAATAGAAATACTTAATATTAGAAGAACCGAGGAAATTACATAAAAAATCATACTACTTGAAAAAGACGGATGGAGAAAATATCTAAATTATTTGTTTGATGATATGAAAATCAGAGCTCAAATGTCGTTATATAGACTAGCCCCAATAAATGATAATCAGGAAAACTGATACACAATCTCCTTGTAACTACAAAGATTATTGCTATGCTAAATTAGTAGAACAGAGTTTAGGGTTTCCAATCAAATACCATCTTCTCAACTTTTTAGGGTTTCACTGAACTACAAATCGGAGAAGAGAAGAGGAGAATACAAACCATGTTCGTTGTTGGCAATGGCGAGAGCGTGAGAGATTTGTTTGGCAACAGCGAGAGACTGAGAGACTGAGAGACTTGCCGGCATCGAGAGATTGAGAGACTGAGAGAGCGAGAGGGTGAGGAGGAGAGAACGACGAGAGAACGACGAGAGAGTGAGAGACCGAGACTTGTCGGCGTCGTTCTATTTGGGAGAGAACGACGAGAGAGTGAGAGACCGAGAGGGTGAGGAGGAGAGAGCGAGAGGGTGAGGAGGTGAGGAGGAGAGAGCGAGAGGGTGAGGAGGTGAGGAGAGGAGAGCGAGAGGGTGAGGAGGAGGAGGAGGAGAGAGCGAGAGAGGTGAGGAGTTAATGTCTGATTTTAGGATAGGTAGGGATCGGGCTACTTTTATTTTGATAAATGGTTTGCCACGGACTTGCCACGGCATCTCCGTGGCAAATTTCTGTCCTTTCACATGTCCGTGGCAAACCCGTGGCAAACACCAGCGGGAAATTTCGCGCTCTTCCTTTTTACACATTCCGTCGCAAATCCGTGGCAAATTACTGACGGAATAAGCTCCGTGGCAATTGTTGGTGGCTAAAACAAGCTTTTCTTGTAGTGATCACGCACCTCAGTTCACTTAGGTACAAGCCTCTATTTCATTCACCTCGGTTACCATACCATCTCGGCAACCTCAGTTCAGCAACTACACTTAGGTGTATAAATACACACCATACTCCAGTAATCACCTTGGTATACCTATGCTACACCTCGGCAACTACAAGTCGACCCTACGCTCCAGCTCTCACACCTTTACTCCTCGTCACCAATACTACGTCCTCTACAATCCTCCAACTCACGCTGTATCACTTACACTCCATGTAACATCTACTCCTTGTCATCCTACGGATCGACTCACCTACCCCTCCACATACATACCTACATCTCGGCATTCCTATCATTCAACATCTTACACTGAATTACATCTACATTTCGACAACTCTCCTTCAGTCCATATACACTATACCTCGGCGACACTAAATCCGACATGCCTATACCTCACTTCAATACATACATACCTCGGTTATATCTTCTCAATTTACCACCACTGGTCTCAGTTTACTTACCTTAGACCTCAATAACCACGCTTAGGCTTATGTTCACTGCACCACACTTTAACATAACACTTCAATTCGGTAACGCTTAGAAACAACACGCTATTATTATTCATCTCGGCTACTACTCCTCGGTCACTCGTAATGACAACACCCCGTCCCCCTTCACCTCTACACTTTGCTAACTCGGTTTCTCTAAGGGATAACACCTTAGCATCATTCAACTCGGTTACCACCTCAGTTACTCTCGGAAACAGCATCTCTACACACGCCTACATTCAACAAGGCACACAACACTCCCATAATTTACACGCAACACTCCTCAAGAACTCAACGAAGGTGACAACACCAACAATAACACACTGGGACTGAGGGTTCCTCAGCTCCCATTCCTCTCCTAGGTCTCCCATACGACCAGATCATCCACAATTTAACCCACACACACACACACCAGCGAAACACACAACGCACCCAAGACATGCATGGCTCACAAACACAACTTCAACAACAGGGAAGTAAACACAACCACCATCACACCACATGCAACACAAACAACTCCGAAATCACCCTAGAGTCTAACTCACGCACAACATTCATCATATAATCTATTATAGACAAAAAGAGAGCCCCCTAACCTCAAATAGTTGAAGAAGCAGCACTCTCTTCACTAAGCCTTCCCGATCCACCAAGAATCACCATCATTCCTAGTTCTTCTCCCTCGGATTTGAGCTCTCCACGCCAAGTTCTCCTTCTTCTCTCTAGGAACTAATCTCACCTACCAACTTCTCTCTCTTACTTTCCTTTGACTTTTCTTGATATTTTTGTTACAATGAGCTTCTTCCTACGGCTTCCCCTTTTGAGTCATGCACCATGGGCTTCTTAATGGCCATGGGCCTCTAATAAATCATGGGCCTCTACACTCACCTCTTTAAATACTTAAGCACTTCCTAAATGAACTATCACATCTAAATTATTTACTTAACTCGATAAATAAATTAATTAAACTATTTTGGGGTGTTACACGCCACGCCCCACGCAACCAAACACAACACACACAGGCGCCATTAGGCGCACAGTTTAGGCGAAATTGGCGCCCCCCTGTTCACAGCACACTCGATAGCAATAACCCCCACACAACACCATCAAACAACTTCATTCAAGCAAATCAACAAACACATAATCATCACCATAATTCCTCCTATTGATTTTCATTAAATCCATGCAATAACACCTTAACACCAACTATAATAGAATTAGCAATTCAATTTTCACATAGTAATCAATTCAATCACATATTCATTCAAATAATCAACCCAATCACTCAAGCACTCCATAAATCAATTTAAACAATTTCTCCTAACACCTAACTCCTATGGTTACTAGCTCTATGAGTTATTAACCATGAAAGAGAGCCCCCTTACCTTTGTTAATGGAAGAAAAACTCCTAAGCCTCAGGCAATTCACCCAAGATCAACGACTCCAAGCTTCTTCTCCCTCAAGCATCTAGCGCTCCCTCTTCTCTTTTCTCCTCCTAGCCGTCGCCTCACTCTCAACTTCTCACTTTTCTAATTTTGATTTCTCTCAAGTGAGGTTTTCTCCTAAGACCCAAGGGTTTTACTAACCTAGTTTGGGCCACTTAACAATAATGGGCCCTATTTGCACACCCTTAATTACTTAGACATCACCTGAAATAAAATAACCTCTAATTAATTAATTTACTTAAATAAATATTGTAAGCCTCTAATAACTTAATCAAATAATTAATTAAATTATTTTGGGGCGTACATGTTCGTTGGAAAGAAGAGTCGCTGCCATGAATGGTTTATCACCGCTATGTTCCATTTCAATTTATCATGCCAACAAAGAATAAACTCTGAATTATCAAAAATGCTATAAAAAATGATACACAAACCAAATAATTTAGCTTCAAAGGAGAATTTGCAAACATCATCCATACCAACACATAGAAACAAAACACAAATAGATAAAAAAATAATAGACATAGAGAGAGAGAGAGAGAGAGAGATATGACATATTCTGAGAAGAAGAAATTGTGTCATTATGTTGGATTGTAGTTACATTTTATTATTTATTTGTTTGAATTCTTTCTAGTTTTTAATGGCTTCTTTATGTTGCATTGCAGTTACATTTTATTATTTATTTGAATATTTGAATAAGTAGTAACTGCCAAAAGAGTAAAAATGAAATGAATTAGAATTAGAATAAGTGTTTTAGGGATTATTGTAAATAGGTGAATTAAATGTTAAATGGCTCATGAGAGGACATTTGGCATATGAATAAATGAGATTATTCTCAATTGTATTATACTAGTATAGTACTAGTATTCTAACCCGTGCGATGCACGGGAAAATGTTTGTGAAAAATGAGTAATAATATAATATATGATACAAATATATTGTAAGTTAAAAAAATACTAAGTGAGTTTTAGTAATATAAAATAAAATGGTTATGGTTGATAAATGATATTGTAAGATATTAGACCTTAAAATGACACTTAAAATACAAATGACACTTAAAACATAAAATGACTTATGATTCCATTAATTGAATTGAAATATATTTTATACTTTATATTACAATATATTATTATAATATTAAAATACTCTTGTACACATAAGAATCTATTAATTTTATTTGAGATTGTATCACAAATTTTTAAAATAAATTTACTTACATAAGGAAAATTCTATTCAAGAAAAATAATGAGAACAAAAACAAAATTAGGTAATACGCAGGCCCGTGCTACACACGGTATATAGTAAATAACTATAAATTTATAATTTTTTGACTCAAAAATATATAAATTTTATGTTAAAATCATATTAATACAAAATTGGATAAGGATACATAACAAATTAAAGAGTACGTGATTGTACAAATCTTTTAAATAGTGGTGCCTTATAAGGTGATGTATCAAGGAAGTCACTCATCGGTTATAAGTCAAATTGATCGTATGATATAATACCAAATGCTATGAGTGGTTGAGATGGTATCAACCAACACAAAATCTCAATTATTATTGACATAATATTTTATACTACACAAAATGGAGGAATAAAAAACAAACAATATTATATGAGAAATCAATATAATTACCGGTGGAGTAGATGGTCATTTGTTTGTTGGAAAGAAGAAGTCGCTGCCATGAATGGTCTATCACCGCTATGTTCCATTTCAATTTATCATGCCAACAAAGAATAATGTAACATCCCTAATTTCGTTAATTTCGAATTAAGAAATTAACGAGTGATTTATTACTCCAGTAGGTAATAAATCAAGTCACGGATATGAGGTTGTCGCGAAAGCAATTTATAATTGCTAGAGTATATGATTTAAATGCATAATTGATGGAATTATATGATTGTGTGATTGTTTTGGGGTAAAAATTAGAATTGAGTGGAAATTAGAACACTAAGGGTATTTTAGTCTTTATACCACTCACACTAAATGAGCTCCAAGACACAAAAATATCCAAACACTCTCTCATTCCTCACTTGTGTTGAAATAAAGAAAGAGAAAGTAAGAGAGAGAAAAGGAGAGAAGCTGTGGGGAAAGAAAGAAAGAAAGAAAGAAATAGAAAACCTAGAGAGAGGGAGAAGAGGGGGAAACATGAGAGAGAGGAAGAAGAAGGTGGGAAGATCTTGCTACACTTCCAATGCAAGTAATTTCTATCACCACCAAGCTTCATCATTTTCTTTCCTCTACTTAGTGATACCAATTTCAGAACCCATACTTCTTTCCTTCTCATTTCACCATGGTTGAGGTCTCACAAGCTTAAAGTAGAAAAAAGGGGGGTTTCAAGCATCACAAATAGAGTTTTGAACATACTTGAAGCTAGCTTAAGGTTTAGGAAGCTCAAAGTTTGATTGGGTGACTATTTTGGAGTTTGGGTTAGGTCAATTGGGTGTTGATTTGGTGTGATTCTTGGTAAACAAGATTTAGGGTAAAATTTGGGAAAGTGTAGCACCTTGGTTTTTGGTGTGAAGTCCAATTTGTGTGTTAATTTGTCCTTATCTTGCTGAACTTCAAACTCCTCTTCAAGTGAAGGATCTGTTTTGACAGTAGAAGGTAGCTGCACTTTTGGTTTTGAAGCGGTTGGTGGAGCTAGGAGCGATAGTTCGTGAGGTTTCGGATTGGTTTAGTTCGTGAAGTATCGATAGTTCGTGATTTTCATCACGATTGGTGAGTTTTACTCGCTTAGGGTTTTTATATTATGTGGTGTTGACTGTATGATTTCTGTTATCGTTGGAATTGCATTCGTTTCGTAAATTTTGAGTCGCAAAAACAGCAAATTGGTCACGAACTCATTGATTTAGAAATTCTGGACATAGGTTCGGTTTTTTTGAAACTGGGACTGTTCTGATAGTCCAAAAATTATGTGTCTGATTTTGTTAGAAATTAGACTTAACGCCTGTCGTTTTGGCACTGGTTTGGTTCAATTTGGAGTTGTGTAGCTCGAGTTATGAGTCTCCAAAGATAGGTCAAATTTCTGGAGTTAAACTGAGAATATATTCAGTGTTTTAGGTTTTGTGCTCTCAATTGAACTCCGTTTTGAACAATTCTTGTCCCATTAGAAACTAAGCTTCATTTTCTTCTGTTAGGGCCCAAGTTTCGTGTCATTTGGTCAAGTTTAGGTCATTTGAGAGGGAGCAGAAGTTGAAGGACAGAAACTGTCCCGTCTGGGAACCATTCAGATTGTTTCTAAAAACTGTACTACTTGGCTCCTTGTTTTGAAAATCTAAAGACATGGTCAGAAACTATACATCCCTAGATTTCCAAAGAGTGGTCATTTGTTTAAATCCAATGTTGTTTGATATTTTAAATAAACCACTAAAGTAGATGTACTACTGCAGTAAATTCTGGACTCATGCTGCTTATTAAATGTTTGATTGTGTCACTACAAAATCTTGCACTGTATTGCTTGATAAATTGCGACTGTATGGACTGGAATTGTGTGTGTTATTGTTGTTTACAGGTTGAGAATTCAATCGGATTACGGATTGGATGCGAATGGGTGAGTGAAAACAAGAAAAATGAGACACAAACCAATTTTGTCCCCGTGTTTCAATTTCTCGTTTCGTGGTCCCGTTCGATTCCAAACCTCTTCTAATTCATTCCTCAACCCTTTCCCATTTATATATGACTGATATTCCATAATGTGAATGTATTTCAAAGAAATGCATGATGTTAAGGAATTGATGAAAAACCAAATAAAGTTAGTTACACGCGAGAGTTCAGTGAATTTAACTCTGTCACATGGTTATAAGTTCATAAATGATTCTAACATATGAAAATGACTGATTGAGGTGGCGTACTTAGGTTGAGAGGAAACTTTCAACGCTATTGACCAATTCGGAAAGGAATTAAGTGCGCCAGAAATAATCATATGGTATTAATACATGGAACTATATGTTCAAATGAGTCGATTGATTGATATATATTATTATTTCACAGACATGGATTGGGTGACGACCCGATCAAAAAGGTAGTATACTAGGGGAGGGGAAGTCATGAGCCCCGAAACCTAGACCTCAGACTGTTTGAAGCTAGCGTAATGCTAGTGGAGAGGTTCACCGGTAACGGCGTGGTCATTGCCGGTGATGTACTAAATCATGAAAGGTTTATGCACGTAGTATCCTCTTGGGCTACGATTGTTTGAAATTAATAATTGAACCGGGTGATAGGTAAGGGGTCAAGGTAAGACTCACTGAGATATGTTATCTCACCCTATCATTGTTGTTGTTTTTACAGATAAACAGGGAAAGAATGAGGCTAAGCGGCACTAGTAGGTGGCGTGTTTATGGAGCTGTGAAGACTTAGTGTCTTTATCCATATAATTATTAGTTTCCCTTGTTATTTCTGTTTGGATTATGTAACTTGCTTTGTTGCAAAGTTGTGTAAACCGCTTCCGTATTTCCTTTGTTTTTGGATATTGAACAGTTGGACAGGTTAAGTCTTAAGTACTTGAGTTATGGATTAGTTGATAAGTACTTATGTGGTTAACTCTTGAATTAGAATTCAACGAGTTTAGTTTGGTTCAATATCTGAAACAGGAATTTTTATACTCTGATGTATGCTAAAATATATATTTTGGTATTTCTATTGTTTAGAAATACTAGGGTGTTACAAAATAAACTCTGAATTATCAAAATATACTATAAAAAATGATACACAAACCAAATAATTTAGCTTCAAAGGAGAATTTGCAAACATCATCCATACCAACACATAGAAACAAAACACAAATAGATAAAAAATTATAGACATAGAGAAAGAGAGAGAGAGAGAGAGAGAGAGAGAGAGAGAGATTGGACATATTCTGAGAAGAAGAAATTGTGTCATTATGTTGCATTGTAGTTACATTTTATTATTTATTTGTTTGAATTCTTTCTAGTTTTTAATGGCTTCTTTATGTTGCATTGCAGTTACATTTTATTATTTATTTGAATATTTGAATAAGTAGTCACTGCCAAAAGGGTAAAAATGAAATGAATTAGAATTAGAATAAGTATTTTAGGGATTATTGTAAATAGGTGAATTTAATGTTAAATGGCTCATGAGAGGACATTTGGCATATGAATAAATGAGATTATTCTCAATTGTATTTAGATATAGATATAGATATAGTTATAGATGAAAGTTTTATAATGAATTTTGTTTCAATTGCCATTATTGTTGTTGCCTCGGGTAATTAATAGGAACTGAATTTGTGAAAAAAAATGTTATTTAGCCAAAAACCAATTTACTATAAAAATAATTAATCAAGTTTTTTAGGTCATTAACTAAGTAACCAATTAAACAAGATTATAGTCAATGACTTAGAAAACTGTGAAATGACAGATTGGTTAATAACCTAAAAAACTTTATTAAATGGTATTGTAAATTGGTTTTTGGCTGAAAGTTTTTACTAAATAACATAACTCATTTCTGAAACTTTGTAAAGATAAAGAAGTTGTCCACTTCTTCACTATCCCACTAATACTTTCCGGTCAAATAGAAAACATAAAGACTAAAAAAGTATATCCACAAAAAAGTTACAAAACATCGGGTAGATAATAGAATAGAGAAAGACATATAAGAAAATTCGGGGCTAACATAGATTGTTCCCTACAAATAATGAGAAGGTATCAAACATGATATCTGTTCAGTACCTAGATCTCAAAAACAGGTTGGATCAGGGGTATTCAATAGATGTTCTTCTGGAGATTAAAGATGAACTTCATATGGTTGAAGATGTACTTCGGACGGTCTGAGGTTGCTTGCTTGAGCTCGCTGGGGGTGGTACCTGCAAACACTCTGATGCTTAAGTCAGCAAGGGAAATGGAGAGGTATGCAAAGAATGAGAACATACCTGGAAATGGAGGAGTGCACCTCTATTTATAGACGGAAGTGTCGTTCTTGAGGCCTCGGATGCGGCCACTTTAATCTAGGCCTTTAAATGGGAACGCTTGACAAGTGAGAGCTTATTGGGCCGTAGCCAATACCGGTTTGGGCTTGACCCAACTCTTGTGAGGTTAGGCCCAGGCCGAAACAGTGGCCCCCAAGTCGAGGTGACGCTCAGGAGAATTGAAGCTGTCTTGTCGTGCTGTCAAAGTAATGCATTCATGGGACGCATTGATGAGACGCGACGCTTTGCATCTTGCCCCTTATGCCTATATAAGTCGAGTTGAAGATTCTTTCTTCACTTCGCTTTATTTTCGAGATTAACTTCCTTTGAGAGCTCTGAGTGATCTGAGAGTTTGCATCCATCCGACCACCATGTCGAGTTCATTTTTATCGTGCAGCGTCGCGTTTTCTGGGTTTCCTGGCGGAGCGAGTTCATAATTCAACGCCCTGAGTTCATCATCCAAGTCGTACTTGCGTGAATCAGCACTGAGGTTAGTTTTCTCATCTATTTAACTTAGATGCTTTTTAGGTGATGTCTTTGACTGTGGCCGATGTCACGTTTGGTGATCGTCGTTGCTAATGCCTCTTGGGGAGGAGATGGTTTTGCCTCGGTCTATTCGAGGCTGGGATCAGTCCCATTTTGGTTTTAGTCAGTGATGGTGCTGCCCTCCCCTTGATGATAAATGGTTCGATCTAAGAGCGAGGAGACACAATGTTTTGTTCCTCCTGGCAAGCCGATCTTAAGGAGCGGCCAAGGCCCTCCGGTGTCGGCCCCGAAGGGAGCTCCTTCCTTGTTTTCTTCTACATACATCAACTCGTCTGCGAGGTCGAGCATTTCGGCCTCAACGGGTAACCCAAACGAAATGTACCGGTATGATTTTGGATAACACCAACGAACCCTACAGAGAAACCAACGTCATTCACAGCCACTTCATAGTAGAGGCAAAGAAATCCCTTAGGAGGAGGGAGCCATACGTAGGGGAATCCAAGTGGTCTAGGAGCAACACCATCATACAGAAATTCCAATTCCGGCCGCCATGCAGGTAAGATTTACTAAAACTAGGGATTTGGTTTTGCTTAAAAGACTCTTAATAGCAAAAAGACTGTTGTTTAAATACCACGTTGTTGCGTGCGAACCAGATCTGATCGAGAGTAGTGCCAAAAGTAACGCTTCAGGCCTGATGGCCTTGAGTACGCAAACTAGAGTCCAAACTCTTCATCAACCAGTTTGACCAAGAAGAATCAGAGAATAATGAAGCTTGATTAGGAGCTAGAAGCCACCCCAAAGGATTCAGATCCTACAACAATCCTTGAAAAGATGAAACAGAGACTCCAGCGTGCCACCGCAAATGGGGCACAGATCGCAAGCGGATAGATGACGACAAAGTCTTTTAGCATTTGTTAGGAGGACCTGATGTATGGCTTTCCAATGAAAATGTCTGATCCGCTCCGGGTCCTTCCAATGCCACATCCGCTTGAAGATATTTCTGTTAGGATGAAGAACATGCTCGCAAAGAGACACATACGCGATCTTAGTAGAAAAAAATACCATTAGGGGTTTGATCTCAAGTGTATTGGTTTCCATTTCCCTAAATAGAAGGAATAAGCATAGATGTAACCGCCTGATGTATGTTGCGAGGAAGGACAGTGGAAAATCAATTCACATCCCATCTGGTCTCTTGAGTGATGAAATTACTAGCAACATTTTCCAACTCGCTGGGTGAGACGACCCTCGTCCTCATCAGAGTAACCCTCGACACTTAATCTCAAAAAGGGATAAAATTTAAAAACTTAAAACATCTATATAATTGAACATATATCACATAGATAAAGAGATTATTTTAAGAGTTTTATAAAACATGTGGCTATACTAAAGCCACTCAAAACATATATCAGGGTACTACAAAGTAGTAGAAAATAAGAACATAAAACAACGCCAGCTAAAATTTTATGTTATGTTTTGAATTTCCTATGCTAATAATAATAAAGCTTTATATTCCAGTGTGTTTTCAACTTCCAAAGATTTTGTTCAAATAATTTATTTGTAAAGTTTCTATTCTTTCTCATGCTTATCTCTTATTATTTTTTTTTTTAATTTTTGAATGGAATGAGTATTGACACTAGCATCGACAATGGAGATATGTGCCTCTTAGATTGTGGAACGCTCATACAATTTTAAAAGATAAACAATATTTCTCTTATTCAGTGAAGCGAGAAACCAATGTTAGTACTATATCTGACACTTCAAAGATAATTGAAGGCTTTGGAAGAGCTAATGTATTGTTAAGCGGTGGAACAAATTTACACATTGAGAATGCATTATATTCCCCCAAGTCTCATAGAAACTGTTCAATAATTGGATCTCGGATGAAGATTAGACCCGGTGAATTTGGAGATGTGCTTCGGATGGTTGAAGATGTAGTTCGGATGCGCCGAGGTTGCTGTCGAGGTAGCTTTCCTTGAGCTCGCCGGGGGGTGGTACCTGCAGACGCTCTGATGCCTAAGTCAGCAAGAGAAGTGTAGAGTTATACAAGAAATGAGAACGTACCTAAAAATAGAGGAGTGCGCCTCTTTTTATAGACATATGTGTCGTAACTGAGGCGTCAGATCCGGCCGTTGCAATCTGGACCGCTGAAGTGCGCTCCTGTTGGAACGGCGGCAATTTGGCCATTTCCAACGGTGGATTAGGACTGGCCCAAATCTTGTGGGGTTAGGCCCAGTCCAAAACAGTGTCCCCCCAAGTAGAGGTCAGCTAGAGGATGAGGTCGGCCTCGGCTTGAATCGCCTGGTAACTTTGGTGGGAAATAGTAATCATGTGGTGCCACGTGTCACCCTGTGAGTGGAGAAGTAGGAATGTAATGTTTGGGGAAATTGAGGTGACGCTTGAGGAACCAAGGTTGTCTTGTCATAATGTCAGAGTTGCGCATTGATGGGACGCGTTGATTCGCATCTCGTCCCTTGAGGCCTATATAAGCCAAATCGAAAATTCATTCTTCACTTTGGTATATTTTCGGATTCAGTTTCCTTCGAGAGCTCTGAGTGATCTAAAATTTCGTTCCCCTCCAAACATCGTGCCGAGTTCATCTTCCGCTATGTAGGGCCGTGCATTTTTGGTTTCCTGGAGGATCGAGTTCATCAATCATCGTCCCGAGATCATCCTTCAAGCTGAATCGTGTGACTTTGAACTGAGGTTAGTTTTCCTATCTCTGTTTAACGTAATGTTTTTTTAACTTGATATGCTTTTGAACGCGGTCGACGTCGCCGTTAGGCGATAGTCGCTTGCTAATGTCATGCCTCTTGAGGAGAAGGATCTGCCTCGGTCGAGGCTGGTATCTGTCTCGTTTTAGTTTTAGTCAGTGATTTCACTGTCCACCCCTTACAGGTAAATGGTTCGATCCAGGACCGAAGAGAGACAATACTTTGTTCCCCCAAGTAAACCGATCTTGAGGAGGTCGGCCGAAGGCCATCCGGTTCCAGCTCCAAAGGGAGCTCCATCCTTGTTTTCTTCCACATACGCCAATTCGTCCATGAGGTCGAGCATTTTGGCCTCAGGGAGGGAAATTTCCAAGAAGATGTCCGAAAGTATGGAGGGAGATAATACCGAAGTCAGTTCTCGAACCCGGAATGTCATGGTTACAATAGAAGAGTATGAGGAACCAGTCGAAAAGGTTTACGACTGGGTTTCAACTAAGCTTTGTAAGATCTTTCCGAGGTTGAAGGTCATAACTATTTTTTAGATGTCGGATTAATTCGTACAACATGCGAATTAAAAACTTACCGATGTCGTAATCTTATAGAATCATCTGAAGAGAATCGAGCCTTGAAGGCCAAGCTGGAGGAGTTGTTAGTTGTTGAGGGGAAATTTGCCGAGGCTCACAACCAAGTGAATGAGCAGACTAAGCTTGCACATCGAGTACTTGATCTCGAGACTGATCTAACCAAGGAAAAGGACAGATTGGGAGGAAGCTAAGGTAGAGAAGGAAACGGCCAGCGTCGAGGTGGAGCAGTTGCAGAAAGATAAGGCCGAGTTACTGAAGAAGGTTGCCACTGGCGCCGTGGCTGGTTTCTAGCGATGTGTGAACTTGGTGGCTAAGATCAATCCCAAGTTCAGACTTGATTTGCTGTAGGTCGGTCATAAGGCAGTCGATGGTCGGATTGTGAAAGGGAAACCTGGTGGTGGCCCTGTGCCCGAGGACGACATCGTTTATGTGCCTCCTTCACAATCTTCCCCAAATGCTGCCGAGAAATAGGAGACTGCCACTGCTGGGAATGAGACTCCTGCTGCCGAGGGAGATGCTACTCCTACTACCGAAGGTAACACTGTTCATGGTGCTGACGAGCTTGTAACTGCCGCTGTGGAGTAGATTTTCTTGTTTTTCTCTTATTTTCTGAATAGTTTATTTGTGGGTAGCCTCGGGTGTGTCAGGGGCCACCCTTGGCTTGTACATTTGAATGCCGAGACTGCATTTTTGAATGTCGGGATCGCTTAATTGCGGAAGTTGATAGTTTTAATTTATTCTTGTGATGATTAAGATTGATTAGTCTTAGCGTCTCTGCATGTTTGTGATTGCTAAGTCTTTGAGCCGAACTCATTGATGGGAAGGCCGTCATGGGCCCCCTTTCCTCCGATCTTCAATGGGAAGGCTGTTGTGGGCCCCTTTCCTCCGGTCTATGATGGAGCTATTGAGCTCAGAGATTAGAGAGGATGCATTCTCACGCAAAGTGAAAGTGGGGTCGAAGTCGATGTGGACTTCTTCCTCGGTCTCTGATGGAGCTTTGAACTCAAGGATCAGAGAGGAGGCATGCTCACGCGAAGCGAAAAGATAGGGTCGAAGTCGCTAAGGACTCTCGTCAGCTCGGAGATCAAAGAGGAAGCATGCTCGTGCGAAGCGAAAAAGGGGCGAAGTCGTTGTGGAATTCTTCCTCGCCTCTCTGATGGAGGTTTGAGCTCGGAGAACAGAGAGGAGGCCGAGCTTAGAAAGAGCCGTTGGAGCCACTGTGGGCTATTTCCAATGTCGGATAGAATTATCTCTCCAACATAGAAGTCCAGTTGAATAGAAATCCGAGGTGGGAAGGTACGCCAAGAATCACCCCGCTACTTTCCCATTAAGGAGTACTAGATTGTTGACGACCTTGGCGATCTCATGCCGAGGTGGGGTAGCGAGAACCATATCAGCTCAGAAATGAACCAAAGGTGATGAAAACCATGTCCGTTCAGAGACAAATCAGAGATGATGAAAACCATGCCGGTTCATAAATAAATCAGAGAAGATGAAAACCATGCCGGTTCAGAAATAAATCAAAGCTGGAGAAGGAGACCGATCTGATGCTCTTCTAGGTTGGTGACAATAACGGTCACATTGGATTAGGCGTGAAATGTAACAGAAACGTGATGATCGCTTACATCGACATGGAAGATAGAGTCGAAACTGGAGCCCGAGGTCAGGCTAAATGTTAAGAAGAAACCTTGCATGAGCTTACCGTGTCGGGCTGGACGAAGGGAACCATGACCTCTGGCCTTCGTGACCAAGTTTGATGTTGGGTTGTCCAAAGTCCTTCGAAGTCGTGGAGATTAAAATCGGAAGATAAGAATTTGGAAGAATTTGGAAGCAAGTGATTATACTCCCACTATGGTCGCCAATGTTCAATACCTGGTTCGCAAATGAAGATTAGACCTGGGGTATTTGGATATGTGCTTGGGATTGTTGAAGATGTAGTTCGAACGCGTCGAGGTTGCTGCCGAGGTAGCTTGCTTGAGCTCGACGGGGGGTGGTACCTGCAGACACTCCGATGCCTAAGTCAGCAAGAGAAGTGGAGAGGTATACAAGAAATGAGAACGTACCTGAAAATGGAGGGGTGCACCTCTATTTATAGACGAATGTGCCGTATCTAAGGCGTCGGATCCGTTCGTTGCAATATGGATCGTTGAAGTGCGCTCCTTGTGGAACGACGACAATTGGGCCGTTTCCAACGCTGGATTGGCCCTGGCCCAAATCATGTGGAGCTAGGGCCAGTCCGGAACATAAACTTATCAAGTTTCAAGGATATTTGTTTAAATGAATATCATAATGAATCAAGAAATGAAGGAGATATTGAATATCTTTATATAACGAGATATAATTTGGATAAAATAAGTGTAGTGGAAAAATTGATCGCTTTTTTCTTTGATTTGTACTACACTTATTCAATGAGATTGAAACACACAGTGTTGTAAACCTGAAGTTTACAAATCACAATAAATTTGTTGTTTGGCATGACCGGTTGGGCCATCCTATAATGATGTGAATAATAATTGAAAATTCATGTGGTCATCAGTTGAAGAACCAGGAGATTCTTCAATATAATAAATTCTCACGCACCTCTTGTTCACAAGGGAAGTTGATAATTAGACCATACCCAACAAAAGTTAGAAGTGAATCTCTTAATATTTTAGAACGTATACATGGTGATATTTGTGCGTCAATACACCCACCGTGTGGACCATTTAGATATTTTTTGGTTATAATTGATGCATCAACTAAATGGTCACATGTTTGTTTGCTGTCAACTCGCAACCAAGCATTTGGGAGATTGCTAGTTCAACTAATTCGAAAAAGAGCTTACTTCCCTGATTATCCCGTCAAGAAAATACATTTTGATAATGCTGCTGAGTTTACGTCTGAAGCATTTAATGAATATTGTGCATCCATTTGGAATTAACATTGAACATCCTATACCACATGTTCATACACAGAATGGACTTGCACAATCATTTATTAAGCATATAAAGTTAATTGCAAGACCACTTCTCATGAAATGAAAACTTCTAATTTCCACTTGGGGACATGCGATTTTGCATGCTGCAACCTGTATTCACACCAGGCCAATAAATTATCACGACTCTTCCCCTTTGTGATGAGTTATTGGTCAAATTACACGTCATTATCAGAGTAATTTCCTTTTCAAAATATTAATTTAATTGGTAGAAAAGAAATGCTACCTCGTCATAACAAAAAAACCTCATCATTTGCACTTTAAAAAGTTTGTGCAGCAAAACCACCGTCATAAAAATTAAAATCCGAAACAAAAGGAATTTTTCGTCACAGAGGAATAAGAATCATCCCTCGCCAAAACCACTCAAACATGTCGCACATCAACCATAAAATCATTAATCAGTTAATTAATAAACTAACAAACTTAAACTACGCCCCCTAGGTGCTACGGTATCAGAGAATGACACGCATGCACTCCCGACGCGGCTATCAAAAGAAAGCAGCTAGACCTTCATTCGCGGTTACCTGCAGCGTTGCCACAATGGAGCAACATTCCAAGCAGAAGGGGTGAGAATTTCAATAAAACATAATTAAGCACATAACAGAGTAATGTGAACAAACAATCCAACAACATCATCATCCTCACCACATCATCGTCACTGCACACCAACTCAAAACATAATTTTTCAACAAGTCGCAGTCATGAAAATGCATGGAAATGCAACCCACACCTGGGTATATGCATGATGGTACCATATTCGTCACAATTAAGAGGCCGAAGCCTATTCTTCACCTGGAGGTCGAAGCCTATTCTTCGCAAGAGGCTGAAGCCTATTCTTCACAATTATGCACATGCCATGAGACTCTATATACACATGTGCATTTCATCAAAATACTCACCATCATCATCATAAAAGACTCATAGGGTGTATTCGTCGCAATTCATCACTCATAGATATCACATCATCATAATCACTCATAGAGTGAACTCGTAACATTTCACACAATTCATATTACAACATCATCATAATTATACTCATAGAGAACATTCACCCCAAATCATCATAATCATACACACCAACATCATTATAGAGTATATATATATATATATATATATATTTCAGTTATCTTTTGGTTTAGGGTGCTATAAAATAGTATCCTGATTGACTATGGGATTTCTCCGGACCAGGTTACAACTCACCACAGGCATTGGCCACTCCAGAAGAAATTATTTTCTGAAAGTTGGTGTGGTTCACATGGTAGCCAAACAGAGAAAATACACCAAATGAACAATTTCGACCTTAGTGGTAAACCACGCAGTCTAGCCATAGTCAATTAGAACACTAGTAGTATAACATTTCACAGTAAATCACTTATATAAACATAGTATCACAATTTTCATAAAACAACACCATTTACTTAATAAATACAGCAACAATAAACGGTTTGTTTTGCCTTAAAATAGAATATTCAGTTAGGCCTCTGAATAAGCTTTCCAACGCATCTTAGAAAACCTCAATCGGGTTCCCGGTTCGCAAGATATGAATTTTTCAAAACGCGTGCAAAACAGTGAAAAAGCGAAAAATGCAAAACACGATGACCGCGCGAGCGCGAGTCGAGCGCGGCCGAGCGCGATTTGGCGTAAAACATCGAGGTTCTGCGCAGCTCAATTGCGCCAAGCGCCACTCAAGCGCAGGCGAAGCGTGATTGTGTAGAAATAGCCAATTGTGCAGGAATTTCAGAAATTCGATTTTTCACCCAAACGATCACATCCTAATTCCTTCTAAATCATTTCCAACTTCAAAAACACGGTTCGTTCATCAATTAAATCTGTAAAATCCATCAAGGAATCATCCAAATTCATCAAAGATATCATCAAAAATTTGTCAAAGAATTTATTAAAATTCCTCATAGCACTCATCGAATTTCACCCAACAAATCATCCAACGATTCATCAAAGGAATTATCACAGCTCATCCAATAACTCAAATTCATCAACACATCAAAATTTATCAATGACATCAAATTCATCAAAACAACCTCAAAAGTTATCAAAACAACATCAAAACCCCAAAACCCATCCTATACCCAATCATGTTAAACCGAAACGCTCACCCTTACCTCGAATTTGTATGTTCCGGAATTAACGGCGAATGAGTCACGTACGAAACCACGGCAACACAACGAACAAAGCTTCTCCTTCTTCCTTTCTTCTTCTCAGCGCCGTGCTCTCTCTCTCTCTCTCTCATTCGTTCCTTTCCTTTTCTTTTCCTCTTTTCTCATCAAAATGAGACACATCCTTCCTAACCCTAGCGCCTAAGGAGCCTAAGTCTTGGGCTTGGGCTCTTGGGCCATTCCTCACCACCCCGGGGTTACCAATATCACCCCCTTCAATTAAATTACATCCACCACTCCTTATTATATAAACACTCCCCTTCAAATACATTCACCACCTAATTATTGGTCAACACCACTCCCTAGATCTAACTAGATACCATATTATTACTTCTAATAATTCTCCGCAAGCTAATTCCCTCTAATTAGTTAAATAATTAACCGATTATTTTTGGGGCGTTACATTTCCCTTCTTCAAATTTTTGGATGTGCGGTTTATGTTCTAATTTCTTCACCACAACGCACTAAGATGGGTCCTCAAAGAAGGTTGGGACTATATGTTGGATATGAATCTCCATCTGTAGCGACCGAAAAATCCGGGAAAGGATTCTTCGAAAGGTTCTTAAGGAAGCCGCCACCGAAATTCTAGTTTAAGGGCAAATTCGGAAAATCCCTTTAAGTTTTAGGACGAGGCGTGGTTAGGGTTCGGGAGTCGTTATGTGTGGGGAAGGTATTAGCACCCCACAACATCCATTGTCTAATTAATTTAAGATTTATCTAACTATTACCCTTTTATTTGTAGAGAAAATGACTTATTTAGATTTTTGTTTTTTAGTGCTTGACAAGGGTTGAGTCTTGCTCCTACGTACCTCCGGATGCAATGGAGGAATCAAAGTTACGTAGTTCTTCCTGAAAGTTTATGGGTTGGTGTTTTTTAGTGCAGGGATCCTAGGATTCCTTGAACTGTACAGCTCACTGATTCCTAGGACGCTGACTAACCCGATTGTACAACCGACTTAGTCCCCTACTTTTTGAAAATGATTTTAGAGTTTTTGAGAGTGGTTTGGTGTGAGGTGGGTCCGTTTTAGAATAGGTATCCTAGAACTCCTGAACTGTACAGCTCATTAATTCTAGAACGCTGACTAACCCGGTTGTACAACCGAATTAGTCCCCTATTTAAAAAAATCATTTATTTATATTTATTAAGTTTTTGTAGGATTACTGAACTGTACAGCTCATTGGTCCTAAAATGATGACTAACCCGGTTGTACAACCGACTTAGCCGTTTAATTTTTAGAGAAAAATAGTTCATTCGTATTTATCAAATTTGCGGTGGTTCTTGATCCTGCACAACTCATGGCCCTAAAATGATGACTAACCTTGGTTGTACAACCGACTTAGCCGCTTATTTTTAGAAAAATAGTTCATTCAGATTTATCAAATTTGCGGGTTTCTTTGAATCGCATGCTCATTGGCCCTAAAATAATGACTAACCCGGTTGTACAACCGACTTAGCCGTTTATTTAATTTCGAGAGAAAAAGTAATTATATTCGAATTGGAAAAAGAATTAAAAAGTAAATCAGAGGGTGAAAATAGTAAATTTGGGTTTTTATTAATAGCAGGGTGTTGTATAATTATTAAGGGGTGCAAAGAGAAAGCCCGATTCAGATAGGAGGCCCGAAGATGCTAAACCGGGCTTAAGTGGGGAGGGGGTGCGTGCATGAATTGGAGGTGTGCATTTAGCAATCTGATTATTAAAAAAAGAAAAAAAAAGAAAAGGCCCAATATATAAGGCAAACCCTAAGGATCCAACCCTAATTTCATCTATTCCCTCCCTTTCTTCATGCGGCTGCGCCGCACAGCTCCTGGAGAGAGAGGAAGCATTTACTCCGGCGAAAATGTCGCCGTTTTTTAGGGGAGAGAGAGAGCCAACCGTTTTCGAGGGTGAGAGGGCGTGAAACACGCCGGTTTCATGTGAGAGAGTGGGGTAGTGAGAGCGAGACCGTGAGGGGGGGAAAAGGGTGGCTCGGTTTCGGCGTGGGTGGTGAGGACGACGGTGGAGCTGGCGAAGGTGAGTTCTTTTTCTTCTCTGTTCTTCTTTTTTCGTTTCTCTCTCTTCCCTTGTTTCTGATCTACTGTTTTTTGTTTCCATGTTCGGTTTTGGTGTAGGGTGGTGGTGGTGACGGCGACGCCGTGGCGAAAGTGCCGGCCGGTTTCCGTTAGTTTTTGCAAATTTCTTGGTTCGGTTTTGGATGGTTTTTTTTGCAGCTACTGGTTCAGTTTTGGGTTGATTTTGGGGACCTCGTGGAGCTCACGAGAAGATGACCGAGCTCCTCGGCGAGCTTAAGGTCGATGACTGCTTCACGTTTTTTTACGCTTTCGCTGGTCTGGTTTCTTTTCTACCCCTTTTGTCTCTGATTATTTGCTGGTTTATCCTTGACCCCCCTTTTTAATGAATCTGGTTCTTATTTGTTCAAAAAAAATGTGTATTTTGATTCCCTGATTATCATAAACGAGTTGCTATATTTTTAGACGACACACAGCACACGAACACATATAAACATGTTTTGACAACTCTGAATTTCATACATATGCACATATATTTTTTGACTTAAACAGATTTATCATTACATTGATTTCAGAATTAAGAGTGCATTAGTAAAACCTACCTTTATTCCAGCCTCTGTTTTGACTCACTGTAATGCGTATGTTTGATCAGTAACTCCATCAGAATCGCCACTACAATCTGCTTTGTATTTGCTCTTTTGGCTGCTGTGATTCCTCTCTCAAAACTCAGGAAACTCAAAAACGTGTTTTGTGGATTAGGGTTTCAGTGTGAAACTCTAATCCTTATTTTTTTTCTAGTGATTTTCGCATGACCTTTTTATCTTTGGTTTCGTGTCTTTGACTCTCGATTGGATCGCTTATTTATAGTATAAAACTAGGTTAAAGCATTAATTATTTTGATTTGGATTTTGGATAATTTTGTGTCTTGATCCAAGCCCAACAAAGAATTTGCAGACTTGGAATCTTGCTGAAACCCTAGTTTTTATTTTGTATTTTTGGATCCTATTTTTGTATTTTTAGTATTATGATTTTTGTATTTTTGGACTCTTTGGACTATTAAGTGCTTTTAATTTGTAAATTAAACTAAATACAATTTTTTTGACATTTTGGACTTATTTGACTCTTAAACACTTTTAAATTGTAAATTAAAATAAATAGAATTTTTGACATTTTGAACTATTAAGTGCTTAAATAAATTAAATAAACAAAATAAGAATAAAAATAATAATAGGAAAAAGGCCAAATATAAAGACGAGAACGGACCGGACTTGACAACTGCGCTATGACTAGACCAAAAATAGAAGAAATGGGCGCGTTAAAAAAATTAACTCGGAATCACATTCTTAAGTCTGAGTTTAAGCTAACTTTTGAGAAAAATGAATTTTGGTAGACCTGTTCACGTACGACTAAACTTGAATACAGATATTAAATCGAAGAACGCACGAAAAGATCGATCATTCGCGTGCGTGCCTAATATAAATAACGATGTTTCGAGTTTGTTGAACGTAGTGACTGGAATTGGCTTGGGTCGGTAACCGAGACTCTACAGGAGTATAATTCTCGAAACCATGCGACTCCGAAACACGCCCTTACTAAAAATAAACGACTAAAACAAGAAAAAGAAGACGGACAAAATTGGGGTATAACAGCTGCCCCTCTTTATTAATATTTTACTAGAAAGTGCGGAGCTCTCTAACTTTCATAGTAGAAATAGGAATAAAGATAAGATAGACGCTAATTTTGTCCGTTTAATGGAGAAGCAAGAAAGTTTTAAGAGGAGCAAGGAAGGGTTAACACTCGGTGCATTAACCGGAAGTTAAATGAAGGGTCGTCAAGGACCTGAAGGAGCGCTAAGGCTCTGAATGACCACTCAAGGTCTGAAGGAGCGATAAGGCTCTGAAGGATCACTTAAGGTCTGAAAGGCTGCCTAGGCCTTAATTGAAGGACCATCGTGGTCTGAAGGAGCGCAATTAGCTACGGTACTAATTAAACGGTCTGAGGGGGCCTTTATACTCGAACGGCCATGATGGGTCAAGATCAGATCCGGAACTGATATGTTGACCATGAAGGACGTCCGCTGTGTCTTAGGCTGACACAACTAGTCCGAAGGACCACTCGGGTGCGAAGTGCTGTCCGGGATCGACTCGACGTTGCGACACTGGGCCACTTAGGGGCGAAGGAGCGTAGTGCTCGAAGGACCACTCTGGGTCTGAAGGATCTCGGTGATCTGTTATAGAATGTGGCATTATATTTGGATGCCCCTAGTGAGGGTGTGTGCTTGAGTGAAACCTTTAATAATGCAGTGCATGGTATATGAGTGTATTTAATGAGTGGTATTTGGCGGGATGATGCATGAGATGTGGAATGATGCTTTTCTCGCTTTTTTTTTTGGCAGTCCTTTTTTGACTGGTTCTATCAACTCGCGGAACTTCTGGCGTGAGATATGAAGTCATCTTGTATATTTGTATCGCGAGATTGACATGCTGGGGCGTGAAGTGATTGTGGGTGCATTTGTTCATTTTTTTGCGACTGCTTTTATGAGAGATCATATCCTTTTTGTGACTTTCAAGAATTTCGTAATGATCGTAATGCTTATGATTATGGCACATGTTTCACAATTCAGTATCATTTACCAAAAAACATCATTTCAAAATGAGGGAGAATGAAAGAGAATGGAAAGTGTTTGATATTAATATTGGAAGCCAAGTATGCAGAAGGCACACTGACTGAAAGATTACATCAGTAAGCGAATTGAAAGAAACAGAAAAACTAGAATACTAAGCAGATTTGTTGGTAGCTAATGTCTTTTGAGATAACATTGTCGGATACCCATATTCACGCCTTTGACCAATCATCATTCAACTTTCAGAAACGTTGTCTGCCTCAGTATTTTGGTCAAACTTCTTGACCCTAATTTTTGCCTGGATCGCCCTTTTGGTTTTCGATCCATCGGGTCGCTCTAACTTTTGCCTAGGCCGCCCTTTCGGGTTTTCGACCTAGCGAGCTTATTCTTTCCTGGCTCATTTTTCTCTTTTTTTTTATATAATTTCTTTAGGCATAGTATTTCTTGACTGCATCAGAATTGATTGGGAGATGGAGGTCTTCGCCGTCCATATTTGTGAGAATTAGGGATCCTCCAGAGAATGACTTCTTCACCACGTAAGGCCCTTCGTAGTTCGGGGTCCATTTCCCATGTGAATCCTTTTGGATAGGTAAGATCTTCTTGAGCACCAGCTCCCCCTCTTGGAATTGTCTAGGACGAACCTTTTTCTCGTAGGCTCTCTTCATCCTTTGTTGATACAACTGCCCATGACACAACGCAACCAGCCTCTTCTCATCGATGAGGTTCAACTGATCTAGGCGAGCCTGAACCCATTCCGCCTCTTCTAATTTTGTCTCCATCAGTACCCGTAGTGAGGGTATTTCAACTTCGATGGGTAGTACTGCTTCCATCCCATACACTAGTGAGAACGGTGTTGCCCCCTGTCGAAGTGCGGTCGAGGCTCCTGTACCCATGTAGAGCAAAAGGGAGCATTTCATGCCAGTCTTTGAAAGTCACTACCATCTTCTGCACAATCTTCTTGATGTCCTTATTTGCCGCTTCGACTTCCCCATTCATCTTCGGCCGGTACGGGGAGGAGTTATGGTGTTGTATCTTGAAATCGTCGCACAACTCTTTCATCATTTTGTTGTTCAAGTTGGTCCCATTATCCGTGATGATTCTATTTGGGAGGCCGTAACGACAGATCAAATCTCTTTTTATGAACTTGACCACCACACCCTTGTCACACTTGTATAAGAAGCGGCTTCAACCCACTTGGTGAAATAATCGATAGCAACCAGGATGAAGCGGTGCCCGTTTGATGCTTTAGGTTCGATGGGGCCGATGACATCCATTCCCCACATTGAGAACGGCCGTGGAACCGGCGGAACATTCTGAGAAATTCGGTGGTACATGGATGTTGTCGGCGTAAACTTGACACTTGTGGCATTTCCTCACATAACTGAAGCAGTCTGTTTCCATAGTCGACCAGTAATATCCAGCCCTCAAGATCTTTCTTGCCATAGTGTGCCCGTTAGAATGAGTTCCGAAGGATCCTTCATGGACATCTCTCATAATTCTTTCTGCTTCTTCTTTTGCGACACATCTGAGGAGGACCATATCATGATTCCTTTTGTAGAGCACTTCACCATTCAAAAAGAAAACCATTGATAACCTTCTTAGTGTTCTCTTATCATTTTCCGAGGCACCAGGAGGGTATTCTCTGTTTGTGATATAGTGTTTGATGTCATAATACCAAGGTTTACTGTTGGGTTCTTCTTCGATTGCATGGCAATGGTGTGCTGGTAGCTCACGATTTTGTATTTTCAAGAATGTGAGACTTACATTATCCATGATATTGAACATCGACGACAAAGTTGCTAAGGCGTCACCGGTGATTTTCTTTCCGAGGAAATAGTGAAAAGAGATCTCCTCAAATTGCTCAGCCATTTCTAGGATGTGATCACGATAGGGGATCAGTTTGGAATCTCTTGTCTCCCAATTGCCTCTTAGCTGATGGATGACTAAAGCCGAGTCCCCGTATACATCGAGTTTTTTAACTTTCCACTCGAGGCCGCTGAATGCCTAGAGTACATGCTTCATATTCGATGATATTGTTGGTGCAATAGAAACTCGGCTGGTGTGAATGGTATGAAGCGATTGTCCAGGGAGATTAACACAAATTTCTACTCCGCGTGCCCCCCACATATTTGAAGCACCATCAAATGACATGGTCCACCTTTCATCGTCTGGAGACTTTCCTTCTTCCGACAAGGCCATTATATCCTCATCTGGGAAATCACACTGCATTGATTGGTAATCTTCAATAGGTTGATGTGCCAAGTATTCGGCCAATGTACCGCCTTTGATTGCTTTCTGAGTGACATACAAAAGATCGTATTCGGACAGTAGCATTTGCCAGCGAGCAATTCTTCCTGTGAGTGCGGGCTTTTCGAAGAAGTACTTGATCGGGTCCATTTTAGACACCAACCAAGTCGTGTGGCTCGGGCATATCTTGCCTTAGTCGGCGTGCGGCCGGGCTAAAGCACAACACGTTTTCTCCAACAATGAGTATCCGGTCTCGCACTCTGAACTTTTTGCTTAGATAGTAGATAGCATATTCCTTCTTCCCGGACTCATCCTGTTGCCTGACACACAACCCATCGAGTTGTCTAGAATCATTAAATACATGATGAGAGTGCGCGCCTGCACAGTGGCATTAAGATTGGCGGATTCTGGAGATACCTCTTGATTTTCTCAAAGGCTTCTTGACAGTTGTCATTCCACTTTGCCTCTTGGTTCTTGCACAATAGCTTGAAGATTGGCTCACAGGTGAATGTTAGCTGGGATATGAACCTGGAAATGTAATTCAATCTCCCGAGGAAACCACAAACCTCTTTCTCAGTTTTAGGCGTTGGCATTTCAAGAATTGCTCGTACTTTGGCCGGATCCACCTCTATTCCTCTCTGACTGTGTAACACCCCGGAAATAATTTAATTAAATTATTTAATTGAATTACTAATTTATTAGAGGTGTGATTAAATCAAGAGAAAATTATATGTGTTATTCAGGAGGTGAAGCGAGTAATGGGGGTGGTGTTGGCGTGGAGGGCCCAGTGGGCACTGAGCCCACTGCTTAAACCCTAGGAGTCTAGGCGCAACTCTCTCATTTGTGCAAGATTGAGAGAGCTGCGTTTTGAGAGAGTGAGAAGAGAAGGGAGATCGACGCAAAAAGGAGGAAGAAGAAGGAGGAGGATTTTCTCAAGTTTTCTCCGGTAAGGATTCTTAAACATTCTATTCTTTGTTTTTCTCCTTTCCTCACGTTGTAGCCTTCAATCCATGATACCAATTTTGTTGTTTCCTCATTGATCAAGAAGTGAGCGTGGCTACGGCTTCAAAGAGAGAAGGAGAAGCTCCGTTCGTGTGTTGCTGGGTTTTGTACGTGACTCCTTCGTTGTTCACCCGGAATATCCAAATTTAAGGTAAGGGTGAGCGTTTCGTCTAACATAATTGGGTATATAGTAGGTTTTTGTGGGGTTTATGGGAATCGATATTTTTGATGAAATTGATGATATTATTTTTGATGAAATTGATATGGATGATATTCTGATGAAATCGATGGTATTGTTTTGTGGGAAATTAATATTGTTGAAGAGCTTTTGATGTTGTTTTAGTGACGTTAATGATGGATGAGTTTTTGAGTAGTTGATGAATTTTTGATATTAGAAGAATTTGGTAAATCTTGAAGAACCTTTGATGATTTACCTTGATAGTTTTTAATGATTTCTTTGATTAGTTTCGGACAATCCCTTTGATGAATTTCCAGATTTAATTGATGAATAAACTGTATTTTCAAAGTCAGAAATGGTTTGAAATGAATTAGGATGCGATCGTTTGGGTGAAAAATCGAGTTTTTTAGAAAATCTCGCACAATACTGCGTTATCTGGTGGATTTGGCGCCTCATTGGCGCTGAAGTGGCGCTTCACGCGCGATGCAATGCCCACATTCTGCGTGTTTTTACGTCCAATGGCGCTCATCGCGCGCTCCTCTGGCGCTTCATGCGCCGATGATCTATTCTCTTGTTTTTCCTTTGTTTTGTCCTCATTTTTGAAAATCGAATATCTTTTGAGCAGGAACCCGATTGAGGTGTTCTAAGATGCGTTGGAAAGCTTATTCAGAGGCCTAACTGAATATTCTATTTTTAAGGCAAAATAAAATGTTTATTGTTGCTGTACTTACTAAGTAAATGGTGCTGTTTTATGAAAATTGCGATACTATGTTTATATAAGTGAATTACTATGAAACGTTATATTATTAGTACACTAATTGACTATGGCTAGACTGTGGTTTACCACTAAGGTCAGAATTTCTTTCGCTGATGTATTTGCTCTGTTTGGCTACCACGTGAACCCCACCAATTTTCGGGAGATAAATTCTTCTGGAGTGGCCAATGCCCGTGGTGAGTTGTAACTTTGGTCGAGTAATCCCATAGTCAATCGATCTACTATTTTATGACACACTAAGCTAAAAGACAAATGAAGTATATATATGTACTGAATGATGATGAGGATATGTGTGTTTATGATGATGTACTATGAATAGCGATGTTTTTGAGATGAGTGTACTCTATGAGTAATTGCTTGATGATGATGAATTATGACTTGTGATGATTGATGATGTGTATACTCTATGAGTATAATTATAGTGATGATGTATAATGATTGTGATGATTTTGCGAAGGATACACTCTATGAGTGTTATATAACGATGACGAGGAGCACTCTAGGTGAGTTTTGGTGAATTGCACATGTGTTTCATAGAGTCTCATGGCATGTGCATTATTTTTTTGCGATGTATAGGCGGCCATTTTGCGATGTTTTGCGATGTATAGGCTTGGCCATTTTGCGATGTTTTGCGATGTATAGGCTTGGCCACTTTTGCGATGTTTAGGCCCGGCCATTTTGCGATGATATGGTACCATCATGCATATGCCACAGTGGGGTTGCATCTTCATGCATAATCATGACTTTGTATTGTTGTTGTTTGTGATTGGAGTGGTGTTGCGTGATTACGATGTAGTGATGATGATAATATTGTGTGATTGCTTGCTCTCATTTCTCTATTATGCACTTGATTATGTTTTGTTGAAATTCTCACCCCTTCTGCTTGGAATGTTGCTCTGTTGTGGCAACGCTGCAGGTAACCGCGAATGAAGGACCTATTGCCTTCCTTGTTTAGCATTTGTTAGGCGATCTTAGAGTCTCTACGATCTTTGTAACACCTAGGGGCGTACTTGGAGTTATTATTAGTTGGATTAATTATTTTATGATTATGTTTATATTTTGATGCGAGTTTGAGAGACATGGTGAGTCGTTGTTTTATTTCCATTTGTGACCTCACTATTTTGAAGTTTAGAATTTTGTCGATTGAGTATTATCACGAATTCTGACGATGCGAATGTTGAGTTTTAATTGATGGTGAAGTGGCATTCCTTTTCTACTAAATAAATATTATTTTTGAAAGTGAAATTACTCTGATAATGATGTGTATAATTTCGGGGTAGAAAAGGGGTGTTACATTAGTGGTATCAGAGCAGTTCGGTCTGTCCGGCCAAGTGTGTGTGTCGCTTTGTCATAATGTGTATGACAACTAGGTGTCTTAAAATAGTTACAGAATGGTTGTTTATGCTTAAGTGTTAGGTTGTTATGGCGGAAGGATCGATCTTCGCTTTTCTTGAGGCCTTGCAAGCTATAGCGCGTTGATGTGGGTACCAATGAGAATCTTTGAGGCCAGCGATTTTGGCTACCTTCGAGAGAGAACCTCCCACCTTCAGGGGAGTACAAACCAGATGGTGCAATGGCTTGGTGAAGGAGATTGAGAGGATCTTCCGAGTAATTAGGCTGCAATGATGAGCAGAAAGTCAGGTATGGTACTCATACTCTATCTGAGGAGGCTGATGAGTGGTGGTTGGAGACCAGTGAGAGGTTAGGGGCTGCTCAAGAGGAGGTTACTTGGGATGTGTTCAAGAGGAGTTCCGAGAAAATACTTCCACGAGGATGTCAGAGGCGAGAAAGAGATAGAGTTCCTTGGTGAGCGAGGGTAGTATGTGATCCTGAGTATCTTTGCTAAGTTTCTTGACCTTGCTAAGTTCTATCCACACTACTCTGAAAGTGGGGCTGAATTCTCAAAGTGCATAAAATTTGAGAATGGTTTGAGAGCCGATATCAAGCGGTGTAGGGTATCAAAAGATCAGTGTTTCTTTGATCTGGTTGATAACTCTTGAGAATCTATGAGGTGATAGCAATGCCCGTGCTAGACTTATGAAAGATCAAAAGAGTAAGTTTTGAGCGGGGTAAGCCATATGAGGCGCTTTCTTTGGTAAGGAGCAAAGGAAGGTTGTTGGTAGATTTGTTGGTGGGTCTAAAGCGTAGTGGGGAGATCTTTGCGGCCGGTGTTACTTGTTACACGTGTGGAAAGGTGGGCCATAAGAGTCCGATTGCCCAAACAAGAATCGAAGCGGATGTTTCAATTGTGATGAAAGTGGTCACGTCGGCTCGATGTCGAAGCCCAAGAAAAGAAGTCATATGGAAAAGTATTCGCTCTGGTGGAGTGCGATGTGGTGAATGAGATTAGAAGTGCGTGCTACATCAATAATACTCCTCTTATTGCTATTGTTGATCTTGGTGCTACCCATAGTTTTATTCTTCTTTGCATGTGTCGAGAAATTAAGTCTCGTATTATGCGATATGTTGAGGGGATGGTTATCGATACTCCGGCTAAGGGTTGGTGACTACCTCCGTTGTTTGTGCCAAATGTCCTGTATCTATATATGGTAGAGAATTTCTAGTTGATTTGATCGCTTGCATTGAGTGGAATGGATGTCATTCGGGTATGGATTGGTTGGTTGACAACCATGTTCATATCAAGTGTCGAGAAAGGTCAGTGAGTTTTAATTCGCTTGAAGAAGAGTGCAGTTTGCTATCTGCGGTCACTACATAGAGTGATGAGAGAAGAGGTTCATTTGTTTTTCTCTGTTGGCGTCGTTATCTGCCGAGAGCCAAGCAAAGATTGATGAATTGCCGGTAGTGCGCGAGTTCTACGAAGTGTTCCTGATGAAATTCGGATGTACCACGAGAGGGAAGTGGAGTTTACTATTGATCGATTCACGGCACTAAGCGGGTGTACATGGCACCATATAGGATGCCTGCGTCGAGTTAGCGAGAATTGAAGAAGCAACTTGAAGATCTATTGGGAAAGAAGTTTGTGAGACCGAGTGTGTCACCTTGGGAGCTCGGTCTTTGCTAGTGAAAAGAAAGATGGTAGTATGAGGTTGTGTGTAGACTATCGGCGGTTAAATAAAGTTACAATCAAGAACAAGTACCGTTGCAAGAATTGATGATTTGATGGATCGGTTGGTGGGTGCTAAAGTATTTAGCAAGATTGACTTAAGGTCCGGTTATCATCGGATCAAGGTAAAGGATGAAGATGTCCGTAAGACGGCATTTAGGACAAGATATGGGCACTATGAGTATTCCGTAAGGCCTTTCGGTGTGACTAATGCACCGGGAGTATTCATGGGATATATGAACCAAATCTTAGAGTGCGTGCTTGGACAAGTTTGTGGTGGTTTTCATTGATGACATTACGATTTACTCTAAGTCGGAAGAAAGAGCATGCTAAGCATCCGAGGTTGGTGTTGGAAATTCGAAGAGCCGAAAGTTATATGCCAAGTTGTCAAGTGTGAGTTTTGGTTGAAGACGATCGATTTCCTCGGTCATGTGATTTCTAGTGAAGGGATTGCGGTGGACCCTTCCAAAGTTGATGCGATGTTGCGGTGGGAGTCTCCAAAGTCAGTTACTGAAATAAGGAGTTTTCTGGGGCTAGCTGGATATTATAGGAGATTCATAGAGGGGTTCTCGAAGTTGGCTCTGCCATTGACTCAATTAACTTGCAAGGGCAAGGCTTTTGTATGGGATAACCGATGTGAGGAAAGTTTCAATGAGCTGAAAAAGAGGTTGACTACGTCTCCAGTGTTGACCCTACCTAATCCGGATGAACCGTTTGTAGTTTATTGTGATGCCTCCAGAATGGGTTTGGGTGGAGTACTTATGCAGAATGGTAAGGTGGTCGCCTATGCATCGAGACAATTGAGAACTCATGAGAAGAATTACCCCACTCACGACTTAGAGCTTGCTGCTGTGGTATTTGCTTTAAAGATATGGAGACATTACTTGTATGGATCGAGGTTTGAGGTGTTCAGTGATCACAAGAGTCTTCGGTATCTGTTTGATCAGAAGGAGTTAAATATGAGACAGCGCCGGTGGTTAGAACTATTGAAGGATTATGATTTTGAGCTGAGTTATCATCCGAGTAAAGCTAATGTGGTTGCAGATGCTTTGAGTCGGAAGACTCTGCATATGTCGTCATTGATGGCTAGAGAACTTGTGACTGGGTTACCCAATACGGTGAGAGGGCATGATTCGATTTGGGTAGTTGTGGATAGATTGACGAAGTCGGCACATCTTATTCCTATCGGTATTAAGTATCCCGGTGTCGAGATTGGTGAAATCTACATTCGGTGATTGTGAAGTTGCATGGTGTTCCTTTGTGCATTGTGTCGAGATAGAGACCCAAGGTTCACTTGAGAATTTTGGAGTAGTTTACGGAAGGATTTAGAGTTTGAAGCGGGTGACCATGTATTCCTAAGGGTCACACCCATGACCGGTGTTGGACGTGCACTGAAATCGAAGAAGTTGACTCCTCGTTTCATTGGACCGTATCAGTTACGGGAAAGAGTTGGAAGTGTTGCATATCGGGTGGCCTTGCCACCTAATCTTTCGAACTTGCACGACGTGTTTCACGTGTCGCAGCTTCGGAAGTATATTCCGGATCCGTCTCATGTGATTCAACCAGATGATGTAGAGGTGCGGGATAATCTCACCGTGGAGACCGTGCCTGTACGAATTGAGGATTGGGAAGTGAAAACCCTCCGAGGTAAGAAGATCAATCTGGTGAAGGTTGTTTGGTTTGGAGCAACGGGTGAAAAAGCGACTTGGGAGCTAGAAGATAAGATGCGAGAGTCGTATCCGGAGTTGTTTGGACCAGGTATGTTTTCGAGGACGAAAAATTCTAAGTGGGGGAGAGTTGTAACACCCCGGAAATAATTTAATTAAATTATTTAATTGAATTACTAATTTATTAGAGGTGTGATTAAATCAAGAGAAAATTATATGTGTTATTCAGGAGGTGAAGCGAGTAATGGGGGTGGTGTTGGCGTGGAGGCCCGGTGGGCACCGAGAGCCTTTGCTTAAACCCTAGGAGTCTAGGCGCAACTCTCTCATTTGTGCAAGATTGAGAGAGCTGCGTTTTGAGAGAGTGAGAAGAGAAAGGAGATCGACGCCTTGAGGGAGAAGAAGGAGGAGGATTTTCTCAAGTTTTCTCGGTAAGGATTCTTAAACATTCTATTCTTTGTTTTCTCCTTTCCTCACGTTGTAGCCTTCAATCCATGATACCAATTTTGTTGTTTCCTCATTGATCAAGAAGTGAGCATGGCTACGGCTTCAAAGAGAGAAGGAGAAGCTCCGTTCGTGTGTTCTTTGGGTTTTGTACGTGACTCCTTCGTTGTTCACGGAATATCAAATTTAAGGTAAGGGTGAGCGTTTCGTCTAACATAATTGGGTATATAGTAGGTTTTTGTGGGGTTTATGGGAATCGATATTTTTGATGAAATTGATGATATTATTTTGATGAAATTGATATGGATGATATTCGATGAAATCGATGGTATTGTTTTTGTGGGAAATTAATATTGTTGAAGAGCTTTTGATGTTGTTTTAGTGGCGTTAATGATGGATGAGTTTTGAGTAGTTGATGAATTTTTGATATTAGAAGAATTTGGTAAATCTTGAAGAACCTTTGATGATTTACCTTGATAGTTTTTAATGATTTCTTTGATTAGTTTGGACAATCCCTTTGATGAATTTCAGATTTAATTGATGAATAAATTTGTATTTTCAAAGTCGAAATGGTTTGAAATGAATTAGGATGCGATCGTTTGGGTGAAAAATCGAGTTTTTCGAAAATCTGCACAATACTGCATTATAGTGATTGGCGCCTCTTTGGCGCTGAAGTGGCGCGCTCACACGCCGCCGATGCAATGCCCACATTCTGCGTGTTTTGTCCAATGGCGCCTCATTGTCGCCTCATTTGGCGCTTCATGCGCCGATGGATCGCTTTCTCACTTGTTTTTCTTTGTTTTGTCCTTTGTTTTTGGCGAATATCTTTTGAGCAGGAACCCGATTGAGGTGTTCTAAGATGCGTTGGAAAGCTTATTCAGAGGCCTAACTGAATATTCTATTTTTAAGGCAAAATAAAATGTTTATTGTTGCTGTACTTACTAAGTAAATGGTGTCATTTTATGAAAATTGCGATACTATGTTTATATAAGTGAATTACTATGAAACGTTATATTATTAGTACACTAATTGACTATGGCTAGACTGTGGTTTACCACTAAGGTCAGAATTTCTTTTTGATGTATTTGCTCTGTTTGGCTACCACGTGAACCCCACCAATTTTCGGAGATAAATTCTTCCGGAGTGGCCAATGCACCGTGGTGAGTTGTAACTGGTCCGAGTAATCCCATAGTCAATCAGTCTACTATTTTATGACACACTAAGCTAAAAGACAAATGAAGTATATATATGTCTTGAATGATGATGAGGATATGTGTGTTTATGATGATGTACTATGAATAGCGATGTTTTTGAGATGAGTGTACTCTATGAGTAATTGCTTGATGATGATGAATTATGACTTGTGATGATTGATGATGTGTATACTCTATGAGTATAATTATAGTGATGATGTATAATGATTGTGATGATTTGCGAAGGATACACTCTATGAGTGTTATATAACGATGACGAGGAGCACTCTAGGTGAGTTTTGGTGAATTGCACATGTGTTTCATAGAGTCTCATGGCATGTGCATTATTTTGCGATGTATAGGCTTCGGCCATTTTGCGATGTTTTGCGATGTATAGGCTTCGGCCATTTTGCGATGTTTTGCGATGTATAGGCTTCGGCCACTTTTGCGATGTTTAGGCTTCGGCCATTTTGCGATGATATGGTACCATCATGCATATGCCCACAGTGGGGTTGCATCTTCATGCATAATCATGACTTTGTATTGTTGTTGTTTGTGATTGGAGCTGGTGTTGCGTGATTACGATGTAGTGATGATGATAATATTGTGTGATTGCCTGCTCTCATTTCTCTATTATGCACTTGATTATGTTTTGTTGAAATTCTCACCCCTTCTGCTTGGAATGTTGCTCTGTTGTGGCAACGCAGCTGTAGTGCCGCGAATGAAGGACCTATTGCCTTCCTTGTTTATTGTTAGGCGATCTTAGAGTCGCTCGACGATCTTTGTAACACCTAGGGGCGTACTTGGAGTTATTATTAGTTGGATTAATTATTTTATGATTATGTTTATATTTTGATGCGAGTTTGAGAGACATGGTGAATTTGTTGTTTTATTTCCATTTGTGACCTCACTATTTTGAAGTTTAGAATTTTGTCGATTGAGTATTATCACGAATTCTGACGATGCGAATGTTGAGTTTTAATTGATGGTGAAGTGGCATTCCTTTTCTACTAAATAAATATTATTTTTGAAAGTGAAATTACTCACGATAATGATGTGTATAATTTGGGGTAGAAAAGGGTGTTACATTAGTGGTATCAGAGCAGTTCGGTCTGTCCGGCCAAGTGTGTCAGTTTGTCATAATGTGTATGACAACTAGGTGTCTTAAAATAGTTCTGAACTGGTTGTTTATGCTTAAGTGTTAGGTTGTTATGGCCAGAAGGATCGATGCTGCTTTTCTTGAGGCCTTGCAAGCTATAGCGCAGACTGTGGGTACCAGCGAGAATCTTTGAGGCCCTTGATTTGGCTACCTTCAGAGAGAGAACCCTCCCACCTTCAGGGGAGGTACAACCCGAGATGGTGGCTCAAGGGCTTGGTGAAGGAGATTGAGAGGATCTTCCGAGTAATTAGCGCTGCAATGATGAGCGAGAAAGTCGGGTATGGTACTCATACTCTATCCGAGGAGGCGATGGTAGTGGTTGGAGACCGGTGAGAGGTTAGGACCGCTCAAGAGGAGGTTACTTGGGTGTGTTCAAGAGGGAGTTCTGAGAAAATACTTCCCGAGGATGTCAGGGACGAGAAAGAGATAGAGTTCCTTGGTGAAGCGAGGGTAGTATGTGATCCTGAGTATCTTTGCTAAGTTTCTTGACCTTGCTAAGTTCTATCCACACTACTCGAGAGTGGGCTGAATTCTCAAAGTGCATAAAATTTGAGAATGGTTTGAGCCGATATCAAGCGGTGTAGGGTATCAAAAGATCAGTGTTCTTGATCGGTTGGCTGCTTCTTGAGAATCTATGAGGGTGATAGCAATGCCCGTGCTAGACTTATGAAAGATCAAAAGAGTAAGTTTTCAGAGCGAGGGTAAGCCATATGAGGCGCTCGCTAGTAAGGGCAAAGGAAGGTTGTTGGTAGATTTGTTGGTGGGTCTAAAGCGTAGTGGGGAGATCTTTGCGGCCGGTGTTACTTGTTACACGTGTGGAAAGGTGGGCCATAAGAGTCCGATTGCCCAAACAAGAATCGAGCAGATGTTTCAATTGTGATGAAAGTGGTCACGTCGGTGCTCGATGTGTCGAAGCCCAAGAAAGAGAAGTCATATGGAAAAGTATTCGCTCTGAATTTGGTGCGATGTGGTGAATGAGATTCGAGGTGCGTGCTACATCAATAATACTCCTCTTATTGCTATTGTTGATCTTTGGTGCTACCCGTAGTTTTATTTCTTCTTTGCATGTGTCGAGAAATTAAGTCTCGTATTATCACGATATGTTGAGGGGATGGTTATCGATACTCCGGCTAAGGGTTGGTGACTACCTCAGTTGTTTGTGCCAAATGTCCTGTATCTATATATGGTAGAGAATTTCTAGTTGATTTGATCGCTTGCTTGTGAGTGGAATGAATGTCATTCAGGTATGGATTGGTTGGTTGACAACCATGTTCATATCAAGTGTCGAGAAAGGTCAAAGTGAGTTTTAATTCTTTGAAGAGAGTGCAGTTTGCTATCTGTGGTCGGCTACATAGAGTGATGAGAGAAGAGGTTAATTTGTTTTCTCTGTTGGCGTCGATTGTCCGCTGAGAGCCAAGCAAAGATTGATGAATCAGGTAGTGCGCGAGTTCTCTGAAGTGTTCCTCGATGAAATTAGGATGTACCACCGAGAAAGGGAAGTGGAGTTTACTATTGATCTGATTCCTGGCACTAAGCCGGTGTCTATGGCACCATATAGGATGCCTGCGTCTGAGTTAGCAGAATTGAAGAAGCAACTTGAAGATCTATTGGGAAAGAAGTTTGTGAGACCGAGTGTGTCACCCTGGGGAGCTCCAGTGCTGCTAGTGAAAAAGAAAGATGGTAGTATGAGGTTGTGTGTAGACTATCGACAGTTAAATAAAGTTACAATCATGAACAAGTACCCGTTGCCAAGAATTGATGATTTGATGGATCAGTTGGTGGGTGCTAAAGTATTTAGCAAGATTGACTTAAGGTCTGGTTATCATCAGATCAAGGTAAAGGATGAAGATGTCCAGAAGACGACATTTAGGACAAGATATGGGCACTATGAGTATTCCGTAAGGCCTTTCGGTGTGACTAATGCACCGGGAGTATTCATGGGATACATGAACCAAATCTTCCGTGCGTACTTGGACAAGTTTGTGGTGGTTTTCATTGATGACATTCTGATTTACTCTAAGTCAGAAGAAGAGCATGCTAAGCATCTGAGGTTGGTGTTGGAAATTCTGAAGAGCCGAAAGTTATATGCCAAGTTGTCCAAGTGTGAGTTTTGGTTGAAGACAGTCAGTTTCCTCGGTCATGTGATTTCTAGTGAAGGGATTGCAGTGGACCCTTCCAAAGTTGATGCAGTGTTGCAGTGGGAGTCTCCAAAGTCAGTTACTGAAATAAGGAGTTTTACGGGGCTAATTTGGATATTATAGGAGATTCATAGAGGGTTCTCGAAGTTGGCTCTGCCATTGACTCAATTAACTTGCAAGGGCAAGGCTTTTGTATGGGATAATCGATGTGAGGAAAGTTTCAATGAGCTGAAAAAGAGGTTGACTACGTCTCCAGTGTTGACCCTACCTAATCCGGATGAACCGTTTGTAGTTTATTGTGATGCCTCCAGAATGGGTTTGGGTGGAGTACTTATGCAGAATGGTAAGGTGGTCGCCTATGCGTCGAGACAATTGAGAACTCATGAGAAGAATTACCCCACTCACGACTTAGAGCTTGCTGCTGTGGTATTTGCTTTAAAGATATGGAGACATTACTTGTATGGATCGAGGTTTGAGGTGTTCAGTGATCACAAGAGTCTTCGGTATCTGTTTGATCAGAAGGAGTTAAATATGAGACAGCGCCGGTGGTTAGAACTATTGAAGGATTATGATTTTGAGCTGAGTTATCATCCGGGTAAAGCTAATGTGGTTGCAGATGCTTTGAGTCGGAAGACTCTGCATATGTCGTCATTGATGGCTAGAGAACTTGTGACTGGGTTACCCAATACGGTGAGAGGGCATGATTCGATTTGGGTAGTTGTGGATAGATTGACGAAGTCGGCACATCTTATTCCTATCGGTATTAAGTATCCGGTGTCGAGATTGGCTGAAATCTACATTCAGGTGATTGTGAAGTTGCATGGTGTTCCTTTGTGCATTGTGTCAGATAGAGACCCAAGGTTCACTTCAGAATTTTGGAGTAGTTTACGGAAGGATTTAGAGTTTGAAGCGGGTGACCATGTATTCCTAAGGGTCACACCCATGACCGGTGTTGGACGTGCACTGAAATCGAAGAAGTTGACTCCTCGTTTCATTGGACCGTATCAGATTACGGAAAGAGTTGGAAGTGTTGCATATCGGGTGGCCTTGCCACCTAATCTTTCGAACTTGCACGACGTGTTTCACGTGTCGCAGCTTCGGAAGTATATTCCGGATCCGTCTCATGTGATTCAACCAGATGATGTAGAGGTGCGGGATAATCTCACCGTGGAGACCGTGCCTGTACGAATTGAGGATTGGGAAGTGAAAACCCTCCGAGGTAAGAAGATCAACTGGTGAAGGTTGTTTGGTTTGGAGCAACGGGTGAAAGCGACTTGGGAGCTAGAAGATAAGATCGAGAGTCGTATCCAGGAGTTGTTTGGACGGTATGTTTTCGAGGACGAAAAATTCTAAGTGGGTTAGAGTTGTAACACCCCGGAAATAATTTAATTAAATTATTTAATTGAATTACTAATTTATTAGAGGTGTGATTAAATCAAGAGAAAATTATATGTGTTATTCAGGAGGTGAAGCGAGTAATGGGGGTGGTGTTGGCGTGGAGGCCCGGTGGGCACCGAGCCCACCGCTTAAACCCTAGGAGTCTAGGCGCAACTCTCTCATTTGTGCAAGATTGAGAGAGCTGCGTTTTGATAAGTGAGAAGAGAAGGAGATCGGCAAAAAAGGAGAGAAGAAGGAGGAGGATTTTCTCAAGTTTTTCTCCGGTAAGGATTCTTAAACATTCTATTCTTTGTTTTCTCCTTTCCTCACGTTGTAGCCTTCAATCCATGATACCAATTTTGTTGTTTCCTCATTGATCAAGAAGTGAGCGTGGCTACGGCTTCAAAGAGAGAAGGAGAAGCTCCGTTCGTGTGTTCTTTGGGTTTTGTACGTGACTCCTTCGTTGTTCACCGGAATATCCAAATTTAAGGTAAGGGTGAGCGTTTCGTCTAACATAATTGGGTATATAGTAGGTTTTTGTGGGGTTTATGGGAATCGATATTTTTGATGAAATTGATGATATTATTTTTGATGAAATTGATATGGATGATATTCTGATGAAAACGATGGTATTGTTTTGTGGGAAATTAATATTGTTGAAGAGCTTTTGATGTTGTTTTAGTGACGTTAATGATGGATGAGTTTTTGAGTAGTTGATGAATTTTTGATATTAGAAGAATTTGGTAAATCTTGAAGAACCTTTGATGATTTACCTTGATAGTTTTTAATGATTTCTTTGATTAGTTTCGGACAATCCCTTTGATGAATTTCCAGATTTAATTGATGAATAAACTGTATTTTCAAAGTCAGAAATGGTTTGAAATGAATTAGGATGCGATCGTTTGGGTGAAAAATCGAGTTTTTTCGAAAATCACGCACAATACATCGTTATACTGATTTGGCGCCTCATCGGGCGCTGAAGTGGCGCTTCACACGCCAAAGGCAATGCCCACATTCTGCGTGTTTTACGCCCAATGGCGCCTGTTTGTCGCCTCATTTGGCGCTTAAATGCGCGCCGATGATCAAGCTTTCTCCTTGTTTTTCACTTTGTTTTGTCCTTTGTTTTTGAAAATCGAATATCTTTTGAACCGGAACCCGATTGAGGTGTTCTAAGATGCGTTGGAAAGCTTATTCAGAGGCCTAACTGAATATTCTATTTTTAAGGCAAAATAAAATGTTTATTGTTGCTGTACTTACTAAGTAAATGGTCTTTGTTTTTTAGGAAAATTGCGATACTATGTTTATATAAGTGAATTACTATGAAACGTTATATTATTAGTACACTAATTGACTATGGCTAGGCGTGGTTTACCACTAAGGTCAGAATTTCTTTCACGATGTATTTGCTCTGTTTGGCTACCACGTGAACCCCACCAATTTTCGGGAGATAAATTCTTCCAGAGTGGCCAATGCACGTGGTGAGTTGTAACTGGTCGAGTAATCCCATAGTCAATCAGTCTACTATTTTATGACACACTAAGCTAAAAGACAAATGAAGTATATATATGTCTTGAATGATGATGAGGATATGTGTGTTTATGATGATGTACTATGAATAGCGATGTTTTTGAGATGAGTGTACTCTATGAGTAATTGCTTGATGATGATGAATTATGACTTGTGATGATTGATGATGTGTATACTCTATGAGTATAATTATAGTGATGATGTATAATGATTGTGATGATTTGCGAAGGATACACTCTATGAGTGTTATATAACGATGACGAGGAGCACTCTAGGTGAGTTTTGGTGAATTGCACATGTGTTTCATAGAGTCTCATGGCATGTGCATTATTTTGCGATGTATAGGCTTCGGCCATTTTGCGATGTTTTGCGATGTATAGGCTTCGGCCATTTTGCGATGTTTTGCGATGTATAGGCTTCGGCCATTTTGCGATGATATGGTACCATCATGCATATGCCCTGGTGGGGGTTGCATCTTCATGCATAATCATGACTTTGTATTGTTGTTGTTTGTGATTGGAGCTGGTGTTGCGTGATTACGATGTAGTGATGATGATAATATTGTGTGATTGTCGCTCTCATTTCTCTATTATGCACTTGATTATGTTTTGTTGAAATTCTCACCCCCATACGCTTGGAATGTTGCTCTGTTGTGGCAACGCCGCAGTAACCGCGAATGAAGGACCTATTGCCTTCCTTGTTTAGCATTTGTTAGGCGATCTTAGAGTCGCTCTACGATCACAGTAACACCTGGGGCGTACTTGGAGTTATTATTAGTTGGATTAATTATTTTATGATTATGTTTATATTTTGATGCGAGTTTGAGAGACATGGTGAGCTGTTGTTTTATTTCCGCTGTGACCTCACTATTTTGAAGTTTAGAATTTTGTCGATTGAGTATTATCACGAATTCTGACGATGCGAATGTTGAGTTTTAATTGATGGTGAAGTGGCATTCCTTTTCTACTAAATAAATATTATTTTTGAAAGTGAAATTACTCTGATAATGATGTGTATAATTTCGGGGTAGAACAGGGGTGTTACAGACTGACTATGAATCCTAACAACTTCCCTGATCTTACTCCGAAAGTGCATTTGGCTGGATTTAGTCTGAGCTTGAACCTCCTTAGGCGTTCAAAGAGTTTGTGCAGATTAACAATATGCTCTTCATCAGTTTTGGATTTCGCGATCATATCATCCACATAGACTTCTATTTCTTTATGCATCATATCGTGGAATAGTGCTACCATTGCTCTCTGGTATGTGGCACCAGCGTTCTTCAACCCAAATGGCATGACTTTGTAACAGAAGGTTCCCCATAGAGTGATGAAGGTGGTTTTTTCAATATCTTCAGGGGCCATCTTAATCTAATTATATCCAGAATACCCATCCATAAAGGAGAAAAGAGAGTGTTGCGTTGTGCTATCTACCAGAACATCAATGTGAGGCAAAGGAAAGTCATCTTTAGGGCTGGCTCTGTTCAAATCCCGATAGTCGACACACATTCGAACCTTCCCATCTTTCTTCGGTACCGGGACAATATTGGCTACCCATTGAGGATACTTGGACACTGCTAGAAACCCGGCATCGAATTGCTTCTTAACCTCATCCCTGATTTTCAATGACATTTCTGGCTTCATTCTTCTCAGCTTTTGTTTCACTGGTGGGCATTCAGGCTTCACTGGCAGTTTATGTTTGACTATGTTGGTGTCTAGTCCAGGCATGTCTTTGTATGTCCATGCAAGAATATCGGCATAGTCAAATAGGAGCTTGATCAGTTTCTCACGCTCAGCATTTGGCATTGTAGTTCCCATCTTAATCTCCTTTCTGTCTTCATCGGTACCCAAGTTGACTGTTTCAGTTGATTCCTCGTGGGGCTGAATCACTTTGTCCTCTTGTTCCATCATTCTCATTAACTCTGGAGGGGTTTCCCAGTCATTTTCGACATCTTCTTCTGTTTGATTAATGGGATGATCAAAGTTATGATATGGATTACCGACATTGTTATTTTCAAGGACAAAATTTTTAGATCTGCATTAGCGAAAATTGACGGAATGAAAACAGGTGGAGGAAAAAGCGAAGTGAACAAATAAGAAGCGAAGAAAATTATGGAAGAATTCAAAACGTTATTTTATTGATATTTGATACTGAATAAAACATGTGTGCCCTTATTGCGTTATCCTAAGGCCTTGGGCAGAGCCAGAGGATTTTCATTACAGAAAAATTACTTTGAATTGAAAACTACAGGAAAATCGACAATCTCCCAGTTCTTTAGCCTTTCATCTGCGGGCACAAAGTGCATAAGGTTGACGATACCGTCCTCAGCACTTGGATCATCTTCAACAGCAGCAATCTGGTTAGGATTTAGAATTCCTGCGCTTCGAAAACTCTGGTTGATGTCACAGATGAGCAACTTCTTCACATTTGGCTCTCTGCCTTCGAGCCTTGCCATTCTCTTCTCTTTCTTTTCCTTGTAGACCCTATTCTTGTCATTGCGACCAGGCCAGTATCCTATCCCATATCAATTCTTGTTGTCGACAATTGGATCGTTGTCTGAATCCTTGCTCGATCTTCCCTAGGCCGCTTCAACCTTGAACCCATTGGTCAGCATGACCTTGGCAACCATCATGGCGGTCTTGGACAACCTTGGTTTAGGCATCGGGGTTCCTTCTCCAACAAAGGTGGTGTTGGCGATTTCCAAGGCTTGGAAAGCGGTTTCGAATGATTCTTCAGCTGCCTCGATGTAGCGGGCAGAGGATGACTTATTGACCAGCAGCTCCTCTTCCCCAAAAACCACTACCAACTTGCCATTCACAATAAACTTGAGCTTCTGATGTAAAGAGGATGGAACAGCTCCAGCAGAATGGATCCATGGTCTCCCCAAGAGACAGCTATAAGAGTGGAGGATGTCCATGACTTGGAAGACCACTATGAAGAGTTCTGGACCTACCTGTACAGGCAACTCCATCTCTCCAATGACTTCTCTCTTTGACCCATCAAAGGCTCTAACTAGTGTAGAGCTGGGCTTCATATAGGAACAATCCACGTCTAGCCTTTCCATAGTAGATTTAGACAGGACATTCAGGGACGAGCCATTGTCGATAAGCACTCGGGCGAGAGCATACTCTCCACATTTCACAGAAATATGCAAGGCCTTGTTGTGCCCTCTTCCTTCTACTGGGATCTCGTCGTCTGTAAAAGTGAGGTAGTTGCTTGCAACAATATTCCCTATTATCCCGTCTAGCTGGCAAACAGTGATGTCTTGAGCGACGTGTGCCTCATTGAGTACTTTCATTAGCACAGCACGGTGAGCTTCGGAGTTGAGTAGCAGGGATAGCAAAGATATCTTGGCAGGAGTGTGGTTCAATTGGTCCACCACTTGGTACTCGCTCTGTCTCATGAGTTTCAAGAATTCACTGGCTTCCTGCTCGGACAACACTTTCTTGCTTGTGCTTCCATCAATAAACCCAGGCTCTTTGTTTTTTCCTTTGCGGGCTCTTTCTTCCTCTTCTCTTGACGTTTCCCTACCGAGTTCTTCAGGAGTATAGATGCGCCCACTTCGGGTCATACCGCTAGTCCCTGAGATATTAGTGACATCGGGGTTGCTTGGAAGCCCTTTCACTTGAACTTGAACGTCGTAATTCCAGGGGACCGCCTTGGTACTTTTAAAAGGGAAAGGAGCTGGCACTTGGATAGTGATGGGTCTTGGCATAGCCAGTGCCAATTTTGCGTCTGTTTTGTAGCGAATCTCTAGCGGCTGTCGGATATTGCTTGACTGGAGAGTATACACACTTTCTCCTTCTTCGGAACCCATCTGCACTATGTTCTGGTCTAGCAGGTCTTGAAGGACTTGTTTGAATGATTCACAAGATCCAATACAGTGAGGGTCAGTACACACATTTTTGTTGGTGCATCCCTTCATGATGACTCCGAAATGACACAATTAACCATGTATGATATCCAAGGGTGTCCTGATGTCTTCCACCTTCTTGATCAAGAATTCTCCTCCAACAGCATTAACAGATGAATTTGCATGCCCCGGTAGAGGATTTGTGGCCACATTCGGACCGTCTTCTTTGAAGTTCAGCATCTTGGAGTCGATTAGCTCTTGCACCACATGTTTAAATGCCTTACAGTTTTCAGTTGAATGACCTATTGCCCCAGCGTGGAATCCACAGGCAGCGTTGGAATCATAACCTCTTGGGAAAGGAGGCTGGAGTGGTCTCATCGGTCGTGGAGTGATTAGGTTATTGTTAATGAGGTGGTTGAAGAGGTCCGTGTGAGACATGGGTATGGGGTCAAAGTTGATGGGTTTTCTTTCTGGGTAGTTTTGGGTTCTGTAATTTTGGTAGGGAGGTGGAGCTTGTGGTGTTTGGGCAGGAAATTGAAAGGTTGGTGAAGGGTTATTGTAGGGGGCTTTTGTGATGGCATTTGTTTCTCCTTCTTTCTTTTTGGGATATCCAGAGAAAGGCTTTTTCTGGTTGTAGGTTCCTGTGGAGCCATGGGCAATTTTTCCATTTTTCATTGCACTTTCTATCCTATCCCCTATGGTAACCATGTCTGAGAAGTTTGAAGATACTCCTCCGATCAGCTTGTCAAAGTAGGGTGATGGAAGAGTCTCCATGAACATGGCAACCATTTCTTTCTCTAACAGGGGTGGTGCTACCTGTGTGGCTAAACCTCTCCAGCGCTGGGCATATTCCTTGAATGACACATTGTCTCTTTTGGTCATGTTCTGAAGTTGCGTCCGATCAGGAGCCATATCAATGTTATATTTATACTGCTTTAAGAAAGCGTCAGCTAGGTCTTTCCAGCACCGAATGTGAGTGCGCTCCAGTTGCATATACCAGCTTGATGCTGCTCCGGCTAAGCTGTCCTGGAAGTAGTGGATAAAAAGTTTGTCATTGCGTGCAAACTGAGCCATCTTTCTGCAGTACATGATCAGGTGGCTACGAGGACAGGTTGCTCCTCGATATTTGTCGAAGTCCGGCACTTTGAATTTATGAGGGATGATCACATTGGGAACGAGGCATAAGTCATATGCATCCCCTACTCCCACATTGGATCCTTCCACAGCTCTTAGACGCTCCTCTAGTATTTGCAGCTTATCTTTTGCTTGAGGATCTTCAGTTTGGTAACCATGAGAAAGGCCGCCCACATAGTGGTAGGGATGAGGAATTGGAACTACGACAGGGCGAGTACGATTCTTGAAGCCAGGTTCGAGAATTTGAGAAAGTCCCTGGGTAGTGCCAGAGGTCTTGTGTTGAACTTGTTCCGTCTCATCAGCAACATTGTTTCTTGCTATTTCATCTTGATACTGTGCAACAAACTCAGAAGTATCTCCTTCATAGACAGCATCTACTGTTGGAGGCGTGTAACCCGGTGGTAAACCCAATTGAGACCATTGCACATCCTGAGTGTTATGAGGACGGGATACGTTTGTGGCCTGGTTCCCGGTGTTTCCAGCTGAAACCCCTTCTTCGTCGTTCTTCTTGGCGAGAAGCTCCATCATTTTGGCCATTTGGTCTTTCAAGCCTAGCATTTCGGTCATCTGCTCCTTCAGCTTCTCAATCTCATCCTTTAGTGCCTGGTTGTCTTGAGTTTCAGCCATCTTTCTTGCTTGAGAGCGGGTCCAATAACGATGTTGATGAACCAGTTTGCCTTTTTTCTGTTTTTGCATGACGTGAGTATGAGTATGCATGAATTGCGAATGTATGAATGAATGCATCGTGTCGGGGAATTGTAAGCCATTATTTCGACAACTAAAACGCAAACTTAGATCAAAAACCAAAGGAGTTCATTCATTAATAAAACGTGAAAACATAATGTTTGATAATCAGACAACTACATTCAAGCTCTTTTCCTTTTCTTATCATCGGGCACACGCGCCTTAATTTGGAGTACTTCAATAAGATTCTTACAAAATTTAACAAATCTAACAACTTTAGTGGGAGTGTTTTCTCTAGTCATAACGAGTTCAGCTGCTTTCAGACGCTCTGGAACTTCTCTGATAGCTTCATTGCCCAGTCCGGCTAAGCATGAGAACCTCTCTTTCCAGTATGTGCAATGATTATCCAACTTCAAGTATTCAGCTTTAAGGCGAGTGAGGTCATCTTCAGTCTCTTTGCAAAGCAACTCATAGTATTCGGCGAAACCCTTTGCCTCGGTGGTATTTCTGAACTGTTGTTGTAGGGCCGCTTGACATTCTTCAAGCCTTTCTAGTACTACACCCTTAGCCTTCCTTTCAACCCCAAGTTTGCTCTCGTACTCTGCAACTAACTCTTCCAAGTGAGCTCTCATTCTTTCTAGTTGACCTTGCAAGTCCTTCTCAGCTGCTCTGGATCTGTTTAGTTGTGCTTCAAATGCATAGGCTTTGTCAATAGCTCTATCTCTATCTTGGTTACGTGCCTTGAGTTCATCATTAGCGCCTTTGAGACACTTTTGCACATCAAAGAGTTTTTTATTGCCCGCGCTCAACTCCTCAACATATTCAGCGATGCGCCTATCTTTGAGAGCATTCTCTTGCCGCATGTTCCTCTTTTCGTGAAGAGCTCTTTCTAACTGAGCTTGTAGTTCAGCTTTCTCTTGTTCAGATTTTGCCAAGGCGTTCTTGAGTTTCTCAACTTCCTCATTAAGGATAGGGGTAGGTTCAGGAACTTCTGGCTCAGCTGGAAGTACAGGACGGAAGGGTAGTTTGACCTCTTGGACTCTGAGTTGAACCCATTTAAGGTAACTTTCCCCTACATTAGTTCCCCTGCGACCCAATTCAAGGCGACCTTTCTTGAGTACTCTGTCCCATGCTCGACTGATTCTTCTCAACATGCTAAGATCTTCAGGACCTCTTTTGTCCAGTACGAAGGAGGTCAATGATTCTGTTGGAGGCGGATGCAGCATCGGATAACCAAGTTGTCTTAAGGCAAGTGCGGGATTGTAATTGATGCAACCCTTAGTTCCTATGAGAGGGACATTTGGGAAACCCTCGCATTGGTAAATAAATTCATTTGTGTCTCGAGCAAGGGAACACCATGTTATGTCATTTCCCCTGAGGCTGGTGATGTATTGCTTCCATTCAGATTTGTTTTTAGCTTCAATGTGATAGTTACTCTTGAAGATGTGAGAGACGAACCAACGATACAACACATGTAGGCAACATATGAGCACACCCGCTTTCTTGTCATGGCGGTCATGGAGAGCGTAATATATGTCAGCAAGGATAACTGAAGTAGGATTCTGTCCTCGAGTTTTGAAGGCTAGAAAGACATCAATGGCAGTGTAGTCAACAAAGTCAGGAACATAAGGAAACAAAACAATCCCATAGATAAGGAGTGCTAGGACACCACCAAAGGCAACCCAATCATTTTTACCAGCTAAAACCGAAGTTAATTCTTCCAAGTATTCTCTAGGTAGACCTTCCATTTTCTCCTTTACCACTACTTCCTTAGCTAAACTTGATGCATTGATTTTGAGGATACCGGCCAAACCTTTAACCCAAGAGTTGTTTTCAGCATATCGGTAGGGTTTATTGTTCTCGGTGAGGAATTGCGAGAATCTGTCGAACTCTTCCAAGGTTGGAGCCAACCGATAGTCTTGGAAAGTGAAGCACCAAATTGTAGATCATAGAAGCGGGCAGAGAGAAGCGAAGGGCCTCTCGCTTGCACGTTGATCTTTAGGAGACTCGTAATATTCCCATATTTGTTGGAGAAAGAATCACGTCGTCCCGACGGCATCTTGTCGCTTAGGTCAAGCAAGCTTTTTAGGTCTGGTTGTCTGATTTTCAATTTCACAGTTTTCTTGATGCTTTGATCCATTTTTTTTTGTCGAAAAAGACTTACAATTCCCTGTCAGCAAATTAAAACGATGCATGTAATGTGGTATATTTTTTGTATGCATGTGATATATATTTTTTGTATTTTATAGTGCAAAAGAAAGAAATGCATGCAATGTGATATATATTTTTGTATTTTTCATATGATGCTAAAGGAAAAAATGCATGTGTTTTGTGGAAAAGTAACAAATTTAATTTTTCTTGGTTTTTTGATTTTTTTTGGTTTTCTTTGTTCGTAAAAGACAGCATGCATTAATGTTTGTTTTGAATGCAAAGGGTGTTAAGCTCCTTTGTGAACCTAGGAATGTATCTTATGGAGTGGGTCTAAAGTTTCCTCTACAGTGAACCTCATAGGGATGGTTCTAAAGAATACTACACATGGTTCCTAGAGCCAAGGACCCCAGTCAAGAACACTGACCCCAACAATAGGAAAGCTATTAGAAGGGATAGCATCCTCAAAAGGAATCAAACTCTAGGTGAGATTTTCATGACCACCCAACGAGACGTACGTCCCGCAGGCCATCACTACGCAATCTCGTTCTAACTTAGGTTTATGCTCGAGTCCGGGTAGAGGACTTTTCTCATGTGTGTAGAAGTGCAGTGTGTGTAGGAGCAATTAAAAAACAACCCAAAGCTGCAAACAGGCAAACAAATATATATACAAGTATCGTCTTCTACCCTAGGGTTTACACAAATAAATAACATAATTATGTGAAAGCAAATAAATAAATAAAAGGGTAAAGATTGAATTAATCCTAAATTAATTAAACTAGGTTTTAACTCTCTAAGAATAAAATAAGTCCCCAGTGGAGTCGCCAGCTGTAGCGACCGAAAAATCCGGGAAAGAATTCTTCGAAAGGTTCTTAAGGAAGCCACCACCGAAATTCTAGTTTAAGGGAAAATTCGGAAAATCCCTTTAAGTTTTAGGACGAGGCGTGGTTAGGGTTCGGGAGTCGTTATGTGTGGGGAAGGTATTAGCACCCCACAACATCCATTGTCTAATTAATTTAAGATTTATCTAACTATTACCCTTTTATTTGTAGAGAAAATGACTTATTTAGATTTTTGTTTTTTAGTGCTTGACAAGGGTTGAGTCTTGCTCCTACGTACCTCCGGATGCAATGGAGGAATCAAAGCTACGTAGTTCTTCCTGAAAAGTTTATGGGTTGGTGTTTTTTAGTGTAGGGATCCTAAGATTCCTTGAACTGTACAGCTCACTGATTCCTAGGACGCTGACTAACCCGATTGTACAACCGACTTAATCCCCTACTTTTTGAAAATGATTTTAGAGTTTTTGAAAGAGAGTGGTTTGGTGTGAGGTGGGTCCGTTTTAGAATAGGTATCCTAGAACTCCTGAACTGTACAGCTCATTAATTCTAGAACGCTGACTAACCCGGTTGTACAACCGACTTAGTCCCCTATTTAAAAAAATCATTTATTTATATTTATTAAGTTTTTGTAGGATTACTGAACTGTACAGCTCATTGGTCCTAAAATGATGACTAACCCGGTTGTACAACCGACTTAGCCGTTTATTTTTTAGAGAAAAATAGTTCATTCGTATTTATCAAATTTGCAGGGTTACTGAACTGTACAACTCATTGGCCCTAAAATGATGACTAACCCGGTTGTACAACCGACTTAGCCGTTTATTTTTTAGAGAAAAATAGTTCATTCGTATTTATCAAATTTGCAGGGTTACTGAACTGTACAGCTCATTGGCCCTAAAATAATGACTAACCCGGTTGTACAACCGACTTAGCCGTTTATTTAATTTCGAGAGAAAAAGTAATTATATTCGAATTGGAAAAAGAATTAAAAAGTAAATCAGATGGTGAAAATAGTAAATTTGGGTTTTTATTAATAGCAGGGTGTTGTATAATTATTAAGGGGTGCAAAGAGAAAAGCCCAGTTCGCATAGGAGGGCCGGTGATGCGGCCCGGGCTTAAGTGGGGAGAAGTGCGTGCATGAATTGGAGGTGTGCGTTTAGCAATCTGATTATTATTAAAAAAAAAAAAAAAAAAAAAAAAAAGGCCCAATATATAAGGAAAACCCTAAGGATCCAACCCTAATTTCATCTATTCCCTCCCTTTCTTCATGCATGTTTGCTACACCTGCCTCCTCTGGAGAGAGAGGAAGCATTTACTCGCGCGAAAATGTCAGATTTTTTTTAGGGGGAGAGAGAGCCGACCGTTTTCGAGGGTGAGAGGGCGTGAAACACGCCGGTTTCATGTGAGAGAGTGGGGTAGTGAGAGCGAGACCGTGAGGGGGGGGGGGGAAAGGGTGGCTCGGTTTCGGCGATGGGTGGTGAGGACGACGGCGGAGCTGGCGAAGGTGAGTTCTTTTTCTTCTCTGTTCTTCTTTTTCGTTTCTCTCTCTTCCCTTGTTTACGATCTCTCGCTTTTTGTTTCGAGTTGAGTTTTGGTGTAGGGTGGTGGTGGTGACGGCGTTGACGCGAAGGAATCTTGCAGCCGGTTTCCGTTAGTTTTTGCATTTCTTGGTTCGGTTTTGGATGGTTTTTTTGCATTTCTTGGTTCGGTTTTGGGTTGATTTTGGGGACCTCGCGGAGCTCACGGAGAAGATGACCGAACTCCGCGAGCTTAAGGTCGATGACTGCATTCTACGTTTTTTTACGCTTTACCATTTGGTCCGGTTTCTTTTACGCCCTTTTGTCTCACGATTATTTCTTTGGTTTATCCTTGACCCCCCTTTTTAATGAATCTGGTTCTTATTTGTTCAAAAAAAATGTGTATTTTGATTCCCTGATTATCAAAAACGAGTTGCTATATTTTTAGACGACACACAGCACACGAACACATATAAACATGTTTTGACAACTCTGAATTTCATACATATGCACATATATTTTTTGACTTAAACAGATTTATCATTACATTGATTTCAGAATTAAGAGTGCATTAGTAAAACCTACCTTTATTCCAACCTCTGTTTTGACTCCTGTGTGTGTATGTTTGATCAGAACCCACTTTGCAGCTAACGATGTATTTGCTCTTTTGGCTGCTGTGATTCCTCTCTCAAAACTCATGAAACTCAAAAACGTGTTTTGTGGATTAGGGTTTCAGTGTGAAACTCTAATCCTTATTTTTTTCTAGTGATTTTCGCAGCCTTTTTTATGCTGGTTTCTGTGTCTTTGACTGCTTATTTATAGTATAAAACTAGGTTAAAGCATTGATTATTTTTGACTGGGTTTTGGATAATTTTCAGGTCTTGATCCAAGCCCAACAAAGACATGCAGCAGTGACTTGGAATCTTTTCTGAAACCCTAGTTTTTATTTTGTATTTTCGGATCCTATTTTTATGTATTTTTTAGTATTATGATTTTTTGTATTTTTGGACTCTTTGGACTATTAAGCGCTTTTAATTTGTAAATTAAACTAAATACAATTTTTTTGACATTTTTGGACTTATTTGACTCTTAAACACTTTTAAATTGTAAATTAAAATAAATAGAATTTTTGACATTTTTGAACTATTAAGTGCTTAAATAAATTAAATAAACAAAATAAGAATAAAAATAATAATAGGAAAAAGGCCAAATATAAAGACGAGAACGGACCGGACTTGACAACTGCGCTATGACTAGACCAAAAATAGAAGAAATGGGCGCGTTAAAAAAATTAACTCGGAATCACATTCTTAAGTCTGAGTTTAAGCTAACTTTTGAGAAAAATGAATTTTGGTAGACCTGTTCACGTACGACTAAACTTGAATACAGATATTAAATCGAAGAACGCACGAAAAGATCGATCATTCGCGTGCGTGCCTAATTTAAATAACTATGTTTCGAGTTAGTTGAACGTAGTGACTGGAATTGGCTTGGGTCGGTAACCGAGACTCTACAGGAGTATAATTCTCGAAACCATGCGACTCCGAAACACGCCCTTACTAAAAATAAACGACTAAAACAAGAAAAAGAAGACGGACAAAATTGGGGTATAACACCATCTATTATAAATTATGGGAGAGAATATACAATTTTGATGAATCAAATTTCCCAACATTAGAGGGAGAGAATATACAACATCAGTTGGAATGAATTATCAATGTCTCATCTTAATCCTCGAATTAAACAATGTGAACTTGAATTTCAAAGGATAATTCATTTTCAAAGCTTAGAAAATCAATTACCAAATGCATTCACTGATCCAAAAGATGTGACCAAATCATACATGCCAACTGCTAGTGCTCCCATAAAAATAGATGTCTCTGTTGGACAATCTAATATTGCAAATGAGTCTCAATCGCGTCTGAAGTGTGGTAGACCAGTCGGTTCCAAAGATAAAAATCTTCGAACAAGAAAAGGAGCTAAGAAGAAAGATGGTCCAAGCGAGGATATAGAAACTCTCAAAGAGTCTACATACATGATTGAAATTCCAGTCTCAGAAGGGACTGACCAGGTGCCTGAAATTCATGAAAATAAAGAGATCTCAATAAATTATGTCACTAATGGAATACAATGGAATCGACATGAAGTCAATGTTGAAGATACTTTTGATTATCATATAATGCTAAATGTGATAAATGGTAATGAGGATCACGAACCAAAATCCATTAAATATTGTAGACAAAGTGAGAATTGGCCAAAATTAAAAGATACAATGGAAGAAGAATTAAACTCTCTTTACAAGTGAAAAGTTTTTAGACCTGTAGTTTGAACAACTAAAGGTGTGAAACCAGTTGGATAAATGGGTGTTCGTGTCAAAACAGAATGAGACTGGTGAAATTGCAAGATACAAAACTCGACTTGTTGCTCAAGGCTTTTCGCAGGGACCTGGAATTGGTTTTGATGAAACATATTCACCTCTAGTGGATGCAAGTACTTTTCAGTACTTAATTGGCCTTGTAGCACTTGAAGGGCTTAATTTGCACATGATGGATGTTGTCATAGCCTATTTATATGGCTCACTTGATAGTCACATTTACATGAAACTCCCACATTTCCCTGGATCTCGAGAGGACTACTGCATCAAATTGAATAAGTCTCGATACGAGCTAAAACAATCTAGACGCATGTGGTATAATCACCTCAGTGAATATTTGCAAAAGGAGGGGTATACAAATGACCTCATTTGTCCATGTATTTTTATAAAAAGATCTGGAAAAGAATTTGCTATAATTGCTATCTGTTCCGGGGTGTATCAGCAATTACAAGGGCTCCCAATAGCAATTGGGCCGTCGGCCCAGCCGCAACCGCCCAAGTAAAGTTGCTTGGACCGCAATTCGCGCACCGGCCGAAATCTTCGCTAACGGTCAAGACTTACAAGTATATATATGCCATTCGCACATGGCATCGTGCACGTTCTCTAACCTTGTGCTATCCGCCTGAGCGGCGACCTCTCACTAGATCGTCGGAGTGTCTTTGCAGGTACCACCCGAGGTGCTCTACGCGTGAAGCCAGGACCGGTCCTTTCACTCATTCAACGACTGGCCCACTCGAAGAATCAATCAACACTTCAACACTTCATTGGTCAAGGTACGATCAATTGGCGACCACGATGGGAGGCGAGCGCTATCCTACTTCATTCATGGCTCCATGCGACCGCCCCAGACGCTGGCCTCATCTCGACTCAACCCCTCGGGAAGAATCACCTCAACAACGGATCCCGGAGGATGTACCTGCAACCGAGCATGGATCGCAAGAAAACCCTCGCCAAGAACCCTCAATGCAGGGCGGCCGAGGACCTATCCTAGAACAGGTACAACGGCCTGTTCATCAACCGACATCCGCCGAGTGGCCGAGGAGGATGCGAGCCTTTGCGAGAACATATCACTCGAGCCATCCTTCAAGTGCCGCAAAACAAGAATCAGTCATTGCAGCATCGCGACGAGCCGATCTCTCGCGCTACGAAAGAGGTCGGTTACGGCCGCCGCCGTGCGGAAGGCGGAGAACCTTACGCTCGCCGACGCCGACCTACCGTGCACGCCGCTCCTCCTCGAAGGAGCCTTTCTCGCCGAAAGCACCACCCACCGGTCTCGTGCGCGACAAACAAGGGCACGTGGGTCGCCCCCGGCGGCGAGCGTGCGTGAGCGCCGTTCATTATATTATGATGAATATGAGGACCCGGCCTACCGCCCCGAGCACGGCCGCTCACCTACCGGATACTCCTCAAATGAGTCGTCCGGTTCACGTCGGTCGAGAAGTAGGTCTTGGGATTCTCATGAAGAGTTGGAAGATTATCGGGATGGAAGAATTAGAGACGCGTTTCGCGATCACGAGAAGAGAGTCGAGCGAACGACCCGAAGACCTCCTCAACTTCCGCCATCCGCCCAACCGAGGAATCTATGGAATGTCGCAACGAGGCTTGCCTCGCTATGCAACCCTTTGGGTCGAGCGGCATTCGAGCGAGCAGCACGCCCATTTACTAGAGAAATCAAAGCGTTACTGAGTCCGAGAGATTTGAGGAAGCCGCCTAAGCTAAACAAATTCGATGGTCGTAGCGATCCAGACAAGCATCTCCGGTATTTTAATAATTACTGCTGTTACAGAGAGCTGGGACCGACCATGAAGTGCAGACTCTTTCCCACGATCGCTCGAGGAACGAGCAGCATCGAGTGGTGGGAGAAACTACGCGCCCAACACCATCTCGTCTTGGGACGGCTGGTTAGAAACGTTCTTGGCCAACTACACGGCCAACGGATGCCTAAAGCGGCATGAAGAGCACTTGGATACGATTATCCAAGAGGACAACGAATCATTGAGACAGTACATAGAGCGATTCAACGCCGAGGCCGAGCAGGTGCGCGATCTGACTGATAGAGACAAACTGAAGTATCTCAAGCGTGGGATTAGACCGGACCACAGCTTTGCAGAAGAGTTCGGCCTAAATCATCATATGGATCTGACCATGTTCCTACGAAGGGCCAACGATCATATGGCCTACGAAGAAGCACTATTCGCTAGAAAGGTCGCCCGCGCGCGCGAGAGAAGAAGCGAGATAGGTCGCTTGAAGAACAAGACAGTCCTCGTGATAACGGGACAGACTAACGATTTATGAATAAATGTCAGGCGGGCGCTCTTTTTCCCACTGGGTTTTTTACTGAGGCCCGGCCTTTTAAAAGTAGTACTTTGTAATTTATTTCGCATGCAAGAATGTATGATTGGTAGCTCGCCGTGCGAAATAGCGCAGAGAGCGCCATAGGTTCTGTCGAGCGCCATCGGAAGTGGCGGTCGGAAGGACCCACAAACAGCGTAGGCCCCGGCGGTCTACAATCGAGCGCCATCGGCGGTGGCGGGTCGGCGAAGGACCCACAAGCAGCGTAGAGCCCCGGCGTCTACAATCGAGCGCCATCGGAAGTGGCGAGGTCGAAGGACCCACAAACAGCGTAGGCCCCGAAGCGCTCGCAATCGAGCGCCATCGAAGTGGCCGGCGGTCGAAGGACCCTGGCAGCGTAGGCCCCGGCGGTCTACAATCGAGTGCCATCGAAATGGCCCAAGAGTCGAATGACCCACGAACAGCACCACGGACTCGAGGCGGTCTACAGCGAGTAGGACGCCGAAGCGACCTACAACAAAGGCGACCAACGAATGGCCTCCAACGATTCTGACAGTCGCTCCCGTCGGGTCAAGCGCGCGAGGCTAGACAGGGGGCAACATATCGAGCCTCGAATTGGCCGTGCATGACCCGAGCGGGCAAGCGACCCGTGGCAAGATCCCGGCCCGAGCGACCGGTGCCTAGACTACAAGACAGATCGCGAATGGGTGTGACCACACACTTCGAGGATGGAGACCGATCGCGCAATGCAACCCGACCGCTTACAACATTACTTGAAGTAACGATTCAAGCCTCACCGCTCTTAAGCGACCTAAGCTTGGGGGGCAAGCTGTTCGGGTGTATCGGCAATTACAAGGGCTCCCGATAGCAATTGGGCGTCGGCCAGCCGCAACCGCCCAAGTAAGTCGCTTGGACCGCATTCTCGCTCACGGCGAAATCTTCGCTAACGGTCGGCACTTCTGAAGACATATATGCCATTCGCACATGGCATCGTGCACGTTCTCTAACCTTGTGCTATCTGCCCGAGCGACCTCTCACTAGATCGTCGGAGTGTCTTTGCAGGTACCACCCGAGGTGCTCTACGCGTGAAGCCAGGACCGGTCCTTTCACTCATTCAACGACCGGCCCACTCGAAGAATCAATCAACACTTCAACACTTCATTGGTCAAGGTACGATCACTATCTATGTTGATGACATAAATATTATTGGAACTCCTGAAGAACTTTCAAAAGGTTTAAATTTCTTAAAGAACGAATTTGAGATGAACGATTTGGGAAAGACAAAGTTTTGTCTAGGATTACATATTGAGCATTTGAATAATGGAAATTTTGTGCATCAAGAGGCTTATATAGCAAAAGTATTAAAAAAATTCTACATGGACAAATCATCTGTTGTGTACTCCAATAGTTGTTAGATCACTAGATGTGGAGAAAGATCCCTTTAGACCTCGAGAAGAGGGTGAAGAACCACTTGATCCTAAAGTACCATATCTCAGTGCAATTGGAGCATTGATGTATACCTTGCTAATTATACACGACCTGATATATCATTTTCTGTCAATCCATTAGTACGATATAGTTCTTCACCCACACGAAGACATTGGAGCATAGTCAAGCATATACATAATTACCTTAGAGGTACAATGAATGTGGGATTGTTTTATCCCAGAGTACCCAAATTAGAATTAACAGGTTTTGTAGATGCATGTTATTTGTTAGATCCTCACAATGGTAGATCACAAATCGGTTACTTGTTTACTTGTGGTGGTACAACACTTTCATGGAGATCTATGTAATAGACCATAACGACAACATCATCAAATGATGCCGAACTTTTAGCACTACACGAAGCAAGTCGGGAATGTGTTTGGTTAAGGTCTCTGATTCAACACATAATTTGTCTTTTGGGAGAATAAATGCAACAACCATCTATGAGATTATAATGCATGCACAGGGTTACATTAAAGAAGATCGAACAAAACATATTTCTCCAAAGTTCTTTTACTCATGATCTTCAGAAGAGTGGTGATATAAGCGTTCAACAAATTCTTTCATGTGATAATCTTGCCGACCTTTTCACAAAGTCACTCTCAAGCAGAACTTTTGAACAACCGATACAAAAGATTGGTATTCAACGTCTCAAAGATAATTGTTTGGTTGAGGGGGAGAAATAAATATATTTTGTAATTCTCACAAAAGGATATTGTACTTTTTTTCCTTCACTAGATTTTTTTCGACAATTAAAGTCAATAAATGACTCGACGTTCGTGCTTGTGGTGATTGTTGGTTAGCTTTCTGTGTATTGTTATCGAACACTTGTGCAAGTTATACTTCGTCGATGATTAACGAGTTGGTTCGTGTTGAAGAATCTAGTTGCAACATGGGCAATAACTCGTTGCAGTATGGGCTAGCTGTATCTCCGTGATCGAGATTTATTGGAGGAACCTTGTCGCGGAATGAGCAATGACTCATCGCAGCATAGACGGGCCGTACCTCATAGTTGAAATTTGTAAGAGGAACCTTATCGTAGTATGAGCAAAGACTCGTTGCATTATGGGCAAGCCGTTTAATAAGGTTTTAGTAAGGTTTTAACGAGGCATATCTTCGATGAACATCCATGGGGAGTGTTATGAATAATATGGATGTCTACTTCCACATCTACTTTCACTTCCACTTCCACTTCCACTTGTAATTACTCCATTTGTAATGGATTGTTAGTGGTTATTCATAGTTTAATCTTTGACTTCCCTTTTACCCTATAAATAGGGTTATCTCCAATGTGTAGTGACACACTTGAAGTGAATAAAAAATCTCTCATATTCTTCCATTCTTTTTATTCTTTTATCCCTTATTATATAATTTTCTAACAAAGAATGTATTTTTTTTATTACAAAAGTGTGAAGAATGTATGTTGTTATTATTATTATTATTATTATTATTATTATTATTATTATTATTATTATTATAGTAAAAAATGTGTTCACCTAATTTATTATTGTAAAAAATGTTTATGAGTTTAATTTATATACACAATAGGTGTATGAGCATTTTACACTATCTACCAATTAAAGGTTAACACACCACTAAAAACAAATTAGTCAATTGGTAACCACCAATTAGTCAATTGGTAACCAACCACTCATTGAATTGTGATTGGTGGTGGTTGTAAAACCTGATACACAGTATGTGTATATAAATTAAACTCAATGTTTATTATAGTAAAAAATGTGTTCACCTAAATTTCTTTTTGGGCCCGCGCCCCATGTTGACTATTGTGGCGGTTACATTGTCGAATTTAGGCGTTTGCTTTTCCCACACCCCCTCCTACTCTTTCACACCCCTTAACTCCAAATATTCCAAAAATACCATTAAGTAGAGTGCGTGTTTTCACCGATTCGGGGATAGGCAACCGAATATATTCGGTTGAGGTCAACCGAACAGGTAAAAAAGGTGAATGTGGTGTGAGAGTCCATTTTTGTAATAAAATAGGGTGTTCGAACACCTCGTGTGAACGCGTGTTCGCACGTGGCGCCGTTCGAACGGTGAAATTACGCACAAGAGGGTGTGAAGTCAAGATTTAACCCACACGAACGATGTCATTCAAATCTGTTCGAAGGCCCGTGTTCGAACAAGTGAAATTTTGTTAAAAAAAGGTTTTGGCTGGCCTTTTAGTCTTTTCACGCCTTTATGGGATGTGTTTTGAGTAGGAGGGGGTGTGGGAAAAGCAAACTCCCGAATTTATCCACTTTTCTCGATTGGCATCCAATGTTTCTGGAATAAACGCTATTACTCTAATAAAATAAAATGCCCAAAATCTCACTCGACAGAACCTTAAAATTTTGCGATTTCTTTTATCTTCCTTCGTCTCAATCTAATGTAAGTTCATTTTGCCCTTCTTTCTGTGTTGCTTTTTTTAATGTAATAATATATCCTGCCATCGCGTGACCAGAGTTTTGAGATTGTTGCGTTTTCCATATTTGTGGAGAAGCAAATCAGTTTCTTTTTCATTGTAATGTTCTTTTATGCTTTCCTGTTTGGTAAACGATACATTTAACCATTGAAACAAATTATATTTTTTTTTTGGGGTAGTTACAATAATAGATGAAGAAAACAGTGAGATTAGTTTCTTATTATAACTTCTGCAAGTGTGTTATGAATAAACAAGGAAATGGAAAATAGTGTATTGTGTTATTGCATTAACTGAGCAGTTTCAACCTCTTATAGTGCAAAAGTAGGAAATAGAGATTTAAAAAATGGTCCGTTATGCCGAAAACGGCCGCTACAAAACTATTTCGGTAGTGACCGTTACCATGACAAAACGGCCACGACAAATAATTTTAATAAAATTTATGCATCATTGTGATTAATTCACACAGCGACGACCACAAGTTGTAACGCAACAGCTGTAGTGGCCGAAATTGCGAAAACCTTAACGTGACCGCGACTGCTATTTAGAACCCGATAGTACACTCAAGTGGCCAAGTACGGAGGAATAGAAGAATACATGGAAGAGAATTAGAAAGGGAATAGGAAATCCAGAGGAGATTCATCATACAATTCCATACCCAATCCCATAGTACACCCTTCCCTTATAAAGATCTAGGCAGGCACAACGTCTTTCAGCCAAGAGTTTGTGTTAAACCTCCCATTAGCAAAGTGTATATGAGGAGGAGAGGCACCAGGGGTGCCAACCCTATTGCTGTCTAGGGCGCCAGGGACGCGCCACTGATATGGCCAAGCAGGGTGCCAGAGCTGTTATTGTGCTGTGTGTGTTTTATTGTATTTAATAAGTTATTGACAGGTATTTGTGGGTATTCTGTGTGGTTTGGTGTGTAAGGGACACTAGACTCTCAAGTTCTCTAGAGTGTGCGGAATTGAATTTACCTTGTAATTTCTGTGTGTAATTCAGTATTGTAATTCTGTTTGTATCAATATGAACTACAAAATTGTCCCCAAAACTTCTCTATTTTGGTGCTGTTTCTATAATCTTGTTATTCTCCTCCCTCCTCAACGCGGCACCACTTCCCCTGTAACAGAAATTGCATCCCCCTTGCTGCGTGTCCGTTTTGGGCTATTACAAAGTGTGTAGATAAAAGGAATTGGGTTAGATAATAATTATAATTGTTTTGTTTGCTAACCTATCGTATAATTGTTTATTTGTAAATTGCTTTTATTTTTCATTTTTGAAAAATTCATATGCAGAATTTATGTACAAGTTCTGATGAGCGAGGTTGCCTGAGGATAACAATTGTGCGGCGAAAAACTGTTGGCTTTTGAGGTTGACAGATAAACATGGCAAAAGTTGAAGCAGAGAAAGAAACGTTAAACACCAATGTTCTAAATGATACAGTGTCACAAAATTTTCACTGTAATGAATTGGAGGAGAAAAGGATGAAAGCGGAAGTGAGGTGTGGCGAGTTAGAATTTGAGCTTCAAAAGAAAAAGGATCAATGTGAAGCACTGGAGGCTAAAGTGAAGACACTGGAAGGAAAAAAGTTTGCTATTGAAGAAGAGTTGAAAGTTTTGAGAATGTTGAGTGAAGATGGACTTAAGACGAAAAATGAAGTTTGTAGTGAAAAAGAGATAGCGGTAAAAGTCGATTCGCCTGAGGATAATGAGGCTGTTCAGCTAATGATTGAAAACAAAGTTTTGGAATGTGAGAAGAAAATGGCTGAGAGTGAGGTTGAGGTCTGGAAAGAAAAGTACAAGAATTTGGAATCATGGGCCTTACAGTTGGTTGATTTGGGAAGGGGGAGTAATTTTCATGATGAAAATGGAAAGAAGAAAATAAATAACCAGACAATTACTGAAGAAAATTTGCATCTTGATACAAGAATTGACGAAAAAGGTGTGCATTTGGGCAATGTTATGCAATCAGCAGGTAATAACTTTGCTATAAGTTGATGCTAGAGCTTTTATTTACTATATATATATATATATATATATATATATATATATATATATATATATATATATATATATATATATATATATATATATATATATTGTTTTTGCTTGATAAATTTTGAATTTCTTTGATCAATCTTTTACATGAATATTATTGTGAGTTAATGAAATGGGTAGTTTCTACAAATTACCAAGTTATTTATTTTTTTCACAAAATTAAGTGGTCATACACTTTTTTCATCTTTAGAAGATACTTCAATATCTGTGGGGATTTGGAGCAGGCACACCTCCTTGTGGCATATTTCATAGAAGTCCTATGATGCAACCAAGCAGGAAAGTTAGAAAGCTGTTGAGATTTGAAACTGAAGAGATTCCCAGCAAAAAGTTGGCCCCATCTACTCCTGTTGGTCCAACGTCTACTTCTATAGATGTAATCGATGTCATTGATAGTGACGATGAACCGGATAGGCAAGGTAGTGGAAATATTTCTCGATCAACATGTTTTTCAGCTGAAAAGGAAAAGAACTTTGACAGCAATAATGTGCAAAACAATGACGAAAATTTGGACGTTGGTGAAGATCACACATTTGCTTCAACTCCCAAGAGGAAACGGAGATGTAATGTTGTTGTAAGCGAGTCTGAAAGTGATCATGATGATGATGATATGCTAATTAGTAAAAAGATGCATTTCCAAGAAGTAGGTGCTGACCAAGTCAGTGACACTGTAATGACTAAGCGCCGTCTACTGCCTCTGAGAAAATGTGTAAGCAAACGTCTGGATGATAAAACATCTTCAAGTAGTCCCCATAAGGTCAAGCATGAGCAAAGTATTCCAACAAATGATGATGAATCAGAAGAAGATTTATCACAGACTGAGGAAGGAAGCATGAAGGATTTTATTGTTAATGATTCTGATGTATCTAATTGTGAAGACTCATCTAGCAAGTTACAAGATGAATCGAATAGTGACGTGGGCTCTCAATCGAGTTACTCGCGAGATTTACAAGGTAGTAACGAGGATTACGATTCGCAGGATGTATCTGATGGGGACATGGACTTTGGTAAGATAATATCAAAATTTGAGAGGAGAAAAGAGAACGAATACATGTGGGAATTTGAGGGGGACATGCTTGCTGCATTTGGAAAGGATTCAGAATTGTGTATGAAGGCTGTCTGTGCTCTTTATCGACAGCAAACTTCTGAGGAAAAAGTGAGCAAGGAAGCATTGTGCCACAACCGGCGTGGATTTAGCAAGTTTGATGCTCACAGGTAGGCACAGAACATATGAAAAATGATTCATGCTTTTGATGTATTTATGCAGTAGGGTTATTGGTTGCACTTGTTTTTTTGTTTGTTTGTTTGGGGAAGCCTTCTCCCTAATGGTAGCTTTCTTCTTACTTTATTTTACGTAGAAAAGTGCTGGCAACAGTCTCTTTGGCTCTCTTTTACACACTGTCCAATATTCACTCTATGATTGGTTAAAATTCTTGTGGTCCCGCTAAATTAATGGGTCTTATTTACAAAGTGGTGGGACCCATAAGAACTTTAACTAATCATAGAGTGAGTGTTGGAGAGAATATGCAAAAGAGAGTGTTGCTAGCACTTCTCTTTTACTTAACTTGGTTGTGTGTTGTATCATGTATGTAGACTATAGAATGTGCTAAAATCCTTCTAATATTCCAATGCATGTTTTTGCCTAAAATTTTCTTTTGTTTGAACAATTTCAATCTATGAATCACATACACTTCAAAATGCCATTTCGCGTCTCCGTGTTGGAGTTGCACATTGACACTCGTTGGATGCTGACACGACATGCATCGGTTACCTCTCTACGGTGTCGCATTTAAGAAAAGTATTTGTTTGACTTTGGCACTTTCTAGACACCTCTTGGATTGTCCTATCATAAGCCTTTTAAAAAAAAATTAACTTTATGATGATTTTAACTTATTTTACTTATATTTAGGAAATAAAACCTTTTATCTTCCACAAGCTTTGTAAAGCTTAATAGATAAACCTTAGTTCTCAATTTAGATTTTTGTCATGTTGATCCAATAGTGTGTGGTTGTGTATTTATTGGTTTAGTTATCTTTATAAATATTTATATGTGCTGTGTCTCGGTGTCCAATATTTTGGATATTAGCCGAGTCTGGTGTCGTGTCGGTGTTGGTGTCGGAGTCAGTGCTTCACTGATTGTAATTATGAAGTACCGACATATACACCGTACACGACATAGACACGTAGACATTGGTTTTAATTTGAAAAATGCAAGTAATTGAAGTGTCGGTGTCGTTGTCGATGTCCGACACGATACGTAAGACACCAGACACTTCTTTAACCAAAAGTGTCATAGGTACACAGATTATAATTCCTTACCTAAAAGGAGTAGAGGTAATATTTATTAAGGATCTTGAATCTCTATTTTAACTTCATATGCTTTGCAAGCACTCATAAATCATCATGTGATAAATTGAACTATTTTTGTTTTGTCGCATGACATTATTTTAAAAATCCTACCTTTGATAAGTATCTTCCTGATAGTTTATAATTATAATTATTGTAAACAGTAATCACAGGGAAACTTTCCAATTTTAAGTTGTTTTATTTTTTATTAATTTTTGTTTAGATGTGTGTCATGAATTCTCATTATGTGGTTAACAGTGTTTATGCATTTATTACTTGTTCATCTGTTTTTGTTCAATTTCTAATTGAAATTTCAATTTTACAGAGGCAGTACTTTAGCCGAGTTCCTCACTGATGGTGATCCTTATGGTGCCTTAAGGAAGACTGTGAAGGAGTTGGAAGAATATGATGCAGACGCAGTTGAACATTGCAGATCACTTGCTATTCACTACTCAAAGCAACTATACCAGATTTACAAGAACAAAGAGGATCCCTTTTTCCCTTGACTTGTGTTGCAACTGGTTCCTGCTAAATCATAGAATCATGTGTAGTAATTGTAATTTTAGCAAACATAAGTATTAGCAATTTTGTTGTTTTTGTGTGGCAGATATTTTCGAAAGTGTTACAACACAAACTATTTAACACTTAAGCTTGCGAGACAATTATACAGATTTTATCAGTAGAAATAGTGCTTCTGTTTTGATATGTTAAGTTCATTTTACGGTTTGAAGGGTTTATATATAATAGGGAAAAAATTAAAATTTGTAACAATATCTGTGATGAGGATTTTATTTCTTGGATTGTTTTTATCTAGTATCAATTATTAAAAGTAATTATTTTAAAGCTGTACTGATTAGAATCAAATTCTTACTTCTCTCTGTGTTGTGATTTTCTATCTGTTATAGTACTTCAATTTTAGAATCTTCATTTATCAGCACCTAAAAAATTAATTGAAACACGTAGTAATCTATAGTTGTTGGTATAAGGGTATAGGAAACCTTACAATCAATGTTGCATTTATATAGGTCTTTACTTATATTACCAGGTTGTAATGCAGTTTATACAATTTTAGTACATTTCTTCATTGTTTGCAACGCATTTAGATTCTATTCTTTCTTTATTTTAGTACAATTTGATTCTAATTGTGGCTATCACCACCTTCACCATTTGATACAATTATTTATAGACCGAGGCTCGAGATTTTAAAGTTCTTATTTTAGTTTTATCTAGAATGAATTTTTATTCTAAGGCTTGCTAGTGCAACAATGTAGCTTTTCCTTTTTTTTTAGATGATCTCTTCATCTGTATGTTTGCAGTTGAGCTTTTGCATATTCAGATTTGTTTTATATTAGGAATTCATTTGGATAGTCGCCAACTTTGCGTAGTCATCTGGACCGTCCCATCTTGATCCGACTGATAGGATTGTATTGTTTGTATTGTTACAAGTTTGTTATTGTTGGTTAGAGTATTAGTTACTTAGTTAAAGGGTTAGTTACGGAAGGTGTTAGAGTTAGTTAGGCCCATTGTCTATAAATAGAGAAGTGTAATTAGAGAGATGATATTTGTGATCATTTGTAGAGAATCAGGGCCCTTGGGCATTAGGAGAGGCTAGGCTTCTCGAAAGCCTAGAACCAGTTACTATCTTTGTATTGTCATATTTTACACCATTAATAAACTGTTACTTTGTCCTATTGAGCCATGAAGATAAACAAGGAAGGGGCTTACTCTACAAAATCTGGCAGCATAAAAATTTAAAAATTCACTAGCAAGCCTTAGAATAAAAATTATGCTCCTACTAAATTCACTAACAAGGAAGGGGCTTACTCTACAAATAGGGGCTTACTTTGTCCTATTTATAGTTTTACCTACTGATACTCTAATCTGGCAGCATAACAAGGAAGGGGCTTACTCTACAAAATCTGGATACAAAACTCTTATAAATTCTGCTCCTACTATCATCACAGGACCTACCTCTTCTAGCATAATTTCTGGAAAATTGTGGGGAATCATCTGGGCTTCCAAAGTTCCAAATAAGATCAAACACTTTATATGGAAGGTATGTCAAAATATACTTCCTACTAGAGAGAATTTGAATAGAAAAAGGATTCCAGTTTCCCAGCTGTGCCCTATTTGTACAAAAGAGGTAGAGACTGTGGAACATATGTTTCTTCTCTGTCCGTGGACAGAACCAGTGTGGTTTGGTTTACAGATTATCCAAATTCCTTCACCTATAGGGCTTACAACAATAGGAAAATGGCTGCTAGATGAGTTGACATCCCAGGTAACTACAACTATCAACCTGGAATCGTGGTTGTTCTATGCTCTATGGGTTATTTGGATTGCTAGAAATGATAAGGTCTTCAATAACAAAAATCCCAATCCAATTAACAGTCTCTACATGATTAAAAACCAATGCACTGAGTTCATATCAGCAACAACAATCAAAGAGAAATCTACCCTCCCAACAATTATTGACCAGTCTATCAATAAGCAGGGCTCTCCAATAAAATGGAGACCTCCTGATAATCAGTTCATCAAGATTAATTGTGATGCAGCTTTTGATCAAGCAACAGGGAAAGGATTTACAGGAATAATATGCAGAGATTATCAAGGAAAATTACTTACAGCAACATCAAGCAGGTTTTTTGCAAATTCTCCCCTAGTGGCTGAAGCAATTTCACTTCGTGAAGCAGTCTCTGTTGCAGTCAATCTGAACTTTGAGCGGATGATCTTTGAATCTGACAACCAAACACTCGTTGAAGTGTGCAAACACAGATCAGAAAGAATGGAAATACAAGGAGTGGTATCAGACATAATCTCAATGAAAAACTCACTTCAAAGTTCTAGTTTTACCTGGACCAAAAGAGAAGGAAATCAATGTGCACACATAATAGCATCTCTTGCGCGTGATAATCAGCTTCAGGGTTCTTGGACTCTCCGCCCTCCTTCTCTCCTCCGTCGCGCCATTGTTACAGATGCTCAAGCTTTATGGAGGTAATTTGTCAAAGGGAAACTTCAAAGCAATTTGGATTGACGATGGAATCATAAGAAGAGGTTTACTTGTGTTCTGCCTTTGATTTGTGGCATCGTTGGAGAGTGGGTAGTGTAGAGGAGGACTAGGGTTTTTGCTTAATTTGGGATCTGTCTTTCTGAGCAATCATTGGAATTTAGCTCCTTTTAGTCGATTACCTCTGTGGTGTTTTCTTTTCCGTTTTTGGCTGTTTTTGTTGGGGTGTGTAGTTGTTGGCCCAGTTGGATCAATAACAGCCCATTTCCTGTTTGCCTTTATGTTCTTCTTATTGTACCCCCTGGATGTATGGTTTGGGCCTCGCCCATTGTTTCTCTTAATTGAAATCATAGTCCATTTGACCAAAAAAAAAAAAAAACAAGTAGAATTACTTATCTTATCAGCTCTCTATCACTTTAAAATATGTCTAGTCCTTTAAAATACCCTCTAAAACGATGATATAAAGACAAAAGAGGATAGAAAAAAGTTTGTGTGACCACTATATAGTCTATTGCGATCTAATGCAACTGTGCGATGCTGATTTTTTTATGATTTAATATCTCATTGCAATTGTGGGCTAATGTTGTTACGAACACTACGGCAATTGCTATATTGTGAGCGTCATACATGACACGGTCTGCAAATTTAAACACAAAATCTACATAAGACTTTTCATAAGTGATGATTTTGTGATGTAATTTTGTTCCATTTATTAGAAAAAAAGAAGTAATGTGCATTGCCTTTCAAAAGAGATAATTAATTAATTACCCAAGAGTACTCGGATGAGTTTGTTTGAGTCTCTTCTAATTTAATCAAGGTCTTGGGTTCGAATCTAGTATTTGGGATGCAATAATATTAAATCTCTTGAGGGAGATCTTTGTCGCCCATTGTGGTCCTACGCAACTCGAGGGATTAGTATCTACAGTTGTGCACAGATGATACCCGATTTATACAAAATAATAATAATTTATTTTATAAAATATTTATATAAAATGTCAAACAAATTACAATCATTGATTTCTAGTTAACCTTGTTTTTGACAATTAATGTATTATTAAATGTAATATATTTAGTCATTGGCGTAGATTAGTCCCGCAAAGTCGGTGAGAACTGCGCACCAATAACACTTAAACCACCAAAAAAAATTCTATTGTTTCTATATACATTTTAATGCCAACTAAGAGCACTTGAATGAGATTTTTTTTTACAATAGCACTCGGGTGAAATGGTTTGGTTCTTTTTTAACTTAATCAAAGTTTTGGATTTGAATTAAGTATTGGGAATGCATCGGTGTTAAAATCCTTGAGAGAGAGTTAGGGAGTAGTCTGCAGTTGCACGAACAGATACACATTTACACCAAAAATATTGATTTTAATGCGAAAGATTCAGTTCATAATTATTTCTTTATTGATACAAACAATCTGTCAGTCCTAAATACAGCTTCAAATCAATGATTACAACGATACAAAATAGTATTAGCACACTTCCAACTCAGCAAATTGCAAAATATTTTTTGTTAAATAAAAATAAAATAAAAAATATTAAAAGAAATAAAAGCTCAGAATGGCAAATAGATTCTACACCTTACACATGGCTGGCTATTTCTTGTGAAAGTGACCAAATATATTCATATAAAAGGAACAACAAACATCTTTGTATTCACCACCCACAAATAACTCATTCTCAATTTTTGTATTCTCTCTCTCTCTTAAAAATCCAAAAAAATATTAAGAGAGAGAGGGAAATACAAAGGGGAGAGAAACAAGAGAGAAACATTGTGACATAAACAAAAAGGATCAAAATGGGTGTTTCCAATGTTTCATTTAGGGTGGTCGTTTTTCTTGGTCTAATTTATGCAGCCCTTATGTCTGTGGCTTGCTCTCAATCCATTACTCCAGCTCCTGCACCTGCTCCTACAAGCGATGGTAATTTTCTTTTTCTCTTTCACATTTTATTGTTGACGATATATAATAATATTGCATCATTAATTCATCAATTTCTTCCTTCAATTTTGAATCGATCAACAATCAGATAACAGTTTTTGATGTTTCTGTAATCACATATCACAACCGTAATTGTAACGGATCGGCTATATTAACGATTTTTTAGGTTTTTGCAACCACAGTTTAATCTTTGATCTTTGTAGACAACAAACCAGATTGTGTTAATTTTCTTAAGCATCAATATTGTAAAATTGATTGATTATGAATTATGATTTTAAATTGTGATCTGCAACCGTAGTTAGCAACCGCATTGCAATTCAGATTGTGTTATAATTTCTTTAGAATCAATGTTGTAAAAATTGAACGATTATGAAATTATGATTAAATTATTTTCATGAGTTTTTAAAAATGGATATTATGTCGATATGCTTTTGTCTAGACTTGCGTAGATCAAAATGAATCCTAGGAAATTCGAGTCGAATCAGGCATGTCGATGTACATTAATAAATATATTTAGAATTATTTGATAATTTGTGTTTTGAATTCAACAATATTGTGTGTAGATATGGATCACATAGTGTTCAATGTTGTTTATGGATTGCATACTGCATGGCTAATATATTGTTCATTGCAATTTGCAGGCACATCAGTTGACCAAGCAATAGCATATGTCCTAATGTTATTGGCATTGGTTCTAACTTACATCATTCATTAAGGTGCTTAGAATGGACTGAGTTTTTTCAAGGACATTCTCAAATGTACTAAAGGAGAGGAAGGAAGATGTTTTGAATTGGAGAATTACATTTTTCTGTATTTTACTTATCCCAATTTTTGAGTTGTCTATTTATTGTTCTTCTTGTTCTAAATCATTAATTGTTGATAATGAATGAAGGAAAAATAAATAAACAAAAAATAAAAATGGCTAGAATGATTAAGCCATGGGATACTTCTTTATAGATATGAATCAATATGAAATTTCAATTTTCATGTCCTCTGCATCCGCCCTTTTATTTTGGGGTTAGTTCAACTAATTGATATTTCAATTAAAGCATAAAAGGATTGTAGAATCTGCCAAAAGCCAAAAGACATAATAGTAACAGATAATTTCAATGGAAAAGAAATTTTGGACACCCCAATGCTAATTGACACCTTAAGAGAGAGAGAGAGAGAGAGAGAGAGAGAGATAGAAGAGATTAGTGATAGATATAATAGGTGAGTGATGTAATAAGTCTTATGAATCAGAGCACACAATGAAGAAATTGAAATGTGAAATTCATTGAAAGTAAAACTCTGTACAAATTACATTGAAAGAGAAGAATATATATAAGGTATTTACAACAGAATTCCTAACGCATTCAACTAAACAATAACTAACCCTAAAACCAACTAATCGAAAGAAAAAGAGGGAAAGGGAAAGGTTATCGAGCTGATAACTATACAATGGCCAAAAGGGAAATAAACAATCTAAATGAGGGGTAAAAAGGACATTTGACTGTATATTCGTAATACGCCCCCTCAAGTTGGGAGGAATAAGTTATGAAGACCCAACTTGGACACCAAAGCCGAAATAGAGGCGAAAGCGGGGCTTTAGTTAAGGCATCGCAAGTTGATCCGCAAAGGAGACATGAATGAGATTTAAGAACTTGGAGGTGACATGTTCTCGCACAAAATGACAATCAAAGTCAATGTGCTTTGATCTATCGATGGTCTTGGCGGTTGTTGCAAGTTGAATTGCGATTTAGAGTCACAATACACCCCTGGCGAGAAGGTAGAATGATGCCAAAGGACTTAGCGATTGCTTAATCCAAAGTAATTCGAGGTAAGCGTTGCAAGTGCTCGATTCTCGCTTCGCAGATGAGCGAGCAATCGTGCTTTGCTTTTTGGACTTCCAAGTCACAAGGGCAGTGCCAAGATAGACGCAAAAGACTGTAGTAGATCGTATAGATGAAGTGCAGCTACCCCAATCTGCATCACAATAAGCATGAACCGTGAGGGATGGTGTAGCAGAAAACATAAGGCCTTGTCCAGGAGAATTCTTCAAATACTGCTGAACACGATGTGTGGCTTGCAAATGAGGAGTCCTTGGTTGATTCATAAGCTGACTAAGGTGATTGACAGCGTATGCAATGTCCGGACGAGAGATGGTAAGGTAGATAAGGCGCCCAAGCAAACTTCTGTACTGAGTTGGATTAGTCAGAAGCTCACCATCAGTAGTATTTAGAATGATATTAGCATCCATAAGAGTGGGTAGAGGCTTGGCTGCAAGGTATCCTGTGTCATTGAGTAACTATAAAGCATATTTACACTGAGACAGAGAAATTCCTTTGGCAGAATGGGCAATTTCTAAGCCCAGAAAGTAGTGCAGATCACCAACAATTTTAAGCTTGAAATGCTGCTGCAGAAATTGTTGTGTGTGAAGGATGAGGTTCTTGTTAGGGCCAGCTAGAAGAATGTCATCCACATAGACGAGGAGTATGACTAAAGAGGCTCCAGAGCCCTTAGTGAAAAGAGACGTATTAGTAGAGCTCTGTTGAAAACCATGAAGCAACACAGTGGAGGAAAATTTGGAGTACCATTGCCTCGAGGCTTGCCTCAAGCCATAGATGGACTTATTGAGTTTGCAAACCAAATTGGGACCCCTGATGTGATAACCCGAGGAAGTTGCATGAACACTTCCTCATCCAAATCTCCATTGAGAAACGCATTGTTGATGTCGAGCTGAAGAAGGGACCAATTATGTTGTGCTACAATGGCAAGCAAAATTCTGACAGTGGCCATCTTAGCTATTTGGGAAAAGGTTTCAAGGAAATCAATTCCCGCCTGTTGAGTGTAGCCCTTGGCTACTAAGCGAGCCTTGTACTTGTCCAAAGATCCATCAGCCCGGTATTTCACCTTATACAACCATCTACACCCAATGGGATGCTTGCCAAGGGGTAACTCTTACACTATCCAAGTGTGGTTTGATTCAAGGGCAGCTAGTTCTTCTGCCATTGCCTTGCACCATTCTGGAATTCTAATTGCTTGGTGGAAATACTGCGGTTCATAGACTGCAGTGACCTGTAGAACATAGTTTTTATAAGTGGTGGAGAGCTTGGAATAGTCAAGAGTTTGGTGGAAGATCGACAGGATGCTCAAATGGAATTGGAGACTCAGGGTCAGCAGAAGGAGAAGTATCTGAGATAGGAGTATCTGAGGGTGGAGTGTCTGGTGAGGGGGATTCATCCATGTCAGATGAAGGAGAAGTGAAGGTTGGAAGGACAATATCATTGGAGGAGGCAAGAGGTAAGCTCAAGTCAACTTTATCTTTGAAGGGAAAGGTATGTTCATGAAAAATCACATCTCTTGAAAATGAGGAATTTTTTATGGAGGAGGTCATACAGCTTATAGCCTTTGTATCCTTGAGGGTAACCAACGAAAATGTAAGGGAGGGCACGGGGTGAATTGGTTTCTGTGGGCTACTATGGTAGAGGCAAAGCACAGACATCCAAATACTCTAATGAGGGAGTAGTCAGGACTTTTGTCAAAGAGAATGTCAAAAGGGGATTTATCATTCAATATGGTGGAGGGTGTTCTATTTATGATGTAGGCAGCAACAACAACACATTCACCCCAAAATTTCAAGGGTATGGAAGCTTGGAACATCAGAGAACTGGCAATGTTGAGTAGGTTACGTGTTTCTCTCTACTCTTGCGATTCTGGTTGAGGCTGTAGGGACAAGAGAACCGATGTACTGATTACCTACTCTTTGCGCAAAAAAATCAGTGAGCAAAAATTCTTTGGCATTATCAGTCCTCATACACTAGATGGACTTGCCAAATTGGGTTAGTACATACTGAAAAAAAGACTTAATAACATGAGTAGCATCAGATTTAGATTTCATTAAGTGAACCCAAGTAAACATAGAGTGATCATCCACTATAGTAAGAAATTATTGGAATCCATCATGAGTAATTTGTGAGAAAGGACCCCAAGTATCACAATGTATCATGTCAAAAACAACACTAGTAAAATTATTGTTAGCTACAAAAGGCAATCTTTTTTGTTTAGCCAAAGGACACACAGTGCATAAAGAATTAATAGATTTAGAAGGAAGTGTAAAGGGAATTTTATTGCTCAAAGTATGTAGTACAGTGTCGGACAAATGCCCCATTCTTACATGCCATAATTTGGCCAATTCAGCAGAACTAGTTTCATTGTTACAAGAAAAATCAGCAAATACAATGTGAGGAATCATATATGCTAGTGACAGAGTTACAATGTGAAGAACTACAAGACATGGGTGGTGAAACAGGGGTACAATCGAATACAGCACGACTAGTAAAAGTGTTACAGCTGGTGAATGGGAAAAGACCATGAACCATGTCACATTTTCCAATCACTTCTCAGAGTGATCCGATCCTCAGACGTACAGAAGTGTCAATGAAAAACACATCGTATTTCTTGGAAAACAGTAAAGCACCTACAAAAATTAGGTTTACAGAAAACTCAAGGATGTATAACACATTAGTAAGAACGAAACCATTGGCAAGCCTAACACTACCCATAGCAGCAACTTTAACACAATGCTAATTAGGCAAAGTAACATAGGTGTTAGGCAACAATGTGTGTTCAAAGAATAAAGCAAGATCATTACAAATATGACTACTTGCACCAGAATCAACTAACCAGAGGCATCTAGCAGTCCTGTCTATCTTGCTAGTGAATGGCCATTTACGCCTGTTGACTTTTCCCTGGGTGGAGGCCGATAGTCGTATTTATCTGGCGACCTACGTGAGCAAGGGCGATGACGTTCATGCCTCAGGGATGGCGATCCCGGCTTCTGGAACGTCACCTGGGTGAGGAGGAAGCCAAATATGAGCTGCGTTGAGAGGACTCTTGATGTGAGTCCACATGCATGCCTAGCCTAATCATAAAGCTTGGATGAAGTTCACAAAGATAAATACCATGCTCTCCTAGATAAACACTATCCTAGGAGAGCTCAAGGATAGTGTTGTCCTTATCATCTTCCCAAGGAAGAAGTGGTGGACTTCCTTCTCCATTTCCATTCCTACCTCCTCCATATTTGTCACTTCTTCCTTTCAAGTAAGTGTTGTTTCATTTGTGTTGTGTTTTTGTTCATCTTGTTCTTGTGTTTTTGTGAGAAACAACTTGTTTTGTTATTTTTCTAGATCCAAATCTTAGGAGATCATGTTAGATCTTATCAACTCTTCAGGATGGTAGGTGTCATCATGAGTCCGGCTTGGGGGAGTCTGAGATCCTCGCCCTCCTCTGTGATGAGGTGGGGAGCGGTGATGGTGCCTCCTCCAAGCAGGAGATCGGTGGCGTCTGCGGCCATGAGTCCTCCGCCTAGGAGAGTAGCGCTGAGGGGAATTCCGGTCTGGGATGTTACGAGCCCAGATTTCAGCAATTTCTGCGTTCAACTGAGAGAAACATTGGCTTCGTTCTTGGTCGGTCTCGGCTTGTCGATTCGGCAAACGAACAAGGTGTTGGACAGCATCGACCAGTACCGAGACTGGCGAAGGGGTAAGGGAAGTCAAATTGTGTCGGGCTTCCAAGAATCAATACATGTGCCGGGATGCGAGCATGTGTCGAGTTGAAGGGAACCGAGACTGCCATTCCTTCTAGAATCATGTGTTTGTGGAGATGTGCCTCAATAGCACTTTGGATCCGAGGCTTGGTTTTAGGCCGTAATTGTGGAGCCATTGTTGATCAAGGAAAGAGGGAGACAAACTAGAGTACGAGATCCTCCCATGGTGGTCGCCAATGATCTTTACTTTATCTCAAAATATATGGATGATCCTGGATAGTTGGTAGTGTTTGGTCTTGATCAACCAAGCTCCAATCCAAAGGGGAGTTGTACCTGCAAAGACACTCTGACGCTCAAGTCAGCGAGTAAATTCGGCTACAAGTAAACGTTTGGACGTGTGCGTGCCTTGGGCACTGTGCAGGTGGCTATTTATAGAAACCAGGGTGTGTTTGACCTAATCAAGCAGAGCCGTCCGATCTAGGGTTTAGATGTTGGCTGTCCATTCATGGACTTAGTCGCTGGCTTTGGACCTCAGCGAATTGGCCCAACCAGACGCTGGATGGAGACGCGGATTTGGTTCCGCCTTAGATGGGGCGCACAGCCCAATCCATAACAAACTATATCAGTTTTTTTGACTTTCGAATAAAAACCTTAAAGGAAACACCCATCAACATCGCGAATAAGACCTCTATTAATATGTTAAAGAATGAATTGCTCTATTATTTGAGTAAATAACAATATACAAGTAATACCTATATATAGTATAAGGAGGATCTAAAACATTAATTACAAATGATTTGCTGGCTCATAACCTAGTCAGTGTTTACTAATATTAAGGTCAAAACCGGAATAGATACAACTATCTACAATATATAAAATTAATTATAAAAAATATATCTCAAGCTGGACTGTAGGGGTATGGTGTGGGTGTCAGTAAGCTTGGCAGCTGTAAGAATGGGCATGAGATGAATGATTCCAGCTTAGACCTTGTCATGAACAAGGTGACAAGTCAAGTTAAATATGTTTATGTTATAATATTATGTTATATTATTTGAATGATATGAATTGTAACATTTCGTTTTGTCAAAAAAAAAATCATCATCTTCTACCATAGTACCCACCCAAGGATCGAAAAACTTTTTTTTGGGTTAAAGTGGTATTGATTCATTGAAACAAATGGGCAAGGCCCGAACCAATACACCACCAGTGAAGCCCACGACCCAAGATGGCCTAGCTCAACAAGGGCATTACATCTGCTAACAACCCAAAAGGCAGCCGAAAACGCAATCGATCAAAGCAAAAGACAAGAGAAACAAAAGTACACTGAAACTACTACTGTTCAAACTTGAAAACGATCTAGGGTTCGAAGAGAGAGAAAGAGAGAGCCAAAACCTTAAGTGAGCGAACTTCTTCCGCTTTCATGCTAACAATTGTTTGTCTCTAATCATGGCTTCACATAGCAAAGGAGAGGGATGAGCACACCAATTTCCTGTCAAAGCACCACAGAAGGCCAAGGACACTATAGCATGAGCAGCACAGTTCGGCTCACCCAGGTAAATCCCACCAAGTTAAAGCTAGAACTCATAATTACGAGAGCCTATCTACAAAGAAAGATCCGATCATGTTGGGGCACCAAATGAGATCTATATCTTGCTGAGGATTAATTCGAGGAAACACTGAGCCTATCTACAGTAGCATCCCACCAAGTTAAACCATAACTATTTTTTTTGTAAGTGAAATGCTATTTATATGCAAATTAAACATATTTGGCTCTTCTAATTTGGTAATTTTGGTTTTTGTGATTTTTTGTTGCACTTTTAGTTGCTAAAAATCATGGATTGTGCGATCTTATTATTCCAAAATTCAAGAATTTTGAGGACCAGATACGAATAATATTTGATTTTGAGGGGAAAAATTGCGAAATTAAGAAAAATGGGGACAAAAATTGTCAAAGTAAAATAAAAAGACTAAAATTATTAAGTTAACAAAAATCACCATATTTGTTTGTGATAATAATAGACTTTTTTTTATAACAAATGAGACTAATTTAACTATTGAACTTGTTATTGTTATTTTATATCATCAGACAAATAAAGTTAATCGAACCAGTTCGACTGGACCTCCATCGAACATTGAAAAATACACGGTTCGGTGCTACCAGATTCGAACAGGTTCGATCAACCGTGCGCCGAACCGTATGTAATTTTTAAAAAAATATATAAAATCCAATTTTCAGTAAGGGCTTTTGGTCTTTTCACCCCATAAAGGAGTGTCTAGTGAGTAGCAAGGGGTTGGCTGAAGTATGGGCCAAAATTTCCATTGAGTCAAAACGAGCCAGAATTAAATATGGCTTTTACTTTTCCCACACCCCCTCCTACTCATTGCACGCCCCTAATTTTTTTTTTCCAAAAATGACCTCGCGTGGGACGCTCGTGTAGCGTGGTTTAAGTGACTGTTCGAACGACGTTGTGCGAACAGGTTCGAACGACCTTGTCCGTGTTAAGGAATTTTTGCAGTTCAAACAACATCGTTCGAACCTGTTCGAACGACCTCATGCGTGTTAAGTAATATTGTCAACTGTTGGTTACAGGGTGTGTTATTGCTGCCTCGAATGGCTTTATTCGAACCTGTTCGAAGGGTTGCGTTCGAACAGGCGTTCGAATGGTATCATTCGAACGAATGTTATACAGAAACAGAAACTTAAAAACCAGAAACAGAAACAGAGTTTTTTTGATTTCAAAAGTTTCCTACCAATAGTCATAATGTTGTGTACCAAAATTATAAATCTAACTTAACATTGACTACCATCGGTATCTTTACTTAAATCTACACAAGGAAGGGGATGGGGGGGTTGTGATTGTATGAGCAAACACTTCAACTTTTGCATGCGGCTAATAAAAAGCGAGTCCCAACCCTTTGCTATGGGTGCCCTATTAGTATTCCACATCAAATCCGGCAGGGGAATCGGACTTCCAGGCTTCATAAAGATCTTCAAAAAGACAACAAAAAACATAATGTTATGTAATGTTTTGGAATGACTACACTGAATCTAAATAGAAGTCACTTTACCTGTACAAAGTGTTTGTGTTCGTACCAATAGGATGTTGAATCGTCGGGCACTTCTGAATGGCGCAACATTGAAGGGAAAATTTGTGTAACAACAATTAGGTGACCAACAAGTCAGGACGACTTTGTACTTGTTACTGATTAGATACCCCATATCCGGTATACTCATCCAATTATCTTCAACATTGTTCCCATGATGTTCCCTCAACAACGCCTTCATCAAAAATGTGACCTTACCAATACCACCATACAGTCGAGTGTAGAAGTCATTGTATTGGTTAAGCTCCTCCATCAGATCTGTTCTGACTGACTGCCAAGCCTCCTCACCCCTTCCAAGAAATGCTGCAATACACCGGTATCCACAGTTACCATCACCAACCACGTTAACAACTTTTTCAACTTAGGGACGCATGTATGCTGGCATCCCTATTATGTATGTATTAAATACATCCATAACTGCAGCATCAATATTTGTAACAATAGGATTCGGTGTAAGTGTAAGAGCAAGAGCTGGTGTCAAAGTAGGAGCTATTGAAACAGTAGCAGTAGCAGCTTCTGTAACAATAGGTGTGGGTGTTGGTTTCTTATTTAGTGGAGAGTAGGGATTGTAGTAGCAATCAACCTTGAGTTCTCTTTTTGCTTAGTGATGGATTAGGTTTGGACACGTTGACAAAGTAGGAGTTGAACCGAATCAGTATGGGTTTGTAGCGTGCCCACTCCTACTTTGGGGGAGTAGGTTGTTTACGAGACCGAGCAAAACATCCACTAGATGAACCCTGGGGGAGTCAAATTTGTCATCTACATGCTCCCAAAATGACTTGTCTCGCTTTGTTGAGTAATCAACATTCCCTTTCTTATCTTTTTTTGGTGCTCCCTCTGTAATGATCGTATCCGGAGGTGGACACATAGAAGTCGTGTCTGGGAATGCCAATTCACGTGCTTTTGCCTTAATCATACTTCTACCGGCGTGATCAGATGCCTCAAACCTTCTTCTGATAGCTTCAATGTCTACACTCAACTCATCATCCATTACCTCTGTATGTATTTTGAAATTCAACCTCTGCCAATGTTGGTGCAGTCCATCATAACCCTACAAAAAAAGCGACATTGATTTAGTGACAACCCATCAAAACAAGTTGAGTTTATAGACAAAATAACAAGATGAGTGTACATCATACCTTGAAAGCTCGCATGCACATGGTAGTCCGTGTGTAGTCCTGAGCGTGCATCGACATAATGATGGGTTAAGTGAAACAGATCCGATCACGTGATCTCACTCAAAATATGGTCTATAGCATTAGATGAAACTAAACCCTTAATTTCATCAAAAATCTTCTTCTTCAAGTGTTGAACTTTCACTCTACTCAAACTATGCTCGAAGTGCATTTTAAGGTCAGAATGTTGTATCCTAAGCATGGTCTCGCATTCCATCCCAAAGACTTGCACAAATCTCCCTACTTGTCTTGTAATATTTGCTTCAAGTGAGAGTGTGCGACTCAACTCTGTTGGTGGTAGTGTTGCCAAGGTTCATATGCTTATTTATCCATGCATCAATAAACTTTTCCTTGAAGGGTCTAGCTAGGTGGTCTTCACATCTTGTATGAAAGCGGGATAAGGTCCTCGCCAAGTCGTTAAGCAGACTCCAACTCATAATCATACTCTTCCGTAGTCTTCGCATGGACAATGGATAGAAATGCACCCATAATGTCATTAACAATAGCTTGGTCTTTCACAATGACCCTTGCTTTGGCCCTCACATTTTTCTTAATGTGAAATTGGCACAACAAGTTTGCAGATGTTGGAAATATTGCTGCCAGAGCATTCATCATACCTGTGTCTCTGTCAGTAAGTATGACTTGTGGAAGTTCATCCTGTTTCCTAAATAAACCCCTCAATTTCTCAAGAACCCATGCAAAGTTATCCATCCTCTCCCGATTGACATAAGCAAATGCAGCAGAGTAAGTCTTCTCAGTTGAGGTCACACCAATGATCTCAACCAATGGATACCTGTACCGGTTGGTTTTATATGTGGAATCAATCAACAAAACAATTGGGAAGGTGTTTAGAAGCTCAATAGAGTTTGGATGGGCCCAAAATATGTCTTTCACAACCGTAGTTCCTTTTGCAAGTCGAGTCCAGTAAACATAATTATCGTGTTCCAAATAAAACATCAGTTGTTGGAGCTCAGTCCTACCCTCACGCATATCCGACCGTTGTCTTTGACGACAGTTGTATATTTGTTTCACAACCGTATAGTTATCATCAGGCTTCATTTGAGGTTTCAACAGGGCAAGCAGAGATTTCAGCTCATTAAGGATCAATTTAGGCCGAGTATCATTCCTAGTCATTCTAGCCACTAGTTCCTTCTCTTCTGAAGTTAACCTACCAATGTACGGACGTCCATCATGATAAGTATCCATGCCATGGTTATGAGTTCCATTCATAACCCTCAAAATCCATCCTCCAAGCTTTTTATTAAATTTCCCTTTCAGTCTGAAGGGACAACAACATTTTCTAGTGTTTGTGCCTTCCTCAACATTTGTCTTATATGATCCAGCTTTATCACAAATCAACATGCAGTATTGTTTACCTGATCGTCGTCCGGTGTCAGATCTTCCTATAACAATCACCATCCCAAGAGATTTCCCAACCACACGTACCCAAGTCAGCAGCTCCTCACGAGTAGGAAATAACTGAAATTCAATTACTCAGTGTCAGTTACATAATTTGAATAGTTCGCTAAAATTTAAACAACTAATTCATTCTTACCGTATCAGTTTGGAACGAACTAGTAAAGTCTTGGGATTCGACGACGTCGATTGACATGTCAGCTCGCGACGATTGACATGTCAATCGCGACGATTGACATGTCAATCGCGACGATTGACATGTCAATCGCGACGATTGACATCTCAACCGCTATCTGATTGACAACTCAATCGCTCGAGATGCACCCTCATTTTCATCCATTTAACCAACAAAAACTCGCGCATGTAAGCCGAAACTTATCGGATTTACATCATACGCTGCTCGAACGGCTTATATGCAACAGAGTTCGAATGAGGTCGTTCGAACAAAGCAAATTCACAACCCGGTTAACACTTGTTCGAACACGTTCATGCGAACATGTTCGAACGACCTGTTCGAAGCGAAGCGCGTTTGCAGAAAAAAAAATGGCGTAAAAAACTCAAAACAGAACCAAAATGAAAAATTTTTGGTAGGGTTATTACCTTGAGCTAGTTGCCAATGTTGGGTAGTTGAATGGGAGTGAATGATGAAGGTGAGGATGGGTGGGTTTTGGAGTGGAGAGAGGGGAGGTTTGGGTGTTGGAGAGAGGGGAGGTTTGTTGTTGGAGAAGAAGAGGAGGAGGGGGTAGAGGGGAAATTGAATTGTAAGTGGGGTTAGTTTGGTAAATGTGTAGGGTGAGGGGGTGTGTTTTGAGTAGGAGGGGGTGTGGGAAAAGTAAAAGCCTTAAATATTTGGACCAAATAGGCCTCAACACCATTAGTGAATCCTCAATCCAACGCGATCCCAGCAGAGTTAAAAATACATTTGCTGCCAAAGAAACCCACGCTTAGTAGAATTTTTTCTGGAGCCTGAACTTGTCTCACCCTCAAGATACCAACCAGCCTTCGAATACTCACCTTGATCACATATCCTAGCCATGTAATGAAGATAATAATCTAGCCTTTTAACAAATCCTAATTCCCTAGGGCTCTGTCCTGAATATATTACATAAATATTTATATTATAGATATATATTAGTAGGATACACGTATATACGTACGGATGTTGTCATATTCTTTTTGTGAATGAACGTAGACAGTAGTTAAATCATTTGAACATTACCCTGTGAAAATAAAGACAAATTTAAAGTAGATGAAAAAAGAGTTTCAAATAAAATAAAAAATAGATAAATATTAAAATCTAAAATTGTAAAAATATCATTTAAAAACAATTTTACATTTATCCCGTGTTTTTTATATATCAGTACAGTTATCCCATGTTTTTATATATATCATTGCAGTTATCTCATAGTTTCAATTCATTATTTGAGTCGACTAGTAGATTATAGTATATAGTAAAAGACAGATAGTAGATTATCAATAAGAAATGTTTATCCCATGTTTTTTTATATATCATTGACAATTATTTGTCCTTTTTTATATATTAGTGATAAATGTTTATCACGCATGTTTTAAATACTAACCAGTTTAAATAGTCATTAAGTCTTCAAAAATTATCACTAGTGCAGAAAAGACATTTAGCATCGATTATTTTGCACATTTAGCATCGGTTATTTAACCGATGCTAAATGACGTTTCATGACTATTTTTGGTCTCTGAAAAATGACCTTTAGCATTGTAATACCCCAATTTTGTCCGTCTTCTTTTTGTCACTTGCTTTATTCAACTTGTTTTTCGAGATCATGCGATTACAAGTAGTTAGAATAGTGTCCCTTTTTTAATTTAAGTCAATTTCAATTACTTAAGCTAGGCATGCGCGTGAATGATCGATCTTTTCGCGCATTCTTCAGTTTAATCTCGATATTTGGGCCTAATCGAACCTAAGTGGGCTTATTTAAGTCGTTTTTCTCACTATTGGGCTTATCATTTTGATTTGGGCCTACAAACGTGCTTCCAATTCGTTTTTTAGTATTTTTCACTTAATAGGTCTATTGCTTCTATTTAGGCTTTATTCTAACCGCTTTTGGTCAATTGAGCCCAATTTCTCTTATGTATTTGGCCCAACCCTTTTTTTAATTTTTTTTAATTTGTTTGCCTAATTTATTTGAGTAAAATGTAGTCCAAAATGTCAAAACAGTTAAATTTATTTTTTTATTACAATTTAGGAATGTCCAAGAGTCCAATATGTCCAAAAATCCAAAAAATAATAATACTAAAAATAAAAAAATAGAATCCGAAAATACAAAAAAATATAGGAAAACACAGCAGCAAACTAGGGTTTTCAGGCAGCATTCTAAGCTGCTGCAGCTGCTGTTGGGCTTGGATCAAGATCTGAAAAATTATTCAAAGCCCAGTCAAAACTCAATTAATGCTAAACCTAATTTTTAACTATAAATAAACAGTCCAATCACAGTCAAACGACAGACACACACAACTCAGAAAATTACTGAGAAATAAGGATTAGGGATTCACATCGAAACCCTAATCACCCAAAATACGTTCTTAAGATTCGGAATCTGAGAACGAAAAGGTTGAGTAGCAGAATCACAACAGTCGCAGAGGCAAAAGCAGTGGCAGTCATAAGCAAAAGCAACAGGAGATTAACAGAGTTAACAAAGGCTGAAATTTAGGTTGGTACCTCATAATAGACTCAAGTAATGATCTTATACTCATTTACATGAAAATAAAATAGACTCTGTTTGTGTTCGTTATTTTGTTTGATTGAATGACTCTCAAATAATATTGGTCCTCCATCATTATGTTGTAGACCCCCTCATGATTCCTTCTGTAAAATAATTTAAATCCAATAAAGAAACAAAGCAGCCAGAACTGAAACAATGACTAAACCACTTTAGATTTTCTTAAAACAAAGAAAGTTTTATTTTTGATTGCAATCGGTTTGATGTAAAAGGAAGGTCTTGAGAAATTTTCTTTTAAAACAAGCAGTGATACCATAAAGAATAAGAATGGAGAGATATAGACAACTAGATCAAAAGCACAAACAGAATTAGAAGCCATAACCAAAAACACAAAACCAGCTAGAATAGAGTAGAAGATTAGAAGGAGGAAGGGTAGGATAAAGAAAAACAAACAGGACGATAAAGAAGAAACTCACTGATGCCGGCGACCCTCCGATCGTCCTCTCCGGCGAGTCCAATCACCACCACGAAATGCACCATCGTCACCACCAAGTGAAGCAATCACGGACCTCCGCGTCGCCACCAAGCGACGACGCCGTCCTTCCCCTTTACCGTCGTTTTCTCCCTCCGGCGAGACCCCTCATCACTCTGGTTCTCCGACCGACGCATCAACGTCGTCATAACCTCGAACCACCGTGAATCATCGCCACCAAGCGTCGTTCTTCACGAATCCACCCTACTACGTCATCCCCACGCCGTCGCTTCCCTTTCTCCTTCGCAAAGCTCCCTCTCTCTCACCTCAAACCTTGATCCACTCTCTCTCCCTTAAAACCGGCGAGATTCTCGCCAAAAAAAAATTTTTCTCTCTCCTCAAAGAAGCTGTTGCGGCGCAGCCAGTAGGTGGAGAAGAAAGGAAATTGTGATTCTAGGGTTTTCTGATAGTGTCTCTTTAATTATATTTATTTTTATTGTTCAGATTATTACTCACACCCCCTTTGCTTATGCGTAAACCCCTCCCCACTTAAGCCCAGTTTCGCATACTGGGCTCTCCCAGGCGAACTGGGCTTTCTTCTTACACCCCCTACTTAGTTATACAACCTCCAACAACTAATAACACCCCCTTTTGCAATTTTCACCACTTTCTCATTTTTTTTATTTATTCTTTCTAACTCAAATACTTTTCATTAGATCAAAAACTTTATAAGTGGTCTTGCGAAGCCTTTGCTTGCATGATTATTAACAACGAGGAACTAGTGGTGATCATTTGGAGCCTTTGCTCAATTGATCATCATGAATGCCTAATTTTCCTAAATACTTTCAATAAATCAAAAACTTTGTTAGTGGTCTTGCGAAGCCTTTGCTTGCATGATTATTGACAATGAGGAACTAGTGGTGATCACTTGGAGCCTTTGCTCAATTGATCAGCATGAATGCCTAATTTTTCTAAAGACTTTCAATAAATCAAAAAAAAACTTTGTTAGTGGTCCTGCGAAGCCTTTGCTTGCATGATTATTAACAATGGAGTGCTAATGGGGTCACTTGGAGCCTTTGCTCAATTGATCATCATGAAAGCTCAGTTTTCACAATTAAACAAGATAAAAAACAAAAACCTTTCTAGACATTCCCAGAACTACGTAGCTTTGAATTCTCCATCGCACCGGGAGATACGTAGGAGCGGATCCCCTCCGTCAAGCACAACGAACCAAAAACATTTTTCCTTTCAAAAAACCAAAGCGGCTAACTCTCGTCAAGCGCCGAAAGTAAAAATTTTCATTAAGTCTTTTCAATCAAGAGGCAAATTTAAGTATTTTCCAAATCAACACTTAAAACCACACGTTTAATTAAAGGTTCCATTTCGGTAGAAAGGAGGTGTGGGGTGCTAATACCTTCCTCGTGTCTAACCGACCCCCGAACCCAAATCTTCCGGTTTTCCAAAAGGTCATCCGCCTTCCAAAAAGGTTTTTCTTCAATATTTTCCTTATAAAAAATATTGGTGGCGACTTCATTGTTTTAAAAGGTTGTAAACGAAGAAAAACCCCTCAAGGACCTTTTCGGGTGCAACAATCATCAATTGTTTAAACAACCGATGCTAAATGTCCTGGAAAATGACATTTAGCATCGGGTGTTTAAACAACCGATGCTAAAAGTCTATATTTTTTAAAAAAAAAAAAAGGTTTTTGGTTCACATCTTACCACACACACACTACATAGTCTGGTAAGATGTGAACTGACAACCAGATTACCACCTTGACATTCCAGTATTCAGTTATATGCCAAAACTAACATCAAACAACTAAAATTGAACATGAAATTCATAAAATGAGTCAATTAATCATTCATTCAAACTCACATTTTGCATAAAAGCAGTCCATTATAACAATAAAATAGATACAACAAATATAATCAAGCACAAAACAGGGCAACTCAACATCCAAAAACTTAATAAAAGGTTCAAGAAAAATGCCACATAATCCTCTGATCATTCCTAATAAATCATTCCTACATAAAACAGGACAGCTCAACATCCAAAACTATATAGTTAGGCCTCAAGTAATTTAACCACTTAAGTTTGCAACTCTGTCTACATCTCTTAAGGCCTATATCTGATAAAGCATGTCAAACCCACTACATGCAAAATCAGAATCCAAAACAGAGTGCTGAAGTAGTTACCCGTCACAATGGTGACTAGCTTTCAAAGGGAAATACGCGAGTAAATGAAATAATAAAAGGAGAAAACAAATCACA